>VMKM01000041.1:0-600000 GCA_008360985.2 Macquaria ambigua | reverse complement strand
TTTTTTCTTCATCAGCAGTCATGTGGCCTCCTCCTCCTCATCCCTCTATACAAAACAAAGCTTGTAATTGGGTTTGGGTGTGTCCCCTTTCTCCTTTGTTTGACGGTAAAGGTTGAATTGTAAAAGGAAGAAAAGGATGCTTTGCTTACCTCACCTACATGCCTGTGTACCTTCATAGAGGGGAATTGTATCAATAAGTAGAGAAATGGGCTTTCTCCTTTGCAGCACCTTTTATCCAGCAATGTTGGTCAGATGAAGGCATGATTCTATTGAAGTGATGAAGCACATCTTGAGAGACAGAGGGGGTTTAAAAGCTGCTGAAACAAAGCATGCAGGCAGTAGGTTGGTGATGCAGGCAGGGGGCTGGCAGTCCTTTAATCCTCACCGCAGTGCTGATAAATCGGCATGCGAGTTTCATTTTTATCCCTCTTACCAGTTTGCTTGGCTCTTGAGTGATGAACAAACCCCCACTTGCGTTTGAGGCCTTTTGATGTAATATCCAACCATGGATTACGCCCTCTGCACTGGGCCAGATTGGTGCTGGGGCACTGGGCTAACAGGTGGATGGTCTCAGAGTCCAGCTAGCTTTAAGGCAGACAGAGTAGTCGGATCACTGGGGAGAGGACAGCAGTCTAGTCATAAAGCTTCACTGATACTATGTATTTAGGTTTTCTACTTGTAATTGGACTACAATGGATAAAAAACCTACAGCATATAACTTGAACTTGAGCTTGATACATCTGAGAAAAAAGGAGAAGAAGCAGCAGTTTTCTTTCGATAATCACTTTGATCACTCTCTATGTCCCATAAACACAATGCCTTGAATCTTCCAAAACTATTATGTGCCATTTTTTGAACTTCCAGTGATACATTCAGTGATGAATTTCTGTAGCCCTTCAACTGTAGTTTTTGTCACAGTCACACCTTCTACATTACAAATTTTATTTCTCAAAAAGTAGGACTTTCGTGAAATGTGACTTTTATTTCTGTGGGTTTTGCCCCTTCACTCATTCCTACTTTCATTTACAAAATTTTCAAACTGATCCTCTTGCCTCTAAGCTGTATGATGATTGTGTAAGCATAGATTGAAGATTATTCATTCCAGTTCTCCATTGCATCATGCACAACATGACTCCTCTGCCTTAAATGAAGACAGCTAGATGACAGAATTTCTTTTTTTCTGCCTTATGTACCATTTTCTGATTTGAAGAGGGAAAACTCCACCTTAAGAGAAAAAGATGAGGAAACAACTGCTGGGAGACTCCTTTTGAAGGCCACTGGAGTTAGAAATATGTAAAACAATACTAGAAATCAGCAGAGCCACCAGCACAACCCTACAGGTTGTGTGTCAGGCAGACTCAATACACTCAACTGTCAATATCTTAATTGAGGTCACCTTGCCAATAGTTTTTCTTCCTTACTTTTTTCCCCTTTTGGGACAAATGCAAACTGGATCTCCTCTTTTTGGCATTGACATTAAAATGGTTTGAGTAAAAAAGTAATTTGTGGGAGACTGTGTTTCTGAAGAGGTTGAGTGAGGCTTCAAAGTGGAGAAAACAAGTGTAAACCAGTGCAAAGATGTTGTGAATAGTCACTGAAACAACACGAAATGGCCTTCTTGTAACTGCAGCAATTCTTCTATGATAAATTGACTCTGCAGTTTATGTTCCCTGCATGCTGGATGCGTTCCTCAAATCTACCCGTTTGACATTCAGAATGGCCATTTCTCCACACTGCCCCCGTCTCCTCCCTCGTTTCCTGCCATTGCTCATGACCTGTGGTGATGCAGGGGTCCACAGATTGAATGCACAAACAGTGATTGATACCCTAGTGAGTCTGTCTCTGGGTTACCGGGACAACTTGCTTCCTTGGTAACAGCATCATGACTTCTTTGAGGCCTTTATTAGTATGGCACCCAGGTCCCATTTACCTTATTAAAAACAGATTGGAATATCTATTTCCAAGGCTCTGTGACATTTCATTCCTCTGAGCTCTAGATTTATTTGTTGTATTTATTACTAAGTAATGGAAAAATACAAACAAACTGCTAGGCAGCTTCTAGGAAAACTCTCAGATCATTTTGTACATTGCTTTTTTTTTTTTTTACATTCAAGATTACATCACTTTGTTGATTTTATATTTCACATATAAATTGTGATAGTAATTCCCGAAAACCAGTACACATGCACACAGAAGGAGGGTTTGACATTGTTACAGTTTCATGTAGCCTATTCATGGCCTTTTATGCAGAATTTGACAACTTTATGTTGAACAAATTTATCTCTTATTTATCCATCTGTGTATCTAGCCATCTATTATCGTGTGTTGTACACCTGTGTGTGTGTGCTTTTGTGTGTGCGTGTCACTAAAAATTGGACTGTGACTCATGCTCAGCTCTAAATGTGTTTACTTCATGTAAAACACCCACACTCATTGTACCAGAGGCTTTTACGGAAATGGGAATAAAGAAAAAATGAATAGAATCATAAAATGCTATTTGAAAAATTACTTTTTTGAGGGGTCGAGGCAGGATTTGTGAACACATTTTCTGTTTCTGCAGCAGGTGTCCACTTAATTTTTCAGGCAAAATAAACACTTCTAAGCAGAGCAGACACTTTGGCCACATCCCGCTTCAGTTCATGTCTGCAGCTGGTTTACTTACTTCAGATATGCTGGACAAAACATTGTAAGTAATTTTCTCATACCACCTGCCTGTTACTTTATGCTCAAGTGTTGCTCTTTATAATTCAAAGAACAGTTTATACTAAATCAATTTCTGCTTACTCCAAGTTTGTTTAAATTCCAGTTAAATTCATACAACCACCAAACACACAGTGAACTGGTCCCTGCAGTTGCCCTTCCAAATTCAAGAGAACAGTCTTCGTCAGTAATGCTGCAAAATCCAAATATTTCATGGACAAACAACCGCACTGTCAGCTCAAAAGACCCACATATACCTCATTATCTCCTATATTTACCCCGCTGACGCACCATGTTTTTGAAAGCTTGGACAGATCCACACCTTGGTGTGTCACCCTGCAGCACTTTGCCAGAAGGCTCTGCTTGCTCACTGTGCTGTGTGCACCATCCAGAGTCTCCTTAGCTAAAGGTTCAAGACATGCACGTGTTCTTCAAACAAACTGCTTTTGTTCTGTTTAGGAGAGGCCTGAGACGTAGCTCTGGTGGCCAACTCGCTCTTTTTTGCAAAAGGAACATCACTTCCTGGAGTTTACTCATACTGGTATAGGCAGACATGCCTGACACTACAATCTTGTTTCATGAGTACAACATTTGCATTTCCAAAAAGTGTTACTCTTAGGCCATAAAGGGGCACGGAAGTTGAGGGGGAAACCTGTTATAAAAACTTCTTATCGTGTCTGAACACATTTTCACTACTTCACAGAATAATATCTTTCACATGCTTGTAGATATTTGACTTTTTGAGTGCAGCTGTTTTCAAAAAGCAGAGATACAGCCCTCCCTGAGCAGAAACTGGTTGATTTCTCCCTAAATTATTGAGATTGGCAGCCACAGAACAATGATAACAAATCATTTCCAGCTGCAATAATGAAGCTAGAAGGCAGATGGCTTATTTAGCTAGCGGGAGATGCAGGTTTCCAATATCCTTTCAAAAACTAAAAATGCATTTTATTCTACTGCCATATCATAAGGTTCTATTCTCATAAAATGTACCAGATATGTCATTATAATAAATCTATTTAGCTAGGCAGGTGGAGATTGCTATTAGAGTGCAGCATCACTTCAGCACCATTTACAGCATCACTGGCTTTCTGTGCACTCATCCAACAGCACAGACATAAGGAAGACCATGTTGTGAGGGCCCTTTTAACAGTAAAACAAAAAAAGAAATGTCAGGAATCAGGTTAATGTAATTGTGAGTTTAAATAATGCAGTTTTGTTTTTAAATTTGTTTTACTTGCATGCCAGCAGTTTGTTCTTGATTTGGCAGTTGTCAGATCTCATTGTCCCAAGCAACATGTAAAGTTTTTTTTTCAGTCGGCTGTCATGTCAAAAACCTTATTCTCCTTTTTTTCCCTACAATTTTCCTTTTTCATCCACTGTACTAGAAATCATACCTGTCACCCCAGCGAGTTTTACGTTTTAGTGCATGCGCTGGCATCTCACGGCCACAAAGTGAAATTTTCACATATTTCACACCATCAAATATGCCTGTTGTAATCCTAGCTCGGTGATAAAATGCAGTAGTCTGCCGACTGCGCCACATCCTTGCCAAGTGTTTAGCAGTGGTGCTGAGAGCAGAGTGCTGCATGGGTCAAGTTACCTACTTTTTTTCCCTGTTTGTCATACACTCATTTGAATTTAAATAAACACATGCATGGAAAACTCCCCACACTGATTATATCAGGCTTTACAAATCTCCAGAGGAAACATATAAGCTAATGGCACATTTATCCCTGTACATACACGCTCCCGGTTGGATAATCTACACCAGACATGGCTGTGTGTGTCATTTTTCCTGATGGTGTGGCCATGGAAGGTCTGGTACTCCCCCCTTCCCGGGGGGCCGCTTGCGTGCTACAGCAGTGGTCATCCTCTGTCTTTATCATGAAAGCCTTATGTGGCTTCTGTTCAACTACAAACTAGTATCTCCCAAATGTGTGTTTTGCTATGTACTGAGTGGGGAAAAATAGGCTTGTTGCCTTGTTTATTTGCCTTATTATTTATTATTTTGTGAAACAGGATTCATGGTCCTGAGGGTCATAAAACTCACCCATCAAGTAAATGAATAGCTTCAAATCAAGCAAGGAAAAATAAGGAAAAGCACCAATTCTCATTTTGCAGTTGCACTTGATGGCAGAGGAATGCTAATACAGGGATAGAGAAGGAAGAGTGGGATAGAGGGCTCAGAGATTCAGTTGGCCAGCTAACTGCGGCAATGACATACACACCGCTGTATCTGACTAACTCCATGTGGGAAGGCTGGCTGCATTTCCTCCCTGGCTCCAACTCTTCTCACCAATGACATGATAATTCCACATGCCTAAGGCCCTGCAGAATGAGGACCCACTGATAGGGTTCCTGGTGATTGCTATCCACTATAGCAGTATGGGCTTGTGGGAGGGCGGTGGATTACTACGGACGGGGTGGTGACACTCTTGAAGCTGAAGCATGTCATTAAACAGTAAATCACTCTGATTGAAAAACGCATCAGCTCCCAGCTTTCTGTTTACAAAAGAAGACCTTCTCCACAGGCGCAGATTGTGTTCTTGGCCAGAATAAATCAGCAACCAGTCATCCAGATTCCCCTTCCACGTAACGCTTCCTGAGCTCAGCTTGCATGTACAGTTACAAATCACTACCCGAGATGTGTTGATTTTGTTGAACATTCTTCACCGCCATGTTCATTCATCCAGCTGTCAGCACTGTTAGTTTGTTGAAGGTAATACAGTGATAATAATAACACTTTATTTGTTTATCACCTTTAATCTAATTAGAGTATTGCATTTTTGAGCACTACAAATATGAAGGTGTGCAATTAAATAAATAAGTACAAACTATCTGGAGTGTTAACATTTTATAGGAATAGATGAGGTAATTAAGAGTGAGATATTGATTTATTCTGTTGAATCTACTGTATGGGTATACATCTGTGCATGTTGCCTCCTGGTAGAAAATAGTAGTCAGTTTCTTTACAGCCCTGTTTTTGCTAGTTTGGGCCATCATTTTTGGTTACAACACCATGACATTTGTGAGATCTGGGGATGCAGCAACACAGGTAGATACAGCTTTACAACAGAGACCAATAAGGCAACACAAGCTGTCAAACAAATCGCTTGTGTGCCTGCTCCGAGCGCTCCGCTTGTAAAGCTCTCACTACCAGAGATGCCACATGGCCACATCTCAGCGATGAAGCAAAACTGTAACACAACTGAAAGGAATGAAGGCCAAAATGAGAAAAATAAGATCAACGTTGGAAAACAGATGAATATTACTTTTAAATAAAGGTGCGATTTATTCCAGTATTTACAAATTATACATAAAAATTAAGTCAATCCATCCGAAGGTTAATATTTCCACCTGTCGTAATTTAATTGAGGAAACACATTAAAAACATTCACTTTTGCAATCAAGTTTCTGTTTTTCATGTGGCTTCAAAATGCAGAAAATCCTGCTTCTACTTACCTCTACTTATAACATTCTTTAACCATTTAACCAAACCTGGTGATGGTGCTGTAAATCAAGAATTTCAGAGGTGACTTCTTTTGCTCCCATTATCTTTATTAACTTTTATTCATGTTGTAAGACATAAAAGGACGAGGCGGTAAAGGTGCTTCTGCGATATCTGTCTGGCTCTTCGAGAGCTTTAATAGCCACTAAGTTCCTCACTTAGTGAAAATATTTTATTAAGAATAATGTGAATAAGATATATAAAATGTTCAATTTACATAATCTATACTGCTCTTTGCCTTAGGACCTACAGAACATTGACTAAATGCAAAGATTATCCTGTCAAAACATTAATATGTTGGCATTGGTTTTTCCAAAGAGCCTCCCGACCCATTAACAACACATCACTCGCTCACTTGCCTTAAGCTCCTGCCTTCAAATCAGTCACCTGGCTTTAGCAGTGCAGTTATTAGCTGAATTTATTGATTATGTTTCCACATTGCTGGACTTTCATACAGTTGTGGTCAAACTTTTATACTAGGCATAATATGTGTGTTTAATTACAGATGTTGCATACAACGGTTCCAAAATTCTTTGTTTTCCTAAAAGACATGAACAAAAATAGTGATGCAGTATGCTAGATTGGAGCCAGAGTGTCCTGTCTTTGTCTTTGTAAAAATGATTCAACATGAGGGACTACATTTATCCTACATCCTTGCAATCAGCTTTTTGAAAGAAAAGTAGCATATTTTTCCACACATACTTTCCTTTTCTGAAAGTGATAATGCTTAAATGGGTTTTAGACTCGACAAATCAGCTCTGTTTGTTTACACTGCTTAGAGGCACAGATGAGGAAGAGAGCTAAGAAACTCAGCCATCCATTTTTCTCATACATTTAGTTGCACTGACATCTAAGCAAAGGTAGGCCATAGCCATAAATCACAGAGCACAATAACAGGCACATTTTGGGCCGGTCCATCACTGGCTGTGTTTTGTTTTCTCATTGCATCTTGGCAAATTGCTGTTATTAATGGGAGAAAGCATAGTTTGCAGCCCTCATTAGATGTTGTTCCAACAGTGCCTCTGATGGATTAAGACAAGCCGGAGGCCTTGTCTGCCTCTACAACCAGCTAATATGAGCCAATTAAATGCCATGCACTCTCTGGCCACTCCACACTTGCTCATGTGCTCTTACAACGATATCCAAGTATTCTGCTTCATGGCCAAATTGATTATAGTTTCAAGACAAGTAGATTTATTCCAAAGATTTTCTGCAGAACTGTACGCTTACCCTCACATTCCCTGATAATAAATTATGTCCCTTTTAAAGCAGTTGGTTTCTCTGAGGATGCTGAACATTTCTCTTTGATCAAGTAAATTTAAAATTCTTTAACTTTCTTTTTTTTTTAAATCTCTCCCCTCAGTAATTGGAGCTATTTGTGACACAGGCTCTGTTGGTTCTAGACGAGATGTGAGAGTCACAGCTGTGTTTGGGAGTGTTAGATTTCAAGGTAACGTCAGCCTAGCAGAGCGTCTGATTCATGCAGAAGAAGCTTATGGGTAGGTGGCTGTGAGCATTATATAAATATACCTGGGGCTTCCTTCGAATGCAGGGCTTATAACGCAGGAAGGATCGATATTGTGCAGCACTAGCATGAAAACAGAATGTAAGTCTCTCTGTCTGCTGAATTTAAACTCAGCTAAACAGAAGGTGTTCACGGTGCCAGGCATAACTTGTTAGAGCTTACTGGATATATCCAGCCTGACACCTAAGTCATATTTCCTTAAAAGGCTCAAAATGTCATCTATTCAAACAATATAATACAATATACAACAATATACACATGAGCACATACTGTGAATTTGAACACATTTTGGGAGAAATAGTTTTGTACTAAAAACAGTGCTGTATAATTTATGCATTGCTCTTTTCGTCGATTCAAAGGAGAATAATTTTCCCCATGAGTAACACGCTGAAGTAAAATAAAAGCTGTAAAAGCTGGAAGTTTCCTGCTTTCTTACAGTCTGTACAACATAGCAGATTAAAGGTGTCTGACTAACTTAAAGATGTTGGTTGATGTTTTTTTTTTTTTTGGTTTGGTAGAGCTTGCAAGATGAAGGGTAATAAAAGCAACAATGCTGTATTTGTTATTGTGATCAAAAATGTAATATGTTGTAATCATAACAACGTGATGAATTGTGATAAACAGCAGAATTGTGCTGTAGGTTTTATATTTAATTAAGGGAGCATCTCTGTTGGTTGAAGAAACTAATAACCTGCCATATTGTTTGTGAGAGCCCGCACAGTAGATTAAATGTTGATTTTTTTCAGTTTTGAGTTGACAAGGGCTGATTGGAGACTTGTGTGTCCACTCAGAGCTGATACGGCTCCGAGGCAGCTGTCTAAACGATCACAAGTGTTGAATTATCTCTGACGGGTGACGACTTACATAAACACTTGCGCAGTGTTGATTTTTACGCTCAGAGTTGAATTAACACCTGAGTTTTTGCTGTGTGAATATGGCCCATATTAGCCCGTGTTTTAACAGGGGCATCAAGCCTAACAAGAGATATTGCTACGTTGGAACACTTTCAACAGAGAATTGGCAAATAAAATGTGTCTAATTTATGAAGTCATTTGGATGGGATTCGATGGATATTGAATTGCGTGGGAATTATGCCCTGCATGTCTTGGTATGTGCAGCCTGCAACTGCTCCAGTTTCTCGTAGGGATTATTTGAAATGTGAACTTCCCTGGCACGAGTGCATAACCCATGTAATTTGCTCTTTTAAAAATTCCTCATCCCTCCCCACACGCTCCGGAGCATTTTTCTGTCATTGGCTATGCTATATTTTCCTCTGTGCCACATAGTCAATGAATTGTTCACAATTAATCCCCACAACCACACAAGAAGACCACCTAGTTTCTTGTACAGTATTCTTTGAATTGTCTGAATAAGGTGCCCTAAGTGTAAGGAAATACAGTAAATGCATATACTGGATAGCACATCTAAAATTTGGAAGGAATATTTTATTATCCATAACTGAATATGTCCTTCACTACAGCCAAGGCACACGTTTATCCCTAGTGAGTGAGTAACACTGTGTTCCACAGACTCAGTCGACAATTATTTTTCCTTGTAACATGCATTTCCACTACCTCTGTGGAAAACTCACAGAGAGACATTTACAAGGCCAGGCTGCTCCTCTTGTGGGTTCGTAGTAAGTGGTTAGGATTTTCTCTAAGAGCATCAGCTCTGTGTTAATGACATGCAGTCTCCAGAAAGGTTTATTCATTCAATTTGACTCTAGAGAGAAGATCTCTTCAGCCTGCTGATTAAATTAAGATTCTTTAATAAGCATATCTAGGTGCACTGACACGAGAGACATGCTGATCTCTGTCTACCAATGCAGATACCCAAGACTATCTGTTTTAAAGGCAAGTAACACTGAATTTCTGCAGTGTAATGTCTTTGTCTGTGTTGGTTACATAGCAGTTTGCTGCTGATTGTTCACGTCTTTTCTGCTTGTAATGCTGTGCCACACAAATCCACAGCTGTATTCTGTGATGAGAAGTTCACCATGTGCACTTTTTTCATATGCTGTACATTCACTTTACTGTTTTGAATTATTCAGTAAAGTCTTATTCTCTTTTACACTGTCCTAAATATTATGTAAACCCAGGTAATTCTGGAAATCCATACTGTTGACCTGATGCAGCATTTTAGATCCATCATCCTTTTTGTGGGAGAGCAACAAAGTATGATGTACCGTAAACTGTGTAGACACATCGATTCTTATGTAGAAGGTCTTACAAAGGACAAACAGTCTCTATACAATGTTGTCACTGTAACCTAACAAGGAAAAAACATGCACACTTCAGCAGTATTGCAGAGAGGCGACTGAATAATCCTGGTTCAGTGTGATGTCTGTGGATATGTTCTAATGGACGCTCAGTGAGTGTCTGAATGAATGAATGAGTATGTGAGTGAGTTACTAATATTCAAGGCTCTCATTTAAAAAAAATGCATGCTAAAAGTATATGCAACTTGCAGATCTTTAAAAGAAAGTACATTTCAGAATAAAATAAATACATGAATATATTAAGAAATAAATGTTTGCTACAACTTAACATGAATTACTATTGGCTATTGAAAAAAAGTTGTCTCTTTACCTGATACAACAAACTCATTTCCTACACTTGGACCAGAGTATGAACATGCTTAGATGCTCTGTCCATCCTCATCTGCATGCTCATGTTCAAGAAAATGGTAAACAAATATGCTGTCTCCTCACAAACTAATCTGATTTAAGATGCCATATATTCATTCACCGCATTTCAGCACTTGCTGGACAAAGACATCAGATTCTTTTTAAAAGACGCCCTGTGAAGCACATGAAGAGAAATCAAATACTGTACGTTGTATGGATTAATGTTCCTCCAAATTCTACCTAGTGTCATAGTTAAGCCACACTCTTCTGGTCACAGTCGTCCAACCCTGTGCGCCTACACTGCGTGCCATCAATAAGAAAACATATATTTGTTGAATTATATTTGAAAGAAAACTTTGGTGGAACACACATAAACAAACTCAGCAGTCGAGCTGAAGATGCACTTTGGGTGTCAGCGCTTTACATTCAGGAATTTTCAAAGAGTGCAAAGGGGCTATAGAGTATAGAGGCGCCCATTACATAACAGTGAGGGTGCATGATGTGCATTTTGTGAGAATGTATTGTTTTTCTTAGATATTATAATACTTGACTGTTTAAGTCTTAAAACTCACCTTTCCATTCTCTATCGGCCTTCCGCTGCTTTGTTTAATCTATTTATTTCATTATTTCTTTACAGTTTATTTTATTATAAAAAAAAGAAAAACAGAAAGAGGGTAGATGTTTATATTTGCCTGGAATTAGATCTCTCTCTATATTATAGTATTGCAAACCAAGGGTACACCTCTCTTTATCTCTAGTCTTCCTTTTTTTCATTGCAGACATCACCTGTACAGAGACACTGGTGCCCTCATAGTGGTTTATGTTATTTTATCAACGCAATTATTGGCCATGAGGTCCCATTTTACTCTGTTTTATATTTTTACTGTGATATCCATCTGTTTTACAAGATACAATTCCCTCATTAAATACTGAATGTGTTGAAACTGCTATTATGTTGGGCAGAAGGTTGCTGTCTGTCAGTGGAAGTCAGCCCACGCACCAACGCTGGCTCACTCTGCTAGCCAGAGTGGTAGCATTTAAAGAGATGTCCTTTTCACTTAAATGTAAACCAGATATATTTAAGATAGATATAATGGATGCATTTTAGGACACTACACTGATGTCACCCAGATTTTAGGTTATGCGTTAAACTACTTGAATGTATCCTCCATACAATCCTCATTTAATTGCCCCCTTCCAGTTTTTGGATGTATGTATTTTCTCCCAGGTCTTCTTATTATTACCAGGTGATTGCTTTTGTATCCACCCATTTTTATTTGGGAGATATAATCTCATACCTTCGCTGATATGCTGTACTACTATCACCTCGTGAATGCATGTGATTTGTTATGTGGAATAGTGGAACTATACCTGCAGGTCTGTGTGAAGCATTGTGTAGACGGCTGTGCAAATTATTATGCAATTACACAACAATTGTATTATATAATTCAAATCTGTGTCTTACTTCAGCACTGAATAGTTTGCCCTTGCATTCGACAGTTCGTTCTTATTTTTCATTTACTTTGTTTTTGTTGTTTGTAGTGGCGAGTGTGTGTGTGGATGTTGTCTGTTTATGCCTGTTATCAAGTAAGTATTTTCAATTATTTGACAGTGGGGAAGCTCCAGACTGTGTACTGCATGGCACTAATTAGACACTTGATTCTCTGATTTCTAAGTAAAATTAAAAAAATGTCCTTGTATACACATAATGACTGAGCTGCCCGTGTCAAAGGCAATGGCAGTTTTACCTTTTAGAATGCATTTTCATCATTAACTCAAGACTTCTATTTTGTTGTTTATGACATTTCTCATCTTGTTCTTTAAATTTACTGACAAGCAATGAGAAATTATTCACAACAGTTGTTAGAATCGTGATGCCGATGAAATGCCTTTGCTTCTCTCTGAGGTTTATTGACTTAGCATGTTTATTCAAGGCCAAACAACTTAAGATAAATAACTGGTGAAAAGCTTAAACAGACTTTGTACAGAAAAACATGCTAGATACATCCCATGGAAATAATTTAATATGAGAAGCATTTATGTCTTATGTACAATCATGCAGATTTCACACATTTGTGTTTTTAAGGAAGATGAAATTGGAACTTGAGGAAACAGAATAGATAATACTACATATTGTTAAGAAACAACTGCTATAACAGCTACAAAGTGCATGTCACACGGCTTACAGCTCCTGGGTAGAAATTAGAGAAATGGTTGCACTGTAATTCCAGTTTGTTTTTTTGAAACTTCAAACCAGATGAAGAAATTGTGCAAGGTCACTGAAAAATAAATGTTCTTTCCCTCTTAAGTAACTACCACTGAAGTGCTGTTTACCAAGATACTTAACCCCCATGTGGGAGAGTGCTTGTTGTGTAATTGCATGAGGATGAATCATGGCATTATTTCAGTCAATCTTGAGCTTTTTAAAATGGTTCATAAACTGTAAATTCATGACTACTTTATTGCTGTTGTCCAACATTTACCTCAGCAGGAAAACAAAACACAAATACATGTATCTTGTACATGTGTGTTTTTATGGTTTATGACTGTAGTAAAACTGTTTTCCACTTTTTTTTCAGGATATTTGACAGTTACCATAGAGCCCCTGCCTCCTGTTGTTGTGGGAGAGACTGTTACTCTCAAGTGTAACTTCAAGACGGACGGAAGGCTTCGAGAGATCGTTTGGTATAGGGTGAGTAAACCTGTCTAAATGCCATTAAGAACTAGATGCTCTCCAGAGCATCCATTTCTTTCATTTCTGGCCATTCGGCATCTGAGGAGGTCAATGCCAATAGTCATATCACAGGTTTATGGCTTTGTTAGGAGAACAACCATGCACTGTCAAACTGCAATTGTTAGGGAACAAGCTATTATTTGGGCCAGCTGTATGGGAGGCACCACTGGCTGTTGCTTGGAAATTTGATTTCTCAATCTGCTGGTCATCACCATCATTTCTTAATAGTTCACAGCTGGCGCCTCAACAGCTATTAAAATCCCAGTTGGTGTACTACACTGCCTAAGTGCTGCCAATAATTAGATTGGTGTTGAAGGAGAAAAAAACAACAACAAAAATCTTTGTATTTCCAAGATGGAGTTTATTTTGTCCATAAAACTGGTATGTTTTAACGTTTTGTATGAAAGTAAAGATCGGTAAAACAAATCTGCAAATACAGCAGTTCAGAGAGGATACATTTGTTTCACTTCAAGAGAGTCACTGATAAGCACTTGAATTTGAAAGCAGTAGCAGCTGCCGCTATCACACCCTTGCCTGACCATTTGTTTTGGCAAAAAAAACTCTCCAATAATTCTTGAGAGCTGTACAGATTTGTTTTGCAGAAGCGGCTGACTCTTCACCACGTTGTTAGTGAAGTTGCTGAGTGGTGATTGGATTTGTATAATGTGTTACAGACAAATTATAGAGCCTGAAATGTTATCAACCAAGCCTTTGGGTAGTCCATAAAATGCATTCTTTCCATCTTGTGTCACTCATGATACTTGCGATATAATGTAAAAACTGATGGGTTTCAAAAACAAACAAGGGAAACAGCATGCAGACAGATGCATTGCAAGGGTGGCTTTGCTGATGAGAATATACTAGAATGAGCAGTTCTGACTTCCTGTGCAATACATGTGGCTTAGAGGAGCGCTCCACCAACTTTACACATGAAATACGGTTTACTTATCATGAGGAGTACTACATAGCAGCCTGTGAAAACAGTTGTATACGTTTGTGTATATATTTTTTGGCTCTGGAGGAAGCTTTCCAAAGTCTGAAAAACAACCTTGATGATGCTATTAAAGGAAAATGAAAATGATGAGCTTCAAAGGAAGGATTTATTTCCGTCCTGTTGTACTGAACTGCAATAGAATGCGCAGATGTACCTAATAAACTGGCATTTGTACAATTTTAACACCCATTGTTTTCATGTTTGAGCTCCTCATCATCTTCATTCACTGACCAATCAACTGGCCCAGGTAAACTTCTCCATGGCCTTTTGCCAGTATGCAATCCTTACTGGTAAATTCTGCATCTTACTTGATAATTATTTCAACATATTTGATAATTGTGAATGTCCAGTGCAGGACTATGGTGACATTCACCTTGGTTTCATCCTCCACCCTGTGCTGGAACACTGTTCATTAATGAGCGGGCAGTGGTTTATTGCTTAGGCAGGAACTCTGTCTTTAGAGTAGCTTCTGCTTTCTCACTTTTATTATTGTGAAATAAAACAGTGTCTCTGGACTCATCTTAGCAAATGCTGACCTTTCAAGGTAGGACAAAAAGAGATTTATGGCACTTTATACATTCACCTTAGTATCATAGATCACTTTCATTGCTGTGACAATTTCATTTAATCAGGCAGGGATTGGAGAGTGTTGTTTTGCTTATATTCTGTCAGATTTCTGTAGTGTCTATTGATAGCTGTAGTTTAAATAACTGCTCTGAGAATAGAGCTGCCCATATTAAGCGTTCTCCCGAGGAAAGCGAAGAGGTTGTAACAGAAATCGGCCCCATATCTCCGGTGGCCACTGCTCAGCACAACCGCTGATAAATTATAAATCTATTACCCACACTTGGCTGCCAAAGTTTCTTTAATCTCTGCCTTTTATTTGACTAAATACTGTTGACTTCTCATTTTTCCTTCTGTTCAAAGGGAACTGGGGTTGATACTCACCTGGGGAATCATTGTATCTAATCGAAGCTTGGCCAATCAGACAGAGGGCTGAATAAACTAAATATTTCAACAAGTACCTCATTTGTGGTGCTAGATCCTGACGTATTCTGTTTGAAGATTTTTTAATGCATAACACATCCAGACTGCAGTCAGAATTAGCACGTCTTAGGATGTACTTAAGATAAACCTGATTATTTTAGAGAACCTTTAAAGCCACACTAACATTATATTCAAAACCAGAGAGATAAAAGTAATGGATTGGATATGATTTATCCCATGGTTTCTATTATATTTAAATATTTTGTATTTCCTTTTTATCCCCTTAAATCATGAATATATTATTTCCTTTAGGGACAGTACAAATATTATCACTACAGAGTGGAGTGTGAGGGTGTGTGTAGGGGAGGCATGACATTTTTTTCATTTTTTCATTAATATTTTCACTTTACCTTTCCGTATAATTATTAATAAATTTTTCATACCTGCTGTCATCATTGAATTAACCTAATGCTAAAAACACTGCAGTAACAAACTTGAGAAAGATTTTTAATAATTAGATCTGCCGTGCCGTCCATTGTTCTTCAGCTTACAGTTGCAATTAGCTTTTGTTGACATTGGCTTTACTCCCTCATTGTTTGGGATCTCATAGACCCATCTGCTGTATGTGTAAAAATAATAATAATAATAATAATAATAATAATACTAAAATAAATAAAACTCCAATAAGGCAAATTAAATTAAACTGATTTGGGACTGGGAAGGTGTATTGCTGTTTGAAAAGTACTGTCAACACCAATCACTGATATAGAGCATATGAAAATCCATCCATTTAACCACGTTTTAAAGCTGGGGACTTGAGACTCCAAACAGAAGTAATGTATCATTTTCTGTAGCAGATGACGGAAACATGTCATCAGTTCAAGATCACATAAGAAATTCTCATTTTCTAAACACATTTTTAAAACTGGGAAAGATTCATGAAGTATGAAGCTGATAAAACATTGTTAAGTATGTTTTTTGAGCTGTTGAAGAGGGCCCAGGGTCTCTAGGAGCCACAACATGAACATTGGGGTTAATGGTATCCCATACAGCAACTGGGAAACATAATGTGATGTGACGATTAAAGCTACATATGAACACAAAGTCTTCTCTTCTGGCTAGCATAATGAATCTTCACAATCTACAAGGTCTTCCTCTTTTATGCATTGTGGCTCAAGTGGATGATTTTCTGATGTACGGAGATGCATCGTTAAACTCACGCAGTGGAGGATACAGGAAAAAAGTAAATGTTTAAAAATGAATATTAACCAAATGAAGCTTAAACCAACAAACAAACAAAAAAAGATAAATAAAACATTTTCAGATCCTCCTCTTTTGATGACTCCCACCCTTACCCTCTGATGATAATCAAAGGATAGGATCTCCTGTTATTCCTCTCATTTTAGTTTACTCAAGATGACACAGGATTAGAAGACATACAGTGGAGTAAATACAAGCGAGTGAGAGCAGTCCTCAGTAATGGATGTTGTATAGCCCTGCAGCTAATGCTTCAAGAGCAAATAAATGAAAGCCTCTCGTGTGTGTAGGATATTGCACTACAGGCCACATGAATGTTTTTAGAGAGTGGTGAATACTGGCAGGCCACGGATTAAGGACTATGGATATGTAATATACCATCAAGCAGTCAATTATGCTCTAATAGCATACCAAATAGCAATGATGGATCATTTGATAGGGTGGCGCTAATGTGCTGCCTGTTTGGGAGAACGATGTCAGCGTGGCTGTGCATAGCGGCGCTCAGAGACGGCTCCTCGCAGACACGCACACACGCTCATCTCATGCTGTGCTTTTTTTAATTTATGTCATTCTAATGAATGCATACATATGGGACCTCTCCCAGTAGGCGCCCAGGTATGCGGTGCTGACGGTTGTGGAGCAAGCGGTGTCTGTTAGCTTGCCTGTTGAGTGCCACACTGCACTATGCTTAATTTTAATCACTGGATCAACTGTCTCTGCTCTCCTGTTCTCCCCCCTTCCTCACTCTGCCCATTACAGAATTCCTCCATCCTCCCTGACATAACTCTTCTGGGATCCTCTCTCTCACCAACGCAAGTGTCTTCCCTAAGACACTTCCCTAATTTACCACTGGCCTGTTTGCTAGCTGAGCTGGTTCTCTGATACATCATTCAGCTGTGTCCACCTCTGTCCATTTCATTATTAGAATTCAAACTCACCTGTATTTATAATCCTGCTCTCTGTTGAATTGAACACCACTCTCCCCAGTCTATACAAGTGCATGGCTTACAAAATAACATGCAACATCAACAACTAAAGGGAAAATATTAATTATGTCTGAGAGACATTTTGTTTTCTTCATGTTAACAAATTGCAAAATAATCTGCGTGGGTTATTGCGAGGATGAGCTCGCCAGAAAATACTGGGATTCAATCTCCATATTTTGAACTAATTATTTTTTTTTAGATGTGGTCTTGTTTTGTTTTTTGTTTTGTTTCCTAATGAAATAAAGGGAGTTGAGACTGAAGGTAAGAGAAGAGTGCATTTCATTTTGAGATTTCTCCTTCAAATCTCCAGACAAGCTTAGAAAAAACATCTATCATTCTTCAATTTAGAACAGTGCAGCTGTTACAGAATTGGTGGATGCCGTTCAAATGTTCCAGTTAAGTCAGGGTTGTGAGCTGCCCTCTAAATGATATACTCATACATTCTCTATTTATTTACTTATTTACTTAAATTATATACTTGTATTTTTTGTCTTTGTTTTAATACAAAGTAGAATTTCAGCCAGTGTGTGGATAGTTTTGGCTTTAAAGGACGACAATTTAAGGCAACATATCACAGAAAGACTCCATATGTGCATTTTAAGCACTTTTTCATATTGTCAGTTGGTAATCTCCAGATTGGTCATAAATGTTTTAAGGCGCAACACAAATAAAACACTCTGTGGTTTCAAGTATAATTAGCTTGTGAAATACCAGTAACATTAGCTCCCTGCCTGCTTTCGAATAGCTCACTAACCATGTCCTGAAAACCATCATTGTGACCCATGGGGTATACAGTGTCTGAATATATATTTGATAACAGGATGTGGTAGAAAAAGAAATAATTGTTATCTTGGCATTTAGGGCTTTTACTTTAAAAAGATATGTGATGTTGGATTTCCTCGCCTCTCATGTGGGTGTGTTGGTATTTGTGTTGGAGCAATAACAAATCAATAGTTTATAATGTCTAGAAAGGACAATAACCAAAGACAGTCATAAATCTCAATCATCAGCTGAATACCATTGAAAGCTTGTCAAATTTTAATGAAGCCATCTGCCTCCACAGATTCTATTCAGAGCATCACAAGTCTAACAGTTAGCTTTACAACCTATGCCACAACACCTTATTGAATTAAGTAGCTGGATGTAGATATATAAATATGAAGCTACAATTGATATCTGATACCTTTTTAACCAAAATGTCTGCTATACCTGCAACAATTGCGACAATGATGAGTGACAGCCAGAAAGGGTTACTCCATTCTTTCAGGCTCTTTCAACCGACTGTTGGATCTCTTGATACAAGGCTATGGCTTAGACTGTCCTTCCCAGAAAAACAATGGCATGGGTTGTTTGGTCAAACAGCTTAAAAAATTCTTATGTGACATGATTTTTATGTTCAGTACCAAACTAGGAGGTAATGGGATGTTGCTGTGGTGAAGTTTAAAGGCCAGTTCAGACCAAAGATTTGCGACGAGACGAGTTGAAACTTGCAACTACTTGCAACGTGCCGGTCTGCAACGTTCTGAAACCTGCAAGTTTACACCAGTGCGACTAGACGAGGCGGCGTATCGTTTCCATAGCAACGGCGCTCTGTACTTCCGTTCTAACTGCCGGCTTTTCAGGCTTTTTTTGTAGCTGGATATAATTTGTAGCATCTTAACATCTGAATGAGGATAGTGACAGTGAGTTACTTGCTACAGTTGCATTTCTAGTATTGATGAAATGGCGAAAACATGAAAAAAGAGAGGGTCAAGATGACCGGTTGACTTTGCTACAAGCTGATTGGCAGGTGATGCGCCTTACGTTCTATAACCAGCCGCTGGCGACTTGACAAGCTAAGTTGCAGGCGGCGCCATCAGCCGGCTTGAGTCGAGCTGAGATGGGCCAGTTCACACCGCTGCAACTTTTCACTGCTACGTTCGAAAACGGTTTCATCTCGTTGTGAATCTTTGGACTGAACTGGCCTTAAGAGACAAGGAGGAGATCAGGATTGAGAGACCAGCGTTCAGAGGTGAACGCTAGAAAAAGACTGATGTCCGAGCTGTGTCCGAAATCACTTCCTCATTCACTCATTCAGTACTCCTCAATAGACACTTAATAGTTTGCTCTAGTCTGAGCAAAAAAACTGAGGTTTCATGCCAATATTCTGAGTTGGTTTCTTTTAACTTGCTTCAAGTCCATTGGTGTGTCAGAAATCACTCTCTTATCATGCACTACATTGACCCTTTACTATTTTATTTGAGCCTTCAAGTGTGTAAATGTATCCACTATATAGTGCACTCAAAAGAGTGCACTCAGACTAGAGCAAACTATTAAGTGTCTATTGAGGAGTACTGAATGAGTGAACGAGGGAGTGATTTCGGACACAGCCCGGACATCAGTCTTTTTCTAACCTCAACCACATAGTTGCCAAAACGTAACCATACATTATCCATAAAGCAGCAGATCCATAAAATGCTAGACCTATTTTTTTGTTTCTGCATGTGGTTACATGGAGTGGCTCTCTTGAGTGTGCCAATGAGTTCTCCTTCTCTCTGAAAGTTCAAACAACAGTGTTTGCTCAGGCTGCTGGTGTGATGTCTTTTGAGTTCACATTCATATTTTCATTTTTCAGAGTGAGAAAGTGTATGTATCTACTTGGATTTACGTTTAGGAGTAAATCTTATGTTCTAAAATTATAAACTTACACCCATTGTTCACACATGATGAACAGACTGCAGTCCTTAGTGACTTTGTGGGAGTTCTCATATCTAAATGCTGCATGTACAGTTCTTCCCTCTCGACATATTGTCATTATCTTAACAGCACAGAAGTGTTCTACACATGTACTTAAGTGTTTGCCAGCTGTTTTTGGAGACAGGCCAGCTGCCTTATTTGCTTTGAGGAGAACATGGTGTTTATATTTGGAAATGTGGAAATAGCTCTGCACATAAAGCACTGACCCGACTACAACTGTACAGTCTAACTTAAAGCAAGAAACTTATTCTGGGATAATAGTGAGCCCACACAAACTCTGCTCCTCATCTTGTTCTAAGACCCCCAACTCTTCCACTGCCTCTGGTAGTGTTTTCAGATTTACTTGTGGCCCACAATTTGACAAATCCCATTAAAGCTGTTGACAGTGTCAAAGCACAATATAACAGCTATGCAAATGACTTCTCTCTTGTCACAGACTGCCAAGAAATATAGGAGTGCATCACCTGAGGGCAGTGTGTCACTGGATTTACTGTTGTCTTCTTCTGGCCATATGTTACCTCCAAATTCAATGGCAAAGATAATGTTACCGGACACTCGACCAAAAAGTGGAGTGTTTTTCTAGCCAGTAATCCTGTTTCTTGACTGTGGAGAGACACAGGAGGCGTCTGTTAAATCCAAGTTTGAAATCTTCCAGACAGGGTTGCCTGGGCAACTGGAATCTGCGAGTACAGAAGAGAGCTCGCCGAGTGTGTATGCACAGCACATTCCTGTGGGGTTTTTGGGTGTCTAACTTCCTGCTGTTTAATCCCCAAGTGTAATTGTGTAGGTTCAAAAAATTCTTGTCCCACTTATGTTCAAATGTGGTGTATAGTCCTATATGAATAATGTCTGTCTGTATACATTCTGTGTATTTATGTACAGCATCTATCTATCTGTCTATCTGTCTGCCTGTACCATATATGAAAAATGCCATCTTCTATTTATACTGGTAGTGCAGACAACATTTTTTTTAAAGAGAATAAGAGTTATGTTCTTCCTTAGAAATGCTTCTGGTATTTTTCTATGGTATATCTTTGGGGAAAACTTTTCCAGTTTTGGAGCTTAGGCTCCATCATCAAATTTAATCAAGGTACAGTGATTTCGCTAGATTTGCATTGAGCATTGGGATAGATGGTGTCTGAGAAACTGTAGGCCACATAATTAACTGTACAAACTGTATCTAAAAGATTGGTCTAGTTGATATCATTTGCCCTGCGATTTATATTGGATATGCAAAATGTTTTGATTATTAGAGAAACTCTGGGGGCTATTTTACGCAACACTTGCTCATAAGGTTCTTTAGACTTTTTTATTTGTCTTTATGCATAAATCCTTACATTCATTACCATAGCCTCTTATTAACAAAGAATAGTGCCATGGACAGATCACTGTTGACCGAAGGGCTGCTGTAAGGTCTGTGCCAAAGGGCTTTCCTAACCTCTGTCTGTGGAGCTGATCCAGCTCTGGCACCCAGGGCATGTTCACATTGCTTCCATCATCCCCTGAATCTCCCCACAGGATAATTCAGCACCTGTGAGAATTAACTTATTTATTAAATAATGGTACACTCCGCCTTTTTTCCTGATGTAGCCAAACTTCAGGCTGCTGTGTCTTGACATGGTGAGAGGCAATAATGCCCTCTATTTTCAAGTCTGCCAGCTTCAACTTTGAACATAACTTTTTTTTCTAGATAGAGAACATCTAGTGTGACACCTGTTTAGTTTTCCTTTGGTCTGTTATTAGGGCTTTTGCCCAGTGAGTTATTTAGTTAGTGTGCCCTACTTGGCAGTAGAGTTTGTTGCTGTCCTCTGTAGACTCCTTGTTTGACTGTAGCATCATTAAAAGGACTGATTGAGCATTCCCCTGCCTTCATCTTGCCTCTGCACTTGGGTTCAACCCCTGATCATAAGTCCATCAGAAGGAATAACTTTACACTGATGTGCCCTTTAAAAGCAATAAGCCCTAAACACTTTAAATTGTCTTACATATACATACTGGAAAAAAAAAAGAAAATGGGAAATTAGTCTCTAGCAATAGACTTGGAAGCGCAAATATAGCAACTGGTATAGATCAACATGTTGTTGTTTTGTTTTTGTTTTTTGCATTTTACAAAATTTGACATTTTGTTCCTTTTGGTATAAGAACAATTTGCTTTTCAAGTAGGCCCACTAGACTCCAGTGTATCCAGTGCAATGATAATACATTTTGCAATCAACCGTCCAAGTAATTACTTCCTGATGTGGTCATTGTCTTCCCTAGTTTTGGGTCCTTGGGAACGTCTGCAGCGTTCTGAAACCTGCCAGTTTACACCAGTGCGGCTAGACAAGACGGTGTATCGTTTCCACAGCAACGACTCTCTGTGCTTCTGTTCTAACTACCGGCTTTTCAAGCTTTTTTTGTAGCTTTTGTAGTGTCTTAAAATATGAATGAGGATAGTGACAGTGAGTTACCTGCTACAGTTGCATTTCTAGTATTGATGATACGGCGAAAACATGAAAAAAGAGAGGGTCAAGATGACCGGCTGACTTTGCTACGAGCTGATTGGCAGGTGACGTGCCTTACATTCTATAAAAAGCTGCTGGCGACTTGACAAGCTGAGTTGCAAGAAGAGGCATCAGCCGGCTTGAGTCGAACTGAGACGGGCCAGTTCACACCGCTGCAACTTTTCACTGCGACGTTCTAAAATGGTTTTGTCTCATCTCGAATCTTTGGACTGAACTGGCCTTTACATTAATAGTAGAGAAGTAGAATTTCAATTGGTATTTTAATACTAGATATGACAAAGCTAAGGCTTCCTACTTTCTATATGTAAAACACATTAAGACCCTGTCTGTGACTGACTTTCCTGTCTCCACAGGGGACAGCTATAACTGACCTATCTGAAAGAAAATTATAAGTCACCTTTATTACATTTCAATTAAAATAAGTTTGCACACCCTCTTTAGTAGGTAAAAAAAAGTGGTCTGCCCCTTTAAACCTCTGTCATCTTTATTAGCCTGCTGCTCCATGCCGAATGTGGTGCCCCACAGGGAATGAGAGATAAGGTGATATGGATCACTGCACCGCAACCTTTCCCTTTGAGGATGCCACTAGGGCAAATAAGCAGCCTGTTATACATGGAATGATAATTACACACTTCATGTCAGCAAACTACAAGATGAGTCCCCTTTTATCCACAAATGCTAATAGCAACAAAGGGACTGATCATTGCTGTGCCTGTCTGAGAGCTTGTGCTGCTAATGGCAGTGACTGTGATGGCAATGGGATATTTTGTTTCCGTGCTGCTAATAGTGAATAATGCCTCTTCATTGTTAGCATCTCCCAGAGATCCCCAGGTATCTATCAAAAGCATACTCTGTATCTAATTAATTAGGTAATCCAACAAATGATTATGCAGAAAAACTCTCCACGAGATCATTTGGTTTTTCCCTGCTGACTTATTTCCTTTCCATGACAATAGGATTAAATACATTCTAATAGTTACATCACACTTTTTCGTCGTAAATGTGAGCATTGGGGTATAGTATATCATACACGCATCACAAATGTGTTGCATAGCACATTTATTTTCCAATCTCTTTGTTTATTGTTTTTGTTTTTTAATCAAGAAATTGAGTAGATAACAGTATTAAATGTAATAGCAGTGTTTGTATTGGAACAGATCATATAAAATAATTTAACATTTTTTTTAAGAAGAAAGATGATATCTCAAAATGTTTGCTTCATTATATTTTATGAACAAAGGCCATCTGTGAGAAGATTTTAATTTTGAAGGCAAAGGCATCGCTTCTGCTTCACTCACTTCACTTTTTTTAAGACTTACTGTAACTCTTGAGTGTTTTCAACATGTCTTGAAAATTCCTAATCCCCCTACCAGAATCATACCAGATTTTTGAAATCCATTCTTACTATCACAGAAGGATCAAACAAGAAAGTGATTACTTGGCGATTAGGAGTGGATCAGAGCCTCTTTGTGACATTTGCATTAGAGGAAGGAGTCATTTCCGTGCCAGAAGAGTCTTAGCAGTGGCCCCTGCTCCGCCTCAACACAACACACTGCGAGGTCCTCCAGGGGCAAGAAAGAAGCAAAACAATTACTCATTTAGTTCTTTATATATTTATTTACTTGTTTACTTCCTTGTTTGTTTATTTGGATACACTGTGATGAGATGTACTTCCAAATGGGGAAAAAACACATACTGTACAGACAAGTCACATAATGTGAACCCTAGACTATTTGTAAATCTATTAATTCATTAATTTATTACGCTGTAAGTTGCAAGGTTGGAAACTCAAATACTTTGTAGGATGAGTCTGACAATATTTTATATTTTTTCTTTTATCAACAAATGCAATGAAAAGACCAAAACCAACAATGAATTGATTTTTCTGTGTAGCCAAAGCCTGATATATTCCTCTGTGCCATAGAGCTCCATTTATGTCCAAAAATCATTAAAAATACATCAGTGAGCCACACTGTTGCACTGGGTGACATGTTTCTTCATTACCATGAACACACACACACACACACACACACACACACACACACTGTAGTGTATTTTGATTTGATCCCACATACACCGTCCTGCTGCTGTAAATACTCACTAGAGCACCAAATGTGTATTCATCCACATCTGAAAATAGTGCCCAACAAAAACACTTTATATTCCTCTTTGACTAATGTCTGCTCAAAACTACAGTGCCCAGCTGTTTAAGGAAATTATTTAGCCTTTTTTTAATGAAAGAAACTATTTGTGACCCATTTTATATTGGGTTTTTATAACCATACAAGCAATAAAATGTTCTAGGAGAGAATAAAAGTTGGCTTTCTCGGGGTCTTGGACATTGGTGTCTTGGGTATAGAGTGCTTTCAAACTGACACAGGGAGTTAAACTTTATTTCACTGTCAGCTTAATTGACAGTTTCAATGCCCCTAATTTGATTTCCAAATTGCATGTGTCAAGTTGTGATGTCAGTTTGAGCGTGGTATTCCATTTTCAAGATAACACAAGGAGCTCCAAATGAATAGAACCGCTGATATATGTATCAAAAGTATTCAATTTCGTTTTTCATTAAAAACTCGTCAAACAAATAGTTTACCGCTGCCAGGTAGTGTCACTGGATTCAGTGACTCTACATGAAAGTGACCCTAAATTTGAGAAACTCTGAAATAGAAACTTCAGTTGGGAAGGGTGATATAAGATGCGGAAGTTATTGGGAAAGTGGTAATTATATTTCAGCTTTTCCTTGCCTACTACTGCAGTTGGTTCATATGGCTCTAGTGACATATCTTGTGCCTTTGAAAATAATGTAATGACATGTGACAACCATTTTAAATTTTGCACACGTACAACTAGACATACTATATGTAATATGTGTTGGCCTGTTCCTTCAGTATGATTGCATTCAAAGAGAACATTAATAGTCCATGAAGTAACATCAGTGTGGGAGCAGAAACCACTGAACAACATTTTTAGATTATATAGAAATAGGTCATTACAGCAATACTTGTGCATGTGTGCAGTTTCTTATCTATGCAAGCTTCACAGAAACTGCAACAACATAAAATAAATTTAAGGGGAGACCATAAGATAACCAATTATCCACTGATTGACGCTATCTAAATTAATCCATGCTCTGCCAACAAGGGGAAGTTGTTAGAAAATATTGATTGCTATCTGCAAATTTAGATTAGTTAACAGTTATCATCAATCCATCCATTTTTCCACGCCTTTCTGTTTCTTCTTTTTACTATTCAGGGTCATTAGGTGCGTGCATTGAGTAAATGGCACGGAAACACCCTGGATATGTCACCACTCTATCACAGGGCTAATCAGGGCACCAGTTGTGATAAATAATAAAGACCAGGAGTTAATAAGTATCACTGATTAGGGTCAGTACTTTAGGGGAACATACACTTCATCTTTAGTTGGATACAGACAGTATAACCAATCAGACCTGATAAAAAAATTAAAATAAATATTAATAACTATGAAGACAATTATTTGTATTCTTCTTTTCCTGTTTTATTACCATAACAGAACATCTCAACTATGAACTGCATTAGGCTGACTTTCTCTATTGTGTTCCCACAAAATAATCAGGTCAGTCTCTAGATGATTGTTTTTTTGTTGATCCCTTCAAACAAGGCTTGACCCCATTGAAAAGTAGCCTGGGGCCAAGCTGCCCTTCTCCAAAATCACCCTGTCTGAAAACCTGATTCTCTTTGGCAATCCATAATAAATTGTTTACAGTGTGTACCTCTACCCTGCAACCTTGCGGCAATATAAGTTATACAATAATACTGCAATCCAGGTATTGTTCCCTTCCTTGGGTGGCCATTTAACAGCATTAGGCTATTGATTCAACAAATGAGATTGAAATCATGGATATCCTCATAGTAACCCAACCCTAAACCAAACTGCAGTGTTCCCAATTGATTAATAATTGTGTGTAAATAAGACTATTAAAACTGCTGTTGTATCGAGAGAAATCTACTAAAAGGTTTAAAAAAACAGCTATAAATTATAACAGAATCAGAAATATCGGAGATATATCCTGTGCAGCTCTGGCTTATTTGGTGGAGTTTGCCATTGTGAAGCAGCACACTGAACATATCGGAAAGTTAGTGAATATATGGAATTGTTTATAAAATTTCTAATGTTAGGGGCTGGTCATCAAATGGTTGGCTTGGTTTTTGCTCTCCCACAGTCTTTGCATTAGGCAGAAATCATTTCCCAACTACTTGTTAGATAGCAGCATCATAAAGTGAAATTTGCTAATGCCACATATCAGTTTCAACCCTGTCTCCTGGAAATTACATTTCAATCAGGAGAGACTTCAGTATGAGTGAACAAATATTTATTGACACGTGCATAATAAAGATGAGAGTCTTTGGCGATTAGACCCCGTCGTGACCTCATCATATTTTAAGGGGGGTAGAGAAGCTGTGAGTAGTATAGGATACCCCCCAATGGAGTCTAGACACTGGTGGTGGTGGTGGAAGGATGGCTCACCTGGATGTGATGAGGAGTGGACTTCTGATGATCTTGATCCCTGAATGTGGTGAACTGGAGGTGCACGGGGTGGAGGAGGGTCGCAACGATTCCACACTGAAATGACAGCTGACAGCAAGAGAGAGGAGAACAGATTTAAAGTTTGACAGCAGCGTTGTGATTGGCTGATGGAGATCGTGGCAAAATCTGGTTGGATAAGTGAGAGAGTAAACGCCCATAATCAGCTGATAAAGAAAGCAGGAAGAGAGAGAGAGAGGGGGGGATGTGAATGAATGAGGCATAAAGATAGTCTTCCTGATTGAACTTACGCTGAGCTTCATTTATACAGTACTAATTTGTTTTCCCAATTATGTTGTGGTGAGTAATGTACCACCACCTGTATTATGTTCACAGGCAACTTTTTTTTTTGAGTAAATGAGTCTCATGGGTGACAACAGTTATCTTAGACCATGAGCTCAAGTGCTGCAAATGCCTAAACATGACCAGAAAAAACATTTAACCATGCTTAAGTTGCTACAAACGGATATTGTACAGCAAGACTGGATATTTTGGCAGATGAAATATCTTGTCAATGAACATTTTACTGATACGTTCAGTCTCAACCAGGCAACACTACGTCTTACAAAACATATTTGAAAAGAAATCACAACCATCCTCCTAATGGTGATTAAAATGAACTTAATAATTGTCTTGTACTGTGGGGTCCCATATTTCCCACTTGATCACAAATTGCAGAGATATGTAAACACAGGTGGCAAACATGTGAATGCACCACTGCTAGCAGTCGAAGGTAATAAAAATGTTAATTAGTAAGTTCCTTACAAAAAGCAACATGCAATATCTGCTTTAGTTTCTGACTTGTATAAGACAACAACAAACCTTGCTTTACATCTTAAACAAGGCTATGCTAGTGAGTTAAACACTTTGAAGTTGCAGCAACGAGCTTCTTCCACTTCTCCCTTTGAGATGTGACCTCTGCTTTAAGGCTGTGGGCAGTGCTTCTGTTTACTCCTCCATCCATCATTTTTCTTCAGCCTCTTATTCAGTTTCACAAGGCAGCTTGAGACTATACCATGAGTAAACCTCAAAGAAAAACACCGGATAGGTCATCCGAGTATCATAAGGTTAATCAGTGCAACAGTCATGAGCACATATTTTAGATCAGAAGTTAAAATGTATGGATTAAAGTACATATACTTGAAATATGTATAAGTAATTCCTGTGAGATGTTAACTTAGCATTAATGCTTTTTACCAGAATTTAAGTAGAGTATAACTGCTGATGAGGGCATAAAAACACTCAGTTTATACTTGTGCTTCATCTGTAAGCACAGGTTTGTTTCCATCTTTGAGTTTTCTTTTCTGGGAGGGGTTTTCATTTTAAAAGTGTATTTTTTTTTTCTGATTTGTTTAGATTTCCATCAGTCCTTTTCGTGAAAAGTATTAAATTCACCTCTGGTCTCTTCTGGCATGTTTTGGAGGGAGTTTGTTGTTGTTGTTTCAGTGGCCCTTTTGTTAGGTTTAGTGTTAATGGAAAGTCCGAGGTAAATCTGTGGGGGGTCATTCCTTTGACCCACATTCTTGCAGGAATTATTTCATGGTGAACTGAAGGAGATGCCCTTTGCACTGAGAAATACTTCAATAATTTCAAGATAACTGTCATTCACTGTGTGGGAGATAATGTAGGACGGAATGAAGTTTTTTATCTTCGCTGCTGCTGGATATTACACATGATAGAGGAGACATGGTTGAGAATTTGGGGACATATGAGGACAAAAAAACCCTGCAAGTGCATCTCTTGCATTTGCATTTACAGTATTCTGTTCAAATTATAACAGAAATTCAACAATCACAAAGTGTCATTCTGAAGGAACATAGTGTTCAGAACAAGATGGCTGGACTTGAATGTTGTCTTTGTATGTCTTTTTACAGTGAAAAAAAAAAAGAATACATCTCAGGTCTATACTTAGAAATTATGTGCACCACTGCTGCCATCACTGCCACAACATTGTTCCTGTTTTCTTGTTCGGAGGACTACTGCAAGTACAGGGAGATGCTATAAAAGGATACTGCTGCTTCAGTGTAACAATTTGCAAGAAGAGGCTTTTCAGCATTGGCATTTGCACCCTGCCATTTTACAGGGACAAGCCATGAGAGCTGCTTGAGCCTTTTGTCGATTTCAAAGGGACTTCAACATGGCCCTGAACATGATTCTTTGTTCTGTGGAAATAAGAGCCAAGAAGAGGTGAAGAACTTAGGGAATACCATAAAATCGTTACATTTATAATGTAATTGAGGCCCCTATATTGTTGTAACATTACTTGAAAAAGTAGGTGTTAATGCCACTGGAAACATAAAATGTTCCCTACCTGACGCTTGTGTATAGAATAGCACATTTAGGTCGTATTGTATCAAACAGTAGAGCCATTTAGTTAGATGAAAATGTTGCGTTTAAAAACTTTGTGAAAATAGGGAAACATTTGTTTCTCCACATTTCTCTGCACTTACCTTGCAAAAATATGCTGTGACAAATAGCAGCTGTATTTGTGCTTCAAATTGTATTAGGTAGTAGATGTAGATGGCCGTAGAGTACAAACTCTAATGTGTTTGTAAAATTGCAATGGTTTCACTAATACAGTTAATTTTCAGTGTCTAATGCAGATGCACAGGCACACCACTCCCTGAATGAAAAACAGACATTCTGAATAATGCCATACTGTACATAGCAATGCGTAAATGATGAGTCTGAATGACCCACTCACCGATCACAGACCTAATATGGACTAGGTTCACTCATAACCAGGGCAGCTCTGCAGCCAAGGAAAAACAATTAGAGAAAAGCCTCTCTTCCCCAGTGGGTTTAATGCAAGTGAAGAGAGATAGGTTTTGTAATAGATTTTTGTCCGTGTAAAATGAGATGCTGACCTCTAGGTCCAAGACACTCAAAGACATCAGAAGAGCGGGACAGCACACTCCCAGTGGGGCTAAAGGATATTCATCCAGGACATCATTCTCGCGCTGGGTCTGAGTCATACTTCCAGCCATGACAGCTTCTCCTCATAGTAGTTATCGCCAGAGAGCCTCTGAGGGTGTTCAAAGTCGAGATTGCATCTATGCAATCAAGTTCTTTTTTAAATGCCATGAGACCCCAGCAATTGACACTGGCTTTTTCAGCCTCTGTGTAGCTGCTGAGTTGGTGCTGTTAATCATGTCATCTTGACGGATTAGTGAAAAGGCAGTTTTTAAAGATTGTGGCTCTTGTTTAGAAAAGCAAAATATTTTTAGTTTCTCTTTTGTCTTATTATTATTTTAGTGGTTTTATGAATCGGATAAGCTTGTCAGGAAATCTGTTTTCTTCACATATTAGTCAGTAATTTTTCTGAATAAATTGAAAACTACTATAAAAGCAGATAACCCTGCAAATTTATTTTGTGTCTGCTGATGTGGACTGATTTTATTTTTTTCAGTTCTTTATCTATATATTCTCAAATCTACACAGCTTGCACCACTATTTGTTGTTTCCCCATTTTGATTAAAATTGTACTACAGGGTTCATTATTCAGATATATTCATTGAATCCCTTAAATATTTGTCAAAGTTCTTGCGGCTCATTAGAAAATTAAAGTGTGTTTGAATCTAGGTAATGCCTTTTGTCACTTGTAACCTCTATTTCTTCCTCCATCTCAATGCAATCAGAAATATTTTATATTGAATATTTTAAGTTAGTCTGAGCTGCTTTGTGTTAAACTTGTGAGAGAAGACTGCTGAAATGTGAAAGACTTTACTTTCATATCATCTTTAGCAGTGTGCCTGTCTGTGATATTGTTCATTTTAATTTTCTGTCCTCACTTTAACTGTGATCTCTTTGTTCCCTTTAGGCAGTCTTTGACATGGTGTATCTTAATGAACCATTATAATGTCCCCAACTGTGTCAGAACTCCATCATTTTATTCCTCTCCATCAAAACAAAATCGTGCTTCTCATGCATACAAGGTGCTGGTTATTCAAGTTAAAGTTTGCTTTTGCTCGTGACAAGTTGAGATAAGTGAACATTTTTGCTGTTAGGTACCAAAGCATGTGTGAAATACATAAAATGGAACACACGTGTGTTGTTTTATTGGCACACCATTATTTGTTTGCGCTGAGGTTTTCACTGCAGTTTAAATTCTTTGCTTGACAGTGATGGGGAGATGTAGATCTGCATATTCTGTCCTCTAAATTATAAATGTCTTGAGTTTTATTGTATTGAAGTAGTAATATTTCTACGTTTATATTTTAATTCAGAATTGCTCAGAATTTTCATTAAATCATTAAATTGTTTTTAAAGCTTCATTTAATCTGACTAGTGATTTTAGAAGCATTAATGAGCACTTGACTATGTTACAGAATAGACGCTCCCTACATGTAATAGACTACACATGATCTTTGGCAAATCATCTTTCTTCTTCAGCTCATCGGCTGGCTAGATTGTCTGCAATTATTTGACTGCTGACATTCTCAGTAGTATGTAAATACTGAAATACTGTTGTTATGCTATTTACATGGATTGCTTAGAAAACAAATGATTTGCCCATTTACATTCTACACATTTACGTATTCCCACAGACATTAATCAAGTGCAGCTCATTTACTGAAGCTGCCCACGTGCACATTATGTTTTGATGAGTTTTAATCCAGTATTTATCCTCAATCCCAAAGGTCATCAAAATGCTGTTTTTTAATTCATTTTCTTATTCTGACTTAAGTTATTATTGGACTATTGGGGTCCAGGTAAACAAAGTAATAGCACCTGTGTCCGTGTACATGTCCTGCAGAGCATGTTAGCTTTTAGTAGAAAGTTGTTGCACATTTGGTAGATGTCACAAACTCAGTGGTGGTCCTGGCAATGATTGTGCCCCCCACCCAGCTGCCGCACAAAACCTCTCTAACTGCAGAAATTACAGATCATTCACATTATGCTAAATGCCTATCAGCCTTATATAACCCTACCTGCCATCTAATTCATCTTGATCAAAGCTTACATCCCTGTAGGCAGACATGACATTAGCATAAAATCCACAGACTTTTCCAATGCAACAGACAGGAGACAAGGAGAGCACTAATATTATCTGTGAATGCTTTGTTTACACTGAATCTTAACGCAAATGTAGAAACATGTAGAAGAAACTGAGACGCTGTTTGGTTCACTCTCACCGCTCTCATCTCGGCCACAGCAGGCAGCTGATTTCAGCGAAAAAGCTCTAAAAACCCACTGTACACTACCTGCTAGGCACCAAATGGCAGGCAAAGTTAACGACTAGTTTGTGAACATAGTGGAGCCATTAGCAGCCAAAGAGCCGGATATTTCCCTCAGGTTTGGTAGAGACCAATAATCGAGATAAAAGAGAGTGAACATTTGACTTACATTCACCAGGTGGCCAGAAACACGACTCCAAAGAAATGATAATGTTGCTCCGTAACTGCTGGATGTGTAAATAAGCTAAATAAAACTGTTTGCCAACATGTTTGCCATATCAACAGATATCACTTGTTTCTGCTGCCCCCAAGTGGCCAATAAAATCAGTTATTGCAGGTTTAACCTTATATGTGAGTTAGCAAACATGTTTGTTTTTCTGCAGTCTGAATGAAGTTACCTATGTGGACAGTGAGGCTTGAATGATTTATTAGGAACCAATAATCTTGTATATTGCCCATGAAGAGGGCCATTCTCTCATCTTACTGTATATCATGATGAATGAAAACATGCCACCACCCAAGCATTCACCCACCCTGCATCTTGTACGATTTTGATCTTTAATCAGAGAAAATTTCATGTGAAATCTGTGTGGGCTCTAATAGTGTTAAACAATGTTATGTTTCTTCTGATCAGCTAGCATGTCTCATATGTCCCCAGTTTCATATATATTATTTAAGCTTTTCAAAAAAGCCCAACTCTGCTTTTTTTCTACAAGGACTGTAGTTGGGGGGGTGGAAATTTTGTTGAACTGACCCGTGAATCTCTCCTAAGTGATTAGCTGTTTACATTCAGTATCTACTAGAGCTGACCTGCGCAATGATTGATGTCCACTTCAATACATATTTCTATAACTCAGTTGGCTTTATCTGCGTTAGAAGAACCAAATGGGATACGACAGTTACTATTGGATGTTGTGGAGGCTGCTGCACATCCCTAAGAACCCTTTAATTAGACACGTTTACACTGCAACTTACCATAAGTGCAAACAGTAATATATTAATAAATATTGTACTCTTATCTGAAAACTGTAGTTACTGGCTCCACCTCAACCAGCTGTGATATTAAAATGCTTCTTATGTGTGAATGCATCAGTAATAATATTCCAGTAATATGATAATATATCACTCTCAAAGGGGCTACTCTGCCCCTGTGTATGCACTTTTACTCTTAATACTTTAAGTACATTTTGCTGATAATACTTTTGTACTTTTACTGAAGTCAGTGCAGAGTATTTTTGCTTATTTGTATTATTTTGTATTGCTACTTTTACTAAAGTAAAACATATGAGTACTTCTTCCACCTCCAACAATTAAGTCTCTGCTTTGAAGTAGTAATGTGAATATGACATGTCAGCGTGGTGGAGTCTTTAAATTGTATAATGCATACTGGTAATACAGTATGTCTACAGCATTTTAGTATTTTATCAGCTGAGGCACACTCCAGTAACTTTGAATTTGGCTGGATCATCTCCCCTTTTTGCACATACTTTGTGCTCCAATACCCTCTGATTTACAAATAGAACACTTTGTTTAATCCCCCTTTATCCTGATGTGATCCAACCATTTAGAATCAAAAGCCAACAGAGATATCTGTGTAATTTAGGTTTTCATGGTCTCTGTCTCCCCTGCTGATGCAGCACGCGTGTGGTGGACCCTGATCGATCAGCCACAGAGGCAAAGTGTTATGTCAGTGGTCCCATTAAACAAACAAAAGTATCGACAAAGCTGCTCACATATTCTCCCTCTAAAGGCTATACGTGGCCATGGATTGTTGGTAAAGTGATGGCTGCTTTATGTAAATGGTAAATGGCTGCTTTATATAGCGCTTGTGCCTGTGATCAGTGGACAACCCACACTACCTCCTAAGCCACAGCCGCCCCTTAGTACGTAAACGTAAAGCTTTTAATAGTAGATGGATAGGTGAATGATGGGTAGATAGATGGAAAGAGTGATGTAGCTGAATCCTGTTTGAAGCCATTTTATAACTCCCAGCAAGGTTTACGGTGGGGTCAAGCAGACCTGGCTAGACAGTCTAATTAGGAGTTAATACAAAAGAAACAGGAACACTTGATACTGCATAATACTGCAACCTGCACCAACCTGTATCAGGAAAAAAAAGAGATCAAAGCATGGCACATCATCAAGCAGCACACGACAGTCTGAAGGGAATTTCACAGTCCTTGTGTATTTTACATGTTTGCTGGTGTAGAACATTAGAGTAACTACAGCATATTTTACAGCAATCAACACGTATGTGTTTGTTCCACTAGTGCACATACCTAAACAGAAAGGCTTTGTTAGTTTAAGGTGTGAAAACTGTGTTATGAATAAGGACGACAATTCCTGCTGTTTGTGATAAGTAAGGTTCATACCCCATAAAGTGAAACTACTTTGAGGTGTCCTAGTTAAGATAAAAGCTTGTTTCAAGGCCTTGATTTTGGATTCACAAAACTGTGGGAATTTTTTCCTTTTCTTTTTTTTTTTCATGCGGCACCAGTGTAACATTGCAAAAAAGAACCATAGCCTTTCAGATTATTGCTGTTTTAGATGCAAGTGGCGCAGGCTGCATTTCTCACATGAAGTATACATATATAGATTCACATTTTATAGTTTGATTTTACAGGTTATCAAAAATCAGTTAAGCCCAAATCACAAACTATGGAGTATTGAAACCAGCTGTTAGAGCAGAGTTGAGTTTGCATTTCATGCAGCACCAAGCACTAAGTGTAACATACCTCTTGAGTTTCCTTGGCATTAAAGAATGGTAGACATTTGTTTTTCTGAGTTTGCTAATTCACTTCTCCAATCAACTGTAAAATACAGTTCTGTTAAATGCCAGTACATCCTCTGAGCTCTGCTTTCTTTTAAGGGAGTAAGAAGCTTCAGAACATTGCCAACTGATGCATTTTATAATGTTAATGAACTTGCCAGAGTCTGGATGATGCACCTAGAAGAAGTAGCTCACTTTGATTGTCCTTCCACCTCCCAACACATTGTTCTTTGCAAAACACTTAAATATTAAGCATATTTGTGTGACAACAGCCAAGGTACGTAAAGAAATAAGACAGGTTATTACAATAAGTGCTTTCATTAATTGTAACAGAGATAATGAGCTCTCCATGCAACCACAAAAGCTCCTGCTTCCTTTTTTATTATCTTTGTTTTGGGCATTGTGCCATCGTCACAGTTAATCCTTAATAGTAGCCAACCAAAGGCTTTCATATCCTATTTTCTTTTAAATTTCAGAGGTATCGCCTTTGAAATATGCTAAAAGTCCAAGAGCTCCCTTTCATCTAGGGTCTTCCTCATAATTATTGAGAAAGCTGTGATACTGGGCAGCATTTGGAGGCCTGAATCTCAGCTGGGATTTTATATGGTCTGGGTAAACCTTTTTCCTCACCGAGCTAATGACTGAGGCATTCTGAGCCAGGCAGCATCATGCAAAATTAAATCCTTCATTTCCCTTTTTTCAAAAGAAAAAAAAAAAGAGCACTGTCTGCCAAACATGTTTAGATTATTTGCATTTTGTTTTAGTGTAGCCCTAATTTGTTAACAAAAAAGCTTACTGAAGCTCACCCTTGTTGTCCAAGTCACAGCAGACTGAGCACCGCCAGAAGTGCAAAGAGCACAGAAATCATAGCCAAAAAATGCCTGGCAGCGATACAGTTTTACTGACCAGTCTCCGTGTGAGCAATCTATGGATGTTTCTGGTTCTTAAAATATTCATGCAAGTTTATGCCTGTATCCTGTCATGTTATCTGGTAACTTTTGAGAGCCCAACTTTTAAGAATTTTGACGGAAAACAAGATCCCCTGATAAGCCTGGCATGTCTGATCAGCTGCCTGTTTTACTTTAGATATTTTTTACCTCACTGAAATAATCACTGGAGACACCATGAAGCATGCGTTAGGTTTATGAAAGACGCTTTACCAGGCCGGGCATCTGCAAGAATGCCATCGCAGGAGTATTCTCAATTAAAAGCTACATGTTCTAATCTTGTTTGACGCAACCCTGACGTAGCTGTCCTGACATGTACACTCGAGCGGTAAATCACTCACAGATAGACTTCCATAGATGGTCGACTCTGCGGACTTGGCTCGAGATTACTTTCAGTGCTACAAGGCAACATAAACAGCAAATATCAAGACTATCAAATAGCTTTACTGCAGCTACAACAAAACACTAAATGTACTGTGGTGTCTTTCTTGTGCAGTGAGTGGACAAAGTGTGCAGTTTTAGATGTTTTTTTGTGTGTTTTACTTTTACACAGTAACATAGCCGGCGTTAATTGGCAGTCTTTCATCCACAGTATGGTTTGTGAGAAATCTGAACACATAAAGTGTATATCACGCCTTCACTCAGTTCAACCAAATAAATGCATCATGTTGATTTAAAATTACCTGGTGACAACTTAAATCACATGCAGTAGAGTGTCTTGCCAGTGCAGATCAGGTATTTAAAATGTCGTGTTGTTTACTGGTTCAATTACACCGTTCAAATGGGCACATAAAAGGCAGGGTTACATAAAAACCAGTTGGAATTTATGGCATTAGATAAATCTGTCACAGGGTTTCTTTATGCATCTTTTGAAAGCTGTTAAGATATCTCTGAGGCAAGCCATTTTCTCCCAGTATCAGAAACATGCACTGAATGTACAGCTCAAACGAACTCCCTGATAAATTGAGTTGAGAACAGTGACAGAGAGATAAACTGAATTGTAAAGCAGCTGTGATGCATTGATAGAGTGCTCTGACGCCAGCAGTGCTTCGCAAACATCTCCACCGAGACACTTTTTAAAAGATAAAAACATCTGATTGGATCCATCAATGTGGCTTAAACACTGACTCAACCCACCGCCCCTGCAAGTCTCCTCCGCAGCCTGGCATTTGATTGAAACATTTATGTACTTTGAAAACGTGTTGACATGTCAGTTCCATCCCTGCAGTCCATGCATATCTAGAATACTGTGCTAAGTGAAAATGAGCCACCCTGCTCAGTGAAACTAGGTGACTGTGTGGGCACTTTCACACGCTGATATCCCGCAGCTCTTTCTTTGTTTCAGATTTGCCCATCAAACCTAAATCCTTGTGTGGTTGGCAAAACATACAGGGCCTCTATTACAGAAACCCACAGTGTAGGGGAAGATTTATTTTCTTTGCTTTTATAGCAAAACATTTCTGCCTCTGCTGACAAAGGTCAGGAATCTGTAAAAGGCATGTCATTGAAAGTTTTCCCTTCATATTCTGGCTTTTTTTTTTTAACCGGCTGTATTCAGCTATATGGGCTGTCAACAAAAGACACACTTTTCTCACCAACTCCACCATCTCAAAGAGGGTTATACACAGCAAAAGAGGCATTTTAATTCAAGGTGTTTTCTTTATTATAAAAATCTAATTAACGAATAGAAGTTTTGTACTTACAGACACCTCGACATACACACATGAAGTGCATAACAAGGTTTGAGCCATCATGAGCAATGACTATAGCTTCTATCACAGGGAACTGGAGTGGCAAGCATTTAAAGAGACTCTACGTACCTCCATCACACAATTAACATTGACCACCATTGACAAAAAAAAAAAAAAAACATACATCAGTTGCACTTGCAGGACGACAGCTCCTAAACCCTGTGTGATAAGAGAAAAATACTTCTTAGTTTTGTTTCCCCCCGGTGCCTTGTATAGGTTTTTGCAGCAGCAGGCTATGATTTCACTGTACACTAAAATATTTTCCCAAGGCCTATTGTTTCAGTAAGGAAACAACAGCTTTTTTTTTTCACACATGCATTTGACAGCTCTTGCTTGCAGCAGACTTGAAGCGATGTGCACAACACAAGGAAACAAACTAATGAGAGGAGATTTGTGAAAGGGGGAGAGGGAAAGAAGAAGGAAGAGACGGATTCTTTTCTGCTGCACCCGATTCCCTCTTTGTCGCGTTATTATTGTCTGCTGCTTCATTAGCCAGTGTGGCTTCATCACACAGCCTTGAAATCCCTCGGCCCTCACCAGATGACCAAACCTCCTTTAAACATACTCTATATTGCTTTAGTCCCCAGATGATAACAAGGTCTCATTGGCACTAGCACTCTTTTCCCTTTTGCTTGGCAAGGCTGTGGTTTCTTGTTTCATTGCTACAAGCAAGTAAACATTTATGCCTTGACATGCTCACATTGTTTTTCCCAAGCTTCTTTTCTCTAATTGGAAACCATTGTCTTTGGTGACTCTAAAGACCGGTTCCCTTTCAGATGAACTGCGCTAATGAATGCACCTCCTTGGACTGCAGATTTCAGTCGACACAGGAGTGGGCAACGAGTACAAAAGCTTGAAGGGAGTGCGCTTGTGAGGGATACTCTTCCTTACAAAGTGCATTGTACAGCGCTGCTGAGCTGAGATGTATCTGGTGCTCGTCATTAGGCCAGCTGATGGCTCATTGCGAGGTGACTGTGCCCAGGAGGAGAAGGACAGAGATCAAATGGGCAGCTAGTCTCCCTAGTCTTGTCTGATTAGTCGTTCTGTCCAGACGCCTCACATTGAGGGGAACACTGGGTCCGGCTTCCATGTCCATCTCAGCACCAAGAATGATGCAAGGCAATGACATACACCTCTGGCACCCGCGGGCATCATTACCCCACATCATGAGCCAGGTTATCTCACTAGCTGATCATGGCAAGATGTGTGTTTGGCCACCAGGCCCAATAGGAAGCCAGCACTAAGGTGGACCCATTTCAGTCCTAGTAGTGTTTCACAGATGTTGGTATGAAATACAAGCTAGAGAAGAGCTAACTGGCATTTGAGCAACTTCAATAAAATTCATATTCATCTGTATTTGTACATCAATTCGGTAGCAAATAATGTTAGAATGGGAAATATGACGATATATTGTATACCATGAGATGATTGTGAGATGGTCAACAAGCAATGTTTCTGTCCCTTTAAAATCTTTGGTAGTAGGCCACTGCTGTTTTATGACAATATTAGGTTTAGAGGATTTGTGCATCAGTGTGACATACCTTGATCACTGGATTAGCCAAAATCATGATATAAATTTAGAAATACTGTGATACTGAGAGTATTCTTTAATTAAGAGGAAGCAGCTTCAAGATCCTATATATCACTGTGGGGGACACCACCAAGGAATCGCAATACAAATCTCAGGGGCTGTGAGATGATTAACAGAACAGTAATAAGCAAATGCACCAAAAAACATTAACACTACACAAAATTATACTTGTTTTTCCAGACTCTAAACTTTGCTTTTTTTGATTACTGATTACTGGATATCTGTACGTCTTCAGGCCTCTAAAACATATTCAAACAAAACAGGGAAAGAAATCACTCTTTCGTTCACATGGTCATAACCAAGAGACATTATGCAACCAGTGATGATGGATCACAAGAAGACATCGCTTGGTTTTAAGGCACCAAAAACCTCTAAAGTTGCCTGGTTAAGTGTTCTTGAGCAAGACACTGAAAAAGCAAGAGTTTTGATTTTTGTTTTTTAAGATGGTCAGATGTCTCACCCTAGCAACTAAAAATCAGGCCACTACCTCCTATCTGACACCACACCAGGGAAATGTGGAACTGATGTGCTGCTTCGGAAAACAAACTGTTATCACATTGGAGGCACTTTTATGTCAACAGACCTGGTGTCAACATTCCCACAGGGAAATCATTTTATATTATAATTATTACCGCTAATAATATTTTGATGTGAGTAACAACTCTTAATTTAAATGGCCTGAGGGAGATTTATCTCAAGCTCAAGTGTGTGTGTGTGTGTGTGTATTTTAGTACGCGTGCTTGTGTGTGTGTGTGTGTTGGGGGGGTTACGTGTTGACGTAGCACAGATTCATTCATAGCACTTTAACAAATAATTGGCCTCTGCTGTGAGTGCATGATGTCCTTGCTAATAGACGCATTATATATAATTTCCTGCACCACTCTCCCATTTGACCTTTTGTTTACGTTGAGGTAATGTTAAGATTGGATTTCTTTTCCTCCAATCAGCATGTTGTTGTTTTGCGTAGCGGGATATGTTTACCATTCCCTAATGACATCCTTGTGCTAACTAAAATGCAGCTGTATCATATGAAACACATGGCCGGTATGAGATTTCATTTCAGTATACATTTCTCACAGTGACATGAGGTAAACAAATGCATTTTGATAACATTACTGAAAGTATAAATTGCCAATTTTGTAGTGTTACTAATAATTTAATTATTTGGATTTGGCTCACTGTAAAATCATTCTCTCAGGGATTTTTTCTGTGCTCTGACTGCCTTCTACTCCTTCTACGGGCCAGTGTGGCTAATTAGCACCTGATCTGAGAATCATCAGACCAGCATGTGTGAAGTGGAAGGCTCCGATCTCCAAGTAAAACATTTGGGGAAAAGTGTTTTGCTGCTTTCTCTCTCTACTAGTGTGGACATAAACTGGAAGGATTAAAAAAGTATAAATGTATCACAGATTAACTAAAAAAATGTGTTTGTTTTTATTTGGATGAAAGATTTGTTGCTTGAAATATCATAAATCAACATGAGTCACTGGAGGAAATACAACAGATGTTTATAAAGAAGTTTTATACTCACAATGCACCAATATTAACAGTTTGGTGCTTAATTAATGTTGTTGCCCCTAAGTGTTGTTTAGCGTGTTTATTTAAGTTAGGATATACATTTAGAGTCTGAGTACAATGAAGGTATCACGCTGCCGTCAAATCCTGTCTGTACTGTAGACACATCAAGACAAAAAGATAAAGCAGTGGAACATGAGATTAGTCATGTAGAGTAAATGAGAAAAATAGAAGGATTTAATATTAAATTAGAATTTTTGTTCCTCAGTACTTAGCTCAGTTGAATGAGGAGACAAAGTCACCCTGGAAACAAGCATTAGGAGTAAATAATACGAGCCACTGTCTGCTCCCTCAATTTAACTCAAGCATGTCTTATTAAAAATGGAAAAAGGGCCCATGCCACATTAAGGATTAGAAATTTGTATTTAAGCATGAAATGAGCCCTATGCTATACGCTGTACAGACAGATAAATGTTTCGACCCAACCCCAATACATATTCTATGCATTTGCATGAAACATAGGAAAATGTGGTTGAAATATGTACATTAATCCCTCATAATCTGTGCTAACGCTCCATCACCTTTATGAGTAAATCAGAACATATATGAAAAAACATTCAACAAAATTTCTAAAATGCGTCTCCATACGGAAAGCAGTACTGACATTAACTGTGTGGAGTGCAGTGTTTTTGTATGTGGAATCAATCATTCAGTGGGATCTTGCTTTAACCTTTTAAATTTGTCCTGCACAGTAATCCCTATGTGAATTTCTGCTTTCAACCGATTTCTGTCACAGCACTGTTGCAGTGATGAATTTCTCACAGTATGAAGACAGAAAATGCTTTATCATAATAAACTCACTCATAAAATTTATGAAGAAAACAAAAACCTTTTGTCTATTTTAGCATTCTGCCAAATTCAGCATTCTGTTGTGTGCTCACGACCTGCTTTATGATTTATGTGTTGAAAAACACTCCCCATATATCCATCAACCAGCAGATGCAGATGGTGGCTCCAGTAATCTGGAGGATAAGGAATAAAAAAAAAGGGGGGGAGGAAGAGAACTGTGAAGCTGCAAACATATGCAGACTCATTATGTCCACAGTGGCCCTGATGTCTTCTAAGACCATCTGTTTTCCAACTTGTGTGCCCTTGTGAGCAAAAACCCATCTGTGATATAAAGAAGAAAATAGAAAAAATATTGTTGGACGTAGGTTTGGTGAACTAAATTGCATCATTAGTTAGATATTAAAGGAAAAAATATATATTTCTCTCTATTTCTCTACAATTTCCTTTAACACGCTGGTGACCAGGAGTGGTGAAAGAAGATATTTTACTTAAGTAAAAATAGTACCACAGTGTAGAAATACTCTGTTACAAGTAAAAGGTCTGCATTCAAAATAATAAAATTAATAAATTTTAAGTAAAAGTATGAGCATCAAAATATAATGCCCCATTTCAGAATAATCTATTATCATCAGTAATATAATAATTCATGGGTATTGTATATATCACTTTGCAAGTAAAGGTGGGGCTAATTTGGATTACTTCATATACTGCTGTGTGGCTTAATCTATAGTAATATATCATATTTCATTTGTTGAGAATATTTTGTTTTAATAATCTGAATCTTTAACTAAATTTATCAATACATGTAGTGGAGTAAAAAGTACAATATTTCCCTCTGAAATGTAGTGGAGTAGAAGTATAAAGTAACATAAAATGGAATTAGTCAAGTAAACTACAAGTACAGTACTTGCATAAATGTACTTAGTTACTTTCCACCTCTGCTAACCAGTCACACTTGTGGTGGCATATTTACTGTTTTGCGATTTTAACAGATTACTATCATTGTAAGTAGCACAGTGGCATTCTTGTAACCAGCTTGTTGACCGGGGGATTTGTGGCAAAGAAAGCTGCACACATACACCATCGCCACATATTAGCTGCACACTCCTGCTAGAGTTACTGATGACCACTGTCAAGTTCTGCTCATTACCATCACCTCCACATTTAACATCCACAACTCACATATGCAGCCACTTAGATACATGCTGCCACACAGCTTGCGTTTCATGCCTATGAGTTAGTTTGACACAATACATTATCAGTGTTGAGTGCAGTCATCCTCATTTGTTTGAATTTTGTAATTTGCATATCAAGCAACATGCACATACAGTAATAAGGACAAAGTGGCTCAGGGTGAGGTAAGGCCGCAGTAGCCTGGAGGTCAGATGGGCAAAACAGTGATTCAGACAGTGAAAACAGCAGCTCAGAGAGGGGTGGGGTGGGGTGTGTGTGTGTGTGTGTGTGTGTGTGTGTGTTTCTGAATGAAACAGAATACATGTAAAATAGAATACAATCTTTATAGGCATACTACCAGATGCACATGTATTGAAATTAAACCATAAACTCTGACTGAATTCTGAGGACCTCACTGGTATACTGTACGTATGTATTTTGGTGCCTGTGTCTGTGCACCATTATTGCATTTATTTAAGGTGACTCCGTTTATTACTTGGTGAGGAATGGGAACACACGGGTGTTTGGGGGAAAACGCAAAGGGGGTGGAAAGATGTGAGATGTTCAGAAATCTTTTCATCGCCAAAAGATCATTGTTCAAATATAGAAATGTCCACCATTAGTTGGAAATGCAAAGCAATCTGCTCAAAACCCAGGAAAACATACTATGCATTCTAAACTTATAATTATGACCAGAATAAACAGTTTGATTTTAACAGCTGAAGAAAGTGAGTTTATAATGCCTTAATTCTGTTGAAAATTATACATCACAATGTCTGGGTCGGTTAGGGGTCAGTGTCAAAACTGATGACTGAAATATGAAGACAGTTTCAGTGGGTACAAGGACTTAATGGAAACAGTTTTTATATTCCATTGTATTTTTTTCCTCATCAGTGCCACTTCAAGTGTCTCTTCACTTCTCCTTCTGTGTCCTACAGTACTTGTTCAGCCTGCCAGCTGTCTGATAAAGACATTGTCAAAGGAAGGCGTGAACGAGGAGTCACTTAATGCACATTGATCAAACAGATTAAGGACCAAGTGCCCACAATGATGTTCTTCCCCCTGTGCTGCATTTCATTACCTGCCTGTCCTTGATGGAACTCTGATATGTAGCTGAAGTCACTGTGTTACATAATATGCCACTAATTGCTAAAGTTATGCAATCCTCTCTTGTACTTCTGCCTTTAAAGCTTGCAATGATCAGACACTTTATTCTGTTTCAGGTGTAATGCCTGCTTTTCTGCAGTTTGATTGTGTGTGAATGTGTATTATTTTTCTTTTTCAGTTCTCTTTCATTTGAGTTTTTTTTTAAACTAATAAAGAGAAATAGGAAATACCCTTCTTCTACACATACCCACAGCTGTTATCATAGAGTTGTGGCCAAAAAAAGCTTCTTAATTTGTCAGCAGGAGGCATTTCCTGTGCATGCATAGTCTTTTTCAGCTGTGGCTTCGTTAGCACCCCTGGTACTTCTGAAATGGTTAGCATTTACAGAGAGCTGCCTAGAACAACCATGGTTTTCCATTGTTAGTTAATCAGCTTCACTGAGCAATTTGGTTAGAAGTCCTTTGCTTAAGGGCACCTCAATGGTAATTGTTGAGGTGGATGAGTGATTCTTTGCCCTGATTTTGCAAGCCACTCTTGGAATATGAACAGGAGCCATGCCAGTCACACATGCATTTTCCTAAACTCTAGCACCACTTGAATTTCATTCAGAAAAAATGAGTCATCTCCAACTTTTTTCATTTTTACCACACTAAAGTTGCTTAAATGTAGCACAGGCAATGCTGCTCTACTATATATAGTAACTATATAATAACCAATATGCTGTAGATCAGCAGTCTCCAACAAATCTGACCTGCTTTGATCTCATCACCTCCTCACTGTCAGCCCACCGACAGCCTGTCTCCCTTAGAATGACAGCCATAATAACCATCTCTGGATGGCCTTGTCTCAGATGGCTTTAGATAACACGCTTGCATAACGCTTAACTGCCTGAATTTATACCCTGGCTGTGCCTGACCCTCACCCTGCTACCTCCAGGGTGCAGCTGAATGCAGCTGGTCTGTTCCTGTTGGTGGCACAGTTTTCACGAAGCCCAGCTCTAATCCTTGTATGTAATCTGGCAGTTCCAGCAGCAGCCAATCACAACCTGTTTGTACTCTGTAATATTGGAATGAAAATGCCTGACAGCAGAGCAGGAGCATGTGACGCCAGTGACGTGCCAGATAAAATGTCGACTGTCATGATGCCGTCCTTCTTTACTTTGTGTGTGCATATAGACAATGGTACTGAAGACCCACACGTATAGACACACAGATTTCCATCATATTTTACAGGAAGTAACAAAAGAGATGATCATGGCATTGCATCTTGGCAAGTCTATCTCTCCAATAAATCCCCAAATCACACTGAATGTGCAAAAGTTTTGAACAAATTTTCCTGTAAAGGCATTGCCAAACTCACTTTTCCTGCAAATTCAGCATCCGTTTAAATTAGAATGGCATTGCATGATGAGCCAATCTGAGCATCAAAGGTACTGTACATGTTTGCATCATCAGTTAGCTACCAGCCTCAATTAGCTGCGGCTCCCCACCGAGAGTAGTGACAGACAGAGGGAGGAGAGGAGCCTGTCATTTGAAGCATGAAATCCCTTTAACCAAGTCCTCTGTCACTCAGCAGCCAGTAGGGGAGCACAGCATGCAGAGCTGTAAACGCACAGGTTAAGAGGCAGGGCCACCAATGCTGCTGGATCTGTGTACCGAATGGCGATCAACATTACACAGCACATCCACAGACGTAGCCATCACTTATGGACCTCCTCAGTCAGCAGGCGTGCCATATCAACACCTCAGCGTTTCCCCTAGTTACACTTGGCAGCTCTAAGTGCTGCAGACTAATAAAGTTAATACACGATGCACTTTTGTCCTGCTGCATCGTATTTTGTTTGGTTTATTACATTTTTTTAGGTACTACACTTTTGCAACACTTTCTTCTGTATTGTCCCTAGTATATAATGCTTTGTGCTCCATAAAAGCAATGACAGCAAATTTAATCTCTTACCTCACCGGGGCATGGTGCGTTATTGTTGTTCCTTAGCACTCCCTTACCTCACATACTGCGTGTCTCCCAATGTGCAGTGCTGTTGTCTGCCTATTTGTTGCAGAGATAGCCTGTTGTCCTTCTGAATTTAATGGATTGGAAAGGCCCTAATGTCGATTATCTGTTTGTTTATTCTAAATATTTTTATGTTTTCTTTGCTTATGTTTTATTATACCATCTGTGTATATTTATCAAGATATTCAACAAATGTTATTGTTTACAGGATAAGCCTTTGAGATGCATCATTTGGTTTTCATCAATGTCCTGACAAGACCTGACCTTACAGTTCACAAACTATATTCTGTGCTGTAGAAGAAAATAGAAGAAAAACATAACAAATTGTAAACAAAAACAAATTATAATATAATCGTTGTTATAACACTACTTCAAGTACAGAAATAAACATTAGAAGTAAAAGTAACTTGATTTCAAATATGAAAAAATGTCTTGGACTTTCTGTCCTACTCCGGGGCGTAAGTTCTGTATTTTGTATTAATTTTGTTCTTGCATACAGCAATTATACCAATTTTTACAAGTAAGACAATGTCTCCCAATGCTTCTGCCCTGTTCCAAAAAGACACTTTGTGAGATAATAATATTAGGCAAATTAGCACGGATATGAAGGAAAGTGCCAAGCCGGTTTATGACAATGCTCTGATCATCTCTTTTGTTGCTGCTTGTCTAAGTCTTTAAATGAGGGACTGAATGGGAATAAATCTCATTAAGACATTATTTGAGAGCCATGCTGCTGTCGATCTTATGGAAGTGTTAGACGTGTAGATTCAGATCGCAAAGAAATGCTAGTTAAATATGAATGATAATATGAACATTTCTTTAAAACCATTATCATCTACTTATAAGACACCATGTGAAGGACATACTGTTATTACTCATCCGTATCTTAGCAACACATTAAACTCCATGACGTCCTCCATATCTTTGTACGTGGAGATTAGAATATCTTCAGAAATGTCATGCATTTCATATTTCATCTCTCTTCCTAACCAGCTTGAGAAATACTATAAAACGACTTGCTGTAGTGATTCTCTGACTGCTGCCTGAAATTATGAAGCAGGATTCAGGTTGAATCTCTCACAGTTGGCCTGCAGTGTGTTAGCTGAATTTCCTCCAGTGGCTGCTGATGCAGCTGCAGCCTATAAATAGGCCCACCCCAGACAGGCAGAGGGAGGAGGGCTTTGGTTAACCCCTGAGACCCAGTCCTAATCTGACCCCAATAATAGGCAGCATCATTAGAGAGTCAGCTCAGCTGGCTGACAAAGAAGGATACAGGGACGCCTCTGTCTGGAGAGGTCTTGGCATTATCACATCTCAGGAGAGGCACAGGGCCCTGTTTTGAGCACCTTCAAACTCACCCCATTGTCAGCTCACCTGTCGTGGACTTCTCTTCCGCCTGCTGGCTATTCCCTCAGCCAATATTCACTATCTGCCACAATGCAGACAAGGGAGGGGTAGCTGATTCTCTACCACACATGCCTGTCTTTTCATATCTCCAGATGGCCGAGTGTTGGAGAGGTGTGCCTCTGTGCCTCATATGCATTGCATGGCCTGGATTCAACAAAGCAGTTGTAGCAAAGCTTTGCTTCCCCAACGGTGCTTTTCTGCAATCAAAGAGTATTCATCTCCCTCTTGCCCTCCCTCTTGTACAGTCGTTTTGGCACAGTTTGGCTCTCTTTTCCCCCTCCCACTCTCTCCCTTCCTACTGTTCTATTCCCTCCATAGTCAGTCGTTTATACCACAAACAAGTCCCCTTGTGGGGATAGGGAGACATCCACTGATGTGCAGATTCTTTCAGATTTATTACACAGGAGTTTACGGGTCAGTCTTAATTAAGAGGTGAAATCATTAAGGAGGGATGGATAAAGAGACGGTGCCACAGAGATGACCTGTCTGAGGCAGAAATCTCCTCTCTGGTCCTTTTGGCTTCCAGACAACCAGAAATCTGACTTATCCTTATCTTATGCATTATCCACCAGGTTTTTCAAGGGGAGGACGGAAGCAATTGTAATGGTTGTTGGATTAGATGGATTGTGAAAGAGGAGATGGCTAGAAAATGTCTCCAACTCACTCCAATACTTCAGGGCCAGCAGAGCATTTTTGCATCGGTTTATGATGCCTTGCAACTCTAAAGTCAACTGCAATGCGTTTGGATAGAGGGGAAGTGAGCTTTCTTGCAGGGGATTTGTAAACCATTGCTTAAAGTAGTTGCACTGGCTCATCTGTGCAAATAAGCAGACATGTCTTTTTTCCCCTTATGTCATAATAGCTTTCACTGTCACCTGGTTAGATGGAAAATAAATGACTTTGACATACTGATAATGTGAATGGCACAGGCAGTCTTAAGCATGTCTTTTCATCTGATCTGAACTAATGATTAAACTAATGAAATCTGGAAAAAAAACTACAAATATACAATCCCTTTTGAAGAGATAATCCACAGGCTATTGTATCTTTTCCAGTTCTTCTTCATTGCTGTGGTGTTTTACCACTGCACTTCCAGGAGAACCCTTAGCAATTAGACACTTATGTCTTTTTCGCCTGGATTGTGTTAATGATGTTTGAGTTTCTGTCTGTGGAATGCTTTGTCTTTTTCAGCTCTGCTAGCTAAGGTTATTGCTGCTAACACTAACTACCCAGTTCTATTTATGCCATTGGAAAAGGTTTCACTTACTGTGGGAAAAATGGATCTTACCTACAGTAGCTTACATTGGGTACTAAAAAACTGAACATCTAAGGTGTCTGCTACAATGATAGAAAAGCTGGCATAGTGGCAAGGTCATTATATTTAGTCAAGCTTAGCTCACAAACAAATACAGCAGGTCAGTCTTATGGAAGGTCTGCGTCATCTTAGACCTGATCAACACCCACATGAGGACAACTACCTTCAGGCCATCGTGTTAGTGCCGACTCAGAGATGTAGCTCCAACAAAAGTGATGCAGTTGTAGTACAAATCTCAGAGGAACCAATGCTGGCGCCTAAAGGTCCATTGGAGAATTGCCTGTGTGCTTTAATGCTTAAATATGTAACTGCCTGGCTATAAAAAGACAGTTTTTTTTGTTTGCTTACTCACAGAAGGCAACCATCCCGATGTCATTTTTGCATGTGACAAAATTTGAAAATGTATTTTTAATGTACTTTTAAATGTATCAGTGAGCATGCTGATGAGATGTGTTAACAAGGTGAGCAGACTAAATATTACTGTTAGCTGCTAACAAGCTTCAGTGTTAAAAATCTAAAAATAGAAAAAGTCAACCCAAAAAGTCACACAGTCAATTGTTCATAGCCACTGTTGCCTGAGGGCTGAACACTTCAATGGCTGCTTTAGGTCAGCTGGAAGAATGTGTACATGCCAACACATGCCATGTTGGCTGTCCTGTTGCAAACATGCAGCTTTTGCAATGCTTTTGCAGTGATTCTTGTGTCTGTTTTTCTGGGTATCCTAGTTTGGTATGGTTCTCTGTGTTGTAATACCGCTCCCAAAAGCCCTGGTATGGAAATGCCAAATGTGAAATTAAAGATTTTAATATCTGCTTACATCTTCATGATGCATACATCTAAAGCAAAATTTGACTAGAAGTGGCTGTTCTAGTGAAAGACTGCTCAAAACAAACAAGCGAGAAAATGAGCATCGATTAAAAAAATGATTTGGCTTGTTGTTTGACTTGAGTTGTTTACACTTAATGGTAGCAAATTATTCTGAGACTGACAGGGACATTTTTGAAGACTGCAAAATAGAAATAAGTAAAATCCCTTTGTAGAATGGAAATATATTTGAGTTAGTCTCACAGGTGCTTGCCCAAGCACTATTCCTGTGTGAAATTGATAAAAAGATAGAGGCAAGTAACTGGAAATGAACCATTCCAATTTCCAATGACAGTTTTGCTGCATAATTCGTCGTGTCTTGTCTGCCTCATACTGTACTAATCTGTAATGTATATCACTTTATGTCTCTGTGACATCCCATTATTAATCCAGTAAAAATGTGCTGCCTCTCATCTTTCAATAAAGGTACCATACATCAAGAAAGTTAGGGGTGGTATTCTTTTTAAGCTCTGCCGAAGCGTTTTCACATAAGGTGTTGCACAGCCATGTCAGACAGAAATGTCTCTCGACTCCCTATGGTGATGTTTCTAAAAGATCCATTACTGTAACTACAGTGTTGCCCAAGTCTGGGTGGTTGGAAAGCACAATTTTCAAACATTGCTTTGCTTTTAGAGGCTGACCTTTTCCTGTTGCCTCTCCCTGTTCTGTAGCTCAAAACAAAGCCACGTCACCGCTCGGTGTCTACACACTTGAACAGATATTAAAAATGAGCAGATGGCCACAAGCTCAGGTCCTTGAGAAGAGTGCCAAAACTTAGCCGAATCACAAATGTCTAAAATAATATGCTCATTGGAGGAATGCTTTAAAAAAAAAGCCTTGCAAGCAAGCATTTTGACCTTTAATATTTAAAATCTGTAAAAATATCCAAAAGCCTCCCTCTTATTGGTTACAGGTGACAAAGGTAATTTATTTCCACGCTCCTGCTTTTGGTTGTTTCAGCACTGTCAACTCTCTGCGCAGTACCACTTAGCAAACTAAGCCTGCGGCAGTGTGCTTTCTCCAGAGGCAAGAGGTTATATGAGTTACCCCACATTCACAGGGAACAATTGTTTGCTCATATATATACAATTTAGCTTTGTCTTTTCATGAGGCAATGTGTACATTATACATTATTCAGACTAATCATGAAATGCTTTGACGTTGTTTACCTCACTGAAGGGATTGGATTGGATCAGAACGATAGCATCTTCACTGGCAAACGGAAGAAGGATCCCTGGCCCACCAACAATTTCCTTCTTCAAAGCAGCATTAGTGGCTCCATTAAAATCCTGTCACCCTTTTTCCTTTATGGCTGTCTGTGGCTTCTGAGGAGAGGAGAAATCATAGTCATTCAAATGCTAAGTGACTTTAACACTCCTGTGAATATTACAAAGGAAGGAACTACTCCATCATCTACCAGGCACAGAAAAAAAAAAGATGAGACCAGTGTTTTGAATATCCTATCCCCCTACCTCTGCAGTATCTCGTCACAAGCCATTACCTCTGCAGAAAGCAGACTGCTTGACACATACAGAACACCGTACTGTGTCAGTCTTTATTAAGACTTAACCATGTGCACGAACACAGTGGCAGCTGCCTAAGAGACTGTCTCATTGATGTTATCATGTCAGCAGGGTTTCAATCCCTTGCTTTTGGACATTATAAGGAATGAGCTTAGCATGGCTGCAAATGGATCAATGAGGTAATTGTAGGCAGGAGTGCTATCTACACTCCAGGCCATGGGACAACAGTTTATGCGTAGGAGGAGCTCTAGGGGCAAAAAGTTGGGCCCTGTTCCATCCATCATTAGAGGAATCATCTTATTAATGCTCTCTCTTTTTGCTTCGCAGGTCACAGATGGAGGAACCATCAAGCAGAAAATCTTCACCTATGATGCTATGTTTAATACCAATTACTCTCACATGGAGGACTACCGCAGGCGTGAAGACCTTGTGTACCAATCAACCGTCCGGTGAGCCTCAAAATCAATTAACTTTAATTTAAAACAAGACCACTTACTTGTTTGACTCTGCTCGTACTGCCTTACCTGCTCTGCTTTTGCTCTATTCGTTTTGCAAACCCTTAAACTTACTCTATAATCAAACAGCCTTGACACTGACTGTGATAGTAAATGCACCACGATGACCTCCTTCTCAGTGCTACACAACTTCATTCCCAGCCATCTGCTGTTGGTCAGACCAGGCCAGACTGGAGTGACCGGGCACAGGGGTCAGTGCATTATTACATGAGGACAGGAGGCATTGGTGAACTCTAATCAGCAACTCTGCTCGGGATAAAGAGTTCAGTGTTGAAGATTTAGCTCACATCTGGCCAGGCCTGGTCCTTATTCCAGCACAGTGGTGCATATCCAATATCCCAGGTAGCACCGCCCTGCTCAGGCATATTATCATGGAGGTGAACATGCAAAAGGCTTGCCTCACCCATCTCTCAAGCCTCTATGATCCAGTGCATACACAGCCCCACTGGGTATGCATTAACAGGTTTTACTGAGAGAGAGCAAGTGATGGAGAAAGGGAGAGTAGTCGGATAAGGAGTCATCTGGCTGTGGTTGGCTTGAGTTTACATGTTTAAGGCGTCCTGGGGACTGTCTACTTTTACCCCAGGCCTCAACAATACGGTTGGCAGCTGTCTGCCCATCTCCTCATTTCTTGCTCCCTCTGCTCTGGCTCTCATCCTACTGCAGATATCCCTGTCTGAATGTTCAACAACACAAGGGAAGTGCTGGCCATACATCGCACCAACGACTTCATTTAAAACTGGAATGCTTCACTCTTTGTAACCTTTTGTAATGAACTTACTTTCATCATTCCCTCTCATTTTATCTTTGCTTCTCTTTGATTCCGCTCATGTACATTCCTACCTCTTTTCTCCTGTTTTCCCCCTTTCCCTCTTTTTTTTTCTCATGTGTGGTGTGGCTGCCCAGCTGAGGATGATTTATCTGGACAAGCCCACTATCCCTTTGGGAGAGTAGGCATCATCACAATAGAATAGTGTGTACACACTACATGCACATAGACATGGAAACATGAATGCACACACAAACAGAAAACATAACCCCCATGCCTGGACACCGACACACATGTACATGCAGAGAGAGGAAGTGAGAGAAATCTAATACAACATGCCAAAGGGGTGGAAGGATTTCAAATGAATTGGCATCAGAAACAGTTGGATGCTACCTGCACTGACCTGTATCCGGACCTGTATCAGAATGCTTAGCTTGTGTTAGTCAACCACAGAGAAATGTAGACTCCTGCCACAGTCACACCGTTCTTCCAGTCAAGAAAAAATTCCCTCTGACTGGTCACGGTCCCACTTTCATGGTGTAACACAGAAGCTCAACACTACTAAGAAATGCAAAAAGCTGAATTTTTACTTGCTATAATCTCCCATTTCCACCTGAGAATGGTAAATCTTCTGTACAAAGCCTTAGCAGTCTGACAAATCCACTTGTACGACAGAAAATGAATGCCTCAACATTCTGTATCTTTTATAAACTCAGAGCATTTTTTAGAAAATTGTATTTTTAGCTTTTCCTTTTTTCCTTTTGTGGACTACTTTTTCTCACAGCAATGTGTGATTACTGTGCTATGATAGAGTAATAATAATAGAGGTGATTTTGCTCCTCACATGCCAGCTTTCAATTATTAGTGACATTGATATTGACTTCATCTAAGATTGCATAGTCTTGTCTGGCTTTGACAGCTATTAGTCATAATCTTCCAAAGAATGGAAGCAGCTGTAACGTTCTCTGTATTCAAGTGCCAATGCATAGATTAGTCCTTGTAAAAGGAATGACAGCTTTTGCATGTAGCTGATGATACTTGTAGGTTGAAGGACCTCCTGCATTCAAGCCCAAATCGTGAGAACAGGAGCTTGCATTTTGTCCTTTAAAAGATCTTTAAATTTGTCATAAAAGATGTGTGTAGCTCATCGAGGACATTAATAGATTTGGTTTTACCAATGGTAGAGACATTTTTTTAAAACTTATGGTTGTGTGTTTGTGTGCAATTTCTTTCCCTTGTTCTCTCACATGCACACACAATCGGCCATTGGTTCAAATTTCAAATGGTTAAGTTTTCCTGACAAGCAACCTCTGAAGGTTGTGTGAATAATGACTATTCTCTCTCTGAAGCAAAAGGGGAGGTAGCGCTACGTTGCTGTAGCACCACAAAACTATAACTAAGAGGATAATTGGGCATACTGTAAAAAGTGTCTGATGTTGACACTGGAGACGACGGTTCACATCCTGTCCCCTGCCAGCAGTCAACATTGGTTTCTTTTAACCATGTCTACATCTTTTAACATCATTACACAAGAGGTGGAAGATCAGAAAACCCTCCTATGAGTCATTTTTGTAACAATCATATGAGTCATTTTGGAAGGCAGTGACAAACAGCCTATCATGTTACATGTCATGTTGTAGGTACGAGGACGTGTTAGTTATACCATTAGAACTAATCTGAGACCCTGCTCCACCTGCCTGTAGCCTGCTGTCACTGCAGCGGCTGCTGGTACCAAGATTTTTTGCCTGAAAAAAATTATACCATTTGCAAATAAATAAATTATGTGTGGTACGGCTAATGATGTTCGTAATCCCCCTATAAAATGCGGACTGAACACTTAATGAACTATTGATCCTCTTGTAGGAACAATAGCTAACATTATAAAAGTTATAGACGAGGAATTTGTTAGTAAAGCTATGATTATGAAAGACTGTTATTATGTTAGCTAAGTCCCTACTTACATCGGGAGTCTTTTTGAAAAGGGATATGTTGTTTACTTTTTTCTCAGAATACACATTTAGAATATGTCTGATGAAAGGTTGCAACTGGCAGTATAAAGTGCCATTTTGCTTTGCGTTGTCATCCCTGTTGCTTGTAGCAGAAGAAAAGAAAAGTAGGTTAAAAAATAATGGCAAACAGCACTATGTGTATAAAAAAAAATACAGATTTGGCGGTCTGAATTGCAAAAAACCAAAAGCTTCAAACTCCCGTCTGTATACACACGAATGACAGAAAGCTAGTCAACACTACCTGCTCTGGATTACCAGATAATCAGGTAGTCCCCATCTCTCACTACCTGTATTTCTACCACCATCTGTCTCTGTCAAAGAAATCAAGCAGAAAGTGGAGTAACTCTGCATAGGTCTGATACTGAGTGGGAGTGGAGTTAAAATGATAGTTGTTTGACATTGTTAAAAACAATGGCAATGACAAGTTACCTAACACTGGAAGAGACATGTCCTGAATGTCCATATACAAATGTATCTCCTTCAAATTGCCTTGTGACTAGTCTATATTACTGAGGGAGCCTGAGTGGTTGAAGGAAATCAAAAAATAATTTCTTCAGTCTTAATATTTCATAGGAGCAATGCTAGTGGACCAGTCTTTTATTTTTCTCCCCTCATACTAAATCTTGTTGTTGTATTGGCAATTTCAGGAGGTAACACAGCTCAGTAAGGTGTTCCAGTAATTGATAAATATCTCCTGTGGGAAGTCATGTTAAGAATGTCTATTTCAATTTTATTTTGATTACAGTTGCAAATTAAAAATGTTCACTCCGATATCTTCCCTCTCAATCTCACACTGAAGGTGAATGTGTCCACTGAGGCGTCCTGCATGAAAGAGAGAGAATTTACCTCTGTGGGACAAAATATGGTTGCAAATTGTTTCCAGTGAAAATAAAGTGATGCCAAATCACGTTTTTAAAGGTATTTAAGGATTGTCTCACCAGTTTTATTTGTATGGTTGAAAAGAAAAGTATTTGAGTGTGTACTATAATGAATATTCTAAGGGATAGATAAGTAAAGTCTTTGCTTCTTACATTGGTAATGAATATTACCTATTTAATGCACAATGAATGGGGTTTAAGAGCTACTGTAATCAGCAAAAAGTCGTTTTTGTGAGGTTTCTTTATGGGCCCCTGCTCTTCCTCCAGTAATACCTCCATGCTTTCTACCTTTTATCACTGAGCTCTCCTCTTTGCATTTGTGTGGATTTGAATCCATGAATGCAGTACAGCTTTGGATAAGAACAGAGATGAGCTACATCAGCACGTACTATAATGTAACCAGCCAGCACAAAGCCAATCACACCTCCCCTGGCACTCAGAGAACCACGGCATGATCCTCGTTATTTTGTTTCTTGCTCATTCCTTAAGGAAACATGGGTGATTACACACCTCTCTTTGCATCCCGTCCTCCAGGCGATTTGTCTCTGCTTTCCATTGAGTGTATACTGACTTACAGTCGCGAGTCCTGACCCGTTCAACCATAATGCTTCAGGCCAGAAAGAGTATCTGACAATGTGCTAGTTAATTTGATGCAGAGATTGTCTGGATGAGCTATCAGACGCCGCTCTGCCAGGACTGCTCTTTTTCACTCTCCATCTAGGCAGTTGCATTTGCTTGCATTTGTAGGCAGGAGGAGTTCTGCAGGAAGGCCTACATAACAGGAAAGAGCTTTCAGATGCAACTCCTAGGGGACAATCGATCTCTCTTTGCGGTGTGCTGTTTTTGCTGCTCCTCCATGGGGGCCTATTGCTATCGATCTCCACCGTGTATGTGCTGTTTTTTGGTGTACAGGGGAGATTTTGTAGTGTGCTTAATGTGGTTTGCTGGAAATTGTTTGTTTATTCAATTACCTATTCACTTGGTTGCGTATTTACCATATCTGAGTTGTGCTGATATCCATTTTTGTTTGCAAGGCTGTGGAAAAGGCTTGTAGTTTTTGTTTTATGTTTTATTTGTCCCAGCATCTGCCTTGGTTTGTGTCATAGCTAATCAGCTTTTTATAACTCTCTGATTAATGAGGTCTGTGATTTCAAAACAAAGTACAAAAGGATTCAGAAATTGTCTCAAAAGAAATGATGAAACATGAACAAATGATAAAACAGAGAGGCGTGAGGAAAAAACAATTTAACAGGAGGGGGTTGGGGGCCCAGAAAGAGGGGTAAGTGGAAGATACAGAGCGAATTGTCTGTGAACTGTGAACAGGAAACATGCTCTGCACAAAGGTGGACTGGAATCATGCATTGTTGCTCTGTGGATAAATCCAGTGCTAATATACTTTAGTTACAGCATGACTCAAAACACTCGTAAATGTTTGCTAAACAGTTTGCTTAAGTGATCTCAAAACTGCTATTGACTAAGGTAAAAACGCATGCTTATAACTGTGTGCCACAGTTGATGCTAGTCCTGATTTATAGGGGAAATCATAGCAATAATCATGAGGGGGGAACAAATCTATAATATGTGGTATATTATGAGTTTTTTTTCAATTAGTCCATATGAATGGTGATTTCATTCCAATTAAGATTTCAAACATTAGCTGTCCCATTAATAGTGAATGAGAGACAGCTGTAAAAAAAATAAATAAATAAAAAAAGAGTACTTGAGTACTCTCAGAAGCACATGTTCCATTTTTGTGAACAGATTCTCAATGGACTAGCACCTCTGAAATGCATGGCATCAAAGATTAGAGGAGGTGTTGAAAAATTAATTCCACCAGTCTTAATATTTAACAGAAGTCTCAATGTTAGGAGTACAACCTTTCCTCTTTTTCCTTGCCTAATTCTGATGGATGTGTCTTGCTGTCAAACTGGTAGAGACTTCAGAAGCAGGCAGCCACTCAGAAATGCTGTGGTTGGGGTTTTCTTTGTGGCCTCCTCACCCTTCTTCCGGCAATACTTCCATGCCTTGAATTATCTTATTCTTTTCTCTGCACATGTCTTGGTCTGAATCCATGAATGCAGCAATCAGAATTGTGAATAACAGAACTACGGCTTTGTTTGTAAAAACAAAGCAATGGGCTACATCAGCGTTTACTATAATGTAGCCAGCCAAGACAAAGCCAATTACCTCCCCCAACGCCACCACAGAGAGATTCACTGTGCTATTCTCATCATTTTGCACTGTGGTGACAAAAAGACTTACTTGTTTTATCCTTATCCCTCGAGCGCTGGTGGAGACATCCTCACTTTATATCTCAAGATGCTCATTCTTTTCTTGTCCTCCCCAAAAATACGTCCATATAGGTCGTCTGTGCAGCAGCTTATTACGAACCATATTTACATTTGTATGTATGGTGACCTGTAGTAGCCGTAGTAATTATGACGGGAGCAAAGGCGGAAGTCCGGTGAGGTAGTATAAAGAGCGACAAAGTCCACATAGTGAGAAGGTCGGGGTGGATGGACGGGTCAAACAACACAAGACTTTCACCCAGGAGACTGCTGTTTGTGTCCTGTGTGAAACCAAAAGTCAACCTTGACTTAATTTAAAGGGAAACTCTGGTATTTTGAAACCTGGGCCCTATTTTTACAAATTTTGGGGTCGAAATGACTAATGCTTACCATTAGTTTTGGAATTTATCCAGTAGATCGCCTCTGCCAGCATCCGCGAACTATTAAGTAATCAATGTTCAAAGATACAACAAACCAAACAAACGTTTTTTAGAAGTGGAAGATACATTTATGGATTTAGACTTCTCATAGGCAATACTAGGAAAAGGAATAAGCTAAATTTACTGCAGTGTTATTCTTTAAACTTTTCAGTTGAGGTTAAAGTGCCTTGCTCAAGGGCAGTTCAAAGGTAGTTGTTGAGCGAGGAGAGAATATATATATCTATGGCGGAAAGATGTTTGTTGGCGCACAGATTTGACTGCTTTCCAAAAGAGTGATTTCCTCTCCTAAACACAAATACACACAGACACACACACACACACAGAGCTGAACTCATTAAAGCCCGGCTGCTGTGAACGCCCTGCCGCTGTTCCAACAGAGGTCCCCGTCTGAAACACCCGGACGGCAAGGACAATTGTTCCTGTTTTGTAGGAATAAATCACAGGGGCTAAATGTGACTAGTGGTGTCTCACTTTGATTATCACTGTTGACATATTAGCCAAGTGCAGAATACAGATTGCGATCCCTAGCTCTTTCAAAAATGGTCATCTGCTATCACTGACTGAATTGACTGAATTGTTGGCTGTTGTTGCTCTGCAGAATTGTAGGCCAAAAAAAAAGAAAAAGAGGTACTTCATACTCTAAAAAAACATTTTTTTAATAAATCCAATAGTAGTATACTACTTTAGTTGTGTTCCATTAAATTTCTAGTATTTTTTTTCTCAAAATGGCTCATCAAAACCAGGCATTTAGCTCTTTTGATAAACATACCTGCACAATGCGGCTCTAAAATAGAAACACCCATTAAAACTGCTGACTGAGAGCAAAGAGTTATTCAGAAACTGCTTATATTTCTGGATATTTTTAAATTCTCCTTTAATCTTTTTTTTTTTTAGACTTTGGACATGGTTAGGTATTCTTCATATTTTACGTTTGTTATTTGTTTTTTTATTTTGCTATGTTGGTTGTGGGACTCAATCACCCTAGTGATTAGGACAAAGAACATTCTCCATGTAATTCTTTCTCTTTTTATCTACCACTAAGACTGTTGTAAAACTAAAAACATGGCAAACCAAGCATGCACTTCAAGCAGCTCAGCTCAGTTGACTCTAGCAGACCTCATGTGCCTTGTGGCAGAATTACCAATAGCAGGCCAATAGTGAAAAATAAACAGTAGCACTGATAGGAAACAGTATGAATAATGCACTCAGCAGGAGTATTAAAGACATTCAGTTAAGATTTTGTTTAGACCCTAAAATACATTCACACTGGAAACATGACAAAGGGAATAATTCATTCATTTATTTTGTATTCTTCAATTTAAGCATGCAAACTATAATAATGAAAATGTATAGTGATACTGTATGAGTTAGACTTTATATTCATGATCATAATTCTGGGGAACATTCAACCAGCTGATGCTGATGGTGTCATCTGAACTCCATATTTATTTAGTCTGTGTGAGATGTCTGATAGCTCAACTGGTTAACAAGCAGATTTGGAATGAAAGAGGTTTTGGGTTTAAATTCCGTCTGCATCTTTTAAAGAGTACACGAGAACAATAAATGACAAGCTTTTGTTTTTGTGTGTTTTCTCTGGTACAGTTATGGCAATAAATGCTTCAGTAAACAGTAAATCTTTAATAAAACAACTTTTTACTGTATCCTCTGTATCCTATTATCACTTTGTTCATATTAACTTTGATTGTGTGTTTTGATCATGATAATTTAATGTTTCCTAATTTCCAGAGTAAGGGATCAACAGAGGACTTATCCAGCTATGAATGACAAGTGAACACAAGAAAAGAACTTTCCTTTTAGATTATGTTGAAAATCAAGCACTTTTCAAAGAGTATATTTGAATTCAAGCATTTTCCTAACCTTGAAAATGTAACGGTTAAAATTAAGCACTTTCCAAACTTTCAAGACTTTGTACAAATCCTGTCACACAGATGACTGTTTGATCATCTTATTGGACCTTTGGAAGTGTGACATGTACAACACTTGCAAATCATTATTTAATAGTTATCATCACTAAAAATGATGTACTACTAATAACAATAATAAGGATATAATTGATAAATCATTGATAATAATGAGCTTCATTAATTCCACGAGTTCATAACTAATGCATCATCATTGTTTACTAGGAGCTACATGAAATACAATATGTAGAATGAAGTTAGAAATACTACAGTGCACGTCATGTCATGTCACATTAAGTACATATTTTGGTGCAAAAACACCTGAATACACTGGTTTAAAATGATATATATATAATGTTAAATCAGTTTAAAATTTTAATTTAAAACCAGTGCAGAAACTAAAGTGTTTGCTGTATGTGTAGGATTTTCTTCTGACTTTGGCTACTCCCAGTAGAAGTATCTCAATACTAACAATGAACACCAATACACAAAGTGCTTTGCCAACACATGAATGTTGTTGCAGATGGAAAGTCGTGACAGTATAGTTACCAGCATTTTAAATATCTCCCTTTCAGCATGTGAGATACTTCAAAATTTTTCAAAACACTAAACTTGTTGGATAAGTCATCCAAATAGCTTAAGGTAAGGTAAAGTGGATTATTCTGATTACCTCCTCTGAGACACCTCACAGCGTCACAACAGCACTTCACTATCAGAACAAACACATCATTTACCAATGTCATGTTGAGAAGAATAGATCCACTCTATTCTATTGAGTGTTAGGAGTTAAGTGTCTGATTACTGATTGACCTGAATTTAGGCCCTATTCACGACGCTTTGTGCTTTGGTAAAGCAGTCTTTCTTAACTTCATATCATTGAACGTTAATATTTATTTGCCCACCTATTCACTTCCTAATCAAATGTTTTATTTGTGCATCACTGTGTCAATGTTGATAAAATGCAAAGATTAGTATCAACTCATAAAATAACTATTTGTTGTATTGTATTTTACAGGCTCCCAGAGGTACGGATCTCAGACAACGGGCCTTACGAATGCCATGTGGGCATCTACGACCGGGCAACGAGAGAGAAGGTTGTCCTGGCTTCAGGGAATGTTTTTCTTACTGTTATGTGTGAGTACCATCACTTCATCTATATTTTAAAGCTAAGGGGTCTTGTTTACAGTATTCAATGTATTTCTGGTTACAACAGGATGCTTGGGTGTGACATGCAATGCATGGAGAAGGACTGTTCAAAGACAGCGGGTTGGACAGTATGACAAAGATTGAAAAACTGGATGTGGTGCAGGCCTGCAGGCAGAGGACAAAGCCGTCTTGATCACTCAAAAAAGTGTGAGGAAGTTTTATGTGAGTTGCCAGAGGGGGGATGTCTTAAAACTGATAGTACTATAAGTTGGCTATATGCTGTTTTCTAGCAAGTAACAAGGAATTTTGGTAGAAAAACATTTAACGTGTGTTAAATAATGCAAATGGCGTCATTGTTTAGCAACTAGTATTTAGCTGATTCTCATATCTAAAATGAGCAAGTAAAGCTTTACTGCCTTGCTTAAAGCGGCTATAATTGATAGTTTTATAATAACAATGTATCAAATGACAATGTGAAATTATCCCCCGAATCTGCAGCTCCTCTCAGCTTTTTAGGGAGTTTCAGCTCATTGTTTAGCTGTCCGGCCAGCAACTTTACTGCTTTGGTTCACTCCCCTTTCATAGAGTTGTTTTAAGTGAACAAAACTCAAAAAATGTACTGTACACTACCTGCTCAGCATTTAACAGCAGTCAGACACAGTTAGCAGATAAAGTAATAAAATAATAAGTAAAGTAATATTTCCCGCAGGAGTTGGTAGAGACCAAAAAAACAGCTGAAATAGAGTACATATTGGACTTACATTCACCAGGTAGCCAGAAACATGACTCCAAATGATAACGATAATGTTGCTCCGTAACTGCTGGATGTGTAAATAAGTGCAACGATGATCATACAGTATGTCAATGATGTGTTCACAACTTGTTTCTGCTGCCCCCAGGTGGCCAAAAAAAATCAGTTTTTGGCAGGTTTAAAGAGGTACGCTACACTTAAACATGTTTTTTGAGTTGTAAACAAAATTATATGACTGTACTGTGATGAAACACATCAGTGCTGGTGTTAATATTGACATCTCTTACCAAATTTATAAAAATCAGCATTTCATGGGTTGAAAATGGCTCAACAGGCCATCTACTAGCTTTGTTCTAATACCGGTGATCAGTTGTCTCACACCGGCCTGGTATGAATTTGAGAACATCACCCATCAGCTCTTTCTGCTTCATGTTGAAAACATTTGAAAAATGACACGCCACTCAGATGGATGTGGGCTCAGAGAAGAAAACAATGGCACTACAGGCAACAAGTGGATTAATCACTCTCGCCCAATGAATACCAAAGATATTTTACACAGAGGTGATTTTTCAGGTTGATAGAGTATTTATTATTATTATTATTATTTATTTTTGCCTGCTTCACGGTGGCTACTTTTTTGTCCTGCTGTCATGACTGACTGTCAAGAATTAATGAACACATTTCCTTGAAATTTTGTGGACCGATAGGCCTTGGGCTACAGAACAACTGATTAAATGTAGTGGTGATCTGGATCTAGAATGTCTGCCATTAGAAGGTTATTGCTTCCTTCAACTATGAACCTGACAGAAATAGACTTGATTCCAAATCCTAAGGGTGTGTTAGCAGGGTCAAGAAATCGATCCAACTGAAAATCCAAGATGATAGGAATGATGTCTGAGAAGTGTTGAGCGTTGGCGGATGTATGCCCTATGCTTTTCCAGGATTTACATTTTGTGGACAAAACACTTACTTTGTTCTTCTTGTGTCTATCTATGCCTATCTGTCTATCAGTCATATGGATTTAATACTGATGACTCTTTACTTTCTTCCATTTACTTCAAACATTATTGCCTTTGCCATATAACCACCATTACCATTATTCGGTTACCATGATATCTCATTCAATCACTAGAGGAGGTTGTGTGCCTGCAGCCCATTGCTCAGTCTGTGCTGTAATTATTGTATTTAAGTCCTCCTAACGACAGCTGCTTCGCTTGCCTCTGATGTATCAATTCCAGCAGCAAAGACATGCTGTTCTCCATGTGGTCCTATGGCTAATTAGCAATGGTGAAAATTTTCAGTGGAACACCAGAGAGAGACACCGTGTGACGATATTACTCCATTATCACATTTTGTGCCTGTGAGAACTGCCTATGGTTTTCATGTTTCTTTTTTTATTTAACCTAGACTTTTCTTTCTTTTTGACTATAAGCCCTTGACCCTCTGTTCTGTTTATTTTAATGACCAATCCCCTGCCTCTGTTTGAGTGCTCCCCCACACTGACGTCAGTAAAAGACTTTGTCAATGGGAGGGGATTTACTCAGTTAACTGTTTCTTGTTTCAGCGCTGGGTGGGAAGAAGTGAATGTAGTCGTGGAATAGTTGGAGCACCCTAACTCAGCTGGGTCTTAAATCACCACTCCACAAGAGAGGAAGAAGAATGGCCTCTGGCATTGTGGCTAATTGCCGTCTAAACTGAAACAGAATTATTCATAACCTATTAGTGTGTCAAGTTCAGTGGGAAGTAAAGAAAAAAGTAGAGAGGAGAAAGAAAGAAAATGAGAGAAAAAAAAAGTTAATTAATAGGAAGCCGTACACGGAGAGTATTTTAATTTTTTAAAGGGCTTCATAAATAAGAATTATCATTTTAATGAATCCCCTGCCAGGAAATTCAATCATCCAGTTTTAAAAGGCTAAACCATGAACTCTTGGTACCTCCGCTACTGTCCTTCACTCTCTGGAAAGTTTTCTTCCTGCACTGCATGAGCATATGTTGACTTTATTAAGCCTAAAGGCAAGAATCTCTCACCCAAATGACTGCCATAGCCATACTGTGATGACCAATTTAGCTCAAGCTATACTCAATGATGAATGCAATACATAATTATAAATAAATGATTTCTGGAGTTACAGGCAAAGCATCATGCACAATATTCTTAACATTAACATAACAGCATGCAATATCAAAATAATTGGGAGTTTTCTTTTTTGTTTGTCTGCTTTAGTTTTTTTAATGTACACTATATACCATATCCCCTGGACAATTGCACCAACAAGCTTTTATCTTGATAATGAGGAACATGAATAAGATGCAGTACCAAGATGTACCCATAACTAGGGCACTTTATTATGTACTGTGTTGGCAAATTTTTATCCCTTAACCTGAATGAGCTGTTATGTTGCTCTGTGTGCCTGTAAATGTAAGTATTGATGCATTACTGTATGATAATTTATGATGAGGCATTCTGTTGTTATCAAAGTTCAAAATCAACATCTGAACTGAAAGGTTATGGATGAGAAGTTCAGTGTGAGAAAATGCTGGAATAAGCTGACGGAATCCTTATTAGGGTATTGAATTTACTGTCAAATAATGTTCATTCTCAGTCTGCAGAGGATACATTCAACAAGATGTAAATACACAGTGGGTAGAGAATTGACAATGTTCGAGTGTGGCCTTTTGACCTATTTCCTCTGTTAGTTTCGTTGAAGAGGGCTCAGCTGAATGACATCAAAGAACAAAACATTCAGTTCTTTGATGTTAAGACCGTAAACTTTAATGTGATTATCGTTTCCAAAAAAACGCATGAAAGTCATAAAAAACGGTGGGCAGTAGTACATCATGTTCATAACAATCATTGCCTACTGCTGTTGGCTGTGGGTCAACAGAACAGGATGTTCTTTCACTTTGGTTGCAGTTGAAAATGTGTGTCAAAAATTGTAAAGCAGTGGTTCGTTATAGTCATTACCCGTAGGCCAGTGTTACAAAGGGAAACTACACATGCAACTTCATGGTCAAGTTCATTCAAATGTATTTTTACATGCAACATTTCAAACAGAATCCGTCTGCTCAGAGCAACATTGAAAAATGTTCTAACAGCTTCAACTGTGTTACTAAATTGCAAGGAATCTTTCAACACTATTCTGTAATCTCCTTTCGTGCCTTAGTGAGAAAAGAAAAAAACAAACAAGAATATCTAAAAGATTTTAAAGTATGCACAAGGTCTATTTTATATTTTTACAAATAATAGAATAATGGCATCTGGATTGCGTTCCCACCATATTAAATGCAGAACTTTGATATAACTGCAAGTTTCTTAAACCCCTTGATAGCCCTTCACATTTAAGCAAGGTTTTGCTGCAATCAAAGCAATTTAAATGTCAATGCAAGTCATTGTGAAACACCTTGAGTGAATGATTTCACGTAAACAAATTATGAAAACAATTAAGAGCTGAAATTTGAAGTAGAAATCACTGAGCACTTTACCTTTAACAAGTTGGTGTTTTGTTGAGCATTTAATTTGCGTGTGTGAAGTAGTGGACTTGAAAGATGTTCGAGCACATAATATGTGATGGTATTACAGTATAATAGATTCAGTATATTATGATTTCAACACTTGAGGGATAGACTTCTGTCACATCACCAATCACATAAAATAGATATTTCATTCTGCAAACACTGACATATCCACCTCTGCAAAGCTAAGGTCATAATTTCAGGCTTTGGTGGGTGAAAGAAATCAATACCTCTTTTCCCAATGGTAGAGATAGGGTCATTATTTGTTATTACCCAAAGTGATTCCTATGCGACATTCCAAAGATTACAAGGAAAGGTTATTTGTCTCCTCAGAACGGAGCCTGACCTTGGGAAGCCGCTCCTGGTTGATCTGTGCACAGTGTCCGAGACAACTAAGGTTGTTGTGTTGTTGTCTGTATCAGATGACCGTTGGGTTGCGACTCCTCCGCTGGATGAAGAACATCTTAATAGCCCTTGTGTTTAAACATCATGTCACGTAATTCCAGAAATCCTTTCTTCTAACCTTTTGTAAAGCGTGAGGATGTAATTTAAAGGATACCCTTCATGAGGCGGCAGGGCTGGTATTTATAACCCCTAGAAACAGAGATGAGCGCTAAGGTGTAGAGGGACTAATTACCTTCTCATCCCATAAAACTAGGATTCGCTTCAATAATGGATGCCCAACTTTAATTAAGCGCTGTGTATATTTAGGCGCTCGTTTATAAATGGGTGGGATTAATGGCGTACGAGCCAAGCCCAAAGACAGCAACGCCTGCAGACACAGCAGTTCGGTGTACTAGTAGGAAGAGTTTAGGGACTGCGTGCTTGTGTGTGAAGAGGCTTGTTTGGGTGGCGGGCTTTGATGGATTGCTAGAGAGAGGCTGTTCACTCTGTGTCCCGTACTTGTTCGGGAAGTGAAGAGAGCATCTTGGCCAGACTCAACACATGAAATGACTCAAACACCGTCACCTAATTCTCAGCTCTCTCAGAAAGGATGCCAATTTTGTCAAACTCATCAAGTGTTTGCCATGTCGTCTTTTAGCATGCCTCGGGTCACCATAGGGGATTGTTCAAGAGTCCTTGATGTGATTCTCCATTACTTTCTCATTTATCCTCTGTGTCACCTTCCTCCTCATCACACTTAATGTCCTACAGTGTCCTATCAACATCACAACCTGTTCAATTGATTTGGTGCAAAAATGTTTCATGCGGAAGGCAACAGCATCCTCTGTTTCATTTTGTGACAATACAGTGCATCAACTGTTGTCCACATGGAATAAGCCTTATCTTTTTTTTTGTAACTTGTTCATATTTAATAGTACCTTTGAGATCATTGTATCTGGAAATTAGCAGTTCTTTCTTTTAAAGAAATTGTGTGACCCCTTCCCACTCCTTACTACTACTCCTCCTCACCACCACTTTGCTGACTGGGAGCAGCTCACAGCACCGATAAAACTTGCTGGCTTGGAGCCCATTGAAGGGAAAAAAAAAGAATGAAATGAATTCAAAGAGCAGATGAAGTATTAAATGTCTGTCTTTGAGCTAAACCCTGGGGTGATAATTGAGGCAAATATAAACAACCCATGGGCTTCCTCAAGGATCTCTCTACCCAACATTGAACTGGTAGTCTGTGCATCACTTAGTCTATACTAAAGAATTTCTGTCAGATTTTTTGTCTTCCTTCCATGCTGTCAGTGTTTTGTCAGAAAAATGCCTGTTTTCCCTTTACTTGATGTTACTTTTTTTTTCAAAACCCACTGAAGTGTGGGATCTTTCAATTAATTTAACAGCAGAATTTTAAACCTTCATCGGACACACAGTGAAATCTATTGCTGCCATCTTGCTACAATTAGCTTCAACTGGGTGGTGGCATAAACTTGCAATCATATTTGCTGCCGCACTGTATCTAATTTGAGGCTGCATTAACAACAAGCCATTTTTACCCTCTGGCTCATTCAGTGCCTCATTCAGTTGACATTCACCAGGCACCCAACAGCGGGGCAGGCGATGTGCGCCAAGGCTATGGCCTCATGAGTAAGTCTGTTTTCATACCTGGAGATTTCACAGAGTAAACAAAAAACAAGCATCTGATGGTTGCATCATGTCATCTGCTCATATTCTGTCCACCAAAAGGTTCCAGGAGGCAATATCTTGGCCTGAGAAACTGTTTATCAGCTACGAACTCTGCATTCTTGTACCATGGCCAGTACCATGATGTACAATTTTGAAAACTGGTAAAAATAAATAAATAAATACAGCTGAAAATACCATCAATTTCCATCGTAATACCATGGTACTGTTTTGTTGAGGCAGGCTATGTCATAAAATTACATATTTCTCTGGGTTTAATTGTTCGAAACATTTGGGACAATGTAAGTACACAACTCAGCAAAATATATAACTTAGGTCCAGTCAATTTTAGACATTTTAATGTGGAAATGTTACGTATTATACCTTTAAGCCCTAATATCGGGCCTTTATTTTTATATCGCTAACAGCCAAGTAGAACGCTATGCTAAGTATATTATCCATTTATCCTCTCCTCACTACACTCACTTAATGGCAAGAGACCCTGCAGGCACATTAAAAGTTCGGCTTGTCATTTTAAATGTAGGCATGTCCTGAGTAGACCCCGCTGCTCCCACCACCATATGGCACTATTGTTAAAGAGCACACCTTAGGGCTGTGCTGATTATACCATGCCGCTGAAATGAACAAATACCATTTTGATCTGCGTGACATCAAGGGCTGTTTATAATACCCTGTAAAACACAGCATCTCCTGCCTGTCATGCATTAATCATTTAGAAATGCTCCTCCCCAAATACATAATCCCAGTCATGGCAGAGCACCAACAGTGGAGGACATCATGCAAAGATCATTCTGTGCTGTGCGGTACTTCTCTTCCATACATACTGTTATGCCTGAAAGAGAATGAAATATCAGTTGAAGTCAATGAGTCACATCAAATAATTATCAAGTCAAGGTTGTTATATCCACAAGCACAATTGTCAGTGACATGGAGACACTTTTTGACAAGAAGAAACTTTCAGCAAATCAGCATTTTTTTTCAAAGCACCACACTAAACAGAAGTATACATCTTCAAATAGTTCCAAGAGTCTTTAAACCATCGCTTAAGAATAACCTTGTGATGTCTTTCACAATGCAGCCCTTTCTTGTTTTCTTGGGTAGTGTTCCTTCCTTCATCCTGAGACGTGCATGTCTGATATTGAACACAGTGCCTCCCCTGATGTCTCCTTGTGGTTCTCTGTATGCTGTGAAGTGTAGGCTTCATTCCTTGTGGCGCAGTCTCCCTCATTCCCCTCTCTCCCCCTCACTAAGAATGTCTTCATCACTTGCTGCGCTCTGCTCCCCACCAAGGTCCCTCCTTTTGAGCGTGGTTGACTGAGGAGGCGACAGAGGAGAAACAGCTTCGCCTCCCCAGAGACACACGGCTGATTGTACCAAAGGATGAGAAAACCTCTTTGTCTCTCTACCTTTTACCTCAATATCACCTTGCTTGATAAGTCTCCTTTCCTACGAAGTGATCTCCCTAAAAATAGTTTCTGGCTTCACAGGTTTTTTTGAGCAAGTTTGTCAAACTTATCAGATAGTGTTATCTTTTTCTCTGTAAATGAATCAATTCATTCACTTAAGGAGGTTATGTCTTGTATTTTGAATTTAATCCATTTCTCAAGAGACTAACCCAAGGGCATCTGTAACTTGAAAAAGGTCAACTAAAAAGAGCCAGACAGGATGAAAACAGCCAGAATGGCTCCCTAGTTTGTAATATCATTCCAGCCCTGTGGAGCAAGTATATGATTTGATTTATTTTTAGCATGGCTCAATGTGATGGTGAGATTCTTTTTGTAACTACAGGGAAATAGATAGATGTGAAATCACCTGTCTGTCATTTATAGCTATTTGCTTTCCTCTCATAACGTTTATTTTGTGAGGAAGTATTTGTGCCCACAGTCTATCCCCCGTGTGCTCTCTTATCAAAATATTTCATTATGTCGACTCCCTTAAAAACTGATTTGATGCATAGCTCACCAGAAGGGATCTCTCATAATATGAAGGCCCAAAAAAAACACAAAGCAGATGAGTTTTTCCATTTCTTTTAAACTTTCACAACAACATATTGACAAGAAAAGATAATGATGACATTTTCTTCTCAAAGAGGCTGCATTTATGCTATTTGGAAGATAAATTCAATAAAGAACACAATTGAAAGCCTTGAAAGACAATACCTCCAGTGATAACTGTAGTGTGTTTTTTTTTACACATTGTCTCGCGTGCTATCTGTGCATAAGTCAGAATGTGTCCCTATTTCTTTTGTGTTTTGAAAAGATTTTATTATAATTGTATCATTATGTGAACACTCTTCTGCTTTTAAATATGAATGAACAGATTTGATTTTTTCTACATTTTTATGTTGGGTGTTAAGCGTCTCCCACACAGATGAGGTTTGTGAATGTCATTTAGTTTAGCTGATCTTTCCATTGTCACACTTGGAGGGTGGAAAGTGGCAGATATTTCCAAAAGTGGTGCTGAGTACCTTTCACTGTGGTCTTAGCTCTTTGAGATTTGACACTCATCTTTGCTGCTGCACAAAGGACTGTGAGACAGGCGATAAATTTATGGGGATAGAAGAAATACAGGTTTAGGAGCCCCTGAAAGCAGCCTGTGGGCATGGATCGAATGGATTTCTCCTCAGTGTGCCCATTTTTTAAACTTGAATAGAAATCAGAGGAGGGGAAGCTGAAGGGAAAATTGAAATGGGAAATTCATATTATATTGGGACCCTTATTCTGTCCTGTCGAAATCCATCAAATTAGGGGTAGGTAGGTAGCCTGCATTAATTGTGTAAATGTCTGATCTGAAATAGTGCTGCTGGGATTGAGGGATTTGCAATAACGTCTTTGTAGGCATACAACAAAGTTGCTCTAAGATGTTCAGCCTCAAGAGTAGAGTATTAGAAACCAGACCTGTTAATGAATGTATTTGAACCTATAACCCACATAGGTACATGGGCAAGTATGTTCCAAATAGACCTTGTTTCATTCTTGAGAGAAAGGTGTTTTTTGGCTTACTTGCTTATTTACACAAGCATTCTAAAAATAATTTAATTGTGGTTGAGGAACTTACATATTCTGGTATTTCAAAGGGCAGAAAACTGAACTCATGTTGATAAATATAGAAATGAAAGTGAAAGCTTGTGAAATGTGACAGCTTTAGAAGAGCCAAATACCAGATTGATGATTCTGCTTTTAGGAATTAACCACTAATTGGCACACTCCAGTTAGCTCGGCTTTCTCTCTCTCTCGTCTTCTTCTACTTCTTATTATTTTAGTAGCAGTAATTGTACCACTGGGAGCCCTTTCACAAACATTTTGGCTTCTTGAGGTGAAAATCATTCACTAGAGGATTTTATATAGGGATGAGTAACATATTCCCGCGTGTGACATATATTTCTAAATCCATTGATTGAAATTCCACTACCAAATCCCAAGACATACTGAATGAAATATGTTCAAACCATACTGTTTTATTATGTCGCTTTCACCTTGACACCAGAACTATCATATATCACACGCAGACTGTGTGCAAGTGAATCTGAGTTTGTTATATGATGCGGTGAGCTCTAGATGGGGGAGTATAATGTGTTCAGTACAGTTGTCGTCATCACAGGAGCAGCTTCCTTATAGCTGATACACTCACAGCAGCTTTGCTAGAAAGAGGTTGACTGTTTATGGAAATGTAGTCACACAATCCATCTCTTTTCCTATATTTACTACGCTGCTGCAGTGTGTGCTTCAGCTACAAGAAAGCTGCTCCCATGCTGTGGAGAACTGACCTTAATTGACTGCTGTCTCAACCTCACTAGACCTCATTGTCACAGCACACCAGGGAGGAATGTAATGGAGGCAAATCAATAGTCAATTAAAAAATGTATATCCTGTAATATTTTTCTTCTAAAGGGAGCAAGCAAGAGGACACAGCAGTCAAAGCCTCAGCACTAGAGAAGCTTTGTGGTCATACAGAACCAAGATCAAAAAAGCTCACCAGCCAAAGCGGCTGGTAGAATTGACACAGCGTGTGCCAATTTTTAGCCCATATTTGGCGGGGTTGGCGAATGTTAATTTCAAGCCCTGGTGGCACGACATGTGGCACTGGCATGGACTGCAGTGGGCAGGTGTTGCCTGTTTGGGAGCATAAAGATCTAAAATCTTGTTCCAAAATTAGATATCCAACTACTGAAAAGAGTGGTACCTGTTCTTAAAATTCTTCTTGATTGTACAAAAGACAGAAATGACTGCCCTTAAGAAAAAGAGAGATGGAAATCAGCGGGGACCTCGTGACACAGTGCTGATTTGACATATAGATTCTGCAATATTATTAAAAATAAACATTATCTACTGTATGCTGGGTAGCAATGATAGACAAAAGCAAGACTAAAAAGGTAAAACTTTAAAAACCTTTATTGATGTTAAAGGAGATCTGTCCTCAGATCCAGGTGGACATTATTCCAGGTTTAGGTCTATAACTAAATAATTCAGATTCACTAGAAGAGACACTGAATCTGAGGACTCTATCTTGGCAGTCTATCAGTGATACAGTCAGGGGCAAGTCCATTTTCCCATCCAGTCCAATTTCAGCATTCAGCTTGTATTTCTACTGTATGCATAAGAAATGTAAGGAAGCAGGCAACACTACAGCCGGTGAATTAAGAGTACATGTCAATGTTCTGCACTCAAATACTGAAGACATATATTGCTAACAAGTCCACAAAATCTAATTATTTCATGTATGTCATCTGTTGATGTGGAATTGTATGCTACCCAGTCTACAAGGTAGCAAGACTGACCAGATCATGGCCTTGCAGTTGTCACAGAGCTGCTGCAAAGTCATTCATTCACAAGTCAACTCTACTGTAAATAAACAGAGAGACTGACCTCAGTGACTATTCTCAATGCGCGTATTCTTCAATGATAAAAGCTTTGCTAAACTGAATGATCTTGAATTGAATGATGGCGCTTCACTGAAACCAGATGGACAATTCACTCCACCCCCACGACCCCAACACCCCCACCCCACCCCCATCCCCTTGAGTGCCTGGCTTTCAGAAACTTCCAGGCAGCAGCAGGCCTACCATAGCGAGTACCATAGAAGGGATATGCTGGGTATTCTGAGCATTTTTGCCATCACAGACTTACAGATGTGATAGAAACGTGTGCCGTTTTTGTCTAAGGAATTAGTAGAGATTGAAGATCTTGAGCTAGCCTCAATCTCTAATTCAGTCTGTTACAGAGTAAATTGTTGATGTGGCTGCCCGCCAAAAGCAGATTTGAGTTAGAAACTGATATAAAATCTTGATGTGGGCTGGTGGACGGTGGAAAAGCTGTCTTTCAAACCGGGCAGACATTTTTTCTCTGCAGCTGATGGACTGCCAGAGACGACAAAATCAGTTGAGGCAATTTCTTGAATAATGCATGCTCGAGGATTCTCTCATAATCTCATTATGTGAGCGGTGGTGAAATGCTGATACACAAAAAAACTTAATGTATATCATACTTTGCATTTCCAGGAGATGAGGTGATGCACATTGCACTGTATTGATAATCCTTTTCTTCTGAACATGGAAAGCAAATATCCTCTTGAAATGCACAATATCCAACACTTTATGAGGTGCCAGAGCGAAAGCTTGCTACAGAGCTGAGACTCCACCTAAATCAAATTATGCCATAATGGAAAGTAGGTGCAGAGATATCTGCAACCTCATGTGTGCCAAAGTCAATATGTTTGTCAGATTGCCCCTGAACAGAGTAACAGTGCTCCATAAATGATTCCTTGTTCCATATAATGAAGACTCTTTCAGCTGGCTCCTGCTGCTGGCTGTGACTTTGCCTGGGAGCATATTCTCACTTGTTCTATCCTATTGTGACTGAATGACTGTGAAATAGAAACAGGCTCACAACCTGACTTACAATTATAGTTGGGCTGTTTCTGTCAGGCCACAAGAGGTTGTCTCTGCCCCGTGTTTCTGCTCTGCTGATATGAAAGCAAACACAGCCAGATTTGTTAACTCAGTTAAAATGATGCTTTTTCCTTCTAAAATGATTGTGCGAGTAAAGAAATGTCTCTTCCTACCCCTATTTCAGTGAAGACTAAGCTTCAATTTTAAATCAGCACACTCTTGCACAGCTCACTGTGGGAATCTAAAATGATCTGAATGTGCGCAACATTCAGCGATCAATGGACAGGAAGTGCGGCCAGAAATTGAGTTTCCTGGCATATATAGAATATGCCTTATTTTGCCAGGGGGGAAGTACATTAAACAAAGCCTGAATATAAGGTAGACACCTGGTCCAATTTTAAAGTTGGATTTTGAAGTTGGTCTTAAACTTCAGTCACACAGTTGAAAGGCAATCCTCAAAAACCATGAGGTACCAAGATACCAATTGTCTTATCAAATTGCAATAATCCATTTGCTTCTCTTCTCTTGAGAGCCTTCAGCAGTCTGTAGTTCTTCACATATTCCTGAATTGTTACTGAATCCATTGAGCAATTCAGCAACAGATTTTTTATTTTGCTGTTCATGTTAGCAATGTGAATGCACTGACGATCGATTCTGGATTATTGTGTATTTGCTACATATTACTGCTTATTTGGTCTGCCATGTGGTCAATGCGTCACTGTATGGATTTTGATAGCTCATGGGAAACACCTGCTGCAACATCGCTGACTGGGTTGTGGCCACAAGTGCGTCGTGCTTGAATTTTTGAACACACGGAGAGCAGTGTAGCAGCAGTTTTCTGCCTTATGTGACTCTGTTTGAATGTCCTGTTTAATTCCTCATTTAAACGTTCACACTAGGAACCATAAATCACTGTCATCTTTTTGACAACTTTGCCCTTGAATTTTTCACGCTCTTTCAAGAGCCATATTATTAATGCCCAGACTAGTTATACATATGGCATCAACGTGATAATGCAGTAAGCCTGAAAGAAATAAGAGCTTGCACAGCACTAATCTCAACCATTTGAGGCTCTAATGAATCAGCTTCAGTCTCTTTACAACAAGAGATTTGCTCTTGGAGTAAACACTTCATGAATCCACCATTGTTTTGACTTCATTGTGTTTCATATAGAAGTTTCTGTCAATGCCATATTAGAGTGGAAATATAAACTGGCAATGGTTTGATGGGTCGGTCTGTCAATCATTGTAAATTATCTCTTCTGAAAACACTTAATTTGCCAGTTTCAGTTATCATAATAGTGTAATATTGTTTTCTTGAAAGAAGAGATTATGGATGCTTGTGCATCAGTTTTGCAGTTGAGTGACTTGGAAAATGTTGTGCCTCCTCAGCACTGAGTTGAATTGCAAATAAATAATCTGAATATTAACCAAACACTCAGTTTTTCACTGACATAGACATTATAAAAATGTGAGTGTTTTGCATATGCACATCTGTCAAGAAAATGGTGAACTGAGCTCGAGTTTTCCCAGTGAGACATTACAGTGCCACTTTGGTACTATGGCAGACCCTTTTTTTGCATTCACATCACTGCTGACTCCTTAAGCTTCAGTTTGGTTTGAACAAAAATCCCCACAATCCTCTCTAGATGACCAGGAATCGGAGCACTAAATCCAACATTTTCTGTGGTTTTTACATGTAAAACAGCTCATTTAAAAGCTCCAGCTAGAAACATGGATTAGTTTGTCGGTGGCACACGTTTCCTCATCTGAGCTTGATTAAAGAATCATAGACCATTCAAAATTCTGCCACACTAGAAAGTGCTGCTACTTTCTTTTTTCCACTGTAGTTTGGAGACAGCAAAAAATGCCAGAATCTTGAGACTTGGTGCAGACACGTTTTACCTGATTTTACCTCTACTGAAATTCTCCAATATTCTGTTTGCTTCATTTATTAGAACATCTCAGATATGTGATGCTGACCTTGTCCAGCTTCAGTAAGAAACTTTTGAAAACATTTTTAAAATAGTACTCTCAAAGATTACATTTTATGAAGGATTAGTTTATTCTAGAGTTTTTACTTTTAATACTTTTACATCATGTGAGACCTTGTTGATCTTCAACTGTTTTGTCATTGTCCAAAACTGAATTTATAATGAATATGCTAAATAAAGAACAACTAGAAAGGACAAGAAGAACAACAACGACAATAACATGAAGAAGAAGAGATATTTATTGTATTGTGTAATCTACAATCATTACGCTGGATGGGGGAGTTTCACATATACACAGAATTCACAGTACTAATGAGCATTGTGTTCTTTCTCTTCATAACAAGGTCATGACAGCGAATTTGGTTATTCCTGTCTCACTCACACTGATGACAAGTGGAGAGATGTAACACTCATGTTCCATTAATTATTTGTGTGTACGAAAAATGAAAATGAACATGATGCTTTCATGAGCTTTTGTCTGGTTTATTAACACCAACGACCAACTGGAAGGCCCCTGATTACATTACTTAATTATTTTCAGACACATGTCATGATAAAACCCTGTCTTCTAAAAATTAAGTTTGCATACAATTAATCTGCAGTAGCAAATACATTTCATGGGAAACAACTCAGAATGTTCATAACGAGCAGAAGCGTGAAATATTCACTGTCGATGTATTTCATTGGTCTTTTATTAAATATCCACTCCTGGCAACCTGGGCAACTGGAGATAATGAGTCTAAAAATATTGATGATGACAGTCAAGTTCAAAAACCCCTTAATATACCTTGAATTTATGTCATAAATAATTAGGACAAGTTCAGAACCTGAAATAAGAGAGTTCAAGTGTATTGGTCACTGAATGACAAGACTATTTTGATGAAAACCACACATTTCGGGGCTCATGCCCTCATCTGACTGGCTCTACCTGCTGTTCACATATCCCATGGTGTGATGGATGGATGGCCACTGTATGTTATAGGAATATGAAGGTGGTGAGCAAAGGCTTTCATCCAGCAAAGGGTTGTTTTTTCCTGGCTAAAAATAACATAAACATGGTATCTAAATGGGGAGCTACTCTACCTTTATTTGGTAGTGTTTCTGATTGGGACCATCTTTAAATTCTTTATGTAAGGAAAAACCCTGCAGCAGCCTTCCAGAAGATGTACAACAGTAGCAGCACATTTCCACATCTTCTCTGAGTTTGTTTGGGCAGGAAAAGGTGAAATCTGAGCCTGAAAATGAAATAATTATAACATGCATACCCACAGTCATACATACACACACCAACATACTGAACTGGACAGAACTATGCTGACACTCTTTTGCAAGACCTTCAGTCAGAGTATACTGACCTTTTGTATTCTGTGTTGGGGGGGATCATTGTCTGTACAAAACAAGAATAAACTTGACAGCGTTGTGAAACTGGGTGGTAAGATAACTCGGAACCCAATGTGCAGTATTACTTACATGACAGACCAGTACACCATGAATTTAGCTCACAAGATCATAGCAGACCCACTGCACCCTCTATGGTCTGAATCTGCACTTTTATCTTCAGGGCGAAGGTATAGCATGCACACGATGTGGACTAAAAGAGGCATCACATCCTTTGTCCCATGCAGCATTCAGCTGCTTTTAAGCTCTGATCACATGGTCTGAATTTGGCACTTTCTTGAACTTGCACTTGATGTCTTTTATTGATTTCCCAAATGATGCTTTTTATGATGTTTTTACGATGCTTATGTGTGCTGTCATGTATGGTTGTTGATGTTTTTTTGAAATTCTTTTATGCTCTTTGTGCAAAGCAAATTCCCCTATAGGCGCAATTAAGGTTTCATTCATTCATCCATTCATATATATGTATTCTGCAAATGCATGCACACATTCACACACAAATACAAACACACTTGAGTAGACCAAACTCCAAGCTGAATCAGAGCAATTTCCAGGATTAATCAGAGCAATCTGGTCATCCTAATTATGGCATGCTGTATGGGAAACTGTGAGGTCCTCGAGGAAAGCTGTAATCAAAACCTCAGGCAGCAGGGTGCTGCGATGAAGTGGCTCTCTACATGTGCAGTTAATATGAAGGCATGAAATTGCAAATTCATGACCCTTGAATGCAGTGTGCACAAGGCCTAAGGTCAGTCCTAATCTTTTTCTGTCTCTCTGTTTTCTCATATTGAGAGGAACATTGCAGAGGTCTTTCCCTGCCTGGCAATATGGCGAACTGGATCATTATACAAAGAATCCGAAGCGGCAGGTGTAGTGCAGCATGGCACAATTGTTTAACCTGCCTTTAACAAGGGCCACAACACATAAATCAAACACCAGACCATGACTTTATAGCTCATCCTATTTTTGTCCTCATTTTACTTTGGATTTACTACATAATATATAGCTGAATGGAATATTACATAGAATTGTACTATTATTATGGATGGACCATGCAGGCACAAAGCAGGGCATGTACAGACTTTTAAGAAGGCTTTTATTTTGTCATTGTCACTCTCATACATTTCTCAGCCTGATCTTTCAGTGTTACAATGCCGGTCAGTTCAATGACTGTGATCACCCTTGGAATGTCAATGAAATGTCTAACTAGTTCAGCAATTAAAGGCATCCTTGAAATAAAACCTACCATGTCTTGAAGCAAAAGCTTCAGATTTAATTGCAAACGTTTGCCAATCTGCTGAGTGTGAAGTAGCTCAAGTAGAAAATGGGATTTTTGGCTGCAGTGATGTGATGGAATTAGCTGCCATGGGATGTTATGACTAATTCTCTGAACTGCCATGTTCAAAGATTCAATTGTCAAAACAGAAAAATGAGAAACATGGGCAGGGAACAATTCATAAGTATATGCCAAAAATATGCCAAAAGAGATATACTTTGGTGTTAAAACATATTCAGCACTGGCTATTGGGTAACTTTTTTAGAAGCTTTACAGTACATTGAATTAAAGATAAAAACTTTAAAAGTGGGAAGTTGGAAACAAGGTCTCTTCGTGGCACAGAGGGAGGCCAGGAACACCAGGATGTTAGTCATAATTTCTAAAAGAGCTGCTGCACCGTGTGAGTTCAATTTATTTTTAAAATGAAAGATGTTTTCAGCCCTTACGTAAATCTGATATTTTCTACGGCCGAAATCAGAACCAATGCATTCATGAATATTTAGGAATTGGAGATGTAATATGTCACCACGAGGTAATCAAATGCAATTTCCATGTTAATGGTGGATTTACATTTGTATCACATGTAGGAAATGCAGAGATCTTATGAGGCGTATGACTGATTCATTTATTCATTTTTGCATTTATATATTAATTCATTTGCTCATTCTTTCATTCATCCATTTTTATTTCTTAATTATATCTATTATATATCATAAATATCTCTTAATTATCTGACATATCATATAAAAATGAATGCAAACCTTTTTTTCTTTTTCGAGAGTCTGACAAAATAATTTTTATCAAACCTTTCCTGAATATAATAAACTGTAAATAGGGTGTATTTATCTTGAGCTTCCGATTGGAATCTTTCTGGTGCTTCATGTAATCGCCTCTGACACAGACAAACAAACAAAAAGATAAGATAAACAAAACAGTTGTATGACAAGACAAAGCAGAGGAAAGTTCTTGGATCAACAGACCAGGCTTAGTCCTTTGAGAAATTAAATCAACTTTGGTTTGTGGATTTTACCTTTTTGTGAGGAGGAGTGTGAATGTCAGTCATAATATTTGCTGGGCAGGGTAAATATTGGTAGATGCACCACAGTAATGAAGTTGAGAAAATACAGGTGCACCAAGTATGCCTCTTTCAATCTACCTAACAGAATCTAGGCAATCCAAACACTAGGGTGTGGTCATAATATTACACTGCAAAAAAAAAAAGAAATCTCCATTCTTCCCATCTACTATTGATTCCTAATACACCTGAATTTCCCCTTTAAGGACCAATAAAGGCTTATCTGATCTTATCTTAATATCATATTTTATTATAACAAACTAAAACTAGCAAGACAGCAACAACAAAAAGAAAAAAGAAAAAAAGGAGTAGCAGATAGGATAGGAATTAAAACAGTTTGAAGACTTGTCTAAGTGTTTTCTTGAATTCTTGTTGACAGTCATTTCTGATTATTTGAAGCAGTTAAAGCCCCTGAGAACTTGTTTTCATCAAAGATTCATGACTAGGAACAATCAAAGTTCAATTTCAGAAAAAAACATCCTTAGGTGTTATTCATTAGGAGTTTAACACTCAGAAACTCAGCTAATCTGCTCAGCGGAACTGTGTGGGTGTGTTTGATCAGATTTGATTGACGGTAGTCTGGCAACATGAGCAAACAACACATAACTCATAGTTAGAAGCTAAAAAATAAAATATGTTTTTAGGGCCTTTAAGACTTGGGGTCCTATTTTTGTGGCGACGCAGCTACCAGCACGAGCAGCGCTCTGACCTTTAGTATTTTCCTGACCATGAAATTTGCTTTGCCCAGCTGTGTGATATTTTGGTGCACAGGTGGGAGGAGAGGCACAAGCACAGGTTGACGGCCACAGGTTGAGGTCAAGCTGAAGGAGGAGGCTTTTACTGCTTGGTTGGCCCGGGGGCCTCTGGGGGGTACTGCAACAGCCCCAGTACCCCATACCAGGAGTATGGGGTACTGGGGCTGTTGCTATGAGCCATTCGGTCCTTATATAACCGGAGTGGGAGCTTTGTCTGTATTCTCAGCAGGCTGCACTGAGAATAGACATCTCAGAACCACGTCAACCTGCTGCCACTTTGGTGGTTTTACAACAGTAAACTAAATACTTGGAGCAAATGTGCAGAAATTCCCGAATAATCCTTTAAATGTAAATAAACCATTAGTATCCGTGAATCGGAATAATGACTACTTTCTTCATAAGTCGTTCCTGATTAGCACTGAACTATTAGCCATTCGTACATTACTAATTACTTAATAATTAGTTACTCTGTTTGTGCACCCACAAGTGAAGTGGTACATCATACTAGTAGTAGTAGTAACAGTAGGAGTAGGAGTAGTTGTGAAACACAAAATGCAGCATGTTTGACTGGAGATGCTCTCCATACTCGGTTCGCAAAACTTCGCAATGTCTGAATCTAATCCTGCAATTTAGCTGTAGTTTAAACATCAGTCATCAAGAATCATTCTTCCCACAGCAGAGGGCAACATCTGCGTTAAGTCACATATTCCAGCTTAACAATACATGTTCTTTTAAGTGTAACACAATAAAATAGTACCATAAGGGTATTATCACAGCACACAGCTACAGCATGGCAACTGCAGGACTCTATACATCATTATGTTCTATAGTACTTACTCAGTTTAGCATACGTTACAATTGTGCAAGAAATGTCCAGCCCCATTAAGAGCTTTAATGTGCTGCACACTTTAATGGACATTGTTGAAACATGCCATCAGCTATAAGTTCCCATTCTTTTCAGAGTAGATTACTCACCAGAAAGAACCCATCAATCAAATGCAACACAAGAGACATTATTCACACTTGATAAACCTTTTTATCCCTTTAATGTGTGAAGTCAGACACTTCAAACATCCCATTCTGCCCATGTCCCTAAGGAATGGACTGACACTATGGAGAACACACTACATTTGGTAGTTACTTTGCATTTTTCTTTCTTCATCACGTTCCTTTCAAACAGGAACTCACTGTTAACTAATTACTGACCCAGGTTTAAAGCCTTTTATATGGAGCTGTCTTTGCTTGTGTCAGCACAGAGAATATGGTGAATATAATACTTGAACAGTGGCAGAACAAGGCATTCAGAATTTTAGACAGGCAGGTGTGAATGGTATTAACAGGTTTGGCATGTAGGAGGGGATAATGTGTCAGGGTTTAAATGCCACTAGCCATGTGAACAGAGGCTATCCTGTGTCACCAAATTCAAGATACATTTTTAAGTTCTTTAATTCACTGACAATTCAGTTACCTTTAAGAGAATCACTTTGACATGAATTCCTATAATGTGAGTGATTAAGGTAGGGTTTGCAACAGATGGTGGTTTGTGTATGGCTTAACAGTTTAAGCCATACACAAGGATGGCCAAAGGATTTGCCTCAGGGTTTTTGCAGTTTATCATGTAATAACCTGCAAGAAACACCCAAGACTGCCATCACCACAAGTGGCTAAATGACTTTGTCACATGTCATTTCGGACTCCCTATTATTCCTGCTGATCCCTATACTGTCAACCATTCAATAGAGGCAAAAAGGCCATAAATATTTTAAAAGAAACACTGGTGCACTGTATCAAAATTGCTCATTAGGGCACTTTGAGGTCAAGATTTGGCATGACTTAAGTGACTTAAGATTGTTAAGTGAAACAATAATGTGAAAAAATGTGATTGCATGGAGTATCGCTGTAATAATGTGACATGAGTTTGTGGGTGATTGGTACAGTGTGCCTCCTGGGCAATTTTCAGAATGGTGAATTGTTTGGCATTATTTATAACCAAAAACAGTAGGGAACAAGTGACCATGCCCAGATGGAGCATGTTTTGAGTTTGTTAAGTGAGTGTTGGCTGCTAAAACAAGGAAAAATAAAACAGAGCAGAAGTGAGAAAGTCACAATAACCAAGAAAGCTGAAGTCTGATTTACACCCTATCCAAATAAAAATGTAACATGACCACAATGACTCTCTTTTATTCTTTAAATAAAACATTTGGCAGTGTCTGTGTGCTGTGAGATTGACTGAGAACTAATGCAGCAACAAACTGCCAAATTACTTTTCTGAAGTTAAGAATTTACTATGCAGCAGCATTTCTTTACACAAACATTTCATTAAGGAAGGTACACTGTTTCAAACACATGCACGTGTGCATGCATACACAAGACTGCAGCCTGCTACCAATCATCAGCATGGGAAGAGCTCCTGAAATGCCATGACAACACTTAAAAATGTTGAGAGGACATCTTGAACTCACCTTGATATTTAAATCCAATAAATAAATTTAGATCCAATAAACACTTAAATCATCTCTCGAGATGTAAACACACATATGAAACACATATTTTGTGTAAAAACACATGAACTTCCAGTAAGTGCATTTCAGTCAGACAACTCACGTTGAAATGATTATTATGCAGCAGAACGTAGTTAGAGTTTGGCGTCTAGGCTCCGACCTCATCACTCCCAGCCAATGTGTTTACGTGAGATGTGATGATGAGTGATGAGCAAATATCTTAAACCCCCCTAGCGGGAGCCTGCAGGTGGATGCTGGGGTGGTGGTGGGGCTGAAAGAACAAGCGGCAATACTGATGCAGGGCAGCAGTGGCATCGACAGGCAGAGGGAGAGATGGGAAATTTTCGCAGTTTAAATAGACCGCCAAATTGTGAGGGTGTGTTCGGTAGATGGTTGAGGAGAGTGAGGTATGTCACATGTGTAGCAATGCAGCTCGAGTTGACTGCCTGAACTTGCTCGCAGGCGTCGCTCCATGTGTGCTTCAAAATACTAAAGTATTTAGTATACTAAAGTATTTTGGAAGTATGAGACAGACCAATGTTTTGTGCCGATCACCTGCCATTCAAACCAAAAGGAATAATTGAGGATGCCAACTGAGATTTTTGCACTTTATATTCTCACTTTAGTAACTCACTGTCAAGTCTCCTCACAAGATTTAAATAGGTATAGCATTTAGAGGTGTGAATACTGTTCGGAGACTGCATTCACCTTGAAAAAACAGCTATCAGACATGTAACACTTCCCACAAAATAATTTAAGGATGACTGGCTGCATTTCAGTAAAGTGCCCCTGCAACACAGTTGGCACTTTGTGTGATCAGGATATTATATTAATATGATTACCCACTTGAAATGAATCCTGTTAGCTGGGTGGGTCATACATAAAGAGGTTGCACTGATATTATGTCTACTGTTTTGTATGTTTGTTTGTTTTTCACCAAATAAACATTTGTATTAAAAATCAGATATTTTCTTCAGTTACGTATACCTCTTCTTGCCAGTGTGTTAATCATTCAGTTCACCTTATTTCAGACAGAAAAGAGTTTTAAAAAATCTGTGATGAGGAGTAAAAGAAAGAAGACATAAGATATTCTATCTTAGTAAAAAAGATTTATCATGTCAATTAATGATGGCTCTGAGATGTGTTTAATAGCTGGGAAAATTATTGCTTTGGTGCTGTATGCCTGAGCAAACAAATTTTAGTATAATGTTACTGACTTTCTGAATAGCGAGACGATCCTCACAAATGGTTTAGCAGCATGCTTGCTAAAAAATGCAGCTGTCTTATTGGATCGAATGCATTTTCACCAAAACAGCAGGTATCCCTGCATTGTGCAATGAAAGTACAGGAGGCTTTAAAATAATCTCAAAAGGTTAAGGATGTTATAATATTTCATCAGTATACCATATTTCACACCATGATGGACAAAACAGATATTATCTATTCATTTCACTATCTGATAACTGATAATAACTTACAGTTTTTTGCTTAAAATATACATAAACCAGTGTTGCAAACAGGTTAAACATGTCGATTATAATGAGAATCATTCTATTGTATTTTTTGCTATTTTAAAAAGAGAAACCCTTGATGCATGGTCACCCATTTGTCTTTGTCATAACTGCCCCATCAACAATGTGTGTGTCAACTTGAAATATGAATTCTCCTCCCTGTCCCTGAATGCTGTGTATACTATATCGACATTTGTGGAGCTTGTGGCCGTCTGGCTGCAGGCATTTGATGTAGATTTTCTCAAAGACTTCTCTGGAGATTGTTCATGTGGTCTGGGGCCAGAACTGAGAATTGAATGATGGATATTTCACCACCACAAGTGACTCTCTTTGGCCTCATATAACTTTACAGCCTCATTTTACCCCCTTGGTCTGTAAATTAGGTGTTATAAAAAAAAAGAGAAGAAAAAAAGATCACAACCAGGCCTCACTGCCACACTGATCAAGAAATTTGTCTGTGACGCTCAAGGCACTGGGGACCTTAAAGGTGCATCCGTGTCAATGCCTTGTGAATTACTAAGCTGCCAAAAGGGGGACGGGTGAGGCTGGAGAGGGCTAGAGGTAAAGGGGCCAAATTGTAACAGATTGCCAACCCTAAACCCCTGCCCTTAAGCAAAAAATGGACTTTAGGGATGAGGGTGCCAGTCACAGCATAATTGATGCTGGGCTGGGTACAGGGTAAGTCCCATCTGCCACTGTGTGCTATTTGGGAGACAAAAAAAAAAAAGCTTTCCCTTTTGTCCTGTCTCAACCTAGCCTTCAAACTGTGCTGGCAAAATCCTCTCTTCTGTCCCCCTTGTCCTCATTATAAGCACAAAGCTGTAAGTCCAAGCCTGGTTTAGCCTCAGAGAGCGGCAGACTGAGGAGGGACTGGGGGAAAGCCATATGCAGCCATGACATATCGTATTTCCTATCATATGGGAACAGAGCAACAGGAAAAAAAAAAAGCGCAATTGTGCCTAAGCTCCCAAATCATTCCCTTTAGATTGTGAAAGATTTTCTTTGGCGTAATTTTCCTCCTATTTTTCAATGACAGCTATATGAACCTGTGATATATTTCTTTTGCGGGAGGCTCTGAATAGTGCTGTATATTAGGTATATGTGGGTGGTGTATATCTGTCAGAGGTAGACCATAATATTATGGCCACTTGAGAGTAGGTCACTTGCTAGACAGCTCCTACTGCTCAGTAATGTGTCAATGAAACCATGTGTTTCCACGGACGAGAACGCTCAAACGCATTTCTCACTCTCTTAAACACACAGACAGAACCAGGCACACAGGCATGTAGTATATGTGCTCGCTGCATTTTCAACATCGGTATGATTAATGGGCTTCGGAACTGGGGAACTTTCCCCTTTCAGTGTGACACAAGGCTTTGTCTCTGTGTTTCATCCCCTTCCTCTTCCTGACAGCCACCGGAGTCTCCCTCTCTTTGCAACCAGCTACCATTGGCTGGTCGGCTGGGGCGGCAGGATGCGATATGAGCTGACAGCACAGTAATAACCCATGCAAATTAACAGGGTGGGGTTTAGTGCAAATGCTAAAAGCACAATAGAAAAGTGATTAAAAAGCATTTCAGTGTCTTTTATCTCGTGGTGCTGCTCGTGCTGGGGAATAAAGGCTTTCAAAAGGAGCAGAGTTAGGTACTGGGGACTTGTGCCAGCGCTCATTTCGACATGTCTTTTTTCCCTCTTGAGAGGACTTAACTTTGATTGTTTTTCAGGCTGCCTTCTATCTCCCCCACTGCCACAATCATAGCCCATCCAACTGTGTGATATAAGCACTTTGGCAGTGATTTATGTTTCACTCAGCTTAACTCAGTCTGGAATGCATGTATGTTCCCCCCTTCTCAAGAAATGACTCCTGTTTCACGTGCATATGCAATTTGAATTTACATATACCTCTCCGTTAGGAACAATCTTAGCCTTGGAGAAATAAAGCAGCAGTGGGGCCAGTGTTGTGTGCATTGCCAAGAGTTGGCAGTGTAACATTTGTTTTGATTTTTTGGATGCCAGAATCATATCCTCAAGCCTACAAGTAAAGTTGAGATCACAGGACTGGCTCAGGAATAGACCAATTAACTTCCATTCCAGACTCCACTGGGATGAACAGTAGGTGAAAGAGTCAATTAAATTGACATTTTGAATTTCCAGTTGCTTAATTTGCAGTAATGTGGCATGGGCATTTCTGTTTCCACTCTCCATGTTTAATCTCTTACTGATGCTTTTATGTTTAGGACCAATTACAAATCGCATTAAGAGCAGCTGAGTAATATGCAGCCTTTGCCCTGAAGTCTCCAATGTCCTTCTTAAGGTGGTTTGTTCGTACTTTAAACACCTCATAGAACAGAACACTAAAGGTACATGAATTTGTCTTGGTGGCACTGGTGGAGATCCATATAGACAACTGAATGAGTTGTACAGTGTATGACAACACAAAAGGAAAAGGACAACAGGACGTCACGTGTTAGTGCCAGACACACAGGGTGAAACAAGATAAAGTGGCTGGGTGGTATAGTGAGAATGTTCTTCAGCTGGAGTAAACAGGTTCAAGCACCTGTGTCAGCTAGCATTAGCATCTGCTCTGCACAAGTGTCTCTGATCAAGTAATTGTATCCTTTGCAGCTCGAGGGATGCTGCTTTGTAGCTGGCCCTGACCTCTGACCCCTCTGTGGAGGGGCGTTCAAAAAGAACAGTCTCTCTAAAGGGTTAATAAAAATATCCTGCTACTAGTAGCAAAGCCAGAATCTTGCTAAATGCACATCACCTTAACACATGGAGTTTGCCAGCCTCTCCTCTCCCTCCATCTGTATTCTCTCGCTGGCTTTTGTTACAGATCTGCGTATCAGAGACACAGTGTGATATTGTCACTCTGGCACTAAGAGGAGGGAAATATTTTTTTTGATGTTCTTTGGGGTCCACTTGTGTCTCTTTCTGTCTGCGCTATTATTTCCAATTTGGACTCTAAAGAACCTCTCCAAATTCAGACATGAAATTGCTTTGCATATTGATGGCACTGTGTCACCTCAAGGCCCTCTTTCAATGCGGTTTGAAATACGACCGTGTATCCAGAATACATGGGTATATGCGCAGGTATGGCTCTCGCTGTATTCACTGTACCTGCTTCAGTCAAATCTACTCGTGCCTTTTTAATTGGGAAAATAAATCCAAATAAATTACCATCCTTAAATGCTAATGGAAATTAGTGTTTGAAAGCTTTATTAAAAGCAAATCTCTGCAGTGGAGCATTCAGAACCAATGTTCTTTTTGTGACTAAATTGCATGCATCCACATAGGATAGTTGGTGATTCAAGCACAAGTCGTGCATAAAAGCTAATATGCAGTAAAAACAACAAAAAAAAGACAAAAGCAGAAATAGCAGGCAACCGTGAGCTGTCTGAAATTGAAAACCTTGGCTAAATGATTGCACTAGTGTTCCTTATGTGATTGCTATTTAAATTGACTTCTAGTTTAATTTTGGGACAAAGATTAGCTGCTGCTTTCACCTGTAGGTATCGGGCCATTTGAAACTAAACCTACAATCTCATTTATAAGATTGCTGCTTTAAATACTTTTGAAACTATACTTTGTTCCATCCATTTTCTGTACCCACTTATCCTGCTTAGGTACACAGGGGACGGGAGCCTATCCCAGCATGCATTTGTCAGAGGCAGGGTACACCTTGCACAGGTCACCAGTCTATCAGAGGGATTACACAAAACATAGACAAACGCATACCTACAGGCAATTTAGAGTTTCCAAATAAAACATGTCGGAACAAAGTGGAAAATGTCACAAGTTCAGTTCTTTAGCTGTCAGATAAACTATTTGTCAAGAGAGTAATCCTCTAGTGATTTTGATAACTTTACAGTGAGAAGTGAAATGCCTTACACTATCATTTAGCTTGGTGAAACCATTCAAAATTCATACTGATTACTTTGGGACCCTTGGGCTCACAATAAAAAAGTACAGCTTCATCAAATACTTATCGCTGAATTACTGTCAGTGAAAATAAGCCAAGGATGACCTTGGCGCCTTTTCTTTGCCATCCTCCCCACACACACACCACCTTCCTCCACTATAAATAACCCCCCAGAGATGTGGACCCGAGGCCAGGGTGCTTAGCACAAGGGGATGTTGGGAGTGTTTCTTGTGAGTCCAGCTGTCTCCAGAGCTCTAAATCCCTTAATTATGAGGCCAGGGAAAGCAGTCTCTTGGGAGCATTAAACATGCTCCTGTTCTGCACATTCACCAATCCCATTTGCAGTTTTTTTTTTCTTTTTTGAAAGATAGCAGGGTAATGGTGCTTGAGGATATAGAACAAGAAGGAGGTGGTAAACGAGAGATAGAGGGAGAGATCATTATTGATGTAACTGGCACAGCAGTACTACCAGGTACAAAAGGAAGTAAATGCTGCTTTTAATTCAGAGGTGTGTAAGTGAGCTCTGAACATTGGAGAGAAGAAGGAATGGCTCGTGGGACTTCAGGCCTCACATTTTTACACATTTGCAGTGTCCTGCTTTTAAGTTTCAGGATCTGCATTCATATGATATAATGGAACGTGGCCAACAGTATATACAGTATGTTTGGCAGAGCTAGGCAAACGTAGTTCAGGTTTTTCTCTTTTAGACCAAATGGTGTTACTGTCAGGTGAAAACTTTAATGGCCAAGTTTCCAGAAGTTTTAGCTTGATGAGGCTTTATTACAATAACTTAAACATTCTCGTGAGCCCATGAGGTTGGCAAAATTACTCAACCTAAAGAGGAAGATTTAATCCTTACAGTAAAGTGAAAATGTGAAAATCACCAAAATTGGACACACTGGGGCAAGTGACATTAAAGCTTTTTTTTCCCCCTCTTTCAAGACCCAAACCAAAAATACACATTTCCCAAAAGATTTCAATCAATTCTGAGGAATAAAGAAAAACTTGTGTGGCAATCAGAATGCCAGGCACACAGAGCAGTAATACTTTTCTGTGCACTGTGTAGCTGTGCAGATTTTATTATGTAAAGGAAAGGCAGAGATGGTGCAGAGAGGATTTGGAATTTTTATATCTGTACTTGAATCTTTTGGGTCTTTAAAGAAACCTCCAGAAGAATGTCAAAGATATTGACATTTTTTATTTTTTCTAAAAGTTTCTTTGCTTTTGATATTTTTTTTTCCCCAAGACTTCTACATATTGTTTAGAAAACTTGTGGCTTTTTTTGCATTTTGATTCATAAGTTTTTCTCTCCCTGTTTTGTATGAGCACTATATCAGCGTCGGCACACTAGACGCTAACCTTGTCAAGACAGAAATGTAATATGTTGTTTTTAAATGATTGGTTTGCAGGCCTCAGTAAGTGTTTGCACTGAGAGGCAAACGCCTCCATTTAACACACGCAACAGACAGCTTAAAACAAAGAACTACAGCACAAAAAAACAAGGGGAAAAATTAGCTCAACCTTTAACAAGTGGGCGAAGACGGAGTCGCAATTAAATGAGGTATGAAAGGCTTAGACTCCATCATCGCAGACAACCGTCTTAATCCTGTACAGGGTTGTTGTGTTTGCAAACAGTGTGCTGTGTGCCGTAGTTCTTGCTTTTAATCATGTAAAATATTTCACCAAGGCTTATTGCTGTCTTCGGCTTTGACTCCTATTAGGTGGACCCCCACCCACAGGGCAGAAAATAATAATAGAGCATCATGATCAATGTGCAGCTCTCCTGAACTAATTTGAAGGTTGTGTTAGTGATTTTACTCCAACTAAACAAAGCATCTCCTTACTACTGCTTTGGAGAGGTACTTGTCAAGGGATTATCAATACTCACCAGTCAAGTGGAAACTTGCAATATGGCAGTAATTATTTTTAATCTAATAAAATTGAATTTTCATGAGATTAGCTTTGTCTTAATTTAATGTGTGTGGTTTGGTGTGTTATAACTCCCTGTAGATTGCTGTAACACTCTCTTGATCTCTTTGTATTTACAGCTGCTAATATTGTGAAAATGAATCATAATTTTTAACTGCATAGTATAGCAGCTCTTGAAGCACTTTGCAAACAAAAAATTGACGATGGTGTTAGGAATATATTTACTGGACCCCGGCTAGCTTTTACAAAGTAGAGTATAATGCTGTTTTATGGAATAGAGCAATCAATATTATAAATCTATAAAGTTGGATTGGTTTTTTTTATCGCCTGGTTATATGCTCTGCATATTGGAACAACCTCAGTGTACTAGAGGCCCTTCACCACTTGACACTGCTTCTGTGTCAAGTATTTGAGAATGATTGGTCAGGAACAGACACCACTGACAGCTTATCATATGCCAGGTTGAGACAGGCTTGTCAGTAAGCTAATGGAGTGTTCTAAGGTTAATTTACTACCATATGAATCCCATCAATAAGCAATTAAGAGGTGTGGAAACACAGAGGCACCCAGGCCAGCAGCTAAATCCCCACCAACCCCCACTTTTAATCAATTAATTTCCGTGGCATGTCTGTTTAAAACCGCTTGATAGATTTACACATAAAAGTGACACATGAAAAAGGCACTTCTCCCTGCATGACCTTTCTTGGTGCCTTATCAGCCTTAAAGCATGGCTCATGGACTCAGAAATTGTAACTTCTGAAGAGATTCGTCTTTTACCTCACAGCGTCAGATTTCACAGTCGCATCTCTTTCTGATTAGAGCTTGGGCCAATTGAAGTACTCTTAAAACATTCCACTGCCAAGATCGGATGGAGAAAATGCTCCAGACAACTATTCAATGCCTGTACGCACTGTGGCGCACGAAAAGCCTCAAAAAGAGAAGACATGTAGATGTACAGAAAATATATGAAAAACTCTGCATCTTACAGCCACAAAATGTTGTAAAAAGTGCTTTTGCTACTCAGCAGTCCTCATCAAAATTCAAGTGGTCCTTGTGCAGCTGGCCATCATCTGCTGCAGTGTCGTCAGTTAAAACTTGCTTGTTGATATTTCCCTGAATCAGCCACAATATGGTCTATGAAGTATTCACATTCATATTTAAGCCACCATACGAGGACTAGAGTACTGCATGTTGAACAGCTGATTTTCAGGGGGGATGTGGGAGATTTCCATTCATTACCTCCTTCTCCTCCCAATGCTCCTCTATAATGCTGTGAAGTCTTGCTCACGTTTTCCCTTTACACTCCCATGACATACTTGCTGGAATCCCTAGAGAGATTCAGACGGAGGGTTAGTGATATGTATGAGATTTTCTACCTTATCAGCCTCATCTGACTCACATGAGCCCTAGGGAGTTTTAAACATATTGTCCCAACCATTCAGTTACCATTTCATGTGCAGATTCTCTCAGCAGGTTCTTGCTTTCTTTTGAAAATCGATAGATACAGTCGATAGTTAAAGCAGGCCTGCAGTTTGTTTTAGTCTGGGCAGTATTGCTCTTTCTCTGCTCTCACTTCCTTGCTCTTACTCTGCTGTCAGTATTTCCTGTGCTGTCTCCACCTACATGTATAACCCTACGGTGACATTTCATCACAAAATAACTCTTGGATTGCACTGAGCAAGTGAAAGCAGATGTTTTCGGACTGTTTAGAAAACAGTTTTTACAGGATATCTGAGGTTGCATTTTGTGTCTATCAAATGTTTTGGGATATTGTTTCACAAAGCTTTCCCCCTGTCCTCCACAGCGCCTCCAAACAACATATCAGTGGTGGCAGAGAACACTCCAGCCCCATTCAGTCGATACCAAGCCCAGAATTTCACTCTCGTCTGCACTGCAAAAGGAGGGAAACCAGCCCCATCGGTGAGTTGCTGTTGAAGACACACCATGCTGCTTGTCCGCTAGGGACCTGCCTTCACAGCACACATATCCCTGTTGTTTACAGAGGAAAAAATACTGCATTGCATGTTGCTGACGGGATTGTTTTTTGTTGTTGGTTTTTTAAGATATCAGCACGCAGACCACTAGGAGTTAGAAATGTTTTCAACATTCCAGTAAAAAGGCTCTTTAAACAGGATTTCAAAAGTTGCATGACAACAGCACAATCCTTGATCTCAGTGCTTCCCACAGACATCACCACAACAACGTTATTTGCTAGAAAATGCTGGTGGATACAAGCGTGGAGACACACACACTGCAAACACACAGATAGTGTATACCTGCAGCCATTTAAAGTTGCTGTCACCAGTACCTCTGTTACATTCATTACAGATTGACCTATGATTGATTACCAGCACTAATTTGGTCATGCAATGTAGTCATTAAAAAAGGTAGATCAGATTTAGGAAACAGACACATTAGTGTTATTGATGGTCACACTCAGCGCAATTAATCTAATTGCAGTGACATGATAGTAATGATTGCGCACTGAATTTTCACTGTAAGCTCATACATGCACATGCAGAAACACACCAATGTGCACATGCATGCAATAAAGCACATACAAGCACACACACACTTTTTGAAGTGCAAGACAAGGTCTTGCAAATATCTGAAGCATATGCTCCTGTGTTTGGTGGCATATGAGCTTACGGACGCTGTTTGAGAGCGGTCGCTTGCTGTTTGTTCCCACCGGGTCATTAATCATCGTCCATGGGTGTATGGTAATGGACTCCAGACCCTGAGCACACCTATCTCCTGCAATTATGAGCCCAGTGAGAGGTGAATACAAGGTGAATATGATTTCCGTCTCTCAGGTACTTCCTGGTTGATGGTGTGATGAGTGAGGTTCTCCCCTGTTGTGATTTCAAAGGGAGCCTTAAGCCATTAAAGCTCAGCACAGCTGGATCCTTTTTCCAACACTTAATGGAGGAAAAGAGATCTGAAAGGTTTCAGCTGGTCAGTAAGCCCGGACTGTCTCTGTGTCAGTGGCCAAGTCACACTGGTGATAATTAGCTTTGTCAGTAACTCAGCAAGCAAATGATCCATGTCACTGACTTGAGATTAAAACAAAAATTGAAAGACTGTTTGCTCCATTCACCATTGTATTTGCAGACTGCAGAAAAAATGTTTTGGTATAAGATATAATGAAAGGTTTTGATGTTTTTAGAATGCAAAGAAGCTTTCTGCTGCAAACAGTTTACGGTCATTTCAATCCATCAGTTTTATCAGTCAAGGATTTTAATTAGCAATGCAATCTAAAAGATCTGTTTCATATACTAAACCATAATTCCATCCTTTCATTGAAAAATTCAGTGTTCAATAGAAGCCTTTAACATTTCTTCTTATTCTTTTAAAGAAATCCAAGAAAAAGCACAAATAACAAGGAACCAAGGAAATGGTGCGGAAATGATGAAAAAGCAAGTTGAGAATTGCTTTGTAACGGTACAGGATGTGGAATATTCAATGAAAGAGACATTGCAAGTAGTACACATTTAGTACATAGGCTTGTCAGGATAACAAAGGTGATATGCCGTATCTTAAGATAAAGTGATATAACCAAGAATATGAAAAAAGAAAGCTGAGTTGTCGAACCGTTTATTCGAGGCCGTTAAGCATGAATGATTGTTGACACACAGCTGCAGAATCAGTAAAAGTGGGGGTAATGGACAAAAGCATGGAATTAATTAAAAATGATGAGCTATGTGGATTATACATGTATCAGACACATAAGAAACTGATATTGTGAACCTTTCTCACAGTCATTTTTTCAGTTCACCATTGAGATGTAGTGGCCTCCAGACAAAACCTTTTTAAAACAAATTCCTGGACAGTAATCTTAGGGGAAACATTGAATCCAGTATCATCCTAAAAATAACATGACATGTCTCCTACATCTTCAGATTGGCTCATTTTGTTTCTAAAGTGGCTTTTTGAACCAATTCCGTTTTACAAATGGATACAGGAACAACACCAGTAGACTTTAAAAGTCCTGCACACCTGCAGAGGCATTCTCAGTTATTCTGTTTGAAGTTTGGGGGAGCTAAAGTATGCTGACAGTTTGCTAGTCACCCAACTTCATATATTGTTTTTAAACTTTAAAATCGTGAAGGTATAAGTTGCTCCACCCTGGCAGATGAAACAAAACTAAGTCAGATGAGAGTCAGATGTTAGTCAAGCACTGTTTGTACACACCCACACAGTCCTGAGAAGAGGTTTAATTAGCCATTTTAAGTGAAAACACCTGTGTGTGAGCACCGTGAGTGTGAAGGGCCTTTAATGTTCCTAGTGCTCTCATAGCATGGAAAGTATTTGCTAAAATTATATTTGTGAGTCATTGTGTGAGCCAGAAAAGTATTGGAGGAAATTTACTTCTACATCTTGCACCTTGTGCCTAGATGGAAACTAATTTCAGGGCCGCTTATTAGCCTTATACTATATCCTTTAGGCAAACAGACAGTTTTTACACTGGAATGATGCAAGATATGAAGTCAAGTCTGCATGATCCAAGGAAAGTGAGAAAGAAAACACTTTCAACTTGGAAAGTTGCATTGCATCTGTGGGGAGCCGATCATGACCTGTCAAAGTTGCCTTGTACTGTTGGACTACATCAAAACCCAGTAAACAAACTCTGACAGGTTTCATGGATAGATTTTAGAAGTACACTCCCACTAGGCTCCCCAGTCCTGCAAACTTCTCTTTAATCCCCCTTTGAGATCTCATACTGGGGTCTTTTGTCAGTAGAAGGAAATATTAATTTGTAAATGATATGGGAAAAACTTTAGTCCTTTGAGAAGTACAGCTTTCTTTCATATTTGTTTGGTATATGTCCTATGCTTGGTTGTCTAAATTGTTGTTATATCATAGCAGGTTAGCTCTGTAGCAACAGCTGTCAAAGTTAATAAAAGGTTACAAAAAAGGACAATTACAAGATAAAAATAACACACTCTTGTGGTGTTATTCTTAATTATCATATCATATCATACAGTTGACTTGATCCCCATTCAGTTTCAAGAATGAGCAAAAATATCACATTTAAACTGTGACCGTTTATTCTATTTATGTTGTTGTCCACGGTCATGCTGCATAACAAAACCTGATTATTAGGTTTGTAAGTATTTGCTTGAGTGTTGCTGCTTTGGCCCAGTTATGTGCCTGCAACTTCAAACGGCTCCCTTTGCTTTTTGATGAAACTCATTTAGTCTTTGTCGGTGCTGCTGCCCCAGGGCTTGTTGCAAAATGAGCTGTTGCCAGCTCTATTTTCAATGTCATATCATTGCAAGCCTGGTCTCAATAGTGGCTCACAACTTACAAAGAAATTGGCCCGATTTACTGAGCCAGTATTTAACAGCTGCTAAATATGACCATTCTGTAGTATTTCCCATTTCAAATTATCTTTGTTTCTAGCTATACCAAAGTATATTCCACCTTAGTTTTTGTGTGACTGAAATTAATGAATTCCTTAATAAACCGAATATAAATTGTCCTGCATGTGACACAAATTCAGTATACAGCCTACTGTATTTTCAGCCCTACAGCATGTAATTGTGTGTCATATCATGAACCATTTTTATCAAAATGAGGTTTACAAGGCATACTGAGTGAACATTGAAACTAACATTCATTTACAGAAAGTCATAAATAAGTTTTAAACATGCAATAACTGCAATCATTTTCTGGCCACTTGGGGGCAGCGGAAACAAGCTGTGAACACAACACTGGCATATCACCTTTTAAGTTGATATGTCAAACTTGTCAGCAAACAGTTGCTTATTTACACATCCAGCAGTTGTGGCGCAACATTATCATTCATTTGGAGTCATGTTTCTGGCCACCTGGAGAATGTAAGTCCAATATTCACTCTCTTTTAGCTCTTGGTCTCTACCAACTTCTGAGGAAAGTATCTGGCTCATTTGCTGCTAAATGCTCCACTATATTCACCAGTTAGTTGCTAACTGTGTCATGCCGAGCAGGTAGTGTACAGTGGGTTTTCAGAGCTGAAAACAGCCGCCTGCTGCCGCCGAAAACAACGCTATAAGAGAAGAAAAAAAAGTATATCTTCTAAAAAAAGTATATATATATATATATATATATATATATATATATATATATTATATACCTGCTTTAAGCATTAGGCCATTTTAACATGTGTTAAAATCCATGTTCCCTCTCGTGGCAAGCACTGCTGTAGCATGGCTGCTGTTAACAGAAAGTGAAGAGAAAAATGAGTAGGAAGGACAAGAGCTGCTGATTATTCTACAGATCAGCCAGAATCCCTTCAAGTAATTAAAACAAAACAACCAGTGAAGCTACACAGTGTTTGCGCTGCAAATGTTATTTTTATCATCAAATTTTCATATAATTGATGTTTTTTTTTTTTTTTACCTTTTGTATTTTAATGTTTAAAAGTACTGATAAATTAACATATTTAAAAAAAATAATAATGATCAACATCAAAATTGTGTGTATGTGTGTGAGAGTGAGAGAGAGAGAGAGAGAGAGAGAGAGAACAATCGGCTTCTACTTGTAAGGTCCTCACAACTGCTTTACACTCACTTACCCATCTCTACCTGAGCTTTATGGACAAATGAGTCTTGATACTTGAGTCTGTACTTTGAGTACCAAACAACTGAACTGTATAGTCATATTTTGGCGCTGCTGTGATAAAACCACAGACACAAGGTCACCACAGTCTTGACTTTATCTCATTCTATAGAAGAACCTCGAGTGCTTTAAACATCATTTAATGCAACATTTTCTTTTCTCTTAAACAAGCAATTGATGTTTGTTTGTTTTGATACCTGTTGCTATGCAACATCCTTTTGCATCTTTCCAGCATCCAGTGAAACATCTGACACTTCATTCTGGCTTAGTGTAGACATTTGAAAGTGTTGCAGTTCATCAAATACTGTCACTGTTTCTTCAAATGTCACATAGGGATTGAATAAAAAATTAACATGCAAATATGCACAGCCTATAATGTTAAATGGTTACATTTTTTTTTTTTTTTCTTTCCTAACAAAGGAAGATGTGTAACAGGTGGAAGTATTTGAAATTTGTTTCCTATTTAATTAAAGCAGTAGCCTGGTTCCAGACCTCTGAATCACAACATTAAGGTCTGCTGTTGTGCTCAATGCCCCCACCCCCCACTTCCACCCCCACTTCACCCCACTCCCACCTCCAGCCAGCTTAAATCACATTTCTTCAATATGTATTTTGATCGATATGACAACTGCTATCACAGCCTTACAAGCTCAAATCCGGGAAGACTGACTTGGTGGGACAGATGCATCACCACTACTGAATGGTTAAGGCAAAAAAATAACAACGCATTTCTTTAAAGACATACTATAATGGCAATGGGGTTCTAATGTAGCATAAAGCATCCACATAAAGTATATTGTCGCTATTATTACATTTCACCACGTACTAAAGTTGCTACGCTGATTGACCTGTTTGAGAAACACGCATTTTTCCATGGCTTGAGCATGAATGACAGTCATATTGAAAGCTGTGTATAATGCAGTCGCATTCTTCAAAGCGCCAGCGTTATCCATCCCTAAAAAATAATAAGTGTCTCATGTTTCGACATCCTGCCTCTTACAAAAAAGTAATGCTACGAAAGGCAGCAGAGCTTTCAGTTTATTTTGTATCCTATCCTAGTTTACTATAATATACAGTGGGAATCACTATTTATTATTACGGTCATGCTGTGCAGCTTAATGTTTGTACATATCATTACATAAATTCTGGGTCTTGAAGTTCAGATTTTTTCAAAAGCTGTTACTTCCCACCACTTTTCGGAGACACCCAACATGCCAAATTCTCCTAGTGCAGCTTTGAGAGTGCTGCATATAATGGGCTGCATGTGTTAAAATTGTCTGGTATTATGTTTCGAGATCTGTCGCCATCTGATGTCAATGAAGCAAGCTGGTGACATATCAATAATAGCCTCCCAGTACCACTCATTAGAGCATCCTCAGAGCACAAGCAAGCGCTGATTGAAAAGAAGAAAGATAATGACAGTTAATAATAAGAAGGAAAGCTGATTAAGTCATGGCCAGGATCCTTCTCTCTGCCTCTCTCCTCTTTCTCTCCCCCTTTCTCTTGCTTCTGCTCATTGAATCGTTCTGTCACCATGAAAATCATCGCCTTGTCCTTATGACACCGCCATGATTAATTGCAGCAACATAAAGGTGTATATGGACCAATGCGTGATTGTTACATTTTCAAAAAGGTGATTTGAGATGTTGGTGAGGTGGGGGCAGCTTGGCAGTGTGCAGCGTGCAGGTGCTTTCATCCCTGTCTATTCACAGGAAAAATGCAAAAACCCTTCTCATGCCATCCCAGCTTAATTTTACCACTGCCATGGCATTGTGTTTGGGCTACTGCTTAGAATTACATCTCTCTTTTTTTTCGTGCTAATTCATTTCAGAATGAAGTAAGTGGTTTGTGTCTGGTTTCATTGTCTGCACATATTGGACTATGGAGTATTTGGGGATTTATAACAGAGGCGTGATTGATAATCACTTTATTCCGTGCCGTAACTGTGTGTAAGAGAACAATACAACAGCAATGCCAAAAACACTCAAAAATCCCCTTTTACATGAGAGCAAGCTATACTTTCCAAGTCCTACAGCAGCAAAATGTATTACCTAACAAGCCAATGCGTTGAGTAAAGACAATATAGCCATTTTGCACATTCTACTTGCTAAAATAAAGATGTATGTTTTATAAAAAAATTTCAAGAATCAAATGTATTATTCCAAGCCATCTTAAAGGACAAGAAATGGTATGTTGTGTTACAATGTACTGTTAAAAAAAACTTTTTATTTTGTTGTACGAGATAAAAAATAACTTTCTATTAATACATGAAAGTAACTCTGCTAAAGCAGTACCCAACCAAGGGGCCCATGTCACTTGTGAAATGCAACCATTTATTGGAGATATGTATCACAGTGAGAGACACCCTCAGCGTTATTGTGGCAGCTTTATAATCACTTGTGGAAAATTAATCAGTGTTTGCTCTCCTATTTGAACGGACTGAAAGAAGTGATGCATTTGATGTTATCTCTGCCTGTCAAACAAGGAAATGTGGGAAATGAGATTTTACCAAATTAGTAGGTAGCTTAAAGGACTACAGACCAAGTTTACAGTGATGACAGGTGTCTCCTTAATTGTGCTTAGATTTTAAGATGAATTGTAAAGTGATTCATATTAATATTTACAAAGATACAAGGCCCTGGTGGCTCATTTTGTTCGGGCACATGACATGACAAGGGACCATGTCACATTGTCTCTCTCTTCCCTTTTATTTGGCTGTCGTCTGTCAAATCTTGACCTAGCAGAATTATATTCCACTCAGATGGATTGTTTTAATCCTGATATATTCAACAATAAAGTAAAGTTAATAAAGTGTTTAAACTAAACTCGTTTTTTATTGTCAGAGCTCTATTAAAGCCAACATATTCTGCTGATTGGCCTTCAATTCAACATGATTCACTTGCATCTTACAGTAGTTGCTGCCTAGATTGCTGGTGCATCAGTCACAAACACTGCAAAAATATGCAATGCATCAAGGGAAAAAGGCTGAAAAATGATGACGACATGTGTTTAACACTGAACAAATGCCCTGTCAAACAGGAAGGTCACAAATCATACTCAGTGCTGACTGGAAGACACTTAACAGGATCTTCACTAAACAACATTACAAACTGCAATCTAAAATGACTGAGTTCACTCAACTCCTCTAACAGTCTAATTTCTATATATGTCTATTTATATCTGTGTCTGCAGTATTTCCATATCCATACACTATATGTGATCTGCTTCCTAGTAATGAAAGGGGAAATGAAAAAGGAGCAGGACTGCAGGATAATGACACAGGAATAACACTTCACTCTCTCCCCGCAGCTATATATCTGCTATTCCATTCGTTCATGTTTTTGATGAAACATTAATTGATTCCCTTTCTTATACCTGAAGCAGACGGGTGGCAAAGAAAGATATTTAGTCATGGTGGGATCACTATGAATAGGTAAACTGATGCTTGATATTCTGCTGGAGGTAACACCTCAATAAAGGTATTATTTCTGAGCACACACAACACACGGCTCCATGCACTATGTTAAGTCATGTAGATGTTTAATCAATATTTCTTTTATTCTTATAAATTAACTTGTCTGTTAATGTTTACAGAAACAAATCAGTTATCTAGGCTAACGGAATTAATTTCCTATTATACCACTCCATAGCCAACACAGGTGTTATTGTGTACCCACACCATTTTGTCCAACAAAAGCTGCAGAACAGGTGCATGGATCATTCTAATCCACGCTGCTCTCCCTCCACCTGCTGTGATAATTAATGAGGTGTTTTAATACACAGTGAAAAACCTTCTTCTCTTTGCAACTTGTCAGACGCAATGGGGTCATTGTGGATCTGAGGGTTGATGTTTCTACTTCCCATAGCACTATTGGATTTTTAAGCTCCGGCCCTACAGAGCACATTAGGTAAACGCAGATAAAGGGTGATGGGTATTGAATTCTCCCACATGGTCAAATTTAACAGGGGAAAATGTGTTAATCTGTGGAACTTCATTTGTAAATTAGCCTTATATGCTATGCTGGGCTATAATCAATAGACTTGATTCATACATGTAAAGGACTGTTTACTACCAAAGGTAAAGTAGATGTAAAAATAAATGCCATATATGAAGAACTGCTGTTTGTTTTTATGGACAGGACATAATGTATGAGCTCAAGTGTATTATCTTACCAAGGGGCAGGTTTCCAGAGAAGTGGAAGCGTATAAGAACCTGCACCTTACCTGCCCCTTTGCTAATTTGAAATGAACATATAGGTGGAGTGGAGTGTAATAACTTATCTTTGCACCTGTGTGTGCAGTGAACCTTAGCTACACTTACCCTTTGGAGGAGCATTTTATGTTTCACATTTTTAGAACAATATCTTGCATGTGTGTGCGTACTAATTAAAAACTGAGGTTGTACTTGTAGGCGTAGTCATTAGTCTTCTTTTAACAACAGATTGCACTAATGTGATTTCAGAATTTCTCCAACAAGGGCCATTTATTATCAGACGTGCTAGACTGGATGGAAAGAAGGAAACGTCCACTTCAAGTACTCAAATCTGGTTTTCCTCTAATGAAATATCGAATTAAATTTAATGAAAATCTATGAAATAAATAAGGACTGCTGTGCATCAACCTCTACAGTCACATCCCAAAATGAACAAACTAACTTTAACTTGTCTTAAAGTTTAAAAGACAAGCTTGTTTGAACCCTACCTCTGTACTGAAAGTGTAGTGCAGGTAGATGGGGCCATAGGGTCATTTAAGGCTCATAGGTAGCAGCAGGTTGGTTAGGGGAACGTTTTTTGTCTTTATCCATGACAACAACCAGCACTGCTGAACGCCTTTGAGCAAGGTCACCTAGCCCCATGTGGAAGTGTACCAGGCTGCTCTGATGGCAGGCATTAGAAAGTTTTTAGCGTTGGCTATAAATACTATGATATAACCCAGCAGCACAACACAGCTTGTAATATAATGATGTTGCATCTGTCTTTGCAAACATAACCTCATCAACAAGGGGGCCCACACAGACAGCCCCCGTTTATCAGTGTTTTAAAATAAAGTTGCTAAAATAAAGGTTACATTGCATGAAAGTCAGAAAGCTTACAAATCACCAGCCAGGCTTTGTTCATTTAAAATAAAAACTCTTAATTTGTAAAGAAATCCTGAATGATATTTCACTGTGCAATTTAAACAAATACTGTGTAAGTGTCCTTCAGTACTGAATACTAAAGTTTGTACTTGATCTGAATTGAACTGTGTTGAGGAAAAAATATGTATTGTGACTTTAAAGGTGAATCATTTTTCATACAAAGGGCCATGCATTGTAAAGCTGTACTGTGGTACAGGGATTATAGATTATATCCCTTTTGTGAATGTGAAAATGTCATTTGGAGTTACTCCTCAAGAGCTTGGCCTTATCCTTACTTACTGACACTCATTATTGCTGTTTACCCACTTGAGGCATCAGCCCTAGAGCTGGCACCATATCAAAGCATGCTTCAACCATCTCCTCACAAAAACCCCAAACAATACAGTGAAATGCAGTGTTTAAAATACTGACTCTTTGATCTTTGGTAAATTGAATTCAAATGACCAAAGGTCCCCAAAATAGCTGTGACTATACAATCTTATTTCAATGCTAATATCTGGAGGTTATATGCTGAAATGAGAGCATAAATTCCCTGTCAGGAGACGTTAATAGGCTCATGAAATGGTGAGGAAACTCCTGTAATATCCTGGGAAATCCCTCTCTGTGGCAGTGCATGCTACTACAGGACTGACACAGCAGATGAGCTGATTCTAAAATAAACTTTTAAAGCTGCACCAATAAATACTTTTATATTATCAATGGGAAAGAAGTCGGTCCACAACTTCACTGTATTGGTTCTCTCTCACTGCTTCCATCAACTCCATTTCCAGCCGCAGCAGGCAGCTGTTTTCAGCTAGAAAAGGTTCTATTAAACCCACTATACGCTACCTGCCCAGCATCAAAAGGGAGGCAGACAAAGTTAGCGACTAGCTGTTGAACATAGTGGAGCATTTAGCTTCTGAAGAGCCAGATATTTTTCCTCAGGAGTTGGTAGAGACTAAAATTGAGATAAAAGAAGAGTGAATATTGGACTTACATTCGCCAGGTGGCCAGAAACAGGACTTCAGATGAATGCTGATAAATGTCTCTCTGTGTCTTCTGGATGTGTAAATAGGATAAGCCATGTCAAATGTATGAAGTGTTATTATGACAGTCATGCATTATTTTTTCTGCAAGAGTTCAGTAAAAACTATAAGTGCAGTAAAATATGCCTTTCAATCTCTTGTTCCCTCTTTTTCTCCTATGTCTACTTTTCAATCTATTTCAGTACTAATACTAATAAAATGGTGGTGACGTCTCTCGGTTTGTTATTGTCCCCCCAACCCCCAGTTTAACTTTAAATTCTTAGTACTTTTTCAGTATTTTGTTTTTATCCTAGTTTTTTCTTAAACCCTTGTTGTTTTGTTTTAGGTCTTGTATATGCCAACACCAGGGTCTGAGAGAAACGGCATTTCGATCCTCTATATGTCATGAACACATGGCAGAATTGACAATAAAGTTGACTTTGACTTTGACTCTTTGTTCTGTCTAAGGTGTACTTTAAGCGTGATGGTGAGCTGATAGAGGTGATCTCCTACACTCAAGCCTCCACCAACGAGCAGGGAGGCATCTCAGCGGGGGTGAGAGGAGCCAGGCCGCTCATCAGCAGGGACCTCGATGACACTAAACTGCAGCGCTCCCTCTCCCTTCTGGACCCCGAGGGGCGGCCGGCACGTCTGTACACAGAGAGCCCCCAGCGTGTCCACACTCAGGGCCAGCAGGCCCACGAGCCCAGCCCTGCGACAGAGGTCATCCCAGAGACAGTGGTGAGCCGGGAATTCCCCCGATGGGTTCACAGCACGGACCCTCTCTACTACTTCAGCCACACTCACATTCCCCAGAGCGATGGCTCTGTGGTGGTGCAGGCCCGACTCACCTGGACCCTCAACCCTCAGCTGGATAATGATGCCCTGTTCAGCTGCGAAGTCAAGCACCCAGCACTGTCCATGCCCATGCAGACAGAGATTACTCTAGGTGAGTAGGATGCAGACTAACTCATTGTTTTTGTATGCTGTTGTCATTCCTCCACCACCTTTTTCTCATCTGTCCTCTATTCCTCCTCCCACTCCACCTAAAACACTCTACCTAGACACACACACAGACCCTTTTCTCATTTCTTTTCCCTTTTAATCTCCTGCTGTCTCCTTGTATCCCCTTGCCGCACTTGGAAACTGACTGGACCCCCTTATGTCTCCTTTGCAAATGTACTCAGAACAACACTGATTTTCATTTGATGCCGCTTAATTGTGTTACAGCTGAGCAGATTGCGAGTTTAGCGCGCAAATGCAAAACTCCAAGTGACTGACAGGGCAATTCATGGAGCTGTCTGTTGCTAGATTGAGTTAACTCAGTACCGTTATTGAAAAAGTCAACCTGAATTAGAGAAGTCAAATGAGAATTTAGACACACTGACCAATGTTATATCATTGGAAAGACAATCTCAGAGATGCTGCCCTTCTTCGAACTTCAATGAGCACCTCCCTTAAGCTCTTCAGTCTCGCGCTTTAAACAGAAGGATGGCCTCTAAAATCCAACACTTTATTTCATGGAGAGAAACACCATGGCAGTGGGATTATTTGTTTGTTCAACTGCAAACTATCAATATAAGCAGAAGAGGTAGTGAAAGCGGGAGTCATACTTTAGGGGAAAAGTTAGCATTAAGTTTTAATGGTGTGTGATCCAAGAGAGACACACGCACACACTCTCACTTTTTTTAATCTGAAAACAAAGATGGCTTCCAGCTCATCCAATTAACACTTCAAAGGCAATACGTTGGCATGGTCCTCCTGGAGACAAGCCACGCAATCCTGACATGATAAACAGAGACGTTATCTTCCACGAGATGCTAGCAATGGTTGAAGGCAGAAAGAGACTCTGAATGGCTGGTACATGTTTGCTTTCTGCATTGTGTCTCGCTGTCAGCATTTTATCTCACATCACCACCTTTCGTCTAATTAAAAGTATCCCTCTTACTATGCTGGTGAGCAGCTGTGGTCACTCTGAGTCGACGTATAGAAACTGCCGTTATCATCTAGAAGTGGAAAGTCTTTAATAGGTTTAAGAAATGACAGGTAAGGATTTAAAATCTCCCATAAACAAGGCACACCACAGCTTTTTCTTTCCTTAACTGTGGTCCATTGTTATGAAGGAAGATCTGTGAAGACTTGACATACATAATCCAAAACACAATCAGTACATTTTATTGATATAAGTCAATACTACACACTACAAGCTCGCTCATTTTGTTTGTCGTAGCAGCTTGATGCTTTGGAAATTAAAAACAGCACTGGACGTCTTATGACACTGAGGACTCCTTGGATCTGAACTTGAACGATGACAGACAATCTTATTGCAGCAGGTTGAACGACCCATTAGTCCAGCTTTCATTTGATGGTGCACTCACAGGTTGTTGCTTGAGGAAAAAAAAAAAGTTTTGGATTTTGGGTTAATTTCAGTTCTTTCAGTGCTTTTTGTGTGCCAAGAAGATTTCCTGCCAGAATCCATATACATATCTGGGTAAACAGGGTGAATCTACAGGGTCTCAATTAGTGAGGAACTCCTTTCTCTTGTACCTTTTGAATCCATCAGTTTTTGGTTCAGACTGACAAGAGGAGTGTACTTTTTAGATAAAGATCTTGTGCAGAACAGTTCAAAGGACAAGGCTGACATTATTCTATATGTTTCTTATTATCAACAAATCCCATGAAAAGATCAAAACCCTACCCTGTCTCTGACACTGCTTATTGGTTCCTACTGAAGACATAAATCTTTAAAAATGGTTCATACATATATAGTTTCATTTTTCAGAAAGGCTGATACATTTTTTAAAACAGCTTGGCACTTTAAGCAAACATTACTCAATCAAGATAAATAGTGCATTTGTTAAAATAAACTCAAAATGAACAGTACAGTGACCGTGTTCATAGAAATAAAGGACCATTTCACCCAGTGCAATGGTGTGGCTCATTTAATAGTTTTACACACTACTTGTTAGTAGGATCATTTATTGTTGGTTTTGGTCTTTTCATAGAATTTGTTGATATTAAGAAAAATATAAAATATTGCCAGCTTTATCCTTTAAACCATTTAACCATGCCTAAGCAGAGGAGCGGATGCAATGTCTAAAAAAGCTCTTTGGCCCTTATTTAAAAACAAATTGTCGCAATTGGTATTGTCAGTTTTTTTCAAATGGGAATATCTCACACTAGAAAATTGTCTTTTTAAAATGTATTAACTGTCACCATCATATCCCAAGTGGATAGAAATATGGTAGATCACATGGAAGACGCAGACAGCGGTATCAGTTGAAGGTATAATGGCATGAGCTGTCTTCTCCAGACAAAGTATTGCAGTAAAGATTCTAACAGCTCTTTGCCTCTTTCACATGTTGATGATAAAACAGATGACACGCCCTGAGGGGAAGGGGCCCTACGAAACTCTTGCAAAATGTCAAAGGCGCTAATATTTTGACAAGCCTTTCTCTCTGCTGTGTTTGAAGTCATTAATTTATTGCTACCTTTGTTCTTTTAAAGAGATGGAGGGAGCATCACCAGGCATTAGTTGTTGTTTTTTTCCCACCACCTGAAGAAAAGAGAACAGAAAATGTGCGTTTGTTGATTTTAATTAGAGCACACTTGAAATTCCAAACATTCACAGACCTGCTTGGGGTTTGATCCATCTTGAAATTGAATAGTATAAAAAAAGTAATATGGCTGTGATTCAGGTCAAAGGTTATGTACAGTTGAAATTTTATTTGGCTATATAGACAAAATGACACACAGATTTTTAGAGTATTTCAGCGGTGTTTAACTCTAATTGAATGTGGCTGTGTAGAACAGCTTACCTAAGGATTCCCTTCACTTACATACCCTATTCATTTATATTATGCAGATATAACTGGATAATTGCACTCAGGATCTGTCTTACTGTATACACACACACTCTCTTGGTTCTCTCGGGTGTGTTTGGTCAGGAAATGAAAAGGAGGTCTTTGTAGCACCCATAAGTAATAAATCTTTCAGAGATTTAATATTGCCACATGAGACGGTGCGACAGACTGACAATCGACCAATGTTGCATTACACTTCATGAATATTCATGAATGGCTCCGTGCTCGCCATACAAATGGACCTGAAGCTGGCGCCGGGCCTTGGGAGTCCAAAAAAAAAGCGCTACACCTCTTTGAGATCATGAGGCTGGTCTATTCTGCACTCCTGGATTGTATTCATTAACATAGTGCATCTTAATAATTAAAAGAAGTTATTTGCTTTGGATTTAGATGAGCTAAGGTGTTTATTATTCAGCATCATTAGACAAGTGGTGGAATTCTCATTTCATATACTGTGCAGCAGTGAGAAGAGATCCAGGCTTCCTCACATCTCCCAGTCAATGCTTTGCCAGACCGTGATAATCAAAGAGCAGATGCTCAGTTTAAGGAAGGCGTCTGTGATCTGTGTGTCTGCATGTGTGTGTCTGTGTGAGTGTATTTTGAGGAGCTGTGTGTGTATGCATATATGTGTATGGTTATTTGTATGTAAATGTCTGTGTGTGTGTGTGTGTGTGTGTGTGACTTTGTCTGTTTGCCCATGCGAATATAGAATTGTTATGTGTACCTAGTATGTTGTTTGTGCCGGTGTTCACCTGCAGCTCAGGTCCACATTCATCAGTCTGTCTTATCTCCCTGCTTTGGGTCACCTAGTCTATCCATGAAAGACATTACACAGTGCTGGATTCACCACGATAGAGCGATCCAGCAGTCTGTAATGCTTCTCTTTTTCAACGAAACCAGTCACCCAGCTAATGTGACAGGTTCCCTTCACCTGCTTAAGTCTGTTGTGCAGCTGGGCAGACCTGTTGATGTCTTGGCTTAGTATTAAAGCGCACCTGGTGCAGGGCACGCAGTTGTTTTTCTGGAGGGCATGTCTGTTCTCTGACCCGTCCTGAAGTGATAACAGTTCCTTCTTGCAAACTGTAGAAGTTGGGTCTTAGGTGACGGTCTCATGGGACCGTGGCTCATTTCCCGTGTGAGGCCCTCGCCCTCAGAGAGAGGCTGTGTTATGTCCATCACGCTGCATACTGCCCTAATCAAAGGTGGTGACGTAGGACACCAACTGTCACTGTTGGAGCAAATCCCAGAAATCAGCCATCATCTTCCCATATGCCTTGCAAGCTCTATGTGACGCCATGACACCAGTATTTAAAAATACCCTTCGGTTAGTGTGTGGGCGGTGGAAAGATAGTGCTTCACACTGCCATGCCAATACTAGCCTGTGAAATGCAATCCATCTTCAGCATGAGATGGAACACTTAGCCATGTCAAACTGTTCACATGATGTCTTTGGTTGGGTTGCCAATATAAATACATGGATATTTTTCCTTTAATCCTAAAAAAAAAAAGCTACTGATTCCAAGATTTCCTCTTAGACTTTGCACCAATTTTGGACTGCTATGCACTGATTTTCTGCACCAATGAATCAGTTTATGCAGAATAACAAGTTGTCTAGTGGTGCTTTTTTGTATTACTAGAATTCTCTATAACCATTTCAAATGTGTTTGCCTCTGTTTTATAAAAGGATCCCTAGATGTGATATACAGTACATGGGCAATGCCACATGCTCAATCCTATTTACAGATATGACAGCGTAACTCCTAATCCATTAGTCTGATGCAGGCTTGTAGTCAATGGCTGCCTAAGAAAAGGCTGTGCTTCATTAGCCACAGTGGACAGTTTGGTGCCAGATTAATAGCTAAATACTGAGGTCATTTGTCTGTTTATTTATTTATCCTTTGGTTTAACTCATCAATGAAAACAAGCACCCAGTGTGATTTATATTGAGAGTTCAAACCAAATTAATTGAAGAACTCCTGGGGTGGACTTGTACAGGCATTACTGATGGGATGCCCTTAGCTTGAGTCTCATTGCATGTGCTGCTCAGTCCATTTGTCTAACATATGGAACTGCGCAGCGTGTGAAGCAGTTATCTTTAAGGGAATTGTTAATCATCTCAAATCGCGCAGAACCCTGCTTATATGGGCCTAATGCAGTATACTGTGCAGTTTAGCCGTAATGAAATGACTTACCTTTTTATAACATTATGTAAATCACTCATTTTATCTCAATACTACATACACAGGACAATCACTGGCCCCTCACTATCTCTGAATATTAGAATCTGCCTGCTCCCTCTCCTGCTTGCGCCCCATTGTTTTAGAGGGTCCAAATGAAAGCCGTCTGGGGGCTGCTGTCCACACCAAGACAAGGGAATTAGCTCTCTGAGTGTCCCTTATCTCACTGCCTCCACTCTCCACCCGGTGCACTCCCATTCTCCTCTAGTAATGAGTGTCTACCCAATTTAGTTCTTTTTCTCTCCAAGGGGGAATAAATCCAGCACAGTCTTTTGGATGAAAGAACCTGCAGGTCCCTCGCCTCTCGCCCCGTGACCCTAATTGACAGGAAATTGTATTTGTCTCCCTCCCTCTGTGACAAAACAGGTATCCGGCAGGATTTGCTCTCCATGCTCCGTACGATGACCTCTGTCTCTTTGTCTTTTTTTTTCTTTTTTTCAGCTGCTCCTAAGGGTCCTAAACTCTTCATGTCCCCTAGCAGGGCAAAGGTAGGGGACACGGTGCGCATCACTGTGCAAGGATTCCAGGTAGGATCGCCTGGGGTAAGTGCATGGGGTTTTAAGAAAATGAGGAGACTGGTGCATATGTGCAGTTAAGCCTGTTTAGCTTTCTTCTGAAGTGACCACGCTGCTGGGCACAGACATTTTCCTCTGTCTTTTCAAGTATACATATCAAATATTAATTTAGCCAAATATGAAGTCACATTTTAACATTTTGGTTTAAGTATACAGGCTGTAAAATACTAAACATTGCGATTTTTCAACCTGTTCCGTATGTGTACTCAGTAAAGCCTTAGGCAATGAAACTCTTAACTAAAATGAATAAACTAAAGAGATAAATTTGTTTATGAATGACTGAAGTCTATCCGACGTCCATGTCTATCAGTCTTAGCCAACAGGCAGCCATGCTATGCTAGCCAGTGTAGTTTTTGCTGCTTCCAGACTTCCTGCTCCATAATCCCAAAGAAGGGGCTAAAGGTAGCATCAAAGAGATTGTCTTTGTGTCACTTTCATCCCCTGCCAAAAAAAGAGACCATGTCCCTAGTGTGAATGGTCTGTGGATGGTCCTGATCTCTTTGACAGGAATGACACGTAGAAGCCAGGCAGCTGGAGCCAGTCAGGTGAAGAGGATAGGGCTAATCCTGATATAGGACCTGTTAATGGCCCAGAGCACAAATCGCCTTTGTTACTTCTCGGTCACTGCTTCAGGAATCTCTAGGAATCATAAGTCAGATTGTTGTTTGATCTTATTTCATTCTTCTGAGACATTTTCATGTAAAATTAATGTTGTATTGTTTTTGGTTTGGTGCACCAAACTATTGACTGGATGTGTTTATGTCTGCCCAATGACCTCTGGAATATTTTAAAGTTTTTCTTTGAACAGTGTTAAGCTGGGTTATTATAAACAGGCTTGACTGTGGCATACAGCCAGCCGGGCCTTCGGCAGCATGGGTATCAGCGCATGTAGACTGATCAGACAGCAAATTTCCCTTATCCTTCACTGGACCTAGGCTTTAGGGTTTCACAAGTAGATAAGATTGTGTGTCAAGACTGATAATTTTGCCTCCTGCCTTTCTGATAAAATAAGATGCCAGTTTCCCCTCCGGTTTATTGTTTTAGGAATTTATTATAGATGATCATCCTACAGTGTGGTTTTTACTTTGTATTCATTTTTCATTTTGCTTTATGTATGAGATTAAATAGGACATTGACGGCTTCAGCAGCACAGCGCAGAGACCTTTTTAATTTTGACTCAACAGGCTCTTGGGGTTATGTGACAGGAAGGTCTCACTTAAACCCTTTTTAGTGGATTTTTTTATCTTAATGTGACCTTTTCCCAAGAGCCTGTCTCAGTCTACTACCTCATTTAACAATCTATCCTGATTTAAACACAGACCTTAGAGACCTCTTTTATTAACATTTATTTTGAAAGGTTAGACAATTCATACCAGCTTTGTCACAACAATTACAAACCAGTAAGTTGAGGATTTTCACTTTATCAAACTATTTCAGTAGGTCACTTAAAGCTGTTAAGCACACTTTTACGACAATCATGTTTAGAACAGTTTATCTGAACTCTGAAGTGTTTGGTTTGCTTTGGCATGCGAGAATGATATCATTTGAACCTGGATGCATGCCAACCAAATGCACCAACATCATTTGCTTCAGGGAACGATTCCAAAGTGAGCACTTTTTGAATCATTGGAGAGGGATGTTGACATCTGATAGGAAGCGGTTGCTTGTGCTTGAAAAGGCGCGAAGAAAGGGCAAACTACAGTCTGGACTGATTTTCATATTTAGCTGTTTCTTCGTGCACTCTTGGTATTAAAAGTGTTTAGGTTAAACTACACAAGCTGGATTTATTGGCTTTGTTTTGATTTACACCACTTCTGTGGATTTATCAAAATAACCAGCTCTTTCTGAGTTCATGCACCTCTGCAATCAAGCTGTACTTGAGCAGAGTCAGCTAAAATGAATCAAACCAAGAAGTAAACTTTTATGGTATACTTAGTTATAGCACGCGGAAGACCTTGGTTTTTCACCTACTTTATTCACTGTGTCACAAAAAAGGTCATATTGTTGATCTCTCCAAACGTCACTGAGGTCAGACCTCCAATCTCTTGAATTACTCATTACTTTAGGAACAGATATCTCCTTCTGTCTTGTCATATGTCAAGTACCTCTGAGGTCCCAATGAGGTGCTCTTTACTTTGACATAAAGCTAGAGTGCTGGAAACCCCTTTCTGCACTGAAAGCCTGCTCTGCTGAAATGTATTCCAGGGGCTTTTATTCCAAGAGTGTATCAAATGGATGGCACAGACGATATATTGTGTGTGTCTGTATACTGTGTGTGTATATATGTGTGTGTCTGTGTGTGTGTGTGTGTGTGTGTGTGTGTGTGTGTGTGTGCGCGCGTGCAGTACAAGTGTCAGAAATTGATTATGGTGTGAGAAGGAAGAATAAGAAGCAAAACCTTATACCTCAGAGGTGAAATTATACAAGAGATTCACCCTCTTACTGTGTCCTCTGATATCTATGAACATGTCAACCCACTGATATGAATGAATTACTGCTTTATGAAGGTTATAGTTTTAAATTGGAAATGGGGAGGGGGGCGGGGGTCTCTGGAGGACTCAAAAATGTGAAGAGATAAAACTGTTGTAAAGTGAAGTGTTGATTATTAATGCATGTTGTTAACTTGCCACTGCATTAGGGGGAAAATTGGAGCTTGTATTATTCATGTATCCTTTGCTCTTAATCTCTTGGCTGAGACTCACAGACTTTCTCTGCACCACCATCTCACCCACCTTTCCTCTTTTTCCCTCTATCCCTTTTTCCCTCTCCTTTCTCCTCCTTTTGTTCTCTCCATCCCATGTGGGTGCTGGGTGTTCATAGAATGAGGTGTTCCCCGAGCCCCTCTTCACCTGGACGCGAGTGGGGGGCCGCCTGCTGGATGGCAGCACCGAGCGAGAAGGGAGGGAGCTGATTCTTGAGAGAGTGCCCGCCGAGCTCAACGGCTCCATGTATCGCTGTACGGCCCAGAATCCTCTGGGATCCACGGATACGCACACTCGCCTCATAGTCTTTGGTATGTACACTCAGCTCAGCAACACGCCTGGCCCCGTTCTGGCATGGCTACTACACTAGCAGTTAAACTGAAATCACATTTAAGTTTGATTAATTATTTAGAAGACAATGAATATGAAACATTTTTTTTTTGTGACTGTACAACTTGGCTCTACAGGAATTATCTGGAACACTTATACAATTACACAGTTAAATGTCACAGAAAATTACATAATCCTACAAAATTCATTTCATGTATCTACAGTACATCTTTGAAAAATACTTAAGAGATTTATGTGGCCGCTTTTAGGTATGAATCATTAATGCAGCTAAGTGTGTGATTAATAAGAGATTGTATCCCTAATTGGCTCAACAACACATTCTTTTTAAGGCTGCACTTAGTGAGGATAACTATTCTCCAGCTAGGGATTTAGTGACTATTCCATCAATGGCATGTCTTGTACTGCTCTCACTTAAACACCAACAGCCAGTGGTATCAAAGGCCCACGATGATATCAAAGGACCTTTGTTGTTGACCATGTTCGTAAAGCACTCTATTCAATGGCCAAACCAAGGTAACGTGTTCATCAGAACCTGGAAGTAGTTCATTTACTGGTGTTGATGTGGGAGCTGGATTGCTTAAAGGCTCTATTATATCTGTGTGTCGTGCTCCTCTGGTTCTGTTTACTCTGGACACTCTTGGAAGAACTGGGATCTGCCATTCTGAGCTTCTTCAGAAAGCTCTATCAATGAAGGGAGATTTAATCGAATAGGTTCTACTACAGCTAAACGTGTATTTTCCACCATTGTACCTCAGCAGCGCTACCAATCCCTCTTGCATACCAGATCCAAAATATCGTGCGAGCTTTGCAGCTCTATCCATAATGGCTCTGTCATGTTTGAACAGAGCCATTACAAAACATTTACGTAACAGAGACCTATGTTTGAAAGCCCAGAAGACATTACTATACTGTGAATAGATAATGACAGCGATGTTACAATGTTAGGGCTTTTGACACGTGTACTCCGCAGAAGTCAAGTCACGTAACAGAAACAGGAGAAATCATTTTTGAAAATGCAGAAATGTGTGTGGCACGCACACAAATGCACTTCAGCCCTGAAGTGCCCTATTAACGTAAATCAGGTCGACACCATTTTCGTACTTCATCGAGTCTGAAACAAAGAATATTGTATCCATCATTTTTTTTTTTAAATCCTCCGCCTGAAACACTCCTGTGAACAGGGTTTAAAGTATGTCACAAATGTACAAATTACTGGGCGGGCCTAATAAGAACCCACTTTAAGGGGGAAAGTGTCACTTTAGGGAGGCGTTACCTTGGGAGGCGTTTTGCTAGGAAGAGCACTAATGTCTATTTAACACCCTGATGCACCCTCAGGTGTCATCGGCTATGTGCCTAGTATGGCCCATCTGTCTGCCTGCTCCTTGTAGATTGCTTCCACTCACGCTTAGGGGAAGTAAATGGTGATTAAGTGACCTTGGCACCGTCCCCCGTGGCCTTGAGATGAGACACTTCTCTCTCTGCCGGGGGTGAAGAGAGAGAAGTATTTGGGGGATCTGCTCGCTTGGCAAAGTGTTCAATATACATCATCAGGAATAATAGAGTATAATGACGGCTTGGTATAGTGACTCTCCACTGATGACAAGCAGCGCTCACGTCTTGATGGTGTACATCTTTAGCCACCCTCAGTGATAATACCCTCTGAGATTACTGTGAAGTGAGTCAGCACTGAAGAGCTGGGCAGTGACACACGCACAGGCACCCAAACTGCACACACATGCAGAAACACACAGATATGTATGCTTATGCACATTTGCTGGGGCAGGCAAACACAAGTGTGCATATGCAGAGTGCAGACACTAATTTCCCTGTGCCTCTCAGAGGAGCTGCTATGTTAATGTGGTTGCAGTGAGACCAGAAAAGTTTCACACTGTGCTGTATATGTAGTTTCCACCTGCTCATATGTGCAGTCAAAAAATAGCTCACAAAGTGGAATTCAGGGGTGTTGCTAATACTCTGCAAGTCCTTCTGCTTCTTCCTTTGCAATTACTTTATCCCTCCGAGAACTTTGAAAATACATTGTCAGAGTGTAATGTGCAAAGCAGACATTGGTACTACTTATTAAAGCTGGAGTCAATTTCTCCAACCCCTTTCCCAGACTGTCTGGCCACAGCTGTCCTTGCCTGGTCTTACTGCTGCTAAAAGTCTCCTGGTTGTTCTGGTGTAGTGCTCTGTGTTCCCAGTTCCATTAACAGGCCCAATCTTTCTCACTGGAGAATTGCCATTTAACGTCTGCTTCAGGAACTCAGCTTCATTAGGAAGCTACAACCTCTGTCAGAGATGACTATTTTTCTCTTTCTCTCAGTCCTTCTCCTTCTCATGCTCTTTATCCTCTTATTAATTCCCTCCTTCATTCACTGAGTCACCCAGTCTCTCAGTAACAGCTACATTTTTATTTATTTCTTTTCTTTTTTTTTGATCATCTCACAGTTGATCTTTTCTCTTTGTTTCCAACAGAAAATCCAAGCATGATGAAAAACACACAGAATCAGAACAGTAAGTATTTCAGCCACAGAAATGACTAGCTTTGAGTGTGTGTGTGTGTGTGTGTGTGTGTGTGCGCGCATGTGTGTGTATGTTTATTATAATGCATAAAGTTTACAAAAGCACGCACATGCAAACATGATGATTACCAGGTGCTGGACAGAAGTACATGTGAAAAACGGTCCCACAATAGATACCTTGAAAAAGCAGCTGAAGACTTATTTATTTAAACTGGCCTTTGTCTAGCCTCATGCTGTTTGGTGTTTGTATTTTTTGTGTGTTTAAAGGTCTGTTGTTGCTTATGTTTTATTGCTTGTTTCTTTTTACTATTTTTATGGTCTTATTTTTAACAATTGTACTTGGAGCACTTGCTCTGTGAAAGGTGCTATGCTAAATAAACTTACTTACTTACTATAATGCTCCCATGAACATTTATTAGTAGGCCTATACCACCATGCAGACATGTCTGACTCTTATTTTTCCATTTTTCATTAAAATGCATGTCATGATTCCTGCTGTATCACTTGGTTATCATATTTCCAGAGATGCTGTATGTAATATGAGAACAAAATGTGACACTGCTGTCTGTTCAGTCAGAAAATGTGTGCTGAAATCTGGCACTGATCAGAGAAGCAAATTCTTTGGGAGACTGGGGTTTCAACATTCAAAGTATTGATGTTTCTCATTCTGTCCTGAATGCATTTTCCCAGATAGACTGCGCGAGAGTGATTCAGTCAGGATTAATCTTTGCCGATGTTCAGAAGCAGCAAGCAACAAGCCTCTTCCAATGACTAACCGAGCCTGTCACTTATGGTTGAGTGTGAGATTATTGGTGTTTCATATGTGCAGTAGTGGCTCATTTGCGGCTTCTGAGATTATCATATGTAAAGATGAGGGATTGTCAGGAGGAGCCACAGGGCTGCGACAACAACCTTTCCATCTCTCCCTTTTTCTGCTGCTCCCTCTCTCTTTCGACTTCAATCTTTCTTTCTGTCTTTCCTCTCCTCCTCTCTGACTTGTCATACTCACTTTCTTTCTCCCAGTGCCAACCTCTCTTCCCGTTTCATCCATTTCTGGTTGTTCTTTCCCTTTTTCACCACCTTATTTCCCTCTCCATCACTTATTCTGTCTCTCCCCCTTCTATCATACTAACATTTCCTACTTTTCCTCTTCAGCCTAGCTCACAGTCTCTGATTTTGATGTAGATTTTCAGGCACTCAGGCTTTATGGTCAGTACAGATTATGCCATAGTGTAAAAAAGAAGTATGAAGTGGTCCAAGACTCACCAAGACTGAAATCAGAGGGTGACTAGAAATAGCAATCAGAGTTTAGATACAGGGCCAAGAAAAACAGAATGAAACATAAGAGGAGACTTTTTAACAGCTAATGTAGATTAGCTTGTATAAGCAAGACTTCTAGCTTCATTCCCTCCAAGCTCGATAAACGGCTATAAAATAGTATAATGGCAGAAAGTCTAGGTCAGTCCACATAAGTATGCAGTAATTAGTTATTAGTGAAAAAATCCACAATGTTATTCTGTAAAATACATCAGTAATGTGCACTAATTGTAAATTGTAACTTATGTACCATGAAGCAAGAATCAATAAAACACCTGTATTGTAATACTTTTTTTTTTTTTTTTTGCAATGAGCTGTTGTTGATGAACTGGAAAATGTACTTGAATGGCATAATTGCATAGCATTGCAGCCATGTTTGTCTCAGCGTACAGTGTGAACAGCTGAACTACACTAGTCAGATGAGATTTGAACAGCCTTGTAGTCTGACACGGGCTTCATTCGTTTTCTCACTTTTCCCGTTTCCTACTTTAAAATCATCTCATTATTTGTCTCTCGTCCTCTCCCATACTCAATTTCTCTGTCTCTCTCCCTTTTGCACTTTGTTTTTCCCCTCTCTCTTCCCCTACCTTTCCTGTCTCTGCTAGTCGTATCTTAGGGATGCAAATCTGAATATGCAAATGCTATGGTAAGTGCAGGAGCAGGTGTGTCACAGCAAGGACAGAATCAGGTCAGCATGGACGTGCAGACATGCCTTGCATGCAAGTCAAATTGGTGTACAACATGGCCCCAAGAGGTCACAACACACGTGCCCGATCGCTTATTGGCTGAATACCCAACTCCTCGCCTGGTGCGAGTGGGAAGGACCACCCCTGTCAGTCAGTCAGGGCCACAGCAGACAAGAAAACTACGCTTTCCATGAGGGGTTATATTCATTCATCTTTGTCAGAATTCCAGTCTCCCAGACAATTTGTCAAGCCGCACTGTATGACAATGAACAGAATTTAAGAGATGAGTGAAACTGAGGACAAAAATGTGACATGTCCTCTGTCGCATAGTGCTGTGCCTGTCAGCCCAGGCTGGTGGAAGTGTCAAAAGTTTGGGATTGTCACCTTATTGTGTGCGATGCATCATCTTGGCTGAGACATGGTTGTGCAAACATAAAGCAAGACTGATGGACTTTGCATTCATTGACTCAAAAATAACAATACCATAAGTGCCTGGAGCTGTAATCAAGTAATCTGCATTTTCAATTTTTTTTTTCCAGACATGCTACATCTGTCATTTTCCATAGTGCCATGCAAAATTCAAATTTAAATCCTCTTTTAGAACAGAGGTCAGATCAGAGACAGGAACCAGACTGGTAGGAGTACAAACAGATGTGTTGTAGGCACAGTCAGAAATATCAAGTAGGTTCGTAAAAGCTAACTTGACGTATGCCGGGTTCAGACTACACAATATGTTTGCCTGTTAAAATGGTCACTGTGTCAGATCAGAGGGTTATAGAGTCCTAAATTCTTGCCGGGACACTGCCAAGAGACATGACTGACTTCACATTGGTCCTCAACTGATCATAGCCTGCCATCTTTCATGACCTGAGTGATATCATCAGAAAGGAGGCGCTAGGGACAGACTTACAGAAACAAGAATGTAACAAACAATGCCGTCCAAAACAGTGTGTATAATACTGGCTGTCTTGTGTTCGGAAAAGCCTAAAAAAAGAAAAAAACGACTGCGACATTTCCTCAGTTTCACAGTTCCACCTCGCAGCACCAACAGCATCATTCCTCTTTCGCTTCGCCATGTTTACAGTTGTGCGCAGAAGAGTGCTCTGTGCTCCTATTGGTCAACGTCAGGGAACACGTTGTGGAATTTGTCATACTCGGCGAGAGAAGGAAAAAATATCTAACACAGTGGCACTTTTTGTCGGAACGTCATGCGGCTTCCCAGATGTGGTGTCGGTTGTCGTCTACCATGATACACTACACTGGATAAAACGATCAATATCTTCAATATCAATAAACGCCCTAGTTCTGTCGGGTCTGGCTATTATTGGGCTGATATTGTGTAGTCTGTACCCGCCATTAAACCTTCTCTGGATTCAAAGCAGTCATGTCATATGCAAAAAGAAAGCGTTGAAAAGAAAGCTGTCATTTTAGGTCCAGCACAGCCGAGGTAGAGTCATCCTTCATTAAAAAGAGCACGTTGCCACAGAAATCAGTCCCAGTTCAAATTCAGGTTGGCAGAAATGCACTGAGGCCTGAGCCAAAAACTGAAGGCAAACAGATGGCTGGGCGACTTGCATCTATGATTGTAGACTGGAAAGGGACCTCAGATGATGATCTTATGGTTGGATGAGCACATTACTGAATGAAATGAAGTACTTATTGAGAAGATCCAGTTGTTATTGTCTAATGTTGAATGACTTGTATAAACAGAGTGGAATATGCTGTATATAAAATGTCAGGTTATATAGTTCTGTGGAGATTTACATTCATTAGGGAGTCATCATGAAACCTTGATAGTTTAATTTAAACAATCCTGACAAACATGATCCAATTGTGTGTGATCCAACTCACAATAATACAATCAACATTTCTCTCCGCATGCAGACAATATTTTATCATCCAGACTCACAGGACTGAATTACCTGACAGGTCTAACCGCTACCTTATCAAATTTTGAATCTAATGAGTCTAGTCACACCCCGATGTTGTCAGGCTCACATTGTGATTGTGATTGTTGTTGTAGCCTCAATCTTTGCACAATCTGAACAAACTATTGCTTATGTCAGCAAAGCCACACCCACAGTCAGTCACAACTTTCCTCCCACAACAGCTCCAGTTCCACAGGCCTCTCTCTAAGGTATCCATGAGGGAGCTACAGAAAACAATAGCAGCATAAAGCTGCTGTCTCTGCTGATCGCTCCTCTATAATCTAGTATCCCCGCTGTGGGCCTTAGAACAACAAGTCCAAAACATAAAAACAAAAACAAAAAAAAAAGAATTAGGGCTTCACTGTATCTTGGTGTTTGTCTAAACTGCACCAAAGGCCATGTGGGGACATTCTGGGGAGTTGGTGTAGTCGTAGCCCTATACTGTGTGTAAACGATCTAAAATTTTGTCATCCTGATTGTCCATACTGTAATTTTACTATGTTAATCTATTCTGTACACACGACATGTTGGATGTCTGTACGTCCCTTGCTCTTCCTGAGGTTTCTTCCATTTCATTCCCTGTTATAGGGTTTTTTTGGGGGAGTTTTTCCTTATCTTAATTGAGGGTCTAAGGATAGAGGGTGTCGTATGCTGTACAGATTCTACAGCCCCTTGAGGCAATTTATGATTTGTGATATTGGGCGACATAAATAAAATTGACTTGACTCGACTGTATATCATTATTGCGCGCTTCAAAGATCCACGTAGAGGAGATTTTCCAATAATGAATGTACTGAAGCAAAGAAAGCTTGTATTGGTATCATTATCCTCTCAGAACATGACTGTCATCAATTCCCCACACCTCTAGTCCAAGAAACAAATGTGACTTCAGGTGACAGGTACTAGAGCAATTTACCATACAGTGAGAATACAATACATTCATACATTGAGGTTAAATGTACTTATTGTATTACAAGTCACTTTGTGCAAAAGCATCTGCCTAGATCTTTAGTACGATGTATATTTATGTCATACACTTTTTTATTTGATTTTTGTTGTGTGTTTTCTTAAATAGACCAATATAGCAATGATCTCAGATGAACTTATTGCAAGAAAACAATATTATCTTGATAATTACTTGATTATAAGGTGCAAAGAGTACTTCAGTGGCTTTAAAAATATATTTTTAAATTAATTAATATGCTACAAAACATGTCTTATTTTATTGTAAAGCATATTTGGCCATTTCAAGCACTAGTACACCACATACCATACAGCTTATTCAGGAGTAAACAAATGCATTGTGGTTTACTTTAAAACAACCAATGAAACCAGGTTACTGCACACTAGATCACATTCGTTGCATTTGAATAGGGTTACGAGTCATGAAAATTGGGATTCATGTATCACAACACTGTTTTACAAATATGACTTTGCTGATTGACGAATAGACGGCTGAGGAAGCGTGTCTCTGTCTGATTGACTGTTTCTTTGGTTTTTGTAGATGGCGCCTCCCGCGTGGACATGCTCGGACTAACGTGGATGGCACTTGTCCTCACAGTGACAGTGGAACTGACGTGAAAGCCCTCATCCGAGGCACTCTCGCTCACACACATACTTGCCCTTCTTACACAACATCTACATATGCACACAGAAACACACACACACACACACACTTTCCACAGATCCTGCAAGCCTTCTCCAGTCATAAACAGGCCCTCCATGCGTTCAGGAAACAGTGCCACCAAAGGATGGCGCTCCACTGTTTTTGTAACAAAATAATAACCAAGATAATGATATCAAAAGAACAACGTGATGAACATGACAATAACCACCTCCTATATAGCCCTGCCCAGTTACACCTTTTTTGTTTATTGTCCCACGTCTGCCTGTTGATTAATAAAATCAGTTGATTTGAAACGGAAAAGAAAAAAGCATTTGGATTTTATTTTGATGAGTCAAAAATGTCAGTGATGTTGACTGAAATGTGAAATGGGAACTGGCTTAGGCTGCGCCACCATATCAACCACACCCCGTCTGTTACATGTCCTGGGATGCACCTGATTAGCAACAAGCTGATAAACCACGGGGGAACAAACACAGATGCTCCAAGAGAACATTCTTTTTTTATTAATATACAAGTATTACTTTTTCCTGAAGGCTCGGAATGTACAAGAGGATTTAAATGCATTGAGAAACTAGAAAAAAAATCTCCTTTTTGAGTGTATTTTGTGTACATCAGTGTAAATATTGAAAATAATTAAAGAGGTTATATGGGTTACGGTGAGGGATGGTTACTAAGATAGTTGGAGTTTACACTTCTCCACCTTTGTTTGTACTTCATTCAACACTGTTTTCAGAGATAATTCTTGGCTGAAAGGACATAAACATTAACAGCCTTTCTGTTTCTCCTTTGGGCTTTTTATATCTATATGGCAGGTCTCCAAGGACAGAGTAAAAAAAATTATCTAACATATGTCTGCTGTTTTGGGGTTGTGGTGCATGTGACGTTTGAAGATTCTTTCTCCTTTTGGTGTGTTGCAATTGACAGCACTGCAACTCATTGTCACTGGCCTGTAATCAAGTTATTTACTTGTGACATACTATCTTAAGTGACCTACATTGTGTACAATACGTAACTCTTACCCAGACATTTACAGTACTAGTAGGATCATTTTAGCCGCCATTCCAGGGAGGTGCTCACCTGAGGCAGCGTGTGTAAACAGGGTTGTTGCATTTGTTTCATTTCACCTGTATTAAAATGGAGAGATGATAAAACTAACAAGCCTTGACTTTACTTATAACACTGTGTTCGACATGTTCACTAGTAGATGTGCATCCTCCAGTCCTCTTGGTTGCTGGGTACAGGTAATTTACAGTATCTAATAGTTCACACTCCTGCATGTTTAGATTGTTGCAGGAATTATTTACAATCTAATTTGATGATAATCTCACCATATAAGGGAAATCTGAAGGAAAGTCTGTGGAGGCTGAGAGAAAGAGACTGTTTTTTATGCTGGCTCATTTACACGCAATCTCAAAAAATGACTTTGTTTCAGATATTTCTGATTGTGCTGACCCCAACATGACTTGAAGAAGATTCTGGCATTGCTGTTAACCCTTTGCCATTTGTACTCTCTCACACAGTGAAGCGTAGCTTAATGCAGAGTAATCCTGCATTTTTTGGACTTCACAAGAATTGCAATTTAAGCTATTCTAAGAACAGAACATGTATTAAGGGATTAGGGTTTAAACCAGGTGGGAGGTAAGAGGAGACATTTTTAAAGCTTAGTCGAATAGAAAGGATAGACCTATCCGTTTGGGATATCGGCTCACCTTGCCAAAGTACAATCCATATTCCTGCATTCTGGAGATGAGAGCTGCATAGCACAAACATTATTAACAGAGAGTCATATGCGCTTTGAATTAATTTTTTTTCCAGTGAGGGACGCAAAGGGCACGAATCCTTAGCATTATAACTCAGCTACCGATTTAATTTCGATTCAAGAGGCACTTCTGTGTTTTGTTTTTTTTTTTTGCTTTTTTCACTCACTTCACATTCAAGAGAGAGAAACAGGTCCATCGCCATTTCTGAATGCATTAGAGGATGTGCAAATTGTCTTTATACAATCATCATGCCAGTAGAAGAAGTACATCATAACTTTGCGTGTATGCATATGAGCATATGTGTGTATTACAAATGTCCACAAGTTAATAGTATCTATGAACACGTCATGTAACTTAAAATTCATAAAATCAGTTCAAAGCTGTTCTGGACCAAAAAGATCCAACAGGCAATAAATATGACCCTTTTAAATATGTGACTTTATTACATTTTCTGTTACCCAGAAAGAAAGACTTCCTATTTTAGCTATGGATGTGAATCATTTAATTGTTCCCTTCAGTTGTAATTGTCCTTAATTATAGGGACATCAATTTGAAGATAAGAGCAAGCTTTTATGTGCACCTTGTATTCACATATGAAAGAATTGTTCTGTTTGCTCATTATAAGCCACTGCTGTTTAGGTTTATTTGTAAAAAGGTTGGATGACCTTTACGGATAAAGTTTGAGCCACCTCAGCTTTATCAGTTATTCTTTTATTTCCTTAACAAATTGATGACTCCCCAAATGTGATGGTCATAAAATAATAAGCTTTATATTTTTGTGTTTAACTGACTACATCCCTCCTTTGCCTACCATGCTTCACTAATGTGTTATTACAGGAAAAAGCAGGAAACACCTGTTAAAAAAATGTATTTTGTGCCTTCTGTTCTTGTTCAGTCGCATGTTGCGCACCTATCATGGTTGGCACAAGCAAGAAGAGGTGAAAGTGACTCCACACAACAAAGCACATGGCTGACAATCATGTTTTTTTTTCTCAGCAGTGTTCTGAATAGTTCACCTGAGCTGGGAGCAATGGTGAGGATAAGAAGCTGCCTCTTTGGCTCATCTGTGAATTATTCAGTAGTCAAGCATGCTTTCAGAATCCGGTTTCCTTTATGTCGTCTGCAGGCTTGGCTATCGAATGACCAAACAGCGCCCATGTCAGCTGGGACACCTGACACACCCTCTGTATGCCTCTCCATGTGATGCACCTTTAAAATGCTCCACAGAGTGCTATTAAAATAACTGCTGTTCTGTTGTTGACCGCAGCCTCGCTCAAGTGTGTTATCAGCAACACAAATGACAGTGACGGAGTGACATGGCTCCCATGTGACAGAGATGTATGTTTGCATCTCAGTATAGTGCATGGAAATGAATGACACTGTCAGGTTTCTTTGTAGACACTCTTTCCATCTGGCATTCTTCAGACGGTTATCTGTATTATTTACAGTTCTATGTGTTTATAATACCAAGTGACTGCCATGTTGTTGTTAGACAGCAATCTTCAGCTGCTCTTTAGAGAGAGTAATTTAAGCATCTGCACTGGCACAGAAAAGGACCTTTGATCTGTGGCATGGCTGTGCAAACAGATGTATCCTGGTTATTAAGTATTTGATAAATGTCACCTATCATCACTCCCCACCCCTTATTCAAACCATGTTTTCCTCCTGCAGCTCTAGCTGTGTGTTTGAGCAAGTTAAGGAGCGTGATCTATCATAATATTACAGACATTTTCAGAAACTGGCACAATAAAGTGTGACCTGAGCCACTCCTGTTCACGTAAAAAGATCCAACAACAACAGCATAGCTCAAACAAAGTTAGAATTAGAGTGTATTCAGAAAGTTATTGACCAGAGTTCTTCTGTAGTTATGGGAAAAGCTTGGGTGAGTCAGCAAATTGCATAACCAAATATTGATCTATGGGGTATTTACATATTGTGTGTGTGGTTACTGAATCTGCATCTGACTTGCCACAGGTGGTGCATGACCAGTGCCCCGCCTCTACTGAGCCAGGGATGCAAATAGTACCTCTAGAGCTATCATTTTACACTTGATCCTTTGGGTAAAGAGGCGCAGTCATCAGATCACGGCAGCTCTTTTACAATGAAACCAGACAGCATGCTACCGTCAGCTGAGACGCATTGACAATAACATTCAATAGGATCAGTCAACCAGTCTTCACCACCATCACTGCTACAGCTATGCCCATTGCAGAGCTTTTGGGAGTCCAGTTCGACATGCAGCTGCTGTTGAAACTGAGTCTCTCTGTGGCTGCGGTGCTGCTGGTTTCTTGGGCCTACAGGTTCTACAGCTCCAGGGACGCGAAGAAAATTCCGCTCTCTGTCAAAGACAACAAAGAGCCAGAAGATGCAACCTGCCAAAACTGCAAGATGACGCTACGATGTCAAAGCTCACCAAAACACGACACCAACGATGGGGGCAAGCGACTCAGACCCTCGCACACAGACTCAGCCACAGATGACCTGACATCTGACAGCACCAAGGAAACGCCAGCAGAAGCTTGTCCATGCCAAGCTGAAAAGAGTGATGATGCATTTAGTATGTCATATAGTGACCAAGATATCAGCATGAAAGGAGAGAAACTCGCTCATCAGAAGCAGGCAGAGGTTGCCACCAGTAATATTTCATTTGGATCTGCTTTGAACCTTCCTCATCCAACAGAGAGTGGGACGGCCAGTACAACGGGGCGCCGCTCCCCTTGCTTTTTGCAGAAGCTGGAGGGCTGTGTGGGTGTGGGCAGGGAGTTAAGGCAGGACTTGGAGCACCAGGGGGCCTACTCCAGCTTCCTCTCCAAGGCAGAGATCAAAGTGGAGGATGCTAACGTGGTGCTGGAAGGAACAGGAGACCAGATTGTGCGAGGAAAGATATATGATTATTATGTTGAGTCTTCCTCTCACTCTATTACAGACTCAAATACTGTGCTGGGTCAGTTTGAGAGGAACTCTGAGTCCCAGCCAGTGGAGTTTGGAAGTCGTGGCAGCAGCCTCACAGAATCCCCTTCCTCACTGAGCCCAATCATTATGCGTGATCTGGTTTTACCACAAAGCACTGTTGAGGATCCCTCCTCGCTGAGAAGCCTCAAGCTGAGGCACCCCGCAAGGCCTGTACTCCTACGCAAGGAGAGCTATCTGTCTGCAGCTGAGCAGTCTGAGCTTTCCATCCCCTTTCTAACATCAAGAGCCACAACTCCAGTGACTCACTCTGTGGCCTCAACCAGCGATGAATCCATCTCTGTTCACCCTGTGATCTATCTCTCTGCAGACAGCAAAGGCCTTAATGTGAGGGAGGGGGCAGATCTAGAGACTGTAGCAGGGGCTCCATTTTTACACCTTCCAGCAAAAACTCTTGATGGCACAGATTTGGACAGCTTGAAGAATAAACTTGATCTGGGTAACTGTTTGGAGATGCTGTGCCTGGCCAAGAAACATGGCCAGACCTCTGTGCAGCAAGCAGCCCTGGAAGTCATGTCAGACAACTACCTCCAGGTGCTCAGGGATCCCAACCTTTATGGGCGGCTAATGGCTGGTGAGCGGGAACAAATCCAGAAGAAGAGAATGAGAGGGAGAAGGTTCGTCATGGTGGCAGATATGGACCCTCAAGACTGGGCGAGGACCACAGGAGTGCAGATAGCAGAGACAGAGCAGAGGAGAACATCCAGTGCAGTGTACTATTATGATGACAACAAAGACTCCTGGCATACACTCTGCCTGATCCCACAGGAGGTCATCTCTAAAGCCTGCGCCATGTGCACAATGGATAACTACTTATTTGTGGCAGTGGGCTGCCAAGGCGCAGACAGAGAAATGACACCCTCAAAGCAAGTGTTTTGCTACAATCCTTTGACATCCATTTGGAAGGAGATCAGTCCTATGAATGAAGCCAGGCCCCGCTGCAAACTGGCAGCTCTGGAGGGCTACATCTACGCCATCGGAGGGGAGTGCCTCTCCTCAGTGGAGCGCTACGACCCGCGATTGGACAGATGGAAATTTGTGGCTCCACTGCCTAATGATACATTTGCTGTGGCACATCACGTCACAGTGTGCAATGGAGAGCTTTTTGTTTCTGGGGGAACTCTTAGATATATGCTGCTGCGCTACAGCCCCAAAACCAACACCTGGAGGCCGAGTCTGTTAGTAGCCAGCAAAGACAGAACTGCAGATATGGTAGCTGTGGGGAGATTTTTGTACCGGTTTGATGTTAACCCACTGCTGGGTGTCAGTGTGTACCGCTACCATACAGTGGCTCGACTGTGGTACGAGTGCAGCTCCAAACGGCTTCTGCGCTGCCCTGCCTTCCAGTGTGTCACAATGGATGACACAATCTATTGTGTCAGCCGCCAGTTCACCATGAGGCTTGAGGCTGATGAGGTCTCTCCTGCTTTCATAGATGAGAATTTGAGTGTCCTCTCTGCAGCGAAGGGCATACTTTTCCCCTTTGTCCTTTCACTCCCTGATAAGAAGCCTCGGCAGACCAGCGTGTAACGAGGACTCAGTTTTCCATTGATGATAAGATTAGGTGGTGATGGAGTATCCCTATAACAGCATGCTTTACATCTAGTTTCTTGTTGACTGAGTTGGTTTTGCTTTGCCCAGGTTTATGCTTAATCCAGCCCAACCCCAAATGTTATTGCAAAATTGTAACCACTGTGTTGTCATTTTTTTAAGGTGCTTCTAAAATCACCTTTCCACAAAGCCACAAAGCTACGGTATCTTAAACTACTTTATTTTCTTGGATTGGGTACTGCAAAAAAAAAAATGTGTTTCTTATGTCTCTGTCCCTGGCAGTAGATGTAAAGTATTAGACTCTTAATGGTAGTCAAACTACTGTTTGCTTAGATTTACGCAGGATGTGCTGCCATGTAAATTGTTTGCTTCTTTGATTTGCCACTCCTTCCTGCCATTAAGTTAGTTTTATATCATTCCAGATGCTTAACCTCTTTAGCTGTGAAGATAATTCATAAATGAGTCTCAGAGTAAATGAGTTCATTCAACTCTAACATATTACAGAGATTGGGCATATATTGTGATAATCTATCACTATGCTCCACTGTGTAGTGCAGAAGTATAATTTACACAGTGGCCTGGATACAATGCAATTATCTACAGTTGCTCTTTAAATATGACAGGATGTAAATGGGTTTGTCATACAATATAAATAGGTAAGCTTCTAAAAGCATTTGTCACTACTTTTGAAACTCTTCCAACACTCAGACATGCAATTATGTTTATAATTTTAGTCACTCTCCTTTGGTGGCCAGAGAGAAGTGTATTTGTTTTAATCTTGACTGAGCAGATTCTTTGTTCACTGTACCAATTAAATCTCTTTGTTTTGTTATCTATTGTTTTATAAACATCAAAGAAATATATGAATGTGTCATTCATTGCATATTAATCCACAATTAGTGAATAATGGTATTAGGCCAAATGTCTATTCCAGTATTTGTGTGACTGATAACCAATGATAGAATAACACATGAACAATCTAAAGACTTGTGGTTTATTTTTTAACTGTTGAGCAATTACATTAACAATGTAAATAAGCATAAGAATGATATTAAATCCCTCATTGTTTGATGATTTACAATCAAGTCTTTTACTGTGCAGACTGTAACACTGAGGACTTCAAAGACACGCGGACAGGTTTCAGAGAGTGACGTGCTGCTATAGCACCATCATGTGGCTCACAAGGCAAACACAACAGTGCTTTGGGTAACACATGTTCAGCTCTAGACTTCCCACAACACAGAGGCGTCATGTGACACTCAGGCATCAGCAGCACAGTAGAGTGACTAACTAGCTAACAGTGGGTGAAACAGAGGGCTTCAGCTGCTCTGGAAGGCAGCAGGCAGGCGGGAAAAAGAGAGGCAGATGCAGATGGTTGACCATCAAACATAAGCATCTTTGATTCTTACTAATTAAACACTTTGATTCCCTGTAACTAAACACCTAATGGGATGGGAGTTAGACACGTCCCTTCAGATGTTGCCTTGGATGACTCATGGCTTCTGGTTTGCCTCAATGCCCAGGTCAGTTCTGGCATCAACACTTGTTTTATTATGTTTTTTTTTCTCTTTCTTTTATTTTTTCCAGAGAGTATCTAGGGTAATACTAACAGCCCATTCTGAGTTTCAGATATTAACAGTACAGAGAGAGGAAGAATTTGCATGTAATTATCCTCTGGAAGGGCGGACATAATTTATAGCCCATTCCTTTCTCCTTCTTGCACACAGACACGCATATAAACACTGAAACTACTCACCACACAACATACAGTAAATCTACAGTAGTCCTCACAGCGGCATAATGAGAATCATGTTTAATTTTTTAAATTCCTTTTGATTTCCAAAATGGTCTGCTCTATTAGATTTTTTTAATGCAGCTGACTAATAAACAAGAGGATCTACAAAGCAGCACCACTTTGAGCTGAGCTTTTAAATTAACAAGCCGCGCGTGAGGCAATTCAAGAATCACAGTTTTGTCTCTAAACCTGTTGTGATTGTGGAGGTAGACTGACGCAAGGATCTGGGATTTGTAGTAGCGAGCGCCGTCTCAGATCCAGGTCCTTGTTGTTGTGATTGGCTGCATGGAGGTGGCTGGAAAGCACGCGTGAAGCCCTGGCAAAGCGGCTCTGGCAGAAGGTACTAAGTGGGTGCCTCTGGTATGTTGACCTGTACACAGTCAGTGATGGGAGTTGCGGCTGCTGCTTTTCCAAACGGTGCTTTGTGGACTGCGGCGGGCCAAAGTTGGTTGGAAGGGCTGTTAAGGAACACAGAGAAGAGAAAGTTAACTGCCATGTTACTGCAGTCATTAATTACACTGGTGACTGAATTGGAACAATAAAAGGCATCTGGGGCCACCCAGATTTAATTGTTCATGAGCACAACTGCTGATGTGTTTTGTCCATACAAAAATTGAATGTGCTGTAGTGTGTTTGCGCTACACTCATACCACTGGTGCCTGGATGGTTTAATATATCATTTCCCATGTATAATCTGTACCTTCAGGCAGTGGTGGCATGGCACTTTAAACTACGGTCTTACCAGAAATTGGCCGGTCAGACCTGTCAAGCTGCCATGTCAAGCTGTCTGGATGCCAGCGTCGCAGAGCGGGCAAAGCATTGATGTGCTCACGCCCGTAGCTCTCTTCATACCGCGTGACCAAGTAATAAGAGGATGGTGGGCCAGAGTGGGCAAATAGCAGCTTGGATGGAAGCCCCTGGAAGACAATACACAGTAGTCTCGACATAGCCTGTATGCATTGGCCTTTACTGGATTAAGATATAGAGTGCATGACCTATTCTTTTACAATAATCTTCAAGAGGCTTACCATGTGACAGCAGCAAATTGCTCTAACTAGCCTTTAAGTGCCCAGTAGGACTGATGATTTTACACATTTTTCATGACTGCTGAGTCTGACCAGAAACTTGCTTTCATAAAGAGTTTCATCACAGGCCTTTATCTTTGCCGTCAATATTATGCAGAAGTGGCCACAATCTAGAGAAGAAAGCCCTGACTCGCAGGGCTGTGACAGGCATTCAATTGGTGTTAATGCCACGAATGAGCAGTTAAAAGCTGACCTCAGCTCTCAGCAGGGCAGATCTTCTCTCAAAGACGTCTGGCTTGAAGTCCCAGTGGGGCCGATAGTCTACACGACTGGTGCTGTTGGCTGTCTTTGGCTCCCGAGTGAACTGTGTCGGACAGAATAAACAGACATCGCGAAGAAGAGTGAGGAGGGGGCATATACGGGGACTTGAGCAATGAGTCCAGCGCAAGGATCAGCAAAGCTCACACTTAACTATCGATCCGCACTGTTGTACAGTATTTCTTAAGTCATTTCTCCTCTCAGATCCTGAACCAGCAGCCCGTGGCCGAACCTCACGTCAATGCAATTAGTCTCCAGCTCTAGCCTCTCCCACCAGGAGGCTGTGCTGATGTAGCTGAACTGAGACTGCCTAATCGCTTTGCTATAGATTTGACTACCAACTGAGGTGCTACAAAACCCTTGGAAGGCTGCCACTGGTATGGCACTATGTTTTGGATCTGCGGCATTAAAAAGGGCCTAGACAGCCTGTGTTCTCACATTCAATTGACGTTGTATGCTTCAATCAGAACTTCTTATTTTGATACTGGCACTATGAGATAGTCTGCTCTGCATACAGGCTGGACCCTGAGCCACTGCCTTCTGCTATCCTTTTGGCAAATGTTACATTATCATGAAGTGGATAAAAGTAAAATAGGCCATCAACAGACAAAATGCCTACCTGAAGTCTTTCTTCTGCCCAGTTGCCTAACAGCACTTTGTTTGCATACTTCTGCTCTCTTCTCCAGCCCGGTTGGGCCCATTTATCCTGCGCCGTCCCTGTTTGGTTCATGCTTCACCTGGTGTCAAATGTACCCAACCAGGGAAATCTGAAGCCCTGTTAGAACATGGTTAGCTAGTCAAACAGATAGCATGTAGGTTGCATTCACCCGGCCCCATAATAGCATAGGCAGTGGAGGGGAAATAGAAGAGCTCTGTTGCTATGGATACAGCAAACACTGAAATGGAAGGCAAGCAGAGTATCCTGGAAGCAAATGGGAGATGTCTTACATCTGTGTTTTAAAGAAATATATTCCTTAAGGCTAGGGCATGACATTTACCTTTTAGCAGTATATTCTTTATTGTTAAAATGGTGCCAGAAATTGTTTCAAGACTTTGTGTCCTCGGGCTACTTTTTATTTTTGGAATAAAACAGGTTTTGTTTATCGATTTATGTGTGTTTTTTTTTGTCTTTTGTGAACGCTATACTTTTAATGAAGAAGAAAACTCTGACACCAGAGGCAAGTTTTGTTTATTAAAATGTAAAACAAGATGCAACATAGAATAAACTACATTGTATGATCTTCACAGTGTTTTCATATAGTCAGCAACACTATCCACAACCTGCACAGCAGCGGGAAAGGTGAGCCAGCCTTGGTTAAAAAAGTTAATCATGCCATGAAAACCTTCCATCACATGTTGCCAGGTGACATCAATTCCCAAGTCCAGCAGCCGTTTCCTGTAAAGAATCCCATCATCCCTCAGGACGTCATACTCACAGGTGAGGATGAAGGTGGGCGGGGTTTTCTGAATGACAGCATCGTCTGCCAGTAGCGGTGAGACCTCAGGTTCCAAACCAGCTTTGATTGTGTGATACACCTCCCCATCATATTCTGGGGTTGGGTGCTCACGGAAACCCCGTACAAGGCACTCAGGAGGTAGGTTGGAAGGGGAGAGCCACTCCTCATAGCATGGCCTGAGCTCAGTGGGGACATGGTTGCCTTCCAACACATCTTGGCACACAGACATGTCCCCATTGAGGTACTGCAGGAAGTAGAACGCCATCCGGCCACGAAACAATATGGGCACAGCATGATTTTGCTGGTATGAGGGCAGGTTGAAATCTGCCATCTGCAGGGCTGGGTAGATGAGGACCTGAGCGCAGGGGAACGGCAGATGTCCATCCTCTCTCCTCGCCAGCCTTTGGCACAGTGCTGCTGCCAGGTTAGCCCCAGTGCTGTCCCCTCCGACTGCCACTCTGCGAGAGTCAACGCTGAACTCTGCCTCAGCCACAGACAGGAAGTGACACGTCGCTGTCTCACAATCGTCCAGCTGGGCAGGGTACCTGTGCTCAGGGGCTAATCGGTACCTTAGAGGGGTGAGAGGGAAGACAGAGGGACAATATGTTAAATTCTGGGTCTTTGGCAGAGAAAAGAAGTTTTGGATATTTATGTGAAAAAGTTTAAATACCCGACAGAAACCACAGTGGTGTCCGACTCCTTGGCGATGTGCCGACAGACTTCATCAACAGAATCTGTTCAGGATTAGCAGGATATCACAGTTAGAAAAAGATATGGTATTTTATAAGAAGAAACCAAGCACTGCAGACAGGACATCCATCCACCATTTTTGTTTATCTCTCTACCTACACTCATCTCCTTTTGTGTATTAAGAAGAAATAAATTGATTAGAAATCAATTAGATTCAATAAACATTAACTTACATCCAGAAATGGAACATTTTACAATTTTGTAGTTTAATTAAGTATTTCTATATTTTGTGACTTTCTTCTACCTCACTACATCTCAGAGGAAAATATTATATTTTTTACTTTTTGCTTGGGTATCTTATAGTTAGCCTACTGGTTACTTTTGCAGATACTTAACATTCAAAAATATGGATATTTTTAAAAAATTGAACTTGCTATTATCCCCAAATTGATTGATAGGTCCTAACACTAGACAACAAATGAATAAACAAAATCATTAATGTTTTTTGATGCTATTAAATATTTGTTTGCACCACTTAAGTTTAGAAATATAGCAATAAAACAGGCCTACATGCTCATTTATAATCAGCTGACCAACACAGGTGTGACATACATACAGTAAATGATGAATTTACATGTATAAGTCAAACTCAATTATGTATGTGAATATATCTTTCATATATATAATCAAATAATTTCTTATTGTAGTAATTGAGTTTTTTTTTATGGCATTCTACTATTACTTAAGTAAATGATCTGAACTTTGTATACCTATATTGCCCATCACCCATCCTCCTCCATGGAAATACACAAGACCTCTTCTCAAGCCGTCACACACAGTGGTGGGTTCATAGACTCGCACTGGCACCTCAGAAAACTTCAGGTCCTTCACTCGCAGGCCCACGGGAACTGGATTTAAGCGAGTCAGGAAACAGGCCACAAACCATCGGATAAAGCTGACCTGATGACAAATACCCAGGCGATGTAGGATCCGGCCCTTGTAGGAGAGGAACCACAGACTTAGCACAAGTAGCAATGTAAAAACAAAACAAAACAAAAAAATGTTCTTGATGGGTAAAGTCAAAGTGAAAGTTATTCTCTCTGAGAAACCATATTTACTATGACAACATCAAAGAAGGGGAACACATGACCTTGCCTTTTTTGCACCTTTGTTAGACTTGATTTCTTATCTAACATTTCTCTGATCTAAGCTTTATCAGTTGCTGGAGGACAAAGAAAGGACAGCCATCTTTGACAAGGGCCTAAAAGAGTAGAGTTGATTTTTTTTTTTATCTTGCACAAGCGGAGGCATTTACTTTACTCTAAGGTGTAAGTTAATTTAATAATTTAAAAAAAGTTAATTATAACAGATACAATAACATGCTGAAAACGTAAAATAATAATCAACAACAATTCCATAAATGCTGTAGATACTCACCACAATTGCTGTGCCAACAAACAAGCCATGAACCATGTGCAGTTTCCCACTATTTGTAACCCCACGAGGAATGTCTGAATTCATCAGCTCCGAGTACACAAGTCCAATTACCAGAAGGAGGAAGGCTGCAACAAGAGCAGCAAAGCCAATTATTAAAATTGCCGAGCCGATGTCCATGGTGTTGCTGGTCTGCTCTGCTAAAGGTAAGTCATTAGCAGTAAATGTTTTATCTACCTGCTTTCAGCTACTTTTCACCCCTCCCACATCCGTGTGCAATGCATTCTGACCTTGGTTTCACTTAATGACATGTTTGGCTGCCTGTTGCCTAGGAAAAAATAATTATATTCTTCAACATATTTTATGCCTGTGTAGTCAAAGTAATTACATGTTTCCCAAAGAAACCAAGTTGTTCCACTATGGAATATTGCACATAATATTTATGTTAATAGTTTTCTAATTACTCATACATTTCCACAGCACCCATTACATTGCCTTCCAATCTGTAGCAATATTTTCACAGATATCTGAAGGTTGTGTTTTTTTTCCCCTGCATTCTTTCATGCCCCTGGTATTGAGGAGATTGTCTGATGTCTAAGGGAAGGAAATGTTCAGAGATGCCCCCAGTTGAGGCTGACTGAGAGCACCCTTATCTGAACTTTCACTGCTGATCTGTAGATGGCAGTGATAGCATGAGTTTAAAAAACAGTGCCTTTCTGAAATCTACACTATTTACATTTTTGCATTCTGCGTGCAGCCAGAACCCATTTGCCACTCGCTTTAATGTATATCTTTAGACTTTTTTCTTGCTTATGCAAATCCACTAACTTATATTCAATTTAACTTCAGCTGAGAATATGTTGGTATAAGCTTCCAATGCAACTTGACTTTGGGTTCACATTTTGTAAATCTCAGAAATGAAGACAGCATCTGGAGTCTTGGTGGAGTTTTTAGCAGCCCCCGAGAGCCTTTCTGCCTTCCCTAAGTAGCTGAGCCCAGCACAAAGCAACCATTGTGAGGCTGCTCTTTAAACCCATCCCAGTTGCTGAAAAAGCCCTGCATTCAGCGATACCCAGTAAAAATCACAGTGCCAGGGCCAAAAATCACAGACTGGAATCTTGTCTGAGGCCTGTGAATTCATAGGATTTGTTTAGAAGGTATTCATGCAGTTTTCTGTTTGTCACCCTGCCGAGCTTCTGAGACAGGGCTGACCTAATTCCCAAATTGCACTGTCGCACACAGAAAGATAGTCTGCTTCAAAAAATACTGTTACCACAACAAATTGGGTTAAAACAACTGATGTGGCTTTGCACATGTGAGACCACTACAAAATGTAGGACAGACTGAATTTTGTGTAATAAATGCTTGCATGCTTATAAAACTAAAGACACCATTTGCTGTCATTTATGTGAGCTTTTGATACAGCAAACCACCTAGACTTGACTTTTACATGTATTTTGAGGCTACACATTTGTTTGCAGGTTTGTCAGCATCAGCATTTAAGGCTGGAGAAAGCAGAGATAAAGGGCACAATCTGCAGATACTTGTCACTGTGGAATTTGAACCCAGATTGCACAATGTATGGCAATCACTTCAGATATTTTCCAGTTCTTGTATGTTTTGAAACAGATTTTGCATGTCTGTCTATTATACTGCCCTGCAAAGGCAGTAACTACTGAAACAGTGAAGATGAATAAAGTGTTTAAAAGTTTTCATGCTGGCCGACAAACTGTGTTACAGATAGAAATGTTCATTTTATGCATTTTAAGGCAACTTAAATACACCAAATCACATGAATTCCTCTATAGAGTCTAAAGCTAAGATGGAAGTTACTGCTACTCTGCTAAGCTAGGCTAGTTACCTTTTAGCTTTTAACTAGTTTAACTGTCTCATTTTCTTCATCATGAGATTTACCTTCTGCCCCGTTAGTTATGTGGATTAACAAACAGAACTACTAAAATGTCTGTTCATCAAATTTGATATTTTTCAATAACAAAAAGGGCTCAGGAACAAAGCACATTGAGCTTTAAGGCTAGTAGTGGCTAACTCCTCGGCTAGCTTTCACTTGATATATCTCTGTTGTTTTAGCTGTCTGTCTTTGGCAGAACTGTGTCTTTACATGTCGTTTTCACAGAAATTATACATTTATATGGCATAGTAAATTTTATATATTAAAACAGATGTCAAAAAGTCAAGTTTGACCAAATATGTAGTTACTGCGTTTTGGCTTTGTAGGGCAGTATACTAAGGTTGCTTATTTTGGGGGGCTTAGTGTTATGGTTACAATTAGTGCTTAGCTGGTTCTTTGTTTGCCTATTTGTTTCACTTAATTAAAAGGGGGGCTGGAGAAAGGATTATTTGACCAGGGCTCTCAATCAATTTTATGTTTGGTTGTTTATTTTGCATTAACTGTCAGTGAAACCTGCAATTGCAACATCTTTATGTACTTTATGCAATGAGGTTAAGTTCGAGTCAATGTAAAGTTAAACATTTCCAAACAAGATTGGGCACCCACCTGGGACGTAGTGGGGCGACCACTGGGGGGCCCCGGACCACAGATTGAGAACCACCACTGTAGGGACATGAAGGGGGTGGGGAAGAGGCAAGTACGCAACCACTCAGGGCAGACGGGCACTGGAGCAAAATATTCATCCCCACTTAACATGTCAATCAGGATTAATGCCCCCACAAACCTCTCCTTTAGGTTCATCCAGGTCCTTTCACTAGTGGAAGTACCGAAGCCAGGGCAGAGGCGGTAATATATAAGGCAGGACAGGACAGGACAGAAACACAACACCAAAGCCCAGCGGTTTCAGTAGCGCACACCACGGAGCGTCGCCTGGACTTGTGTTTCACGTCTCTGCGTCTCTACCAGTGGTTGACAGGCGTAATGACTGATCACTCACACATTTCGAAAGCGTGATGCATGTCGACTAACATGTCAGAGCTCCTTGAAGTCACACGGTTCTGCTTTTTTAATATTTTTTCGCCAGTGGATTACTCATGCAGCAGTTTCTGAGGCTGCACATGAGATTGTTTGCATGCGGATAAACTTGCAGGAGCTCATAGGTCGCTGTTTCTGCAGTGTTGGAGGGTGTCAGTTGTGCACGTAAACTTGCAGCGTAAACATTATAGCCTACTTGTCGGCTGCCCGTGAGCACTTTTCCGAGATGGAGTTGAAGAGCGCGTGTCGTATGTTTCTTTTCCCGGTTCAAATGCTCTGTTATATAGTCAGAGCAAGTTTCTTTTCGCTGTTGCCAAGCAGAAGGAAGGATCTGACCAAGGAGGTGGTGTTGATCACCGGTGGGGGACGAGGCATCGGGCGTCACCTGGCCAAAGAGTTTGCCAAGCAGGGGGCCAGAAAGGTAATTTCATTTAACTACAGGCAACTTGTTGCACCCATATTGCTCCTTCCAAAGAAATGCATTAGCTAACTATTGAAGTTATTTTGCAAGCAGTTTGTATTGGCATGGTATGCTTCTGCTGTAGGTTAGTTTGTGTCAAAACCAGCAGATGTAGTTGGGCAGCCTGAATCCCCCCCACACCTCCCTCCTCCCTCCTCCCGGTAGCCCCAATGTCCAACCTGCCCCAAGTGTATTGTTGTTCCACTGTTCTATGAAAGCAGGGATCATAACCTCTAAGTAGCCAAGTTGGTCCAGTGAGACTGGAGACACTGCCCTCAATCTTGGTTCAAGTATTGCACAACAGCTTGGGTCAACCAGAGGGCAAGTCTGGACAGCATTTATGGCTGATTGATGTGATTAAGTGCAGTACTGGGCTGACATTCATTCTGCTAAGGTCTAGGGTGATTCTAATGTGGCTGACATGTCTAGAAAGTGTATTATCCTAAATTTTAGGCTGTGATTAAGGCATTGACTCTGCCTGTGTGTGTGTGTGTGTGTATACTGGAGTGGAGGGGATACATGCACAAAGCCTCTCCAAAGCTGCTTCAAAGCCATTCACATAACAACAGCCCTGCCATTACCCTAGTTTCTTGCAATTTTTTTGAGCAGTTTTTGTCGTAAATTCTGCCAACATATCACAACACAACAAAAGGCTCCATAATGTTTTTAATAAAAGCCAGATTAGGTTTTGTTTTCGCATGAGATGCCTTTTATGGAGTTTATGCAAAACGAAATGAACCCAAAAAAAGAGTTAGAGAGACAGATTACATTATCTTGGATTAGTCTAAAAGCGGCCATTCTAACCCGTTACAGTAACTGATATGCGATGTAATTAGATGACAGATTCTTATGAGGTCATAGGTCAAAATAGGTCAGAAATGTGATGACAAGTCATTTTTACTATGCGACAGAAGTTATGATTCATCATTATTTTTCCCAGCTTGTTGCTGAATTTTGCAAGCTGTTACCGATGCTTTGATTGCTCTCGAGTAGAAACAACTGTGTAGCATCCTGTTCTATAGATTTTAAAGTTAAGTGAATCCTAAAGTCATCTGATTACATTGCTGAGTTGGACTAATCCATTGAATATCCTTGAATTGCAAATCAATATTCTCACTGGAAATCAGTTTAAAAGTAACTCATCTAGTCCTGCGAATTACGGAGAATCACCCCACCCATCAAAGCCACGCACCATCCCGTCTCTCCCCACCCTACCATCCCTCCCTCCCCTAACAAGGAGCTGTCACTTAGGCCTGAAATGCTCCACTGGCTACATAGACAGTTTCTCATCACTGCAGGTCAGGCTCTGTTCCTATCATCATTTCCAGCTACGGTTTGTCTACCAATCCAAGTCAAGTCAAAGTTTATTATAGCCCAATAGATCATCATCACAAGTATATCTCAAAGGGCTGTGTGCAACATTAGCAAAATATATAAAAGTGAGATCAACTACATATAAAGATTATAATAAAATATTTAAAAACATATAAAAAGTGAGGTAGAATACAACAATACACAATATGCACATAAAACTCCTGTACATTCATACCTGGATACAGATGAAAACATGCACATACAAAATGTGTAAACCTGATTATAAGCTGGATAACCATAGTTTAGTACTTAGGGCAGACTAAATGAGGATGAAGGCTGATGCAAATAGATGTGTTTTGAGTTTACTTTTGAATTAGTCAACCGAGCTAGCCTCTCTAATTTTGACAGGAAAACGATTCCAGAGAAGAGAGGCTTGGTAAGAGAAAGCCCTGCCACCTACTGATACAATCCAGTGGGTGAACATTACACAGCTGAGTGCCTGATGAGCAGTAATGTGTTAATACAGAGCACCTCTATTTTTGATCACCTCAGATGGGAGCAGTCATTACACATGGCAGAAAATGGTGGTAATTTCCCTGGTAGAAAGCATTGAGCAGCCCAGCTGAAAGCTGCGGGTTGTAATTATCCATACATGTGTGACATGGAAGCCACATCTCGGATGCTCTCTTAAGGCGCAATTTTAGCAGCTTGAAAACATTGCTAAAAGCTTAATGAAACACTAACTGCCTCCCTCTGTCTTTCAATGCCATCTCCTTGGGGAATGAGCAAGAAGAAACCAGCGGGTTTTAAAAGCTTTACTTTGCAGCTGCACAACAAAGGATGTCACCATGCTTTTCAGCACCCCATTGTTGGGTATTATCAAGGTGTGAAGGCTTTGAAAACAACACCTGTGGTAATGTGTATGACAATTACTCCCTGCCTAAGGAGATGCTAAAAGGAAATAGGACGGTAATTATGAATAGGGCTAACCTCTACAAACTCGCGCTCACCCCAGTTTGAGCCCCATTTGTGATTGGCAGCCAGAATTTCCTTTTCCCTCTGCTCAGGCTTTAGTGTTTTCACGGTGTGAGGAAAACTAACTACAGCGTTGATGAAAGAATCCGGCGAGATGGAGAGCCGAGGACTCAGGAGTGGAGCCAGGTCTTCTTGTGTGCTGTTAGGGGGGAACCGTTGCAGAACGGAGCTCTGAAACAATAAACCAGACCAAAGTATTTTCAGAAACGGCATCCAAGTTCAGAGCACTGCGCGAGGGCTTTCAAAACAATCCCAGTAAATAGTTGACAACTTTAAACAGCATATTTCTTCAAAGCTCTTTTTCCAAGTATTTTTCAGTACCATGACAACAACTCTAGAAGAAAGTGTTTGCAGAAAACATCGATTTTTATGTGGTTGTTAACATTACATAAAGAGATCACTGCAAGGAAGATCGAGGCACTGACAACAGGTTTATGTGGGTGTGTGTATGTGTGTTGTGCTGGAGGCGGGAAGCACACCGCTCCCAGCTGGGTATTGCCCTGCAACTGACCTTGCTGTCTCCGCAGTAATTAGACAGCGGCAGGCGACTGCCTCCTGAACTCCTGCTGCCCCCTCTGTGTGCCGCCTCTCTGCTGGCCCATACAATGGGTGTGAAAAGGAGGGTTCATACCCACCCATACATTCAGACCTGAGAGATAGAGTATCACTGTAATTCAGCTGGAGCTACTGGGGACACAGAGACATAAACCACAGCCAGTATTGAGTGGCATCTGCACTCTCTCCCAAGGTCTTGTGTCAATCTTTGCAACATTAATGTGTTGATTAGAGAGCTTTTACTTACAGCATGTTTTGACATTAAGTCTTGTAAGGCATGCCTAGTCAGAACAATCACTGATAGCGAAGGGGGCTTGTGCAAGGTCAATTAAAACTGTTTTCTTACTGTTTCTATCCAGATAGCAATTTTGCCAATGCTTGTTTGTTCTGAGGGTCCTGTGTGTTGTGACGGGTGATAAACCTAATGAATTAAATAACATTTTAACAGGAGAGCACAGTTTGAGTGCTGACTTTTAATGAGAGCTGTCAGCTTTGTTTGTAAGGGCTCAAATCCTATTAAAAGCTTTCAGTTATTTATCAAGACCTGTCTGCTTTACTGATTACTCAAATGGGCTTGCAAATGAAGCAAACAAAAAAACCCAATCAAAAGCAACTCAAACAAGGGCTGTTCACAGAGGGAGCCAAACCCTTATTGCTTCGGATCTGATAAAGAAATAAAGAACACATTCCAGACTGTAATCTTTGATGTCCCTAGAGCTTTACAGTGTTGGTGTTTCTGTGTTTGGTTTGCTTCTGACACTATCACCATCAGACAGTTATTGACACATGAATACTGCATTAAAGAATAGCAACACAGTAATTTGCTGTTTATCAAGGGTTGTGGCTGTGCAAATTAATATACTGTAATTGCCGTATGTTATGTTTGGCTCTAGACAAATGCTGAGCAAATTTTAAACGATTTGCACTATGTGAAAGTGTCCTGTTACTGCAAGATGACAGGTTCAATGCGTGCAAGAGAAATGTGTGATCATCTATAGCAGTGGAACCCTTGCCAGTGGCAAGAGACACGCTGTCTTTTGTGTGTGTTTGCATACACACACGCCGTCTTTCTGTCCCTCACATACACAAGATCACTTTCCAGAAGACTTTTTGCTCAAATATTAACCTTGGTCACGGGCAACCAGCCAAATCCCACACTGGCGTCCTCAGCACTCCACACACGCACTGTTTTCAGACTCCCTGACCAGAAATGACGGGGCTCATCTGCCCAACAGGCCGTGTAATCTCTTTGAGAATTTGTGTTTGAGAAATGAGGAGGGCTCACCCCCTGATTTCATTACCTTTCCCTGACCCCAAAGACTGACAGATCTAATTGCCCAATCACTAGTCCCCCACCTCCGTCCAACCCCATGTTCCCTGCTCAAATGACCGGCCTTCATTTAGTCTCCGGGTGGATGAAGAGACAGTTCATTCACACAGCAACCCCCAAGCCTTTAATCTTGCTCGAAAACTATTTGTTGGAGTGAAAATGGCCTCTCTGTTCTCTGAATGAAAAGAGCATAGCTGCTCAAAGATCTCCACAGTTGCACCAGGTCTCACTGCCAGAAAAATTGCGCAAAACATACGTAATGTTTTGTTGATGACTGACTGTAAAAACAACCCTTTTTGTTCCATTTATAAGCAACGGTTCACTTGATTTGCTTCTGAACTCGGCACAGTTTCAATGCAGAACATTTCTCTGTTTGTTTCTAATCTTTAAAAATGTTATTTTTGTTTGCTAGGTGATCTTGTGGGGCCGAACAGAAAAGTGCCTCAAAGAAACAGCAGAAGAGATCTCTCTCTCAGGAACAGAGTGCCATTACTTCCTGTGCGATGTGGCCAATCGGGAGGAGGTTTACAAGCAAGCCAAGGTGGTTAGAGAAAAGGTACACCAGCTTAATGTTTATAAAGAAATTTCTACTTGCACAAGGAGAAATGACATTTGCACACAGTGAAACACTTCATAAAATATTTCTCTGTAATGCCTCTCTGTATGTATATTGGCTCTGAGCTGCTCTGTCTCCCATCTGGTGTATAGATTACACTTCATCTGAAATATCTGAATAAGAACGGGGAATATTGCTGCCAGCTCTGGTGCAGCACAAATGTATCATCTCTGTCTCAAGCAGACAAGAAATGCATAAGATCTTTGACAGTGTTCTTCTTTTCTTATTGTTGTGCTTTTTTAATCTCAGGTGGGAGATGTTACAATATTAGTGAACAACGCAGCTGTAGTCCACGGCAAAAGTCTGATGGACAGCGATGACGACGCCCTTCTGAAATCCCAACACATCAACACCATGGGACAGTTCTGGGTAAGACTTGCAGAAATTAAAGCAGAGGCAGTTTGCGTGCAGAAGTAGGGGAATTCCTCCAAGCAGATTATCCTTATCATTTTCCTATTTTGATTACAGCATGGCAGTATTTACAGTAGGCACCCCCAGACTTGTCAATCATGACTGCTATTATGGCAGGTTAAGTGGGGTATTTCCAAATCGCCTCTCAGGCCCTGAAACATCAGAGGAGTTTTGAAACTCGTGGCATTTTTATTTTGAATGGAGATCAAAAGACTATGTCACATGCAGACAGAAATGCAATTATCATCGAAATGGAAATGGAAATTTAATCTGTAGCTACACTGTGCGCCTGTTTCTCTTGTCTCTTTTTACTCTACTGAATATATTTCACCTTCTATTTCCATGCTTCCTTCCACCTTGTCTTTATTCTCCGCTTCATTCTCCCTTTTTTTCCCCTTATCCCAGACTACAAAGGCCTTCCTGCCTCGGATGCTGGAGCTGCAGCACGGCCATGTAGTATGCATAAACTCCATCCTGTCCCAGTCTCCCATCCCTGGGGCCATAGACTACTGCACCTCCAAGGCCTCATCGCTGGCCTTTATGGAAAGTCTGACGCTGGGCCTGCTGGACTGTCCCGGCGTTGGCTGCACCACCGTGCTTCCCTTCCACACCAATACAGACATGTTCCAGGGCATGAGAGTCAGGTATTTATAGATGCTATGTGTAATTGGTTGTTATTTTTAGCCATGCTAGCGCCGTGGTTCTAGCGATGGCAATGTCGGTCCACCACTTTGGTCCAGACTGAAATATCTCAACACCTATTGGATGGATTTCTATATTTATATGTTACCCACAGGATAAATCCTACTGACTGTAGGGATCCCCTGACTTTTCTTCTAACACCATTGTGAGGTTGACATTTGTGGTTCAGAGTAAAAGATCTTGACAGCTATTGGATGGATTGCTGTGAAATTTGCTACATATAGATATTCAAGGTCCCTGGAGGATAAATTCTAATGAAGTTGGTGAGCCCCTGACTTCTCATCTAGCCCCCACCAGTGGGTCAAAGTTTCCACTTATCATTCAGAGAGCTTGTCATGTACTTGATGGATTGGCACAAAACCTTGCACAGACATTCATGGATCCCAGACAATGTATCCTTCAGACTTTGTGACCCCCTGACTTTTCCTCTGTAATGAGCTACTCCCTAGTAGGCCACAATAAAAGACAGTCACAGAGCTGGGAACCTCTAAAGTGTGAGTTTGTGACTTTGCGAAACCCTTCGGCTGTTTGCAGATACTCCCACGCAGTTTTACTGTGACTGAGAATGTTCTCTATCAACTCTCCCTTAAATAACAACAGTTTAAAACACTGGTCAGAAATAGTTGCACCACAATGACCTAAAAAAAGAATTTGCATAGTCACTCAATCATTAAGCAATTCATTGATTTTTTTTTTATTTATCGTCAGTCTGTCTGCCCCCTAGTGGCTGTCTTGAGGCCTTTATAGATGACACCGAACCTTGATGCTTTGAACTGTGTGAGGTGCTTTGCATCTATGAGACAGAATGTTCTTGTACAGGTGTATGAGTACACCGATCTTTCACATTAATGTAGAGTTTGGCAGCTTGCACCAACAGTTTATCTAAAATTTGCTGCTATGCTGCCATAAAAGGCATGTCAAGCTACCTAAAGCAGGCTTCGCATATACAGTTTGCACTGTAGTTTCACATTTAAAATGTCCACCAAAGGGCTTGTTATGACCAATGGATACACCTTGAAAATGCATTCTTCATTTTATCAGAATGATCATCATTGTATCTCAAAACTACTCTTTTCTTTTGTAGGTTTCCCCAGCTCTTTCCACCTCTCAAACCTGAGATAGTTGCCCAGAGGACTGTGGATGCAGTCAGAGCTGACAAGGCCTTCCTCTACCTGCCCTGGACTATGCATGCCCTTGTCATTCTGAAAAGGTAAAAATAAAAATCTCATTTAACATATCTTTTTTGTTTTGTTTTCATCACCATAATTGTTTCATGCTTAACATTCTTTCCCTGGTCTTTATGCACTTTTTTAGCTTCATGCCACAAGTTGCACTTGAAGAAATCCACAAGTTTTCTGGGAGCTATACCTGCATGAACACGTTCAAAGGGAGGACATGAACCTGGATTGCACACAATGTGAGAGTGACTTCAACAGCTCTGGGGTGTAATGAAGGGAATATGGACCTTAAGACATCTGGAAGTGGTGGAGGCCCCATGACAGAGTGAAGACGAACACTTAGGGGACACACAAGGTGGTTGCCTCTGCAAGTAAAATGAATTGATAAACTGCAGGATACACCCTGGTCCCATATGTGTATAGTATGGAGGACTTAATGCCATTCTCACTTTGAACAGAAGCCATGCATACATAGGTCTGTACCAGTAGTTATTCTGGGAGTTTTTTGTGACACTTGTTTTAGTCTGTTTTTACACTTCTTCTTTTTTATTCTCTTTTTAATGTGTCTTTGAATCAAAACAAGATAATAAAGTGGAGTTTTAGAGATGCACCGTGTTTCTTTGTGCATGATGAAAATAGAAAAAGTGAACACTTGGTACACATTGTTTTGTGTCTGGGTTTTGACTCCCATGGAAGTGTGATAACACCTTTGATTTATTCCAAGCATGAGATCAGTGACTGTGATGGACAATGTTGTCAAAACATAAAACAAACCCTTGGGGGGGGGGGGCATGTGTATTATTGTTTGTTCTCTGCTGTCAGAAAATGGTGCAGGGGGGTGGTGTAATTCTCCATAAACATAATGAACTCAAAACAAGTCGGTCAGGACCTCGTCCTCACACGTGTGGAGTGAATGAATGTGGACAGGCAGAGAGACTGTGTTGTATTTTTTTTATCCCTAAAAGGACAGCAGTCACCTTAAGGCCTTAATTATTAAAGTTAAAAGTAAACTTGTCAAAACGTTAACTATTTTATTGTCTGTTATGAAGCTGACACTATATCAAATTTGGTTTTGTTAGCTTGGCTCATTCTCATACAATCTTACAATGTCTGCGACTGCTACACGTTTGTGGTAGTAGATCATATAAATGTGATGTGCATTAGCGAAACCCCAGAGGCAACTATTGCAGAAAAATAATGGGACAATATGGAGCCTCTTTCGCTTTATTGCATATGAACCTGAGCATGTTCCAAGGCTTTAGCGCAAAACAGAGGAAGGGAGCTGTGGAAATTCACAATGGATGAGATTTATCAATGCCAGAGTCTCACAATTACTTTTCGATTGAGGATATTATTTAAATACTAGAAAAAGCATGTCTGAAAATCGGAAGGAGCCAAGCTTGCTAGCTGAATGACCAAGATTGTGAAAAAAACAACAACTTTGAACTGAAATTAAACAAAGGTCTGTCCCCATGGGAAATTTGCAAAGAGCTTCTGATCTAACACTACAGTAGCTGATGAACACCTTCGACCAAAGAGGAGAAACTGATATACGATTTCATCTTATGTGAGCTGAATGAAACCCTGTAACAGAAAACAACAACTTAGTATATTAAAGGAATAGTTTTACTGTTTGGGAAATGTGCGTATTTGCTTTCTTGCCCAGTGTTAGACGAGAATATCGATACCACTCACGTTCAATAAATATTAAGTTGCAGCTAGCTTAGCTTAGCTTAGCTTAGCTTAGCTTAGCTTAGCTTAGCTTAGCATAAAGACTTGAAAGCAGGGGGAAACAGCTACCCTGGCTTTGGCCAAAGGTCAATAAAATCTGGTGTTGATCTTCTCATCTAACTCTCTGCAAGATATGCAGAATTAAGTGTATTGCCCAAAATGTTGAACTGAAATAGCTTCAGGGAAACAACAGCACCTTGCACACTTAAATGTCCATGGTGGGGATGTTACGGGGAAGACTTAGGGTAGATGTACTATTCCTGTGTTGAAATATCTCTTTCCACTCCACTCATATTTTAGTATAAACGTAACATTTTGGACATGTTGACTTAGATTGTATTTATTGAGAATACATAAAGAATTCAAACTTCTAAAGGTATAGTGTTTTTATCATAACACTAGTTGTTTCCCACCATGCATGCAATTAGCACCTAGCCCTAAAAATTGCATGTACCTTTGCTCAACAGAATTTCAGTGGCTCACACAGCTGACTCACTGAAGCAAGTTAGACAGACCTTTTGAAGGTTATTGCATTGAACAGTGTTGCACTTGTGCAGGTGTTGCTGAACTCAAACAGGTCAATACCTTTCATGCCTTGGAGTAATGGTGCCTGTACGTCAAGGACTACTTGAACTCCTAATAGAACACCTTATCAAAATTGTACTTTTTTCATACAGTGGAACCTCAGTTACACAACAAGACCGATTAGTCATTTAGCAACTTAAGGACCAGTGCGTGTACCACCACTCATGTCTATAGTTGGCCAGACAAAGCCATCCCAGTAAGAAACTGTTGTCATTGCTGTTATGTGTGACACCTGTAATTTTGAGAATAGTCATCTGTCCGGTGCATGAAGGCCATCCTGACAAATAACAATGAGACAAACACAGAGAACCAAACCTAAATGGAAGCAAACTGAAAAGTTCAGGTTATACTGCTCCACAAAAACACAAGACCATTAGGGATCATGAGCTGCAATAAAATAACTAATCAGGTTAAGGAGGGTTTGTGCTCTTTTTCACATCACGGATGGTAGACAGTGAATCGGAACTTGTTAATGTTTAACGAGATAAGGCTAAAATCTGACCACATTGAGGTTTATCACAATGAAAGAAGGAGCTGTGGTAAAAATGAAAATACCGCACTCAGCTGCACTTTTCTTAACCTCATGTGGAGCCTGTGTTGAACTTTTTTTTTTTTTTTAACACACTAAATGATATCTAGACTGTCCATTTTTGAATTAGGAAAATACACAAATACAAATCAAGTACAACTGTACAGCTGGAGTTGAAAAACAGTCCTTTCAGTTGAAGGAGAGAAGCAATGTCAATGCACCATTTAGAATTACCACAGCCTATAATGTTACTGCTGTGTATAATATTACATTTGGTAAGATGATCATCTGTCTATACTGAAAGTCTCACCCCTCTCTTTTACGCCACATGGCAGTTAATGATATTTGACCAAAAAAAAAAAAAGCATTTGCTTTCACACATTAAAAAGACAGTTTGGTTAATGTGCTGACTTGTCATACGAATACACAAAGCACCTCCTTATCTACAGACCTGAAACAAGACCTCATAATTTCATTCCTTCTGTTTGCTTACCGAGATGCTCTGATTGTTCCTCCTGAGACTGTAACTAGTATATTTAGATCAGAGCAAAGAGCAATGTTCAGTGAAAATGCAACGGAGCGCAAATTTGTGTTTATCCGTAGGCCATGCTGTTTCCTTTCTGGCTGTGAGGTTAATAATGAAGTCAATACTCTTTAACATGGAAGAAAATATGTGCAGCATGACAACAAATGCAGATTCTCTGCTAAATATTATGATGATAAAGATTATGAAACCAGCCAACATTGAAGGGACACAAGTAAAATGTGACTGTCAACCTGAAAGACAAGAACTCTACGGTCTTTGGGTTCTGTAAAAAAAACACACACAGAGTACATACACAAAGACCTTTACCATTGCTGCCTGGAGGGTAATACTTCAACCCCTAGTAAAAAACACATGAAGGGATATGGAGATCACAGATCCTGACACACACAGAGACACCCCATATCTTAGCACAAGTCAAAGCAAGCACACACACAACCAAAGGCGAACCCATGAGAGTGGCTGTAAAAGCTGGGATAGCGCCTGCCCTTTGGCTGCCAGACAAGGCTCATAAACATTCATTTGAATCCTAGCGAACCATAAATGCCCTCCTGTGCACTCACGATAGGGCCGCACATTGTGATCAGTAGGTGACCCACACTGGGTGGGGAGGTGGGGGGGACGGGCTCTGCCGAGAGTGAACCCGAGCCTCCTTCGAGGGCCTGTTTCTCATTCTCTGAGTGGGCTGTTGCGAAAGCAATGGGAGAAGAAGCATGTTGGGATGGAACTAGGTCGAGGAGGCATGTAGCTCACGTATGCTGGAAGAGGAGGGCTAAAATGGTTGGAAATCTCATGGGGCAGGTTCAGAGCAAGGTTAGCCAAATGCTGGATAAATCAAAGGGGGCTTGGAAAGCCTTTTCCCTGCTGAAGGCGCTCAGCTCCAGGGTGACTGACCAGGCGCAGGTGGAAGCAGAGGACTTAAAGTTTGGTCACATGGGGAGAAATCGGAGAGCATAGCTGTCTCAGCTGTGACCGCATTCCCAGGTGTCTGTGCTGGACATTTCAGTTTTATTTCGGATTGTTCTGTGGTCTAGATGTGATTAGAACTCTACAAGCATTTTCTTTGTTTTCTTTCAGTGTGGTTTATTTAAAAAGACTGCAGTGAATTGAATCACCACCTCTGATACTGACTACAAATATGTTTATGAAAGTTTATCTTAAATGTTTATTAGTCATTATTACCCCTTAATGCACCTTTGTTGTTGAATGCCCCAGAATTCTCCTCTTCTATACTTTAGAAGAGAGCAGCAAGCCTGAGTGTATTTTTCCTATATGCTGTCCAAGCATTTGTAATCCCAACACAGGGGCTTGGAAATTCGGCCTCCAATGATCCATTAAATATATTATAGGCGCCCGGATCTGGAGTCCATTTGGCTTGTTGTGCAGTGATGCTGAACGCATGTAAAACCTCAGCCAGTGCAGGTTTCTGTCGTTATTCACATCACATACACCTACAGATCCTGTGACTCCCAGTTTCCTGGCAGATGGTTCACTGTGACTTTGAAGCTTAATATGACTCTGCTGCATATGATAAATGTGTTTCCAAAACACTTCATATCCATTTTCCCTTCACATTCATTTGGTATTTATAAAATATAGAAAATGTTTGTCTACTACTACTCTTTAAAAATACCATAGTTTTTGTCAGTTTTGCGCAGCCAGTCATAATGCAGAATTTGTGAGATTTGCATTAAAGCTCCTTATAGATATCCCCTCACTTTGCATTAACACGCTCAAGACAAGTGCTATCAGACACTGGCTATGTGAGCAGCGGACTATTACCTGGGATAAACCCCATAAGTCTGTCTGTTTTGTGCACCAGTAGACATTGCCTGAAGCGAAAAGCTGAATGAGCCAGGGGCAACGAGAAGGTAGTGGAGTAGAGTTCAGCGAGGTGTTATTTGTTACAACGCCTTATCCGCTTTCTCTGAACAACGCTGTTAGCCCCCTCGCCAGTGTGTTGCTGGGTTCATCCATCACAGGCTAGGTAGTATGATAAAAAGGCTCAGCCCTAACCCACAGCAAGGGGCCAGCCGTGACGCCTCAGTTGACCTGTCAAACTGTAAGAGTTATTATACACTGTGGTGTTAAAGGTCAAAGGGAGCAGCAAGCTCAGAGGGTGTCAGTTCTGAAAAACACACACGCACACACACACACACACACACACACACACAGAGTAGATAAATGTAGAAAATTAGCTGCAATCCATTAATGAATGAGTTTGAGACACTAGAGACATGAGTTTGACGTATCTCTGCCTGCAGGAACTCTTAGATACCTATGTCACTTTATACAGGTAGTTATAGGCAGCAAATGGAACAAGGAAACATGGCAGAGATTATTTTGAAGCTTTTTATTTTTTACATTTCCAGCTTGTTTAATGCTACCATGAAATATTCAATCACTTCAACCACAGTTGCCTATTTAAAGAATGCAGCTGTTGCAGGTAGATGCGTCATGCATATGCATTAGGTAGATGGGGCCGTAGTTCTACAACACAAGGTCAAACACTTGGTAGTTGGGGCATAACTCTCCATAAATTCAATTCATCACTGGCTGCCAGCCATATCTACACAGTCCTTTCTCCACAGCGTGCGGAGAAGCACAGAATATCTATATGGTGATCTTTGTGGGGAAAAGGTTTTGGAGCTACACAGAAAACGGTGTCTCTGCTATTGCCTGTTGTTCATTAAGGTTTGTTTCTGGAACATCATATCATGCCAACAGATATGATTAGGAACAACACCAGATCAGAGCAACGTGGTGCACGGCACCACTGGGAGAGTTGCTCACTTGCAATCATGTGTTTAAAAAAAATAATGGTCTGCTTTTGGTGTGGCAGTTTGCCATTTTGAAATGAAAAGTGCCATACATACATAGTTTCTGTTCAGTCCCTACCACAGATTTCAAAAGGAGATAATTTGCTGCTTCAGTTATGATCTTCCCGAGCTCCCATATGACATAAAAAATCCCTCTGGGTCATTCACCTACATTGTGAAGCCAAGAGAGTTCTGTTTCACATGTGGTTTCCAGTGTTCTGCTTTTGAACACTGACAGTTAACAGGGAGAAAGTGGGAGGTAAGCGCAGAGGGACAAACAAAGCAAAGTAAAGCCTGTTTTTCACTGCGAGCAGAAGGCAAACACTCAATGGGGAAGGGTGTGGGAGGGTGAAACACAGTTCACATTGCGCGGATGGGCTCAGGATATTTATAAAGCCCACTAGGCATCACGTCAGGAGAGCTCTGCTGAAAAATGTTGTTCCCAGATGGACCGCCTCAGCCAGATTTATTTATTACAGAGCAGCTTCCTCATAGATTACGCAACAGTGTCGCAGCACGGGTGAACTCTGTGGCTTGGTGTCTGTTGCCAGCAGCCTGCCTTGCTCAAGGTGAATCAGATGTGGGTCAGATGGAGGGCACCGTCCTCTCCGCGCCCTCATCTCGAGTACAGAGAAGATATCAAAAGGTTATACAGCCTTTTTAACATGCCGTTGCTCTCACCATGACAAAGGGAGACATGAGATGCATGTCATAGATTCTTACTAAACCACAAACACAAGACTGATAAGACTGAAAGGAATAAAAATAGATGAAATATCAAGCATATTTTCTTGGCTCATGTTAAAATAGCTGACAGTTAAGACGCTCCTTTAGAGTTTTCTTGGCACAGAAGCTTCCGATCTATCACAGGACTGTATTACACAAAAAAAAAGGCCTCCCAAGCCCACAGCCTGCATGCAAGTCACATGACCAGAGTTGGCGGCCTCTGTGAACTACACCTGAACTTAGCTAAATGGAAACAGACCAAACACATAGTGTGCGTCAGGATGAAAGCATCCCTCTGGAGAGCTGTTACTGGGGGATTTGAGGAGAGGATGTGGGTTATCAAGCAGCGCAAAGAGAGCTGAAAAGCACTTTTCTAAACGATTGAGTCAGCATGGGGCTTAGTTATATGTCTGAGCAAAAATCACACTCAAAACCCTCACATCGCAGGAGTACAATTCTCCCCTCATTCTTAGCTTTATTAAAATGGAACACGCACTTTTGCCACAGAGGTCCTAGACATATGGGTTCCTCATTATACTGTTTTTTTCTGATGATTTTCCATGCGTACAGCTTTCATATCTGCATCTCAGGCTGACATCTAACAGAGGTGAGAGGAATAAAAAAGGATGGCATCTGTAAGTGACTGAAAATCAAATCATTGTGAATTCTCTCTGGGTGTATTTATCTTTTAAAACTGACTACTAAAAACAGAAGTTGTAAAAAATATTTTAACACTCTTAAGTCTGAGACATCTTTAACAAAAGCAACAAAAAAAAAAACACACAGTTCAGGTAACCGAGAGCATAGAAGGTGTGGGAGGTAACAACACGGGTGCCATCCTCCTACACATGACACGCTTCTGAACCTAAAGATGGGTGCATGTGTTTATATTGCACTTGTATGTTGTCCAAGTGCTATGAATACTCCAGAGAGTAAAAGGAAAGAGAGAGAAATGAGCGGTGGAGGGGAATAGCCAGTTTGTGTTTGTACCCTTCACACAGAAGCCAAGAAGAGTAATTGCCTGCTCAACACCTCAGAGGTGAAAGGTTGGCTGGGAATGCGGGGGGGGGGGGGTCGCACAGCCTGCTGTAATTAGCCTGCCAAAGGACAAATGAGTCTCCCACCAGATCGCTGTGAGCATGTCAGATTTGGACCGCTGAAGACCTTACAAGATATTATCGTGGCCTCTTGGTGATCCTGATTACACGATAGGCTGCTCTTGAAATGAGAATGGAAATACTTTGGGAGAAGAAGTGCTACGCATGGCTTTCGACTGTTGTATCTGGTGTTCAGAGCGCTTATTTTGCATAAGAAGTTATCTAACTCACACAGACGAGAAGCTATTTTTTTCAGGCAGCTTCGAGTGGTAAAGCAGTTTAAGTAGGTTTAATGCTCTCTTAACTCCTTCCATAAAGTATAACTAATCTAGATGGGGGCATATGGGGGTAATTTGGTTGAAAGGAGGGATTATACATAGAGTAATGTGCAACACAGCTGCCCTCATGAGACATGACTGGGTTTGGTACATTGTAAAGCATTTCATCAAAATGATGAAAACTACATTGCGCCCTGTTTTCAATTGTCACAAAGCCCCGAATAAAGGAGCTGCAGTTTTGCACAACTTCTCAATTAGACAGTTCTACCGCACATGGCAAATGGACAGGCTGAAATGTCCCTCTCCTGTTCGATTAGACTGGGTTTTATATAACAGAACGATCAGAGCTACCCGCCCCCCTTCCCTGCCACTGCTCTGCCGCCGGGCTTGGATGAGCCAGACTGGACTGAGATTGAACTGAGCCGAGGAATTCCAACATCTGGCTTGTATCTACAGCTTACGGTCATTTGGATGCAGTTGATGGTTTCCAGTAGATCCACAAAGACTGAATTGTTCTGGGTTTTGGGCCTTGTCTGCCTTGGACTCGGAGGGCGTGGTGCTCTGGCGCCTGACTGCCACAGCTGGGCCTGTCTGTCAAATCCTCGTGTGACACACAAGACTGAGTTATCCCCAGCGTGAGAATTGGGAGAGAGATTGGGGTGGTCACCACATGACTAGAGGGGCTTCGATGAAATGTGAGAACATAGGCCTAAATCGCCACATTAATTATATATATTTTTAAAAAAAAGAGGCTTTGACGGGAAATTCCACTTTTCACAGCTTTTGACTGCATTAGCTGAAGCATATGAAATCATTATGCAGAACTCTTTCAGGGACCAAGAGATGACAAACACTTGCCTCAGTCAGCTAAACCACACTCTGGTGCCTCTCCTCCCCCACCAAGGTCCCACACTACACTGCAAGTTTGACAATTGGGTTCAACACCAGGTCAAGCTCTGGGTTTGACAATGGGCCAACCAGTCTTCAATGGGAGTAAAGCAGACAGCTTTCCCACAAAGAGCTCAGTCACACAGAGGGGATTCTGGCTTAGTGGCCTCTCCTATTTAAACCACACTGACTGGAATTAAAGAAAATCTTTCTCACTGTGTTACAACGTTACTGGTACTGTTGCTGTTGTTGTTGCTGGCTATGGACACTATCAGTTACCGTCTCAGTGGCTCATGAAATCTGTTCGCACCAAGAGGCGAGCCTTTCACTTTTCCTTGTGCATGTTTATTTTGCATACGTCTCCCCTACATAAACTTTGCTTGCACTGATATGAAAACAATATGTCACCGTGCATGTAGAGAAAGTGTGTGAGACTCACTGTTTTGCTCATCTGTGCGAATTCCATGCGTGTGTGATGATACATGTGAGTTTTTCTGTGTTGCTGTGTATATGCTTGTGTACGGCTGGCGAGCGCTGACTGAGGGACATGGATCTTGCACACTGAGTGTGTGAACTCTGGCTGAACCCCTGGGTGTACTGTTTCAGGCACGCTCTGACAACCTCGCCCCAATGACCCGGCTCGCGACTGCACAGTTCACGGGGAGGTCCTCTACTCACGCACAGCCACCCCCTCCTCCCACTCCCACCTCTCTCCCTCCCCTTCTCCCCCCATCCCCTCTCTGTTCCCTCTGCACCCTCCTTCACCTCTCTACTCTACCCTCCCTCTCCTCTCAACTTCTCTCAATCTCTCCCTTCATGCTGTGTTTTTTCACAACCCCTCCTGCTTTCCCTCCTCTCTATTTCTATCACACTGTTGTCAACAAGACAGAAACTGTCTGCTGGCATCTTGGAGAGACAGGTTCTGCAGACCTGCCAATGGAGACAAAATGTCTTTAAATACCAGACACTCAAACATCCTTATCAGGCTTGTGAAACGAGTTCCTTTTGTGGATAACAAAATGTTCCTTTACACCAAAGTGGCAGTTTTCAGGACAACAAGATTAATTCAGATGTGATCTTGAGAATTTAAAGGAAATAAAACACTTCTAATGATAAGAATCTTGTGTATTTTATCATATTTTGCTTATGGCTCTGATTCAGTTCAGTGGTGGAAAGTACATTTACTCAACTAAGTACAATCTTGAGGTACTTGTATTTTACACTACTTTATACTCTTACCCCATACATTTCAGTGGGAAAAATTGTACTTTTTACTCCACTACATTTTTTTAACAGCTTTTCAGATTAAGATTTTACATACAAAACATATGCTCATGTCATGAAATATGACGCATAATAATAAATATGCAGGCATGATGCATTATTAGTCAGGTGAGGATTGATCAGTACAAAACTAGAAATAAGAGGATGTTTTCATTAAATCTTATAAACACAAATGTAAAAATATATACTTCATTAGTCATTGGGAGTGAATCGCAGTGGTTGTCTTGATATCGACTTGATCTGCTTTGAATAACATTGTTTTCCTCACTCAGTGAGTCATGGGCAATTTCAACATAGCCCTCATTGATTCTGGCCACGTAGCCCAGGAAATATGATGATTCAGTGTAATTTTCAGTACTGTGCACACACGGACCTATGACTTACTATTCCAGGCTTGTAGTCTGAAATGGCAGTTTTACACTAAGAGCAGTGAAAAGTGGAGATCGTGTATCATTAAAAATAACTTCAAAATAAATTGCCAGTGTACAGAGTGAAAACAGGCTAACAGGCTTGTGCGTCCTCGTAGCCACCTGATGTGATAGGCAATAAACAAACACTTCATAAATCTAGAAAGTATTCCGTCTCTATCAATGTGTGTCTTGTGCCGTGTCATAGGTCTTCAAACCTCTCATTGCTGATCACCCCACCAGTCATCTCATTTACTCCCTGCCAACCTCTCCCTAACCCCTGGTACAGGCTTTACTCTTGACATTATGGGGGGCACCACTTATCCACTCAAAGGACCCATGCTGTGCTGCCTGTGCAAACTGGCTGATTAGTTGGCCACCCTTGACTTGCTGTTTGGTCTGTGAGTGTCGAATGATAGATTGTCTCTCATTTGTCTTTTACAAAAGCCTTTATACTCTTCTGCTCCATCTGTACGGTTAATACATCCACCTGGTACTTGTGTTATCTGAAGTTCACTCATGAACATGTCATTTCTGAAGTCAAGAAGGGTTGAATGAGCAATGAAGGGATTTTTATGGTACATTTATGGAGCTACAAAAATAAACTGCTTTCAATTTCTCTTATATTACTTGATTTCACTTTCACCGACAGAATATTTTCTCTGTGAGTCTCGTTTTCACATTGCAGAGCTGTTTCTGTGTCCAGTGAGAATAGTAACATGAGCCTTTACAAAGACACACAGGGATGAGAGCTTTAAAAACAAACCTTCATCTGACTGTCAGGAAAATATTTATTGGTGAAGGTGGATCTCCTCACCCTCCCACCCCCAGAATGACCTCCGTTTACCCAGGGCATGCCCTCGTTCCCCACACACCCCACAGAACTCCTGCTGGAAATGGGTTTGTGTTACAGGGCCCCTGGGGAGCTCGCAGCAGGGGCTGGAGGCCGTCAAGAGCAGGCCCCTTCAGCCATGGACAGCTCCTCCACTCTCGCAGAGTCAGCGAGGGAAAGACCTGAACTTGGAATGACCCCACCAAGCAAAGTCCCCGATGGGTTCATCCACAGGCCAAAGCTCCGGTTCCCCTCACCCCTAAATTTTCCTGCTCTTCTCTTTTTTTGGACCTGTTTTTCCAACTAGACCAATACATTTTCCAGAGAAGTATCACTCCACCCAGCCCCAACCCACCCCCCATCCCTTCCTGCTTTCCGTCCTCCCTTCCTCCCCCCTCCAACACCCCCGTCTCATACAGAGTCACCTAGTTAACTCTTCTTATTCCTCTCATGAAGAAGAAAGGCCTTTCATGTTTATAGACCCTTCATATGCTTCCTCCTCTTTACACCTGCCATCCTAATGTGTTGGGAGTGTGGAGGAGTTTATTGTGCCCTCGTCATGTATGTAGGTGTTTGTGTTTCTATGAGCTACAAAGAAAGAAAGAAAGAAAGCCTATCACTGTAAGTATACAAGTACATATTTTATTACACATACCTACTATTTTTGAGGTACTTGTACTTAGATTACTTACATTACTCCACCAAATTATAATCAACAAATACTAGTTTCTTTGCAGTTGTTAGATTTGACAAAACAAAACATGGCATCATCTTGAACATATCATAAAATATGATGCATCGTTATAGATTAAACTACTGAAGATTATATAATGCTAAAAATACTTAAAATTAGTTCCACCTCCACACCCCACCCCTACAACATCAACATGCTGCTGATAAGTTTATGCATCAGTAATAATGATCCATTCATTTGATAAATAATATAACACTGCCATTCTTCATAATGAGTACTTTTACTTTTGTTACTCAAATACATTTTACTGATAACTATGTGAAGAGTTTGCAAACAGTTGCCTATTTACAATTCCAGCCAACACAAAGCAACATTAGCATTCAGTCGTGTTTCTGGCCACCTAACAAACGTAAGTCCTGTATTCACTCTTTTTTTTTTTTTTGCTCTTTAGCTGCTAAGGGCTCCTCTATGTTCACCAGCAAGTAGGTAGAGTACAGTGAATTTATCAGAGCTTAACACAACTGCCTGCTGCCGCTGGAAACAAGGCAGACGAGAGCAGAGAAGTGGGCAAGAAAGAACAAAACAATAAGCTAAAAGACGCTAACAAGCATAGTAGAGCTTTGGGGAGGAAATGCAGAGTAGGGTGATGATTATTTGTGGGTTTGTCACTAAGAGTGATCCTTTTAGCATAACACATACTCATTTAATCCTCTGATAATGTAAAAAATATAGATTAGTGCAGCTTTAAGCTAAATTCTGAACACATGACATGACATGTAGTTGTAAATGAGTGTTTTTACATTATGGCTACTTTCACCGAGGTAAACAATCTGAATACTTCACTGTAGTGTCTGTACATACAGTATGTGCCGTGTACAGTATGCGTGCACAGAACAGCAAGATACAGATTACTAATGCAACACCAGCAGCAGATTGTTGCAGAGACTGTTGTAATGATTACTGACTACACAATAGATAAGACGGACTATGACTTTATCTTTTCTGCTTGACAAAGTTTTAGTACCTGTACTTTACTACTACTGGTATGAACCTACAGCAACTTCTTTCAGCCACAGAATCTACCTCCAATTTCTTCAGCCAGGGAATCTGCTTGTCAGTCAGTAAAGTTTACAAGACCCAGAAGGTAAGATATGTTACTTCTCTATTATTACAAGCTCCTCAAAAAACTGCAAGCTAATGAGTCACCCAGTTTGAGTTGATGTCAACAAGATGGATTCCTTTGCAGTTATTGTATGTAAGAGCTGAAGTCCTTTGCTTCTGACTCTGAACTTTTCACTGCTGCTCAGGCACTTAAAGCAGTGGACTTTTCCACTCAGCCTGAGCCTCTGTGAGCTCAGAGCAGAGCGACTGGCAGAGAACCAGACATCAGCACTGGTACTATAAAGGCTTAAAGACAGCCAGGGCTCCAGAGGCATTGGCAAGCCTTCCCCCATGAATTTTGCATAATAAAGTCCATAACACTCAATATCCTCACCTTAGTTGTCCACCATTTATGACACCAGTGAGGGGGCCCGATGGATTTATAGGTATTAAACTGTCCCCCCGAAAATTGGATTTCTATTAAATGCTATGGCAAGGAATTTTAACAAGGAAAGCTAATTTGTTGGCAGGGTCTTTACTTTTTTCCACTTGAAAATGTGGGAGAGCATGACTGTGAACCAGAAAGTATGCTCGCATCTTGGATTCAGTATTTTGTGAGATTAATTTTAATGCAAATCAGCCTATGTTTAACAGTCAGGATCAGATCACAGAGAAGTAAACAAAAGCATCTGAATGAGAACAGGCACCATGTTGCACATTGAGCACACCAGGGCAATTGAATTACTACATGATGCCTTTGCACCCCCATGTGGTGCGATTATATTGTTACACATTTTGTTGGAGACTGCCTCAAAGAGGATCTAATGTGGTTTTCATGATAGCTGTTCTTTCTGATGATTTAATGTTGGCGATTCTAATTTATTATGTTGGTAATATCCACATTAGCTTTACTAGACTCTCTGCAGCTACTGACGGAGCTATGAAAGAGAAACATCATTCAGTTTGAAGATCCACCATCCATCATACTTTGGTTTCAAACGCAGTCCCTTTGTGAAGAGGCGTGACTCTTATTCTATTCTTATTCTTATTCTTATTATATATATATATATCTCTATCAAAGACAGAAACCAAAGAACTAAAAGACATGGCCTGTGATTGAGCTGTCACCGAGATGTAAAATATAGCACCATACCATTAACAATAGCTGGGAGACAGTTTTTATGGACTCACAGCATATTTGAGCTTTTATATCGAAATGAATTTCACTCCACAATTGTTCGCACCAGTGAACAGGAAAATGTATCCTTATAGGCTGTCTTAAAAAGCTTTTACTGTAGTTACGTGCTCTCACACATACTTTTATAATCTTCTTTCCAATTTATTCTTTATGGAGGAGTTCAGTCTCATCCCTCTGGGGTCTGACTTTAAGAGCAGGTTTGTTCATAATAATGAATATTTACACAACTGCTCATATGAGAAGATAATTTAGTCATTTTTACACTGAGTTTCTTCTTAAAAAATGTTTCATGTTTGAAATAATGTCAAAATAGTGGACAATAAGTAATCTTAATGCACAAAAAGAAACTGCAATCTGTGATACAGACAGTGGTGGAAGAAGTATTCAGATCTTTTACTTAAGTAAACAGTGTAACAACATGTCCAACATGTCTCAACGACTACCGCCCAGTAGCACTCACCCCCATCATCACAAAGTGTTTAGAGCAGCTGGTTCTGGCACATCTCAAATCTTGTCTTCCCCCCACCCTGGACCCCCACCAATTTGCTTACCGCGTGAATAGGAGCACAGAAGATGCAGTCTCCATAGCGCTGCACTCTGTCCTCTCACACCTGGACAATGTCAACACATATGCCAGAATGCTGTTCATAGACTTCAGTTCAGCGTTTAACACTGTCATCCCCTCCAAACTAATCACCAAACTGACAGATCTGGGCATCAGTGCTCCTATTTGCAACTGGTTGTTGGACTTTCTGACCAACAGGCCTCAACGTGTTCGGTCAGACCACCCTCACCCTAAACACCGGCGTACCACAAGGTTGTGTGATGAGTCCGTTCCTCTACTCCCTCTTCACTCACGACTGCAGACCTGTACATGACTCTAACACCATCATCAAATTTGCGGATGACACCACAGTGATTGGCCTCATCAAGGACAACGATGAATCAGCCTACAGAGAGGAGGTGGACCGCCTGGCTGTGTGGTGCGATGAGAACAACCTGTTGCTCAATACCAATAGGACCAAGGAACTCATCGTGGACTTTAGAAGGAATGCTGACACACACCCACCCATCCATATCAACGGTGCGGTGGTGGAGCGTGTGACCAGCTTCAAATTCTTGGGGATCCACATCTCGCAGGACCTCACCTGGTTGACTAACTGCTCCTACCTGGTTAAGAAGGCTCACCAGCGCCTCTTTTTTCTGAGGACTCTTAAGAAAAACCACCTCTCTTCAGACATCCTGGTGAACTTCTACCGTTGCACCATCGAGAGCATCCTAACCAACTGCATTACAGTTTGGTATGGGAACTGCTCTGTCTCGCACTACTGTACATTCAAACCGCACATTCTGCACTTTATGTATACTTTCTGTATATACTGTAAATATTCATATACCCTGTATATTTATATTCATTATGTTATTCTACTGCTTATGCACTTCTGGTTAGATGCTATCTGCATTTCGTTGCCTTGTACCTGTGACATGTGCAATGACAATAAAGTTGAATCTAATCTAATAATACTTGCAACTTAAGTAAAAGTCCTGCATTCAAGATTTTACTTAAGTAAAAGTACAAAAGTATTAGCATCAAAATATACTTAAAGTACAAAAAGTAAAAGTACTCATTATGCAGAATGGCCCATTTCAGAATAATGTATATGACACTGGATTATAATTATTGATGCATTAATGTGCACATTACTTTAATGTTGCAGCTGGTAAAGGTGGAGCTTCTTTACTGTCTTTATCCATAATAATACCAATATTATAATTTATTTGTTGATTTGTATTATTAATCTGAATCTGCAAAGTAACTAGTAACTAAAGGTGTCAAATAAATGTAGTGGAGTAAAAAGTACAATATTTCCCTCTGAAATGTGGTGAAGTAGAAGTATAAAGGAGCAGAAAATGAAAACACTCAAGTAAAGTACTTCACAATTAAGTACAGTACTTGAGTAAATGTATTTAGTTACTTTACAACATTGGTTACTGAGACAGAAAAACAATAGATAGATACAGATTCATTTTGACTAAAATGTTTGAGGAATGTACATTTACTGTAGTTTATGGCTTCACAGTCTGCTACAATTGTGCACATGAAAATCTGTTAATACTGGTAATTGATGGTGAAAGCATTATTCAATTTGTCATTACACTGAAATCAAATGTTAAAATAATTGCGCCAATTATGCATACTTACATTTTAATAACATCGCTGAGTCTAAGTGTTCTTGTGAAGTATGTAACTATTACAAGGAAAGAGTAAAAAGTCATTTGTAACCAAAAAAAACAACTTTAAGAGTAACCTTTTCCAGACTAGCTTACCCCAAGGTTGTCCTGGCATGAGGAAGGCTACATCACAGATCTAAAGTGAGTTGATGGAAAGGGATAATACTTTAATCTCAGCTGGATCTCAGCAAAGTTAAAGGACACATTGAAGAAAGAAAAGGATTACAGTCGTCTCTGACAGCTGACTCCGTGACTTTGTTGATGTTCTGATGGGAGAAACAGACACGAGAGAAAGAACTGCTCAGACAAGAGCGCATATGTATGCAAGTGTATATATTTGGGATGATTTAGGTTAATGATTTATATTTTATCAGTCTTCAGCATTTATCATTTTCCACTTTGTAACTTTCTCCAAAAAAGCAAGACAAAAAATAAACAAAATATTGTAAATATTTTGAGAAAGGGCTAGCTTCCAAAGCAGAAAGAAAAATACATTTTTATTTTTATCATTATGCTTTGTCAAAGGAAACATGTCACTGATATTTATATTCAGCCCAGACCAGTCTGAAGTGATCCCAGTGGTATTGGCTCCATTGAAGTCTCTGAATGCAAAATGAAGAAGAGAAAGCAGATTTAAAACATATTCTTTGGGGCCCCAAATACTTGTGAGATAAATAAGGATGCATCCCAAATACAACGTTTCATTTTTAGGCTTTTGTTTTGGTGAATTGCTGCCAACTTCATTTAGCACAAGGGTCTGAATGTGAGCTACCACCGTTTCCAGAGAGTAATATTGTCTATGTAATAATGTCTAGACCCTTTATGAGCTTTAAGTAATCGCTGACCTCTGCTGGAGACCTGTAGGACTTGCAACAACTTTCAAAGAGCTACAGTATCTTCTCTTACACAATTCTCCAGTCTCCTGTACAACACCCCCTCTCCCTTCATACACTCGAACTACAATGACCTCTTACTTACATAAACAGTAAAATTTAATTTCCTTAGCTAAGCAGAGCAGAGCTTTAACAAAAATACATTTAAGGAGTGTAACAATGACATTGCTTTGAGACTTGCCTTTGTCTTTTATTCTTTTTATTTCTTAATTTTGTTTTGCTTGAGGCTGTTTGATTTAATGGATAACCTCTTCCACTAAAAGCAAGAGACAAAATGTATAATAAATATGCACAATATTAAGAAGGTATGGGGAAAACCAGTTATTCGAGGCATTACAACAAAAACACAGGCCTCAATGGGAGATCTTTGAATATTGTAAAATGCAGATATACATGCAGATGTTACTGGTGAACACATATATCTTCCTGAGGCCTCTAGGAACAAGGTTTGAATTCTCAGTGTTGCTTTTTTCCCCCTGTTTTGAATGACAAGTGGATTACCTCACTTTATTCTCATAGCTTTAACAGATTAAATAGAACCTTAAAATTTGCCTCGCTCTGATATGCAGTGTTAAATAAGGTGCCTTTATTGCAGGCCAGATGCAATGGCACTGGGCTCTCACTAGATGGCAATCCTTGACTGACTCACTCCATTAATCATGGTGGAACAATGTTAATTAAGAACACTTGGTGATGTCAAAGTGGCAATAATTAATATTATGAGTTGTCCAAAGTGTAAGGTAACAAACATAATTTTCTTGTGACTTTATTGCTGACAAAGAAATCAGTCATTTCAAATTATGTAACATTTTCAAAAAGTGAATTTCAGAATAAAAGTCCCTTAGACAAAGGTTTTTATCCACGTCATGCAGCCTAGTGATATAAGTTACTGTCTTTACACTTATTTACTTATAAAATGTACTATATTATGCATACTGACTTATCATGTTTGAATTCTAACTCTGAACTTTTTGACTGTCACACATCCTATCATTATTATTATTGAGTTAATTAATATGTGTATTGTTTATAACTAGTTATCTAATAGTGGTTTCTTCCATCAGTTGTAATGCACTATTATAACCTATTTGAGAGACATTATTTTTAAAAAAACACAACAAAAGTACAGTTTTACTCCTCCCTTCTAAAATAACCATATACCAGGTGTTTCCAGTGTTTTCTGTCGGCAAGGTGGTAATGCTGAAAAACAAAAATACAACTTTCATTAGACACTTGATTGCTGGCCCAACCTGTTTACCATAAAAATGTTATTTACCAATGACATATTCATGACACAATCACAAAGGAGACAAAGGAAGAATCGTTACACTTTAAACATCTGTCCTGCAGACTTTCTCTTATGAAACATGTGTGAAGTTATGGAACATAGATGTGTAATGATGCTGCTACAGATGATGATTAATTCAGGTATGTAATCATTTCACTGTCATGAACACGCTTCGGCAACCTGTCACAAAGCAAGAGTCGCTGTTTTTCTGTCGCTGATTGGGGTTTTGCAGGAATGAGTGAGCTTAACCTTTCAAGATTGTTATCTGTTATTGGGCGTGTAATAAACAACCCGACCTGTAAACTTTCAGCAAGACAATTTTCCAATCACAAGCTGTATTACTCCACTGTCTGTGCAGAGGATTTCCAATTGTCAACATATCCTTGTGTCTTGTTTAGGATGACTCACCTTTAAACACAGTTTTCATCACAGTCATTTGAGCTATGTGCAGTCTGTGCTATTATTAATGACAACAGTGACTGCCATTAGTTTTGATCGTTTTTACAATTGTACTCATTTAGAAATATATGAACATAAACCGCAGTCATAAAAACTGCCTTTGCTCTGCTGGTTGTGAATATAGTTTTATAGTTTGTCAGATCATAATTATGATGTGTTTTGACAACCACTTCAGTTGAGTCAGTGGCTGGCCTCAGCGTTGCACACACTGCAGCACACAGGCTTTAGTTTAACAACTTTTGACAAACAGTCCTCCCTCTTGATCGAGCTCCACAGAAGTCGTTGCTCCCAAAAATCTTTCGTCCGAAGCTTTCAGACACAACATTTATTGTAGCGCTATTTCACTGAGATCCATTGTGTGATTTGTTTTGTTTGTCAAGGTCAACCATATGCATTTCATCAGCTGAGTGAATCTGAGTAACTCAGCAATTACGTAGCATCACGGTGGCAGGATTCTCTGTCACAGCATGCATATCAGTTTCTCTGCAAGATGAAATCATTAGAGCATCCTCTCAGGTGACTATTGTTTTTTGAACATTGCTTCATTATTTAAGTCCCATTTCAATGTTCCAAAAGCATTTACATGAAAGGATCTTGACAGAATGCCCCCCCCACAGCAGCCACTGTATGGTGACATTGTCACTTCTCTTTGCTTCTTTCTGCACAGCAGAATATCCAGTGTCTGAATGAAACTCGGTCAGTCTCTGACTGTCATTGTATTCTAATAAAACCCCCCATGTTCTCACAAGGAATATGGCATTCAGATTTATTCTCTAATTAGCAGAGATGAGTCTGGATTAAAGGCAAGCGAGGCCGAGGGCCGGGGCTATGCTGTGCACTTATGAATGCACACCACACAACATATGAATAAATGATGGAATAAGCATGTACTACATAATCATCAGAATGGTGGATAATGAAATGTTGTAGGAACAAGTCGAGAAAGATGGTTAAAGAGACTTGGGGCCAGCATGACAGTCCTTAGAGAGTTGGAAATAACTGGTTCATATGAAGATACACTTTATGTGCAATTTCCATATGCTCCATTTGAAGAAGACAACATTTAAATTTACAACACAATCATTTACACTTACCATACAAAAAGACTGATGATTATCCACTGGCTTTCAAAGACTTTGACAGGGAAGTGCTTGAAATAATTTATGATTACAACAGCAGAAACTGTGCACAATGTCAATTGCACTCTCATTACCAGTCATAAACAGAAGCCTTTGTGCGTAGTGACAACCTGTCTGCTCCTGGAGGACATCATGTCCTCTCTGCTTTAGGATAAGTGGCAGTGATCGCTGAGCTAGCATGCACTGTCTCATATTAACTGGTCACAATTAGCTGAACAATCGCCCGAAGCTGAAATCATTCCTTAAATAAAAGTGTTGAAGGGAAAAGGGTATGAACCTGGAAGTTCACATTTGACACAGCATCTTTCCTTTATTTTGGGCAAATGAGTCAGCATGAGTCATAAAGGTTTTGCTATCTTTGGCTTTGTTTGCAGCCTTATTCCCATGACTCCCATATTTTATTTTACAAGTCTGTGTCTGAAGACTTTGAATTCAACAGCGGCTGTGGTGCAAGATCACAAAAACATGCCATCTCACAAGCTAAATTCTCTTTGACCTTTCGTTAAATTTTAGCAGCAGTCCATTTGTTTCCACATGTAAATGATCAGATGTTGTGTTATTTTTGTTTTTTCCCTCTCCTGTGAGGGATGCATTGTGTCCCCTGCGGTCCTCCCGGATTCAATCCTGCTTGGATAATCCAAACAGATGTGGACTTCCCTCAATGCCCCCCATCAGTCCTGTGCCCCCTCTCACATCGACTAATCTCAACCATGCCTGTGATAGCAGAGAGTACCATCTGCTCTGCTCCAGCCCTCTTTGAGATGGGCAGACCTCCACATCTGGACCCCTGCCTGCCCCTCCTCCTATTCCTCCTTTTTATCCCCTCTGTATATGGTCTCTAGCACTGACACAGAGTGCAGCACGGATTTAACAGCCCATCAAGCTTTATAGTCTTAATATATCAGTATCGCAATCAGGGATGTGGTGGAGGTTAAACTAATCTAAAATCAAGTGTTGTGCTACTTTTTATATGTGAAACACTTCAGTAAATCCTAATGATCTTAAGTCTCAGTATAATTTATAAAAATTAAAGGTCAGACTGATGAAATTTACAATAAAAATATTTTTAGAAAATAATATCTATTTTTAGAAATCGTTTATTTCAAAGTGTTGTTCCTGCAACAGCTCCCTTCTCGCGAGATTTCAGAGTGAGACTTTTCCTTGTTTCTGGTTAAACAAAAACGATCTTCTTTAACAAAAAGGTCTATCTCTGTAGGGATAGAAATGTTTTCAGACACTTAGAATCAAAATCTGAGCCTGTCAGTAGCAAAAACAAACACTTTTAGTGCATTGTAGCCCGTTTGCGGCTGTCGTCTGAGGCAATCTACTGGACCAATTCCCGAACTTTTGGTAACTATTAGTCATTTAGACCCCGAAGTTTGAAAAGATAAAATAGAGCCCAGGTTTAAAAATACCATAATTACCCTTGACAGCAGTTGACAAAAGATTTTCTTGACAACCACAATTGCATTCTCTCCTGCTGTGATGTTTACAGTTTCTGTTGTGCTCAAAAATGCTTCAAAAAAAAGTCCCTGAAAACCACAAGCAATGGAGTCTTACATGAGGACAACATTTTCTGGCAAAGTCAGAACAGTTTTAGTTATTTCACACTTGACATTTCTGTATTTGTGCTCCTCGTCCTGGTTTGAAGTGATCAGAATCTGATGACAGTCTTGGGTTGTTTGCTCATGTTTCCAGATGACTATCAATCAAATCTGATCAAACCACACAAGATTAGCTTTGTGTTAAACTCTTAATAAACGATGATTCAATTAAACCTTTTCATTGTTGCTTATTAAGTTGTGAATATTTAATGTTGCAGAAAAAACTCAAGATTTGGGGATTTGATTTAAAGATACCTCTCTTTCATATATGCAATCAACCAGTGTCCCACACTAAAGATGAAACTTGGTCCAAACTAGAGTGCAGCTCGGGCCGGATATTTCTGTCCAAACCCGACCCGAGTTTGACTCAGTTTAAGTAAGCTGAAGCAAATGCCTCCATACCGTTGATTTCCCTGCATGGTTGTCTGTAGTTTTTTAAACTTCCCCGATGACAATTTTTGTTTGTCGTCCTCCATCTTTAGCCAGGCTACATGAATATTTGCCTGTGTGTTGCATTCATGCGTTGTCATGTAAATAACAAAGCCCAGCACTGAACAGAACAGAAAGCACCATGTCAAGTATGATGTGACCAGACCTGAACCTGAACATCATTTCAAAATTTTTGTCCAAACCCAGCCCAACCTGTCGGGTCACAACAGGTCCTGTCGTGCTCGGTCCAGTCTCCACCCTCTAGTCCAAACCCTCAGAGCAGTACCAGGAACTCTGATTGGCCAGCCATTATTTCTATGCTGTGAGGAAGAGACGCTCCTCTGATTTGATGATAATCAACTATTGAAAAGTAAGTGTATAATTATCCATACAGCTCAGCTCACCGCCCTTTTAATTTACCCTGCTGGATGAATGTACATCCAGTCAACCCAGCTGGAACATCGACTGTTACACTCGAGTCATTTATTTGTTTGATCTATAAACTACCAATTGATTGTACTGTTTTGACACTGTCAGGAATATATTGCCAGATGCTGTTGTTGTGCCAGTTATCGATTAAGCCATTCACCTGCATTATCACCTCCATTTAATCACCGTGGCTTAGACACACACTACAGAAACATTTGGACATCCTAATGGAAGTCCTTGGGTTTATCGCCTTGTCCATCCGCCACCCACATGTCCCCTACCTGAGTCTGTATTAATTGTTCCTGACACGAGGACGTAGTGAAGGAGAACAAACAAGCTTGACCTTTTCCAGGTGACTACATCTAACTGTTTTTTTCTCTCCATCCTTTAGCTGCATTGTGCATGAGCTGTCAGGCCCACGGGAAACTTTTGAAGGATGAGGGCGGGCTTTATCTTTTTATCCATCAGCAATAATTCATCCCATGGTAAGTGATTTGACACGGTGGACAGCCCTGTCGTCGAAGTAAGGAAAATGCTATAGACTGTATGTTTGAACACTGTCACAGCTGAGACTTTGCCTTGAAATGTATGATGTTGTGAAAGGGAAGTGTAAACAGCGAGGATGTTCCACTGAGCGAAGCGCAGAGAAGAACAAATGTGGCCTGTCTCCAATCTTCTTTTGTTCCATTTACTTTCCAGCACTTTGTTGCTGCCTAAACCCAATCCATCTTCAAACTCTAAGTAGGCCATATGGAAGCCTATATTCATTTATAGAATATCACTAAAATAAGGTGTTCTCTCTTTGATTTATATATAGTTTCTTACTACCTTTTTTTACTCTTTTTTTCTCTCCAGCTGTCCTAGTCAGTCACACTTTAGATGTATTCAATCAATGGACGTTTCATCAGTTGTTGACACAGGAATTGAAAGAGCAGAAGAGAAGTTATAATTTGTCTAAAAGTTTGTGAGCCGAGGCAAGTAAAATATTACTATTTGCCTTTGATGACACAATTTAAAGCTACACAAGGTTCAGCAGTGGCTTGGCTTGGCTCTCAGCAGTGACATACGCTGTGTTGTTTTGCATCAGTGTTCAGCACTCTTTTGTAAGGTGACACATTGAAGCACAGAGGATAAATCTAAGGGGTGAGACGCTTTACTCTGCTGCAGCATCATTGTATTATTTAGGCTGATAAAATGGGTGTGTTTTTAAATTAAAATATTACATAATTGCAAGCCTGTATTAAATACAGCATCTTATAATGCCTTAGTGCTTTTCCATACAGGATTATTATTGTAACAAGAACATGACAAATGAGTAGGCGAAGATGCTTCCAGATGTTGCTAAACAATTATTGAATTTCACTGCTTCCTCCACTGTTTCCTGATGTCATCATTTAACTGCAGGTCATAACTGTGTGTGCCATCACTGTCTCAGCAGCGGTGCTTCATACAAATGAAGTATTTTGCTCAGATTTTGATGAATGAGGTATATATTGACCTCATTAGGCCTGAGCGATGCTTAGATCCATCCCTTCCTGCCACTTGGTGCTACCAGCTTGCTCTTCCCTCATTCATCTTTAATGGGTTTGCAGTGCTGGATTCATTTCTCCAGTTTAACACACATCAATCACAGGGTGATCCGACTCCCCACTGGGTAATTACAGAAAACACTATTTTTCCCCCCAGTTCGTTTAAGCACTTAAACTGTTGTTGGGCTTTAAATATTGCCCATTGCTGGATTAACTTCTCAAGATTGACAAATATAAGTCACAGGGTGAAATGATTCTCTAATAGAGGCTTACATAAAATGCTTTTTTAATAAAATAAGCAAATTTGTTGCAAATCTCTCTGAATTATCTTGATATCACAAGGGTAAATAAAATAAACATGCAGTGATACTTTTATGTTAGTATTAAATGCATGTGCAAGGGATGGGCTGCAATATAAACTACAGCATCTAATTATGTTTTACAGTTGACATCAATTTTTATATTGATTGTGATGTCTGACATCTATCTCTGCCGACTTTATGTTCAGTAACTGGATACTAATGCTTTTTATCCCATAGTAATACATCATTGTAAATAACAAATCAGTGAAGGATACAGACCCTGTGGACTTTTGACACACGTTAACTCAAGCGTGACCTGACCTATGGCGCATGAAAGAAGTGTGTTGATGAACAAGGGAGACGTTACTTTCGCCATTCTTTCATAATGCTTATTTCAACATCCATCTTCAGATATATATATGTTATTTTCCCCAGTATATAAGGAATACAATTTGAGGGTAACTGACTCTGCCAGCCTGCCAGCCTGTGTTTTGGTGCAGTGGATGAGCAGTTTGCTAGAAGCATGCATTGATGCTCATGGCTGCCCACGGCTGCTGTGTCCCCGATTCACCTCTCGCCCTCTCTACTTTGAATGATATTTCGATGCTGCTGTCAAACATTGTGACCAGGCGGCAGCAAGTGCGCATCTTCATTCCTCTGTGGAGTTTTCTGGCATTATCTCAGGTACACGGACAAAGATGAAACAACAGTTGCAGATTCTGAGGATGTATTCTATACAGAGCATATTTGGAGTTGTTTGGTCAAATTTAGGGATATTTACGGATTTATTTTGTTTATTTGTGCTGGTGAGAGTAATGGCATTTGATGTCAGGTGACAAAGAATCATACCAAAATGTCTAAATATAGTAGCGACGTGCATTGCTGTTAGCCACAATGTATTTTTTCAAACTACTACTGGGAAGCCAGAAGTGTGAAATTTTCATATTCTACACATACGGTAGTGGTTTTAACGGAGTTGGATGTTAAAGGGGCACTCCACCAATTTTACACTTTACTCTGGAGGGTGCTTTCTAAAGTTGGAACATGAAAATAAAAAATGAAAACCCAGCTGATCAGCCAGTCAGGATATCTCTGCTATCTGATGCTTCCATTTTGACCGTTCTTTTTTTAAAATCTGCCTCTTGTGAGTCCCCCAATTACTGCCCCTTTAATATCAGACAACCAGCAAGTCTTACTGCATTGAAAGCTGAGAATTAATCATAATAGGTCAGTATTTTATAACAAACAGAGAAATATTTACTTCACAAGAAAGAAAAAAAAGGCTGCTTGCCAGAAAAAGAGGGTACCTGTTGTGAGAATAGGTGTTAGAATATTAAAACGTTAGAAAGACAGGGAAGGGGGGGAAGTACTATGAGGGAAGACATCCTAAGCTCTAACCTCAACCGCCTCCATTTGTCAATGTCACACTGATGTCTCCACAAACTCCCCACTTTTCTGAACTCCGTGACCATTCTGCTTGTCAGTAACACAGACAGAGAGAAGCATCAGGTGTGGCTCCTTTTGAACTTTGCAACCTGACCACTCTGCTGCCCACTCCTCCGCAAACCCTAATTCCACTGTAAGCCACCGGGCCATTATTCATTCAAAGCTTCCTCTCCGAGGGTTGGCTTACTTTCCTCTCTGTCCTGCTTGCTTCCTGTCTTTGTAGGTCAGGAACAGACGGTAACAGGAGACAGTTGGTAAATAAATAAATAAATAAAGGCTTCTTTTCCAAAACACATTTCACCTCTTTTATTCATCAAATTATTTGTTACCCGATGATAGTTGTTCGGTGTCTGACACATAATAGGATACACCAAAACTAAATCTAATTTCATATATAGCAAATCACTCTAATTTATTTTTGTACACAAATTAAGTGACTTGGTTTTTGTTAAGTAATCTTGTGCTGTAGGTCATTTTATATGACCATGTAACTTTTGTTGGACTTGAAAAACACTGTTTAAAACAAATCTTCAAATGTTTCTTATAGCTGGTCAAAATATGTGCTTTCTCTCTAGCATAATGAGGTATTTTGGCTACAGCTAAGATGCAGCTACAATAAACCAATGCTACTTGTGACAAAATAGTCACACTGTTGAGTCACAGAAGCATGGCATTACATGAACTACATACGGCATACTCCAATGATGATGTGGATGTTATGATGGATGTCCTAATCTGACCTATCACAATGCGTTTTTCCAAAAAATCAAAGGGGGAGGATGTATGTGAAAGTCACAGACTGGTTCACAGGGCGCCCCAGTGCTGTGGACAATCTTTTTAAAATGCCAGGTCCAGTTAGTTGATGCATGGAAAGAGAGGCGAGGCAGCCACACTGAGGGCCATGCTTCCCAGCATCCCTCCCTCTCCCTGTTCCCGCCTCAGCGTCCAAGAGCTCAGGCCTCCGGCTGTGTAGCCATGACAACCAAATGAGGTAAATGGTTGCAGGAGAATCCTCATCACGACCACCACCCTCACAGGCCTTTTTTCAGTGGTGCACTAACGTAGTATGTGCAAGTCTTTCTTGCAAGCTATTCCCCGTCCAATGTAGCAATTCCTGCTTGGAATCGCAACTATCTCCATGAGTGATTCTTTGCTCATTGTTCTTTGGTGTGTGCCACGACTTTGCTTTCTTTCTTTCATGCCAACATAGCATAGCCTGAGGGTGAGATTTGGTTTCATCCTGTGATTCTTTGACATCAGACTTCTTCAGAAAAGCATACTATCATGTTAGATCGCCTCATATATTCTCATAATAGGACATGACAAAGGAACACGCTGAGAAAAATGTGGAGAAGTAAATCATTAGCATGAGGGATGAAGAAAGAAACACAAATCTCTGTCAACCAAAGCAGTATCTCCTCTGTGCAGCGCCTCATATGAGCTAAAGAACTTGACACCGAGAAAAAAAAGACACTGGAGGCAGCCAGGAAACAAGTATTCATGTGCTGGGATAGGATTGCGCGTCAATTCATTTTTGTTTGACTTATTGTGCAAATACACGCAGCTCTGAATGAAAGCGAGTGTCCATGAACAGGCTGGATAGTTGTTACGCAAGCGGATGGTATTTGATTTTTTTTTTCTCTAATTTCTCCAACACCCCTTCCAAAAATAGTGCAGCCATTTGCATACCTGCAGTGTGATAACAGTACTGTGAGAAATAACACACTGAGCTGTGTTTACAGATGAGCCTCTCTCATTTGCTGCTGTAACAAGACAAAATCTGTCAACTCCAGGAAACGAGGGGAAGAGATTCACAATTATTACTGAGTCATTATTAACACTTTGCAGTAGATATCGCTTTGCTAAGAATCACATTTCCACTGTCGTCACATTATCCCCTTGTAGGGCAGCATGAAGCTATTATAAAATAACTATTCTTTAAATAACAATAAAAAGGTAATAATACCTTAAATATTATTACTTGCCCTGTGCAGGTTAGTCTGTATCACTGGTATATGCATGATGTGATATACAGCATATTGCACTAATAATAAATGATCACCCTGCTTTTTTATCTGTATGTATACACCGATATACACATTCGTAACAAATACAGACCAAAAGGACCGGGGAAAAAAATATATATATTTTTTTTATTTATTTATTTTTTTTTTACCAAACATCAATTTACAGCTACACATAACGGTCTGTTTGACATTTGGAAATGCATTCTGCTGCAGCAACAATGTCACACTCTTTTCTGTCACTTAGTTTAAATTTGAGCCATTCTGACATTTATCTGACAAAAAAAAAATAACATGGATTTTGGTATTTTGCAATGTCAAGACAAAGTGTACGAAAGCAGCCACCAGTGCCTCTGCTTTCCAGGGTGAGCAACGCCAGAAAATGACATTGGGGACTGACAGTAAGTAAATGCGTCATTCTGAAAGGTTTAATAGAAAAATAGACATGAATCTGAACATTATACTGTAGGTAACTCAACAGTGCATGCTCTAATGTGCTGATAGTTGTTACTTAATAAAATGAGTAAGAGAAAGGAAATCGTCATGCTAACATATGCGTCAAGCTAACAGCTAAGCTAACATAATAATTTGTTAATATACAGTAACTACACAGTAGTTGGAAATGATAATGATGTGTATAAAAACTCCCTCTGATTCCTTGACTAAGGTCTGCACCTTCAGATATCAGTGAAGAAAGCAGTTTCTCAGGGGAAACCACTCAACCTAATTAATCCACTTTAGCTATTCTTGTGGTGTTAAGCATTCAAATGTTTATTTTTGTTTTCTGAACACGAGAACCTGCTCCTCTCATGCCAACAATTGGAAAAATGTTTTTATACTTTACGCTGGAAGTTGAGTTCCTAAATGCCCCCTCCAAATTCTCATTCTCTCCATGTGAACTTAACTGTGGGCACATTTCCTCAGGTCAATATTAGTGAACAACACCTAGTATTCCTTATAGCCAAACTGTCATAAAAAATAAGAATGACAGACAAATATGAAATTCAGTGGCATTTCCCTTTGGGACTGTACTTATTACAATGTTAGAAGTGACTGTTCGCTAAGCTCCGCCTTCCTTAGTTACTGCTGTTACGCCTGTTAAGCTTTCCATTCTCACACTGCACATACGCAGTTTACAGTGACAACGCTGCCAGATTTACCATCGACATTCGCAGCAATTTAAAACATTAGCTCTTCGATTCCACACAGAAGTAGACAAAAGCAGGGTTCTCATTTCTAGCTGACGATCGTGGATTTTGTCGGCCAAAATGATGACTCTCTCTAGCAGATTTTATAAGTGTAACTAGCTAATGTAAGCTAATACTAATGCTAAATTAAAGTCCGTCTCCAGCTGACTTTTTAATGTTTACATTTTAAATCGAGAACCCTGTAAAAAAGTCATGTACTTGTTGGCTGCGTACATGATATAATGCTAAAAGATTAATGCTAAAGTTACATGTTCCAGGCATAACATCAGCATCACCACCAGTTGTTGATCCATGCACAGGGCATGTAAACAAAGGAAGAGCATTGTTTATGTATTACAGTGTAGAGCTAGTTAGCCCCATAGTACTGTATCAAAAATAAAAATCTAATTAAAATGTTTTTTGTTCTAACGTAACCCTTGTATTGTTTGGATGCTACAGGAAAACGTTGTTGGGCAAGTAATATACTGGTTAGATTTAGGCTATGTTTTACTGTTCTTATTTTCAAACAGTATGTTTCTCTTTTACAAGAAAAAAGGCTCTTAGGATGAGGAATAAGTGATGAGTTTGGCAAATGTAATGGTATCCAATGCAAGTTTGGCTAGAGTTGCTGGAGCGTCAACTTCCCCAAAACAAACAAAGAGCAGGACTGAGCTGCTATCATTACTCTAAATTCTGATATAGTAGCATCTTGGCTCCCAAACAGTGGACTTGTCAGTCCTGAACAGGTATTTTTCTAATGTAACCTGTAACCCCACAAAAGCTAATAACATGCCCATTGCTTTTGGAAGTAATGCTTGTTTACTACTGTAAATAGTAAGCTAGTTAGCTTGACATGCTAACGTTTGTAGCTTACGTTAAAGACAAAGTTTAATCCATTCCTCACGTTTGCTCGAGTTTTAGGTTTCTGAAAGACTACAAAAAAAACAAAAAGAAAAAACGCCACCCTCCAAACTCTTGAGATACCGAATATCACTCTTCTTAGACCGCTTCAACGTGTGTAGAAATCCAAAGCTCAACAGGCCTGCTGACGTGCCTAGTTACAGTTACTAAGCTATGATTGGAAAATTGCTGTTCGGGGGAGGGGTTTAGCGAAAGGTCAATTGGCTGTTATAAATGGATATTAATTTCCTATGGTCATGTGTCTTCAAAGTGTCCAACATGATTTGAATTCTGGCAAATACACAACATCCATACAGTACAAATCTTACACTGTTTATAAGGATGTGGCATTTTCAATACATCATGTGACAATACACATTAATGAAAACATACTGTGACAATACAGGCTAAGAGTGTACTAGAATCTCATTAGTTTCCTGTGAAATCTTTGTGCTTTTATTGATACTAATGAAAAACAACAAGGCCACATTTATTTCTTCTCATTTCTGCAAAATGTGCCTCTCAATGCTGCACATTTAGGGTTATGACTTGTTCTAAAAGGGACACAAGCATTTGGAATTCCCTTTTATCTTTTGTTAACCACACAGAAACGATTCCTCTATTTGCTCATGGCTCTTTTTCTATCCTCTGCTTGTTTAAGAAGCTTGACATTCCTTCTGCTTCATATTTCAATTTCGCTGAATTATTCATGCCTTACAAGAATGTGAGAAGCGATGCAGCATACCTTAGCTTTGGGGAAAAAATACAAAGAGTCCAGCTTTGAGCATTCCAAATCCGAATGGAGGAAGATTTAAACATACAGGATGCAAATAACAAACAGAAACCCATAATATTCAGGGCGCTGCTTTATTTAATTTAGATCGTACTATACCGTCGCTCTTGCAGATGCTGTTGATACATTAAAAGATCTGATATAAGACTTTCCCAGGATATCAAATCAGCAGCTTTACTACAAGATATTGGAAGATCTTCAGTAGTAAGGAGAATAGGCTAACAGAGTCCATGATGTATCCATTCTGGATATCTAAACCTCTTGCCCGCCACCCTCTTGCAGTAAATAATTTATTCTGAAGTAAAATAGAGGTTAAAGACTGCCATGTATGAAGCAAAGTAAGACAGCCGGTTCAGTCACAGACAGACTAGGAATAAATGTTCATCTTTGGAGACCATAACTGTTTGACTGAGTACAATATGTGTATACAGAGTGTGATTTGGCTATTAGTGCTGCCTTCTGTTAAGGAGCTATCCCTACCTCACTAAACAACACATCATCCACAACAAATCCCTTATATGCAATCTCTCCTTCACCTAAACCTAATCTTTGGCAGATGAAGACAAAACCAGTCTACATAGTGTAATTAGGGGCTTGCCAAAATGAGGTTCACCATATAAAGTGCATTATTTGACACAATAATTCTACGTAGAATCTATTTTAATACCGTATTTGCCATATCTTTTAAGATTATACTGTTATTTTGGATATCTTTCTATATCTTTCTACACAGTTCACAGTTATCAATCTAAGGAATATACAGTACATCCTCTTTTTATATGTTTGTTTGACTGTACATTTCTTTTGTACATAAATTTGTGATTATATACTGAATATACTGCTGAAAGAATGTGTAGACCCACTGGAAACTTCCTGCCTACAGTACATCAGCTACCTAACATCTCGCCATTGTCCAAATCCTTCTTGTTCGACTGACACCTCTGCCACTGTTCAATTTTACATGCAGAAGGAACAACAGTATTTGCCTTCTCTGGTGCTTGTGAACCACTTTTGAATGTTATCGTGAGTGAGGCTGTCCAAAAAAAGACATTGTAAATGGCAGGATATGCCAGCATATCATGTTACAGGCAGTTAAATACTGAGGTCATTGGTCAGTGTGACATCCTTTTCATTGTTTTTTTTTTTTTTTTTTTTTTAAATGGGATCAAGCATTCTGCCCTAGACACATAAAGCCCCAATGAAAATCATCTAAACGTTTCTCTAACTTTGATGTCACTATACAGGAGTTCGGACTCCAGAGTTGCATGTTCAATGTCATTACACATTGAGAAGTTATCGGCTTGTCTAAGACTAACGTGACAGAACTGTAGCAACACTTGTTTTTATTTTTAAATCTTTTTCTCTTCCATTATAAAGGTGTTAGCCTTGCTATATTTGTGTAGGCCTATACCCTATAACATCCAGCCAAGAGCCAGTAGCCATAAAAGATGACCACAGGCTCTCGCAGCCAAAAATACGATCTATGATGTCATTTTGCAAGTGGAGCAGGGCACTTACTAATTTCTATTGGGACTTTGGCTCATTCCTTGGGATTGTCCTTTGTTACTATATTTCCGAGGTCCATCTGCAAAGACAACACCTGCAACCATACCAGGGAAAGATCCTACCGTTAAACAGCCCTGGATATTCACCAGGGAGGAAGCAGCATGTAACTTGTCACATGTAGCACACACTGTCAGCAGTGTCCTCTCATTGTTTGAAGTACCAGGACCACGCCGGCCCTTAAAAAGTAAATCCTTCTCACTCCTCACTCTCCTCCTCATCCCCCTTGGTGCCTTTACTCCAGCGCTGGAAACAATGAACAGTTGAAGCCAAGAAGAAGCTTGTCATGATGGCCACCACAGACACTGAGATGCCAGAGAAAATGATGATGAGCAGGTCTGTTAGAGTCAGGGTGGCCTGGCACTCACGGAAGCTGTCCTTTGAGAGCTGGGTCAGGGATACACGTCTGCCATCCATGGGGAGGGAGCACTCCATGCCTTCCACCCCTGCATTGAAACAGGAAATAAGATTAGACAGATTTACCAGACGTGCTGCACCTGAGTTGCAGGGAATAATGTCATGGTTATGGACTTTATTCACATGGCAGCCACTCACAAATGACATCATATAGAAGAACAAGCAGACAGTACAGCTATGGCTCAATACAGAGCAATATACACACCATACAAATGTAAGAACTCATTATTTCATTGATTCACCAAAGACTTAAGATTTTACCCATTAGACTCAATGCTCACACAGCCCACACCTGCTCAGAGGTCTGAAGTTATCAGAGATTACATCCTGTGCATACTTTGATGTGTCTTGTTTGTACGCAAGTACTTAATTCAGACAGTGTTGTGTTGTAAAAGATCTGAATTCCGCAGAGCAATGAAGAGTGGGAGCTGATTTAATAACTCTTAAGGTCAATCACAAGTCTTCACTTATGAGTTAAAGTTGTACTGTGTATACAGTACACCCACCCACAGCATGACTGCAGGGAACAAAGTCAAAATACTAAGAAACTGTGAAGCACAGCGATACTATAGTCTACTGTTAACTATATATCTACTATCTACTCTACAGAACATTTAATTTTATTAATTTATACTGTCAGAGAAGCTTTATTATTGTCCTAACGTGTGTTTAGTGCTGTGTAAGCTGCTCTGGATGGTAGCCTATCTCTGTGCCTCTGACAACAAGATACATTTGTTTGCATCTTTGGAACATTGGAGAATGAAATAAAGGTCCATTTAAATCATTTTAATTTCAGCTGCCAGCTGCAAAAGGCAAACCTCTAAGAATACACTTCCTCATTAAATATGACTCCGGGTTACATCTCAAAAATGTACTGTTGTATCAGTAAAGGGCACCGTCTGAGACGGGGGCACCTTGACCAAACTCATCTCAAGATGAAAGTATGATAAATCAGTGAGTGCTGCTCTCCATGTCTCTGTCACTTACACAGTTTATTGTTCAGACATCATTTAAATGGAAAAGGACAGCGACTGTGGCTTATTGGATTTCAAGGGTACACGTCTTCCAGTGAGTCTTCTTTTCCAACTCATGATTACAAATGAGATCGACACTGGATCATTAGGGTCGGTTTTAACATGTATATGTTTAAGACTGGCCACTGAAACTACAGTAGAGGGTGTTCACTTTCACATGCTTACAGATGCATCCATTCAACTTGTTTTACTGACAACTTTGTTAACCTTTAAGTTTAATTTGAGCTAATTAAGACACTTGCAATGCTGTTCCAGACCAATGAATGATAGCATATGTCAGAACTGATATACTACTAACACCGCAAACACTTCTCAACAATCTATACAGCCAGTAACTACCTTCATATTGGCAATGTACTGTATGACAAACTAGACACAGTTGATGCGAATGTTAGCTTATAGGTGGGTAGAGATGAAGCCTTGCAATGTGGGTGGCTACTTTTTACTGATACTGCACATGCAAATGCACACACTTGGCAGTACATCAGTTCTGGGTCTTTGCTCAATAGTCAGCACAATTTGTCATAATACAAATGCAATAGCTTCTCTTATGATTGGCTGCAATTATATTCATTCATCAACCTACCTTAATTCTGAATTAAATCTGTATTTTTTTTGTTGGTATTTAATGTCTGACATTCAAATGTGTCATTAGTTATTGTAGCAAAGTGAGCAATCTCAAAGTACAAAACTCAACTTACAATGACACTGAAATAATGTGCTTCTATTAGTGAGTTATGTAAAACCGTGTTGTACATGTAGAAATAAATGTAAAGAAAATAGCCTGAAACAGCTTCAAAAGTGTTAAGTCACAATGGAAAAAGAAATCATGGAAATTAGTGATGGCATGGAATTGGTTTCCATGCTCCTCCGATTGACTCTCTACAGTATTAATTAGGTTTGTAACTGAACTCTTTAAGAGCTTGATAAAACTTAGTGACACTAATCCCTTAATACAAGATACAGATTCTCACATTTCTTCTAACATTCAATTAGTAGAGGGCACAAGATATACACACACATCAAAATGCCAAACTTACAGGGCAGCCAATACATTTCAGTTGTTTTATTATACATTAATCATGTTTTTGTTAATATATAAATACATCTGTCACATCATTAGAATTTTTGAAAAGATTCTGCCTATATTATAGACTTACATCTCTGAAGAAGGTCTGTGTGACCAAAAGCTTTGACAATAAACTGAATATTTGCAATGGAGAGAAGCATGTGGAGGTTTTGACCTCTTTTCATTTATTACTTTTTGCATTCAGCACCTCCCTGATTTGTGGTCATGTGCGGTGGCTCTGACTATATTTGCAAGACTTAAATTTCAACCAAACATCCCACAATAGCACAATTGCAGGGGATGTAGAGCAAGATAATTTGATAATAATGGATGGTCTCGCCCTCCTATCAAGCTTATACTAAAAACTAGTAAAATACAAATACAAGTTATGCAAAGTACATTACAAATACATACAAATAGAAAAAGTTAATTACAAGCATACATGAAGAAAGTATAACTACAAATAGCGATAGATGGTGCTGATCATTGGGGGCCTATTGTACACAAACAATCACTGTTCAATTCCCAAGTCATCTAAACAATTTTTGACATTTTTTCAAACATAAAAATAGTTAAAGGCTGAATAATTTCCTAAAATCTCTGGGCACTGTAGTTTTTAGCAACCATTACTGAACAGGAATAAATTGCTGCAAATTAATACACATTTAGAGCCCTTGTGAGTATTAACAGCTCCAGGATAGTGTATGTGGGATTGAGTCAAAATAGACTACAGTACTCGTGTTCATTGTAATGAGGGGATAGGTTACCCAGTGCAGCGATGTGGCTTATTTATGTATTTTTAATAGTCTTTGGACAAGAATGGAGGTTGATAGCACAGAGAAATAAGCTACATCAGCTACACATGCAATGCGTCTTAGTGGGGGAAAATGAATTGTTGGTTTTGCTCATTTCAGGGGATTTGTTGACAATAAGAAAAATATTGAATATCACCAGCCTTACAGTTTAAACTTTTTTATTCCTTTTATATAAAAGGCTGCCGTTCCTCCCATCACAGTTTACACACAGGCCATAACCCGGCTTGCAAGAACCACAGCACAAGTGCGTGCTGCTCCACAGAAAACTCAAGTAGCTTTGGATCAGGATCATATCAAGTGAGTCAGAAGCATACCCATCAAGAATGAGGCTCTAAACTGATTCAGAGCCAGCAATCCTGGTGGAGCCGAAGAAGAGCACACTGGTTCCTGGCATGATTAATTTCTAAGGCATGTCTACCGTATGTTGCGTGAATCAGAGATCAAAACAAATACATAGCGTGCGAGAAAGCTGCTCAGTCAAACTGTCTGAGTAACATGCAAGTCTACTGAAGAGGCAATGTTGGCCTCTGGCCTTACAAACAAGTGCATTTAGAGATGGTTAATCTCATCTGTGGCAGTTGTGGGCTGAAAATGTTTTGTTTTAAATCTAATATTATAAGAATTATGTTGCATAACTAGCCATATGCCTCACTCTTTAAAAGCATCAGTTCAGTTTCCAAATTACAGTTTGACTCAGCAGGGCTTTTAGGGAAAAGAGTTCTTTTTACTCTAACATTTCCAACTTCTCTCACTGCATTTTGTGAATGCCAGTGGTTGGACCTTGGACTTTATAAACATGCAGTGTGTGATTTTTATTCTCATGGTTGCCATATAAAAAGGTAGCCCCAGCGATGTACTTTTGATTTTGTACAAAATAAATCCCTTCCAATAAATGGCTGACTGTTAAATGACGAAACATAAGCAGTAGAGGCAGGACTAAAGTGTGCAGATAGAGTATTCAGAAAGAGGCAGATACAGACAGAATGCACTGACCTTGTTAAAATGAATTGTTCAACAGCAGTTTAAGTGAAAAACACAAAATTCACCTTTAGTGTCACTGCCGCACATCTTACTAAAAGACAAAGAAAAGCGAAAAATACATCTGAAAATCCAATATATTGGAGCACCTGTCCTGTCTGTTTGTGCTGAAGATAAATGGATCGTATTTATATTCACAGTGCACTTATCGCATGGCAAAGTAACCCATCACCTCAGAGACTTGGACTTTGCCTTTGAGACAGTTCTGTCTGGTCTTGCCTGTCCCAGATGCTTGATTAATAACATCCGTAACTGAAATTATCCCGGTCAACACATGGCCCCTGCAGGAGTTGCAGGATTATTACATTTATTATGATCAAAGCAGGCCAATGGTGGACAGAGACACAAAGTTGTATATGTATATACACATTTTTGACACATTTTTCATATCATTCTGGATATATGAGCAAACCACACAATACCAAAACCTACATTTTGGGTGTTTGAAATGTATATGCATATATATTTTCATATATTTGTATTGTATTGTAATACAAATGCACATTGTATGTACCCTACAACAAAATATACAGGATTTGCAAGGAGAGACAGTAGCTTTCCACTGGAGCTGCACTGTTGCAGTTAAGAACTAAAATTACACAACAGGGCACACAGACCCATTACACTGCCTGACAAAAGGGATAATTACTGAACAGCTGTGGTAAAAGTGGAATCTTCTGGAACAAACACCATGATGATAGTCTCACAGTATTACAAGCTTGTCTGTGACAAAATGTGCACATCTTTCACTGAGAGAGGTTGTCCAGACTTGAGTGAATGTGACCTCAGATTAGAGATGCAGGAAACTGAAAAGTCTGATATGGAAATGCTTCCTTAATTTGTTGACTGCTTTATGTCAAACACAAATCTGTTAACAAGCACAGCCTAACCTACTACAGGTTAAAAAACTTCAACAGCTTTAAAATGCTTATGCCAAGTTCACGTGATATTTGACACATATATCTCCCACTTAGCAAAGAACGTCAACAAACCAGCGCCAGTAAAATTCATTATTATACAATCAATTCAGCTGATTAAAAAGGAGCTTTTCTGTTTGCTGGTATTTCACTTAAACCACTAAAAATGTCACACAATAAAAACAGCAAATTTAGGCAGAATTTCCATTTAATTTGTGTACCTACAAGGGTAGAAATGAGGATAACTGCGACTGTATCACAGAATAATGTATGAATCCTGAAAGGGAATTTAGTTTGATTTTGAACCTTTATGTAACGTGATACAGAACTAGTTTAAAAAAAGAGCACCATTAAAAGAGACAGATCAACAGATAGAGTTTACAATAGTCTACAGTATAAGGGAGAGTGGGAGAGAAACTAACTTTATTTGGTATCTATTTTATTCAATGTAATTCGGTTGTGTATGAACTACAGTTGCAGTCTTTCTGTGATTTCATGTCCGAGGACTATATGACTGCTTGTGGGTTTCCTGTAAGTCTAAGTCTCTTCACCAAAACCTATAATGAAAGCTGTGAATTTTAACTGAGACCCCACCCCACTTAATGAGAAAACCTTGATACATAAACAGTCACTTAAAAAAACATAACAAAACAAATTAGTAAAGAAAAAGAAAAGTCTTTCATAAATTAGGTATAAAAAGGACTCTATAACGTGCTCAGCAAGTATCTCAGTGGATGACTAACCGAGAGAACATTTTTAATAAAAGCTACAGGTACAGTGAGTCAATATCAGCTTTGTAAATGGGTAAGCTGATACAGTACAATTTCTGGAGTTCATTAATGACCCCAAACACCACTATGACCACAAAAAGTGTGGCTCAAGCAGGCTACCATACACTAATGTAACACAAATCATGCTCTTACACTATCAGGTATGTCGGCCCACACAGCTATGTTACATTCCTGGCGTGGACAGTTGATGGATTACATTTAGGATTACAGCCAGCCGAGGGGATAGGCTATCTGCTGTCTCAGCCGTGATTGATCTACCTAGCTGTGACAGACTGATATCGGAGGCTTGTTTCTCCTCCCTCCCTCAACACCACAGTGTGTCCAGATTGATCTCTGCACCAATAGCAAAGTCAAAATCACCACAATCTTACATCTGCAGACTCCTGCAGGAGTTGGCATTCATGCTAAAGTCTTCACTTGTTCCCAAACCACTAATGTCTAGACACTCCGCCTAAATAATCAAGCATAATGACTCACATAACTGTCCCCTCCTTACTTTATTAAATGAGATGGATGTGCCACTCAAATCCATGTAAAAAGATGTAAAAAGAACCAGGCAGACATAATTACAGAGAGATTGAAGAATTATTCAGTTGCGATCACAGGAAGAGTGAGGGAAATCTGAAGGGAAAATGATGAGAGATTCATACAAGAAGAGGGCAAGAGTGGGTGTTGGAGAGGAACAGAGTGGAGAATGTGTGTTATGAATGCACAAAATGACAAGCATTAATGTGACAGCGGGCTGAGGGTGAATCATTCAGGAGGGGATTCCTTCTGCGTGGAGACTCACTGACATCACTGTAACATGGACATAATCAAAAAGCCCCATCACAAAAGCATAGATTCACACAGAAATGTGCCAATTCCCAAATACAAGAGATGGTAGTTAAAAGGCAAATACTACTAGGTCTTTTAAACTAGGTCTAATATAAAGCAGTTTGTCTACTGTCACAATTCATTATGACGAAACTGCTAAATATGCAGGTCTTAGCAATTTATGCTTCACACTCGATCACACACACAGGCAGAGAGGAAAGTATCCATCATGTACAATGCTGCACACTGCCAGTGAAATAAAGCTTTTGGCTTTTCACCTTTTATTTCTGACACTGGCAGATTATCCCTTTCTGCTTCTGTGCATGCAGCAGCTGATGCTATCATACTGCGTAATTCTGTCCACCTTTTCATACACTGCTCTCCCTTGCCAGCACACACACTCTCTCTCACATCCCAACTTTAAATAAACATCAAATTAGGCCAAGATAAAAGAAGCTGTCAGCCTGAGTTAATGGAATAGATATTTTCTCATCACATATCCATGGGTAGTAAAGATAGCAAGTAATGTCGTGTGGGGCAGTATGGCATTGTGTGTGCTATGTAGTGCTGGTAAATGGCATCATATTTTCAGAGCTGCTTGTGCAGTGTGGTAACAGGTCTCTGTGGAGCAACTTGATAGCCTGCGAAGGAAAATTCAGACTTTGACCCTGTCACATGAACTGTTACTTTGTAGTGAAACTGTTCAGGTCATGAGTGTTGATAGCAATGCCACGATGGGCTGCAGCTTCAACCTCTCATGCGAGTTGGCCTGCCCTGCCCTGTAGGCAGCTCTGGCTCCAATTACCCTGGCCAATGTGCTTTAGAACTGTGTCACTCTGAATTATACATGGCCTTTGTTCATCCTTAACCCAAGAGCACTGGAGACAGCAGTGGATCATGTTTACATTCATACCTCCATTAAAACATTCATGAACCTGATTGGTGGCTAAAAAGCTTACAAATGGTACCAAAAAACAAGCAGAAGGATGCAAACAATAATGTGTCTGTCTGATCGTTGGCGGCTCCATATGAAAACTTGACTGTATGCTGTGCCTAGGAGACAAAAAACAGCCATGTGGAAAGATATCGTTTTTTTGTATCCAACCCCCCCAGAATTTTAAGCATCTTCCACTCATCACGCTGACCTGCAGTAATCAAAGTTATGCAAACAGAAAAGTGTGCTGCTGTGTGAACTTGAAATCACAGGGGAAATCAAGATGTGAAAAATGGAATGGGAATTGGGTTTACAGCATGGGCTCTGCAGCTGCTACATTATGCAGGCCATCACAGAGGGAACCATAGATATCTCAGGATGACTTCTAAAATAGCAGTACAGTTTAGGCATGTTTTGTTGACAATTTTTGAATTAGTTTAAGATTCTGTTCAATTATTCTGCTTATGGTTTTCTGAAAGCCATGACTGCTAAATACTGATATGTGTTGACGTTCAATCGATAAACCACCACTTTAGGTCTGTGATGTCATCAGCCTAATTAATGCCACTGAGGAATCTACAAGCACACCTAGTCTTAGCTGATTCTCAACACCTGTACTTTGTCCTGATGATGGTTTTAAAAGTAAAACAAAAAAGCTTGAAAGACCAAACATGCCCCTCTCATACTCTGTTCCAAATTCTTTCTACATACTAATGCTTTATAGTAAGTTCTTAATCTCGGAACCCATTGGCTATCGTCTTACGACAATTTAGCCTCTGGGGGCAATGGCCAATGTTTCGGGGCTTCTGGTGTGGCCAGCAGATATCCGGATAACTGATATCTGGGCCAAGACTTCCTCTTCTGTACACTGGTCATTGTATACAGCCCAATTAGCAATCTCAGAACCCATCAGCTATCGTCTGACAACAATCTGAATACAGGTAAATTATAAAGAAGCTAATAAAAAGCTTATCTCTAGATTGATAAAAAGCTTAATCATCGTCATCGTCGGTTCCGAGATTGCATTTTGGCCAATGCGTTCCTCCTCTTTCGCTCTCCACACGGATTGTTTACCTGCATGAAACCCAAGCCCACTCATATGTGACTGGTCAATACTCGGACTACAAATGGAAACCTTCCAATACCAAAATCTTGTCCCTTGTCTACAGGTTCTGCATTCATATGCACATATCCGTTTATAGAGATTAGTAAGTAGTATACATGTACTCATCATTATTATAAACCTTTCTTCTAGATAATATAGAGAAATGCATGTACCATTTTGTAGTAATAGGAAATGACAAAAGATGTGGTCCGGCTGACATCAATCAAATGGTGCCTTGGAACACTGCTGCAATTTAATGGACACAAGAAAAAGTTGTTCAAAGATTTGATACTTTTACTTTTTTCTCTAAATTGTTTCTGGAGCTTCTCACCATTATTCACAATTTTTCCTTACTTTTTACTTCTCTCAAAGATCATGCAGAATTCATACCAACAACTTTGAGTATACTGAATTGTGTCATTATGTCAGTTTGAACACACTATATAAAGAATTAGTATGTAGTGTGTAATTGGGATACAGGGATCGTTTGTAGTACCTTTAACCTTTATGTAATTTGAATATCAGTGGAGCTCTTGGTTTTATAGGGAGGCCACACTCACATAAAATTTAAACAGTAATTTTTTGGCTCTGTAATTTATTTGTTGCATGATGAAACAGACATGAGGATGCAACACCCACACGGATAGAGAAAGCACACTGATGTACAATTTAAAGAGTAATTTCTGTCTCTGTAATTGATTTTCTCTATGATGAATGGAGATATTAAGTTGAAACACCCACACTGATGATGGTTGTTAGAGTTGATACATATTGAAAAGCTTATCAACCCAACCTCATTCACTAATGAGTGTCCATCTGTTATTGTGCAACCACTTCCAAGCGTTCCAGGGAATAGGCCATCGCATTTTTCCGTGATCGAGAGCTCAGTCATTATGTTAATTAGTTCTGGCAGTATGATGCCTGCATGTATGAACCGGCCGTGTTCGCAAATCCACCTCACTATAATCCTCCCTGCTACTTTGTGTTAGTTCAACAGTAGTCTGTACAAAACTACACAGTTTCCTGCAGTACTCAGTGTAAGCTCATAGTAGTGGAACGTCTACAAGAAATATTTGTTAAACTGGTAGTCCAAGGGTTGTGTGGTTAGAACTTATTACATTTTGATAATCTGATCTAAAACTCTGTAGGTTAGTATACACTTCTGCTGATTGTCCTTTGAAAATTGATTAACATGTTATAGTTACAAATATAAGCAAAAAGACATGCAGTATATTCTATTGTCAGTGGGATTTGCTAGTCGCAATTTTGGCTGTCTTTCAGTAAGAAAAATAAAGCAACTCTTCCATAAATTATACACAGAGGAAGACAAACACTTGTTTTAGTTCAGTGAAACATCTTTTTGTCCTCTGACCCGTTACAGAACTAATTTGCATTGCCTTAGAAGAGAAGAGCCTTGGATAAAATGTTTTTTGTCATCCACTCTTCCAACATTATTAGCATTACAAAGTACATTCTTTTATTGGCCAAAGAAAATGATAAAATAATACAAAAGACCAAATGCAGACCACTTTAAATATGCCATACAAATAAGTGTGTGTGTGTGTGTGTGTGTGTGTGTGTGTGTGTGTGTGTGTGTGTGTGTGTGTGTGTGTGTGTTCTGTCTAAGCAGGTGGACTCGTCTCTGGGGTCATAAAGCAAACACTCACTGATGGGGATGTAAAGCTACATATGAGGTGAGATACGCATTACTAACTCAATTTGAGTGTGTGTATACACTGGGGCCAGTTGGCAGCCATGCCAGCAGCTTGGCCGGGCCTTTGGCTTCTTCTTGGTTGTTGATGTCTGCCTGGCCAGCACTACTAATGTAATTCATTATGCCTTGCAGTTGACAACACTTAGAACCCGTGATTAATGCATTTGCAGCCTCTTACCAGGGGGAATTGGGTATTCTTGCCAGTTTATCAACTTTGCTTCCTCACAGGCCCAAACTTGTCTGTTTTGGGGGCAAATGCAGAGAGACCGGAGAGGAAAGTGAAAGCAGTATCAATAGCACGGTACACCATGGCCTAAATGTATATAAGGGGTTGCTTTTGTGAACTGTCAGCAGTTTGCAACAGTCAGCCAGTTTTTAAGGGAGCTGAGTTAAAGCTTTTGTCAGCCAGATCACAATTAGGATTTCAGCAGGATTTTCATTTTATTTTACTAATAGAAAAATGACAATTTTTGTTATGAAACTGTTTACATAATCACAATAATGACATAATAATATCCATATCCCGAGGCTTTGACCAGATTTCATGAAGTTAGGTGGGTTACCAGCTTTGCCTGAATTTTAGGTTTCATATCCGATGCCTATAATCCTTTCTCACATCTAAAAAAAAAAAAAAAAAAAAAATGATATCTCGAGTCAGAAGATTTGGGACACTGCTATTCATGCTTTGGACAAAAAACTGTTGTTTGTATATGTTCAAACCCCAAACAACCTTGGAACAGTGACAGAAATAAATGTTCCCACTCCTTATCGGTACACCTTTATACCTAACACCCTGTACCTAAACATTATGTACTGTATTTAAAAACTGAATTATGTTTTTAAAATACACCTTGTACACCCATGGGTATCTCACAACACTGCGAGCCACATTGATATTAAATTCTCAGATTGAGTCAAAATCATGTAATGCATCAAATCTACACCTCTGATCTGAATATGATAACAGCACGAGCTACTACTCATGTGTGGCAGAACTGTCAGATCTGTTTATTTTTGCCTCCTCGGCTCCCACGTGCTAACTTGCATTTATGAGATAACTGCTGTCTGTGTCCTTTGTAAGGACATTAATAGTAATATACATATGGCTGACCTTCAGTAAAACATTTATGGTTCCCTCTAAACAAAACATAATTATGATGATTTCTCTAGGAATAAATAGCTTCTGACAAGTGTTTTAGATACTCTATACAGTCTACTTTAAGATGAAAAATATTAACAGAGATTTGAACAATTGCCATGTTTTATCCAGGACATCTTGCAACCACCTACAATCCAGTAGCTTTGGATGTTGAGACCAATCAGCTCCATGTAAGCAGATCTTACCCACAATATAATATTTCTAAAGTGGACATGATAATCCGCCTTGTCTTGTATTGTTCCTCAGACATGCATGCACACATTCAGATTGCCTTGCACACTCAAACACACCAAAACTTCAGCCCTGTTATCTAACTCAACCCTCCAGGCTGAATCACAGTGGGAGACACAGTCTACAGTATGCTCCTAAAAATTCACATGGACAAGGCAATAAACACAAGAATAGGAGAAGGGGTTTGATTTTCATTGGTGGAGGAAAAAATAATTGATAATATTGCTGAACAGTGTCCACCAAATGGCAAGTATTATATAAATACGTATTATATAAATATAAGCCGCAAATTGATCAATTTCACTACCACGCAGGATAGAGGTCAATGCTCAGTTTATATGCATGATGAAACATGGAACCAGAAAAACTGCAAACTAAAATTCTTATTAGGAGTTCTTCCAATTTCTTTTTCCGCATTGGACAAACTCTGCATTTTGAGTTGGTGTCTTATTTTGAAATGAATCCATTTCAAAAACAAAGCATCCATGTAGTTTTCACTTTCAAACAAGTGCAACTGCCTCATATCACACACTCAGTCTCACACATTATAGGCAATGGGATTGCAGGAAGAAAGAGACAAAATTAGAACAAGGGAGAGGGAGGGGGGTTCCCTCTCCTACAGGGAAAACATAAATAGACCAGAGCAGTGTTATAGCATATGGATTTGCCATAATACTGTTGTATGTTATGCTCAGATACGCTTTATTTTGGGTCAAGCACATGGAAAGCATATTCATCTTGTGTTGCTACTTACCGTTTGGAAGCTTGTGACGGTTCTCCATCAGCCATGCAAACAGGTTGGCAAAGTTGCAGTTGCACACCCAGGGGTTGCCCTCTAGCCTCACCAGCCGCAAGGAGGGCAACTGACTCAGTGCCCCCACCTTTAGGGTAGACAGTGCATTACGCTCCAGTTCCAGTTCTCTGAGAGAGGTGAGGCCCAGGAAAGCCTCCTCACTCACCATGCTCAGATATGGGTTGTTGCCCAGCCGTAGTTTTATCAGGCTCCGGGACTCCCCAAACGTCCCCTTAGGGATTTCAGTCAGATTGTTGCTGCCCAGGTCCAGGAAGACCAGCCTGGAAGAGGTGCTGAGAGTCCCCGGTTCTATGTGGGAGAGGGAATTGTTCCGGAGGTCCAGGTAGACCAAGTCACTGTACAGAACCAGGAAGTCCGAGGGGATGCGGGGTATCCAGTTGTCAGCCAGCAAAAGCCTACGCACATCCAAGGGGATTTCATTGGGTAGACGGGTCAGCCCGCGGCCGCTGCAGTCCACAGTGTGAGGATCTGGGCACAGGCAGGTTACTGGGCAGTTTTCCCCCCGGGTCCATAAGACAGAGGACAGCAAGATGAGGATAAGTTGGAGCCAGCAGACACATGGCAACATGGTCAAGGGGGTGAAATGAATTATGGGGGAAAGAGGCTTGGGGTAAGGGCGAATAGGAGAGGGTGGATGGGGGTAGAGAACAAGAGGGTGAGGGTCAGAGGACAGGAGATCAGGACAAGGGAGGGGAAGGGGAAAGTGAAAGGGGTGAATGGGGATCAATCCTCGTGAAGGAACATCCTGTCGTTATAGAGATGGAAATCAAGAAGGGCTCAGGGATTGTGAGGCAGCAGAGCAGCGGCGAAAACTGTTTTCCAGGAGATCATATAGCAAGCTGCTTGGATAGAACAACAGACTGCCTGCTTTGAAGGAGCAAAGAGAGGGAGATAGTAAGCAGTAGGGCGCGGGAGAGCAAGAAAGACGGAGCTTAACAGAGAGGGGAGGGTAGCCTAAGAGAGGTAAACAGACACGAGCAAGCTGGGAGTGATGAGAAGCCGGGGGCACAGACAAGGGAGAGGGGGGCTGAGGAGGGGGCTCTGTCCGCCACGCTACCCCACTGTTGATCTGGCGGCAGTGACAGACAAAGACAAGGTCTCTGACACAAAAGGATATATGAAGCCGTGATTCAAGCATGACAAGCAAAGAGTAACATCATTGCATCCCTCCATTAGTTCCAGGTCTCTGTGCAGAAAAGCCTGACGGTCCGAAACGAGAGAGAGAGAAGCTCACGGCACATCGCTCAAGTGTGCGGTAAGGTTGTCCCCCCCCCTTTTATTCCCTCTCTATCTCCCAGTGTCCTGCAACATGCTGTGAAAACACAGCACAGCTCAATGTTACCCTGTCCAGCACCGTTTCAAGGCTGTGTTGCTGTGCAGAGAGAATCCAAATGTCCAGGCAGGAGCCTCATGGATGTAGATCGCAGTGCTGAGCTGCACACAGCCATGCCAATCCAATGTCTGCCTCTGAATCTACCACGGTACATCCCCTCTCCTTATTTCCAGGGAGGCGTGCCCGAACCACGCTGTCAACATGTGATGTCATTTCCTACAATGTGAAGAAATGACGATCAGTTGCATCTGGAAAAATCTGAAATATAGACATTTTATTTATGATGCTGTTACTTTATTTTAAAGTGTATTCAGCTGTATGTCCTTACACAAAACATTAACAAAAAGAGGCAAATTATTTTAAGAAATTTTACATTCTCCTTCCATACATTTATATTTAATCTTCTCACCTGCTTTTAGTAATAACAAGCTGTTATACTGATGGTAAGCCTGACTGGCTTGACAATTTTAGAGAATATTTTGTTAAACACAGCCTGTCCTTTGGAGAATCTTCATTAGCTGTGTCTAAACTCCGACCTGTTAAAATATACAGCATGAGCCTTTATCCTTGTATATTTATTTGCTTATTTTGTTCATGCAATTCCAGCATTAGCACACTGAGTTTTGGTCAAAAATAAAAGGTTAAAAATGCCATTGCAGATCACCGCTTGAAAAATGATCTTTCTATCAATTAATTTGCCTTTCCATTATGTATTTGGATAGTAAAGTACGTATGGATAGTAAAACAGAGGTGCCATGAGTCTCAACCCATAATGGAGAGAAGACGATTAATTCAGAATGTGTATTGAATTTCCCAAATGGGATTTGCTTCAACAGGTAAATGCAATTAGACCGAGGTTGTTGCAGGGGGACAGCGAATTAGACCTGTGAAGACGAGGGTAGCGTGAAATTTCTAAGGAAGTCGCGTTGTCATGGATGGTAATTGTGTATTTCCAAGAAGATAACATATTCACAATGCAAATTTTATACATTAATAAGTTGACACACATGGATGAAATTGAACACATACACACACACACACCTCATAACAACCAGGCAGTTGGCAATAACATCTAAGTCACTTCATCACAGATAATCTAATAATACCACTCCTTGCTCGAGGCATAAGTCAGATGAGTCTGCAGCTTCACCAGTGATGTTGAGGAAGAGAGCAGCTCTTTCATCAGAAAAGGGTATTTTGATCAAAGTCAGCATATATTAGCTGAAAAACACTTAAAGCTGAGGTGGCTTCAATTGGTTCCTGTAAACACATTTCAACTTCACATCTTAATATGAATATTGAATTTAGTGGCGCTCCCGTTTTCATATAATGCTTAAAATATTTGCTGTCTCATGCACGGTTTTGATGTTTTGCTGAAAAAATATCCTTTTCATGCAGTTTCTTAGAGAGACAAGCAGTGATGCAACTGATCTCCAGAGTATTTCTGGCTGTCCTCACATCACTGGTGCTGCAGCAGAGATTCATCTCTGACCAACTATCTTTTTTGATGATTGGCAAATATGTCAAGTGTATCTGCAGTAAATCTGATATAAGATATAGCATTATTTAAAAGAAATAAATGTGCTGTTGTTTGTTTGCTAACACTTTATAGCATTTATAAGTAGTATATAAACATTTAATAAATGGTTTATAACACACAAATGTAGCTGTAAGCAGAATGTATTTGTAAAACTCCCCCCACTAGTGGCAGCTTGTGTATAAACAGATAATGAATAACAATAATTCAAAAAATGTCTTCAGTTTGTTAAAATGTCCTTATGTCTGCTTACAACTACATTATAGTGTGTTAATAACCATTTATTAAATGTTTACATAGTGCTCATAAATGCTTAATAGGGGTGGTTAAGTGTTACCATTTGTTTTGGGTTTTTTTTTAAATAATTTTTATGTGATGATACAGTCAAATATGGATTGACGAGAATGATACTAGTATTTGCAGATAATAGGCCATTTAAACGATAGTCTTTCTACTGTTACTCATCATATGGTAATCTCTTCACTCGTGTTGTGTATACTAACGTGTTCTCTTGTCATTTCAGACCTGCAATTACACACCTGCCCACCAGCCGTCACTGCTGAGTTTCCGTCTCAGTCACCTGACCCAATCACCTACCCACAGAAGCTGCTTCTCAGCTATAATTGGCCGCAACATATACAGAGAATATATCGGCCAGATTATCTATGTTGCCTACATGTGGTGGCCTTTATTATGTTATCCCTGTCTGTACCTGGTCTAATGACCATTATGTCTCCCTATTACCTGATTTGTTTGCCTGGTCTGACTGCTTTCTTTTTGCTCACTGCTGCCTTGTGGACCTAGTAAGGACTGTTTTATCATACCCGTTCTGCCTCCTGAGTCTTCTTTTGGGTACCAGATTTGTGATCCAGTGTTAAAATGCTGTAGGATGATATGTCCATCCTACATCCTACTGCAGCTGAGGCATGCTAAGGTGTAACTGATTTAAACTACACAACAATTTAGAATTGTTTTTATATTAATTGACTCCTGAATTATATAATTATTATATAATAATGCAGAATGCACAGATTCATTTGTTCAAGTCCTGTTTTTTTTTTGTTTTTGTTTTTTTATCTCGCAGCTGCAAGGACATAGCTACAGGAAAAGCTTTTCTTGGAAAAAGGTACATTTCTTCTGCTCTGTTTCTGTCAGCTGATTAATTGCTAAGCAGCTCAGAAGAAATGGACTTAAAGATACTTAAAATGGAGATGGCTCACATTGAAATGCAAGTAGAGCACTGCCACTGGTGGACATAATGGCCACTCTGTTGCTGAGGGTAGTCATGCAGATGTCCAATCCCCAAATGTGATCCTGAATGTCTCTTGACAGCAATTTGTCAGTGCAAAAAGCCCTGAAAATGTGTTTGTATGGGGGCAGTAGACCTTTTAGTCTGCTGGCTAGTTTGTCATCCAGACATATTAGAGCTGCATTCACAATCATTTAAGTTTAGCTATAATAAAATCCACTTCTACAACTTCTCATTCTTTTGGCATTGCTTGTATCTACTTGCCATTAGTCATGTATTTGTAAAACATTGGCAGTGATTGATGAATTAAAATACACAACTAAAAATAAATCTGCCAGTGTAAAAATACAGGATTGTTGAGCCTTTGTATATTCTTAATCATGCCCTTTTGCACACCCTACTTTTCAATCAAAAGTACAAACAAGATGAAATAATTCAGTCATTATTTTACCATTTATTTACACACTCACTCTATTATGCCCCCCTATCATGGCACCAGACATGGCTTATTGGTTGTAGCCTATATTGTTTTCCAATTGAGAACATTTTCAAGCACAGTTAAAGTGATGTTTTCCCGAAAAAAGAAACGTTAGAAAATGTTTTTACAAGCTGTGACTGTGAGGACAAACCCTGTGCCTATTTACCACCCCACTATTCATAACTATTAACCGCATCTTTTAGTAATCATTATGCTAGTTTCATTAGCTGTAGTGTAACTTATAAAGAACTTTACCCTTGCAGTAATAATTAGTTAACCAGATACTCTATAATCCAACCCCAACCTAACCATAACTAAGTCCTAATGTTAAACTTGCCTAACCATTCGCTAACCTTTTCAGGTGATGCTAGTGAAAAGTGGTGTCACCTAATCTGATTCATGGTGAAAGAACATTAAAGTGGCTGATGACCATACTTGTCATACAGACACTAACCCATATGAATAATACCCCATTTACACCTGGCATTAAAACAGGATCTGTATCTGGATGCATTATCTGGATAAGGGAAAATGCAAGATGTACATGCATGGAGAACACATTGGGATGCGATCAGATCAGCCAGACCACATGGTAGCCAATAGACCAGATAGGTTAGTAGAATCATCTTCACTCACTTTACTGAGTAAAGGCAAAGAAAGTTCAACTTACAGTTTTGTTGAACGGCTTGGGTCAGAGAAAAGTTGAGTAGCAGGCGGCAGCAGTTCGCCGAAATCTTCACCAGAGGCACCCAAAAGCTTTTCTGCTCACCAATGGCGCTATCTAATGTTAACCTTGTAACATCATAGCAGTCCAACACGTGTCCTCATCAGAGGACCCACACAGCTTTCCCGGTCACCGTGGGGCCTGTCTGACCTTGAATCCAGCGTCGGGTCCGAGCTGACTGTCGCCCGCGGTTCACTTTTAACTACTAATCACACAAGCTAACTGAAGTGCTGCTAGCCGACGCTACGGAATTAGCATCGTTACTTCCGCTAGCTTAGCGGCTAACCGCTTCGCATTTTCAGTAGCTAACGGACAGACTTCGGTACCGCACAGACACACAAACGAGCACTAACGTCCAGCCCAATTAACTGAAATGAGCCAGGGAAATGTGCGTGTTGACGTTTAACCTACTGCTGCTATTTTCCTTTCCGAAGACCAGCGGGCCTCCTCCTTCTGTATCTCCCTCCATCGCTCGCTCATGCCCCCGCGCTCTGCGGGTCTGTTTCTCTTCTCACCTAATGCCAATCACAACAGGTATCACTGACTGACCGCTCATAATGACCAATAAAAATGAAGAGTTTAAACTAAAGGCGCTGTTTTTTGTTTGTTTTTTTAGTTATGCAAACTAAATATTTGCCTCTGATAATAATACCTGAATTATTATTTATTTGACTTATTTATTCAACAAGTTAGGCTACATCTTACTTTATCTAAAACGAAATTACTTTAAGTTTTAGTGCCTCATATTTTTACTTAGCTAACTTTATTTGGAACTAAATTATTTGAATCCCTTATTCCTACACCTGTGATACATAGGCTACATGGCCATCCCAATAATTAAGGATAGGTTACGCTTAGGCAACTTTTTTCACAAAAAGACAAAAGTATGTTTGACATCAGGTTAATTGAATATTCATTTGTACAGCTTGCCCTTTTTTGTTGTTTTTGGCCAGTCTCCAAATTACTTTGACTTGGCTTTCTGTATCTTTCTCAAAGTGCCAATCTATTATGCCACCATGCATGGTTGATCATGGTGGGCGTTAAAACTATATACGCCTCATTAATGTTGATTTCTACTGGCTTTCACCTGGGACACATCCGACAACAAAGCAACGGCAATGTCATTCTGCTGCAGTAAACTTTATGAATCTATTTTTGCTATGGCTAACATTTACAGGAGTTTTATGGATATGACCCACTGTGTTGTGATATCACTGCGTGCATAGCATTTGTATGCTCAGTATTATTCTGGGTATAGGCCTTTTCCTGGCCAGAGCAGGGAATTTATCCACTTGGCTAAATCTGGCTAAATTCACTGAATTATGAAGCCATTAAAGAACAGGATGGACTGTGTGTGTTATGCACTGTGTGGCTGAGGGGAAAGTAATCTTGAATCAGTGAACTGTATCTCAGCTACAGAGTTTCAAGACAAAGAAAAACTACTCTGAAAGCAACGTCACCCTACTACTTTATACCAGTGAAAATGTTTTATCCAGGTTTTACAAATAATATGTGGCTCCAAAGTGTCCAGAGGTGGAAAATTCCTTGTTTTAAACTAACCTTGAAAGCCTGAGGAAAACTATTTGATATTGCGTGTCCACAAGAAGAACGGACAGAGTATTGCTTTCTCAACAGCTGCTTGCACAAATTGATTTTCTAGTCTTCGCAGCAATGACACGTGTCTGAAGTGTTAAAAGTAGTGTAAATGTAACATGAGGGGGGACAAGCCAGTAATTGAGGGTTTAGTGACCTTGTCAGTGGAGACACAGCATCAAGTTTACCTTACTGAAGTGTCCTCAGGTTGTCGTCTGGGTTAAAGTACAATCACAGGAACAAGACTTTCCTGCATGATTTATTACCTAAACTTGCAAACTAGTGTTTAAATTGTAATCAGATTTTTATTTAAAAAGACTTCATTTAATTTAAGAAAAATCTCAAAAAATAATTATCTTTGCCTCAAAGAAATTGAGAGTCGGTTAAGATAATCTTTAAAAAGGGGAAATGTTTGTTTGCTTGCGGTTTCGAAGCAAACAAACATTTCCCCTTTTCTTACAGCAAATCTACGATAATCAATATACAGCTGGTTCGACAGAATCTACATGATGTGTTTCTTGGCTAAAGCTGTACAAAAACAGTTATTATTATGCACATGTACAAGTGAGATGCCATCACAATAGTGATGTGCATAAGGTACATTTTACTAATGGGATGTATCCATCCATTTTCTATACCACTTATCCTCTAGAGATGGGAGGAAGCCAGAGGGCCCGGAGAGAACCCACGTGGACAACATGCAAACTCCACACAAAAGGACCCCAGTGGGTTTGAACCCAGAACCCTCTTGCTGTGAGGCAACAGTGCTAACCACTGCACCACCATGCCGCCCTGGGATGTTGCACGGATTTGCCCTTCATTGCCATCACAGTAAAATGTTTCTAAGGGCATGGTGACCTTCACAGTTCAATCCCAGCCCCCTTACAGCTAAAAATTAACCAACTGCAGCTGCATATGGAGTCACATTAATCCCACGCCAGATACAGATTAGATGAGAAAGTGGATAGTCCTGTGTGAGTGGTTGTAAATGAGAGAAAGAGCACCATGGCTGCAGGAGGAAACACATGGAAGGATTAGTTTAGGTTTACAAGGCAGGACTTTTGATGAGTGAAAAGTTCATTTTATTTGCACAACACATATGGATAAATAGACTGTGGTTTTCTTATTGAATTCAGCACTTCATCAGTACTGAATATAAATGGCATTTCCCTTCCCATTACACATCTCCATAGTAGTCTTGTTATAAGCATCTATATATTGAGGTTAAGAGGCCCTTGATGAGTCTCACATGCCAATCGAAGCCCTCTTTGAGTCCACTTCCATTCAGGTGTTAATTATTTCATTTCTGCCCCCTAACCACCTATGGTTCCAGCTCAGAGCAAGAATGGAAGAAGTGTAAGCAGAGAGTGAAATGCTAACAAAGTGGAAAGACAAGAAAAAAACAACCCTGCAGGTTATTTTTTGTGTGTCACAACCATTATAAGTCAACAGTGGTGCTCCCAGCACGCTGAGTAAATGTGGGCCCACAGTAGGAGGGCCTTCCCCATGGATCAGCCAGCGTGAGAGCAGAGAAGCTAAGCACTCTCCCGCTGCAATTAAAGAACAGCCCATCAATAAATGATGAATGTCAAACACAGCATGATGTTTGGCCTGGTAAGCAGACTAGTATCCAATGTAGATTCATGGTCACAGCAGGGCAGGAAACAAGGGGCGGCATGGTGGAAACACAGAGAGAGGAGACAAGAGGATGTTAAGAGGACCCCGCTGCAAATGTCACTTCGTCCTTTTCAACACTTCTCGAAATGTGGCGGGGGACATTCAAGATGCAACGGCAGCTGTCATTTCTTAAGCCAGCCGCTGACATTTGGGATTCTGGGCCACTTGCCCTGCGCCAGCACAGGAAGTGGGATGGAGGACAGGGGTGTTCTCTATCAGCCAAGGGCACAGTGGAAAGGAGGGCTCCGGACATTCGCTGTGGCCGCATCATTGCAGCAGCACCAGACAGTATTACTGTAACTTAACACAGTGTTTTCCACTTTAGGGTAGGACTTGCACTCTCACAACCTTCTCATGGCCTATTACAGAGGTTAAAGGAAAGGGCAGACCACCTGAGAACAATTTGACAAAGTAACACCTAATATTTCATGTCCTCAGATGGCATGTGGCACCATGTCACACACATAACTGTATTTTAGCTCTGTTTACAATTTTTCTATCTGCCAAAAGCAACAATATTGGTATCACTATGGCATGACTAACTGGCCTTCTCACGGCTGTGGGAAGGGTTCCTTCTTTTGCCAATTTTACCAGCTGGAGCTGAGTGAGGGTGAATCAGAGTTATTATTGTTTTAGATTACACAGTCACTGTGCAAAACACTGCTGACATGCAGTCTTTAATATCAGCTTTTCAAAGTTACATGAGCCTCCAGCCACATGGAAAGGATGTGGGGGTATCTAAGTTCATTGTGGGTATATTTTCCATTACCTTTTGTAATGTTAAGTAAAAGCTGTTGCAAAAGATAGCATGGTCCCCTGGCTTGAAATGAAATCCAGAGAATAATTCAAAATGCAATGCTAACAAGCGAAGATATCAATCCTTAGTTATAATGTGATAATTTATATGTATTTGTATTGGCACTCCCTTAAAATAGGTGAAAATATCTTCTGATGCATTTGTCAACATATTTTGTTAAAGATGCACCGAATAAGAGTGAAACTATATAACTTCATTTACAGCTTTTTTTACAGTGGAAATTATATTTTAAAGATTAAACTCCTTTGTCAAAGTGGTTGGTTTAAAATGTTATGTTTAGAAGGATAAAAGGATGGTTGTGCATTAAACTAAGTGGGCATTAAGAAGGTGGATGTGTTTTCCACTCTAGCTGCAGATACATTTAATGAGAATATGCACAGAAACGCTCACCATCTGGTTCATCTTGTCGCTTTCCACTTTGAAGATGAAGCACCATTGGGTGTTTGCAGTAAATGACCGTTAGATAAACTTTGACATTATTGCTTTCTGATGTCTCCATAATATTTTAAACTTAAGAGTGACACGATCTCATTCTCCTTCAGGAAAGGAATTAGGCTTTAGTTCATACTGTGCCACCATACAGTATATGAGTGACATCCATCAGAGCCACATGTCAAGTGATTCCCTTATCCAGATAGAAGCGATTATCTGTAGAAACCTGGTGAAGCAGCAGACACCCTAATATCCCACAGATAGAAATTATTTTCACTGAAGCCCTGCCTATGTTGTTTGTCAAATCCATGTTCAAGCACATAGTTATTACTCAAAGTAAGTTTAGAACTTGTAAAATAAAATGTTGGTCCTAAAAGAAAAAAATAAGTCTTTTGAGCAGCCTTTCACAAACAGCTGCAGCTGAGGGGCCACAGGTACAAAAACAATGTTCCCTTCACTTGACATCATGTCTGATGTCATTCTGTGTTTGTCCCAAAGTCCAAAGCACACAACATCAACATCCACTGTGTGATAGGTCCAGAATATTTAAAGAGACTGCCAGCTGTAAGCTTCCGTGCCATTAAAAACATCAAAAAATAGAGTTGATGGTCATACATAAAACACTGCGTTTGCTATTAAAACAACAGCGTAAACTGTTGTGGCTATGAAATATTTATTTTGCAGTGTTTTATGGCCACTATAATAAAACAAATCTCAGATCACAAAAATGCTTGTTTCCCATCTACAAGTCAGTTTTTTCTCAAGGTGCAAAACCATGCTAAACTTTTCCATAGACTTTTATTTGGACCACAGAATTCTCATTCAGGCCTCATGCCACCATTTGACACGATTTTGTTCCCAATACACACATATGCTGTTGATTTAGTATTGAATTATAAAACCATCTACTTTAGGAGTTGAGCTTTTGACCACTAGGAGCGCTATGGAGCATAGAGTACCTCATACACGTGGGCAATGCGACACACATTTCTGCTGATGGTTTCATGCTATTTCACTGACAGTGATTGATAGTTGGTGGCTGTAACATGGCAAGAAACTGAGCGTTGCAACCATCCAAGACAGAAGAAGATTGCTAGCATGCAAACATGGATGTAAATAATCTAGATTACAACTTATTATTTGAGTTATTACAATTATTTAAAAATCAGCTTTGTGGATGTTTTATGAGGAGGGAAAACTTGTTTATTTTGCTGGAGACCCTGCAGAGCCCCACCCATGATCTTTGCAGGTCCCCAGCCCACACCTTGAGAACCAGCTGTTTCGGCGTGGGCCTGTGAGTCCGTTCACAGGGATGTTATGAAACGGCACTGTGAGATTTAAGCTGTCACTGGTCATTGTTGCCTCGGCCACCGTGTCCCTGTCAGCTGTCGGAGGTTTCTGTGCATCAGGGGGAACAGAATCATGACTGAAGCCTCACAAACTGAATCAAAGCACTGTGCACTGGATTGAAAGACAGCTGTAAACACCCTTGAGCAATTGCACTGGGGGATAATGTGCATACACGGGCAGGCTCCCAGTCCATTGTCAGTTACCAGTGGAGTGTGGTGATTTGGGACACTAGAAGAGACTAAGAATTCACATTTAAAATCTTCATTTCAAAATATGACACCCCATCGATGTCTGTTCAAATGCATATGCAATGGCTGCATACATTTCATTATTTAACTTATACAATTGAAGCGTGATAAATTTCTGGCGCAAAATGTGATATCATGAGGAATGACAGGGCTGCGTTATAAATTGCAAGCTGTTTTCATTATGGAATCTGTGGAAAGTTAATTGAACCCAACCCTGGCAGCACACATGGTGCCTTATTACTCTCCATCAATCCATCAAAAGGTCTCAATCCCTCATTCTTGGCCAGCTGGCTATTTCAGGGTGAGGCTAGCGCTGCAGAAATCAAGATAGCGTGAAGAGAAACCATCTAAACCTAGTAGCTACATCCTTCCGCCTCGAGGATGAGCTCTGATTAACCATGACCTCCTAACTGTGTCATTTCCCAGCATGAGAAAAAGAAGGTGAGAAGAGAATGAAACGAGGCAGGAAGACAGAGAGACACGGAAAGAGTAAAAAGCAGAAGAGTAAATGTAAAAATTGAGAAGGAGAAAGAGAGATGGAATCCTAAATATGCCTGTAGTTCCATAGAGAATAAAACAATAGATGAACAAATATGTGACAACTTCCCTCGCTTTTTCCACTCACGTTGTTTGCCACTTGACGAGGAGTGTGCCCTGTCAACCCAGGACTCTCCCCCGACTTGTGAACCGCCAGTACACACCTCCCTAGCATTGCCAACTGCCAGGGCAAATGAGATGGTCGGTTGATCTCGTGGAGGATTTGTATTACCCTCGTGCAACCGAGAAGCTCCACTGCTCTCTCTCAGCTGCGCTATTGAGGGAAGTGTTTATGTGGCGATCAGGGTTTAACCATGCCCTCAGATGCCTGAATTTGTGTAACTCTCTCGGCACCAGATTTAGCTGCCATCTGTGTGGTGTCAACAGCTCAGTCTGAACATTTTCTGCCATGTCACTGTTAACAGTGGCAGCCTAGCAAGTTCATCCCTTGGGCTATAATTATGGAAATGTGTCCCAATTCACTTTATTTACATACAGATGCATACTTGTGCTTACAGATTCTCACAGGTTCATAAAAACATTCTTAGCCTGTAAGTTGTAAAAAATACCAGTTTTAATCCAAACATTACATATGTAATCAAGGCTAAGCCATGCTAGTGGCACTGTGAAGCTGTACTTAGGCACAGCAGTGCTTTGAGCTAAATGCTAACACTAGCATGCTAACATGCTCACAAAGACAATGTGGCAAAGCAAGGCAGCTTTATTTATATAGCACATTTCAAACAGAGGCAATTCAAAGTGCTTTACATAGGCAAAGAAAAACATTAGAATGACATTCAAAACAATAAGATTAAAATCAATTAAGACAAAATGAAATTTTAAAATGAGATAAAATGACAAGAGAGTCATAAAATGAAATAAAATATATAACATGCTAAAGTTTAGCAGGTCTGATGTTAACCATGTTCAATATCTTAGTTTAGTGTGTTAGCACACTAGCATTTGCTAAGTAGCACTAAACACATTGCTGAGGCTGATGGGCATGTCATTAGTTTTGCTAATTTGTTCATAAACTAATATAAAACCAACTGAAAATTTGACCTGATGATGTTGCTAGAGGGAAAGTAAAGGGATCACCAAAGTTATTACATTTCACCCTGAGAGAACATAAATCTCTGTACCAAATTTCAATCTATCCAATAGTTGTCCAGACTTTTTACTCCAAACCATAAATGTCAACCTCATGTTGGCGCTACAGGAAAGGTCAGAGAAAAATCTAAATCATTAGTATACATTGTCTGGGAACCATGAACGTCTGCACAAAACTTTCTGCCAATCCAGATATTTTACTGGCCGGGTGACATTTTTGACCTGCTGATTCATCTCTGGGCAACATAAATGTCTGTACAAACGTTCATGGCTATTCGTCCAGATGTTGATATTTCAATCAAAGTGGTGAACCGACTGACCAACTTTGCCATCTCTGCAGAGCCACACTTCTAGCATGGCAAAAAAGCCGATACAGTATCTTTCAAATTCTTCTGATGCTTTGTAGAAATATGCATTAGTGTACATTGCTGTCTGTTTTTTGTTTTTGTTTTTACAAATGGGGCTGCCAAATGTGGACATTTTCAGACTCTCACTCACTTGGAAGTCACTTGGAAACAAAAGCAGACATCAAACAAATTATTTGTACAAAGCAGCTATACTGGGGGAAAGTGATTCATCAGAGGGCAACATAGACAAACTTTAGTTTATGTGAAAACTTAATGATGAATAAATAATAAATACTGCACAGGTTTTATAGTAAATTAACATATTGTACCATTCAAATGCAGTCTGATCTTAGTCACAGAGATATTAACAAATGGACTCGGCATTAATCTTCATCAGAGCATTACGTTTGGTAAAATGTGATCTAAATCGGTGTTTGGTAACCCTCCGCCCACACACACGCTTTCCTCAGACTCATCTCATCTTATCGCTGGCGCAATCCCTTTAATTTTGGCACACAGAGATGAGTGACCAAGCTACAGTGTCACACTATCATCAGTCAGTCATTCTCTCTCTCTCTCTCTCTCTCTCTCTCTCTCTCTCTCTCTCTACACACTCTCGCACAGAGATACACACACACACACACACACAATAGACTTGCAGAGGAAGAGAAACCAAGGACAGCCTCTTATGCCCAGCAGCCCTCAGGCTGTGTGGAACAGTGCTAGTGGAAAGGGCAATGTGACTGGCTTTTCAAGTGAAGTCTCTGCCTTTGCCCTCGGTCTGGCTACTGTGAGCATGTTAGAGACAAAAAAAAAAAAAAGAAATATAAGTGCTGCTCATGACGGCAGACAATACTACAGGAGGCACAGATGGACCCATGAGGCTAAGATTAAGAGAACATCTGTTTCTCATGTAACTCTCTGGCCAGAAACAACAAGACCACTGCAAAAAGCTACTAGTTTAAAGCAAGGTTTGGGCCTTGCAACATTATGCAGACAGTGGTTGCACATTTTTGCAGGAATACACGCATTAGCAAAAGTGAACAAGCACATAATATATAAGATAATATAGATTTTTCTCATGAATTTAACTGCTTTAAAATAAATGCATTTAAGTCTTGCATGTATCCATCCATCCATACTTACTGTCCACATTGTTGTACATCCTATGACAGCAGTCAAATAAACTCAAGTTAGCCAGCTAAACTGGCTAGTAACAGATCAGTATCCCTCACATTAATGTTAGTCTAGTTATTAAAGCAAATTATAATAATGTTTTATATGGCATGGGCACTGTATTCATGTGGCTGCCCAAACATTATTCCCTAATGGATAAACTGAGTAAAAAATGTTAAATATACTTGAAGAAAAAATAAATAGATATTAGATGTTTCTCCTTTAATTGAAACATACCCTCAAGTGTTGTGTGTTTTAGATTGTATTAATGGATATTTGTAATAAAAAACATGTGGAAAATATGCCTCAGTAATAATCTACCACTGTCTTATTATTATTCTTTTATATATCGGTATAAAGACCATTTACATAAAACAAAAAGAAAACAAGCTTGTGAAACTTGTGACTATCCTCACAAGAAAACCAAAGGCTAATAAGGCTGGTGTTATTCTATATTTCTTCAAATTGTTTGTGTGTGTTTATTTGATCTGACCAAAAACGCTGCCGTGTGTTACAGTATGTAAATAGCTGAGAGAGCTAAATCCGTACAGGACTGACATGCACTTTGAAAGTGGTCCGCTGGTGAAATTATTTGAAAGCACAGCATATCTCTATTATGAATAGGAAAGCAGTAATCTTTTACATAGGCGCACAGAGAACGGTTCGTCTGTTTTACTGCGACTGAGGATCTGCTGGGAAAGTGGGTCTAAAATCCTCCACGGATTGGCCACGAAACACTGCAGAGAGCCCATTGTGAAGATGTCACTCATTTTGCGCGCTCAGTGACGGCAGAAGTCCCCGGGGTTCAGCCACATGTAAAAATAGATCTGCTTTGATTGACGGGCCGAAATACAACCAGGGATTTTCATTGAGGGCTGTGATTCACACATTTAAAAAAGAGTTCACCCTGTGAATGTGTGTGAATGTTCTTGGAGTCTACACGACAGGCTGTACAAACACAGTCAGTGCAGTTAGCTGTATCACATGTAGCTTTCAGAGTTTATGAGGACACGTAAACATGCAATCTGCTGATGCAGGGATGCGGAAGTCACACGAAGCCTGATGACATTGTCAGCTGCCAGAGGGACAGGGTGATTGACAGGCCTTTCTCTCTGACAGCTGCCTCCCAGACCCCAGCAGCCCAAGCAAAAGAATGGCTCTCCTGGATTAGAACAAGAAATGTCCCAGCGTATTTCATCATCACAGGGGTGTTTTGGGGATGTGAGGACAGTCCACAAGTTGTCGGTGTGGACCAGTCACCACTCACATCACAGAAAACCACCATGCGTTTGTGTTATGACAGGCCAAAGACAAATCACATCTATTACATCAGCGAGAGGTCAGCTCCTCCTAGTCATATCTGCTACATCTGAGGCCAGGGTGTTAGTTATGTTTTAACCCAGCCATACATCATCAGCTATGTTTTGATTTCTCTTTGAGGCTGCAAATATGAAGTCATTTCCCTTGAGCTCAGAGCAGGCCAATCCTTTAGTGTTTCAGTTGTTGTCAAAGGCCTGTAAACACAAATAATACGCCAAGATAGCGGCGGTATTTTCAAGTAGTTCAAACGTCAATCATGAAGATTTCTCCAATGGTATTTTGCGGCACTTAGGCATTCTCAAACATCTTGGCATGAGATTGTTTTGTCATGTCCACAGCTGCACACCACACATCATCACTAATGTGTCCCTGGCACACGCTCCGGGGTCAAGAGGTCCAGCTGAGAGATGGCTTGAAATGATGACATCATTAGCTCAGTGCCACTGGGCAGCGTGATGGCAGTAAGAGGGCAGGCAGGGTGGCACTGTGGGGTGGGAGGACAAAAATAACACGAGTGTAAATTTCTGCCTCCTCATCTGGGCCAGTAACGGAAACACGCTACGTTCTCCACCCAGCACTTCACGATCACGTCGTGTCTGGCAGCAGACACTGAGCCTGATCTCACCAAAAAATGTGGTTGCGTCCAAGAGGGATGTTGAAATCCAAGGTTAACAGTGTTTGTGTTGGCAGCTTCATGAAATATGTGCTTCTGTTTCAAGTCCGTCCAAAGGAAGATGAAATTAGACGGGGCACTCTGCGTAGGGGCACTCAGACAGAATGCGTAATTTCATTCAAAGGCACATTAACTTTGAGACAGCTAATGACAGAGATGGAAACACAGAGACAGAGACAATTTCAATTGGTGCGAGTTGAACCAGGCGGGGATAGTTGCCAAGGAGATAAGTCCTGTGAGCATGAGGTGTGACTTCTGCGTCACTGATTTATTTTTTTTTTTTCATTTAGTATTCCTCCCTCCTCTCTTCAGTGTATCTCAGTCCTTCGTTCCTGCAACGTCAGACATCATGTTTCAGCACCCAGCACCCCCACCACCTCCCACCGTCACAGAGGAGACGTAGGTGGGGGCCTCGCCTGTTTTCCTTTTTCCAAGATCACCGTCAAAGTCATGGCTTCACATGTGATGAGGACAGGAAAATATTTCTGACTGTCGCCAAAGACATCTCCCTCTTGTTCACAGCTAGTCAGCAAGTGAAAGGATGTTCTGTCAGCACATGCCACTCTGAGCGCGCACGCACACACACACATACACACACACACACACACACACACACACACACTGGAGGAGAGTGACATTTGAGCTTTGTATGGCATGTCACCATCTCCCTAAATCAGCCATGGAAGCCATATTTTAAGGCGATGGATGGATTCGGGGTGACATTTAGAGATTCTACCTCAATTAGTAGATGGGTCTTGCATGCATGCATATACACTTAGTTGAGTTGTAGACACACACACACACACACACATCCACAATGGCATGCATAAATATATATATCCATGTCCGCACCCCACTGCCCTGTGCTGCAGAGTTACGCAAGAAAGGACACAAACTTATTTGACCCTAGTTTTCCATGGATGTTAAAATAATGGACAAATTCTAGCAAAAAGCTTCATATCTAGGTAGGTCCACCACATTATAATATCATCATATCATATTATCATTGCTTATAGATAATTCTTTTAATAAGTTGCATCAAAAATCAAAATGCACGGAATGTAGGCTGTTATTTATGGGGATGCTCCTTTCTGATCTGTTGGATCATTAAGTAAGTGGATCGTATAATTGGCCAGAAGTAACCGATCCACATTCTAGTTTTTCTCTGTTCTGATGCATGATGCTGTTGTCAATGCCATTCACAGACACTAATGTTACCAAATATTTACTCCATTTAGTTTTTTCTAAAATTATATTTAGTTATTTTCTGCATTTTTGATGCCATCTTAAAACATGAACTAACCAGATTTTATTACATGTTTAACAAAGCTTGATAAAGCAGGGCGGCTCAGAAATCAAGGACTGACATTAAATCGTATTAATGACAAACTTTTACACAACTGGAGGTGAAAAACACTGCAGAGAGCTACATTGTTTAGCAGGTCGGTTTGGGGTTTGAAAGGAAAAAAAGTGATGCAGGTTGGTGAAGAGATGCAGAAGCATGTAATTACATTCAGTGATGAAGAAGTTGAATTTGACGGTGTATCTGTTGTTACGAGGTTGATGCATTGTAACGATGCAATTTCATAAACCTTCTGTACAATATAACTGAACTGATGTCTAGTTACAGCTTCACATTCCTTAGACATAGAAGAATGATCAATCAGTTCCACACAGAAAGGTTTACAGATTTTAAGTTTAAGAAAAAAAGATCCCTGATATCGGATTGGTACTCAGTATCCTTAAACTTTTATATCCAAACTGCAGATGAGACAGTTTTTCAAACGCAAGCAAGTCTGCAGTGCTGCATTTTCTCATCTAAACGTGTAAAAAAAATGATGACCATCCACAAAACATGTGCTGATCATTGCGGATGCACAAACACGCACTGCAACAGAAAAGGTCAAGACACACGTTACAAGGACAGGACGGGAAACAAAGGACACGGGACAGGAAAGGGACGCAGCAGAGAGCCTCATTAGGAGACAAGTCGGTTAACTACACAGGCTGAGACGCTGCACACGACAGGACATGAAAAGTCTAACCCCTGCTGCTCCCTGCTCTAAGTCCCCATGATTTGAACGCCAATGACGAAAAAACTCAGTTCAGGGAGACAAATGTCCCCATCAATTCTCCTCCAGTCTAATGGATGTCTCCAAGGGAGCCACAGCAAGGAGTTTTGCAATCACTCATGCCTCCCCCCCCCCGCCCCCATCATTCACAACACCTTCCTGCCTGGCAAATGTCAGCGTGTCATAGCCTAACCAGGCTCTCCAGTGCATGTGTGTGTTATGTGTGTTGTGTGTGCGTGAGTGAGTGAGTGAGTGAGTGAGTATAGGGGGCATTGAGATATCTGAGTGTGAGATGGATTGAAGTGGTGATGTGGAGGCAGCAGGATAGCGAGGGGTAGAGAGGACAGCTGCCGTGAAACGTCTCCCTCTGCCCGTATTAGTCAAAGCAATTCAATCTATCATCCTCCTCTCCACTCCTCGCCCCCTCCACTCAGTTGTCATTCTGCTGTGAAGAGTGTGATGGATGGACTCCACTCGCTGTTTATTCCAACTCCATGAAGGAAGCAGTCCCGGGCAGAAACGCCTTGGACGAATGAAATGAAATAAATGTTTGTTTTAACTTATGTGGAGTACGAGGCGGGCGGGGTTTAGCACAGCAGCACATTTCAGAAACCCACATTTAAAAAGTCAATATTTCTGGTGTTCATATATTCAAGTCGATAGAAATAAATAAGATTGTTTGTTTGTTTTCATAAGCTCATTAACAAGTTATATCAAACTTAAAATCCAGAATTATTTGCAAATGCTTAACTTAAATATTTGGGTTTGGAAGTGGATTTAGCGAAACAGATTTCTGACTGTATGTATGTAACCTACCCCGTATAAATAAAGGTCAAAGTGGCTACAATCAATATTTTTATATTAACAATGTGGCACATGACTACTGTACTTGTATTTGAAAGGAGGTCGCTCATAGTGACAAACCTACAGAAAGTTATCTCTCTGTATTTTTTTCAGGAGTTGGTGGAGTGCAAAACTTAACTTACAATAATCAGTTGGACACAAACACGACTCCAGATGAATGCTAATGTTGCTGGATGTGTACATAGCCAACTGTTTGCTAAGACGCACCCCATATCAACTCAAAAGGTGAAAATGTGTCAGTGTTGTGTTCACAGCTTGTTTCCACTGTGACCAAAGACTAGCAATTGTTTAAATAAAATAAATAAATAACCAGTAAGTACTGATTTAATCATTTACAGGTCAAAAGACAATCATGTCATTTAGGTTAAAATGGGGATATATGTTGTTCAAAAGTTTTTTGTTTTTTTTACATCGAGTCAACCATTGTTTCAACAGCATCTTGACAGCTGTACACATTGAAATGTACAATAATCATATATAAATATTTTGTTATATTGAATTTTTAGCTTTATGTAACCGTTGCATAAACCGTGTAAATGTCATTTTTCAACAAACTGTAGTAGAAATGTCAAGATTTCTTTTGACATACACATCTTCACTGAGGCCGGCCTCCTCTCCTGAAACAAAGACCCCCTCCGCCAGCATCATATGAAGAATTTATACATTTCTATAAAATAAAACAGTAACCTTCAGGGGGAAAGGTTTGGACGTGATATTTCACAAATGTCATACTTTTAATGAGTATGACTGTTGTTTATCTACTAACTCAGTTGATCACAAGACAAGATGCATCAGGATCGGAAAGTTTTAAATTTAAAGGAAAATGGAGCAGATAACAGAAAATAATCACAATATAAATATCTGCAGAGGGAGATCCATCAGTACATCTGCTCCATTTGTCACTTTAACTTTATGATTGTAGTACGACTTACTTCTCAGAAAGGGTATGTGCAAGTCTAGCATCACAGATACACACATTTATGTATGTCAGTCTTTATTTGCACACTCTTGCTTTCCTTTTATGCATCTCTCACACTCACTGTGAACGCACCTATGTAATTGGATAGCGCGTACAAAAAAAGATCCAAGGCCTTCCAGGCAGTCAGTAAATAATATCCTGCACATCATCACATGATGTCACTCATCTGTAGTCAATCATGAACAGATGGGACGGTGTGACTGCCATGTTAATAATGTCCTCCAATCAATCATTTGAGGAACTGTAGTGGTAGCGGCTCGTGTAATGTCACATGGGAGGAGATTAAAGGTGAGCTATGACCTTTCCTGGATTACAGACAGACCCAGTAATCTGCTGAGACTGGAGGACACACCTCGCTGCATCTTAAAATATTCCTTCAGTGTCTCCACCTGACCAGAGAGAGAAGGGGGAGACGATAGCACCTTGCTGTGGCTGACATTTATCAGCCTGCTTTGACTGATGTCCCATATGCCTCCTGTTTCTCCTTGAAGTCCAATTTCAGTTTCATTTTGTTTGTTGACAAATTTCATCAGCTCAGACAAGAGACAACAGCGGATAAGCTGTGAAGTTGTCTGTTTAAGCCATTCAGGTAGAAATGTTCGCACTCTCTTTGCTCGCTCTCACAAAACAGAGGAAAATTGCAAGTCGTCTAGACAGGCGGAGACCTTGGAGGGGAATTTGTCCTCTGGAGCATGACATTTGTTGAACAGCTGTCAAACACTGCCCCCCTGTGGTGAAATATGTTGACTGTGCAGCAGAATATCCTTTGTTAATGCCAGTTTAATAACCCCTTAACATACAGGTTTCCCCTTAAGTAGCTTTAAATCATCCTATTTCAAATGTTCTGCAGCATCATATTTATTCTGTATTGTTCCAGCTCTTCACAGAAGCTATACAATGTTTTCTCTGAGTCTCATATTCAAACCCAAGACTGATGCTATTCATGGCTGCACAATTCCATCAGATGGAAATATTTTGGATGTCTCCACCGTCGTTTTCAACACATCGCCCCCAAATTCAATCTGACATTTTTTGGTGTGTTTGGAAAGTTTGGGATTTCCGCTTGAATCTAAAATAAAGTTCTCTGGGTTTCAACCATGTTTGGCTGCACAGCATGATGATGGCTGACTCCCCGGCAGGCAGTGGCTTGACAAGAGTTTCAGGAAAAAACAGTTTGTCTGCCTGTCAAGAGAGGATGTTAAAAAGGATCAGATATGGGATTCCTGCCATTAGATCAAAATAACTTTTTAAAGGTCTAACCATGAGACTAAGACTGACACTTGATGTATGTTTACTGGGTCAACAGTCAACCCAAAGCAGGTGTTTTCACCTGATTGTGGCCTGAAGTGCATCATCATCATCATGTCAAAAGTTGTAGCGTTTAGCGGTGGCAGAGGTTTAGCCTCACCAAGTGTTTTCTAAATCTTTGTTGAAATCAAGCTACACGGACGACCGCAAGAATGACCTGGTCATCCTCGTGGTTTCAGCCAGAAACACAATGTAAAAGTTTGTTTTAAAGAGGCCGAAGGACAGATGCTAGACTATCTTTGTTTTCCATGAATCTGGCGAGTGTCCAGTGAAGAAAAAATAACCAAGTCAATTTCCAACTCTTAAAATGTTTGTCTGTTTTTTTCCAGGAAAGCAGCGGAAAGTGAGAACGAGTAAAGAGAAAAGCCTCAAGGCACTTGAAAATGATCCACCCTGCTGGATTTCCTTCATCAAGACATGGTGCTGTGTGTGTGAGAGGGGAATCCCCAGGATGCCTGAATGGAAGATGGCTGCCAGACAACGTGAAATCTGGCTCCAGTTTATTTGAATCAAGGGAAGAAATATCCCCCTTTGTTATTCCTCATTTCATTGTCTCTTGACTGAAAAACTGTATTATTAGGTATAGCATTTATGTCTCTAAACAAGCATGGACTATATTCTAAGGACCTCCTTGTTCCTTGTTTAGACATAGTACTAGTATTTGGATGTTTGAATTTTAAATGTAAATTAAAAGTTTTAAAAATCTTTACTTTAATGGTGTTCACCTACAAAGCTGCAATGTGAATAAAAGGTTGTAAGAAAGAAAGGCCTGAAGCATGTTTAATATTTTTAATTAGGGACAGTTTGTTATGGTGATACCATTGATTGTGAGGGCCACTTGATATTCCAACTCTGTCCTACTTCCCAAGGGCGAGCTGAGATCCAGGGAGGCTCCCTTCTTGTAGGTAACGAATGTTAACACCAGGGGGCTCACTGAACAACCGGAGACAGCGAAGTGCGACTGAATTACCACCAGCTCCATGCTCACCGTCCTGCTGATTGTGACTTCAGAGCAAGAAGACAAGAAAGTACATCCTTATTTTATTTGTATGGGTTACTGGTTTGTATCTTTCCTGTCTTTTCTCTTTCTTTTTTCTCTTTATTTGTTTTCAGATCTGCTCAAAGGACTGAGATTCACTCATTTCTGCAAACTTGAGTTTCTGCTATCATTTGTGTGAATGTGAATATTATGGCTTATTAACGCTATTGGTCGAAGGTGTGTGTGTGTGGTGTAGATGTATTATAGATATATGTATTATAAACTATTAATAAAATGTGTTAAAATTAAGCAATTAAGTCATTTTCCTAAACTCACACCATGTTTTTCTATTTTAATTTGTTTTTAATTTGTTAACTTTCAAATCTAGTATCTTTTGTGTTGCTTGCCTGTATTTCTGCACTTTTATATTGTAAATCTTTTTACCTTGTGGTATTTTTATTACCCTGTACAGCACATTGAATCACCCTGCTGTATGAAATGTGCCATACAAATAAAGTTGCCTTGCCTTGCCTACTAACAGATGCTGGCGTTTTGCTACAGCAGCATATTTCTTTTTATTTTGTCTACATTAAATAAACTTCAGATTATGAAATTTGAGTTGAGATTTGTTGCTGCTGTTTCATCTTCTGTCCCTAACCTTAAATCCTACTCTAGCAGTGAGGATTTGTGTATCGTCAACAAGTACAAGGACTATAGCCGAACGCTTCATCTAGCTGTCAGTCACACGTTCGCAGACTGACAGGTGACCTTCAGTTTATGGATTGCCTCTTTCACTATACTGTGCATTGGAATATCTTTATTATTAGCTATAGCATTTTCTTACTGCTGAATATCTCTAAACAAGGATCTAGCTGCATCTCTTTTGCTAAAATCAAATCCTAAATCACAAAATGTATCATACTTTTCGTCAGCAAAAATCCATTAAATTAAACCTGTGCTAGGGCTGTTTTGCTGATTACATTTCATCTTTCCCCTAACCACCACTCCCATCAACCATGAGGCTCAGGAGTCTGCAGTTCTTCACTCCAGCAGCTGATTTCCCTCGCACACATTCAGCCACAGAGGGACGCGTAATCACCGAAATCTGCTGTTGCCGTGATTGGACGGAATGAAAACCTGTTGACTCTCGGGTCTCAGTGACACATGGTGATGAACAACTGCAGTATCGTCACGTACAGAGGAGGAAAGGAGCTGAATGAGGGAGGCTGCAAATCTGTAAGTCTGATGAGCAGTTCAATCAGTCAATAACCCAGTAACACTAAAACTACAGATTAGAAATGTCTTTATAGTTTAAATACACACTGTGCTTTAACATGTACGCATCGTCCATCACGGTTTAATATAAATCCCGATAAATCCTAATGCTGCAGACACGTATAACCACCCACTTCATGTATATAAAGTAATCTATTACAATAATCACTCAATATTTATTCCTTTGCACTATTTGTTTACAATTGACTTGTATATAGACATTGTATGTTGTGGTTATTGTTGCTTTTTATATATATATTTATTTATACAGCTATTTTTAGTTTATTTAATAGTTGTATATTTGTTTTTACCTACCTTCGTTCAGCTTTGTTGTCCTTGTTTTCAGCTGTATATCTATTTCTATAAATAGTTCTTGGAACTGTTCGTTCAGACTGCAGGTGAAAGTGGCCCAATTCTGATTTTTTTTTTTTTGCTCATATGTGACTTAAATCTGTTTTGTTTGTTTTTTTATAACAGTGTGAACAGCACAAATCACATGAAACCTGATGTTTCAATTCTGATTTGGGCCACTTTCATATGTGGTCTTTAATCAGATACAGGTCTGATATTTTGCAGTGCGACCTCAGTCTGAACAGTCACATCGGAATTCATGCGATTTTTACGTCACTTTGGATCGACATTCGTCACAATTCTGTGCTGGCGGGAGTCACTCTGTGAATACAAATATTAATTAAATTTAAAAAATGTAAAAATTTGGCTCCCTTTCTCCTCGTCCTCGTTATCATCTGCTCAAGAATTCACTACCTTCCCCTACACATCAGATTATAAATGAAACCGGATCTGAGCAATAAATCCGAATTGAGCATTCGGGCTTGCAGTGTGAACGTAGCCATTGAGAGGAACTTAAAATCAGAGTCAAATTCGTCGTATGTATAGACCTACAATAAAGCTGATTCTGAACTGTCCATTGTCTTTGTAGTAGAGAGTGTCTTCCCAGATCCATATTCTTTATATAAGTTTGAAGTCTATCTACTTATTATTGCCATTCTGTTTCTCCTTATTGTAATATTTAATAGTTATTTCTGTTTTCTCTGTACACAACAACATCTATGGGAGTTTAGAGAGTGCGGCCTGGTAAAGCTCTTTGTGAATTGTGATTTTGGGCAACATAAATAAAACTGACTTGACATGAAATGGTAAGAGCAAAGGACAAGAGACATAGTGTAATGCTATATCTCTACGACTAGATGGCGTTCAAGATCTATTCTTCTAAAAGCTTCCAAGACAGATTTTTCTTCAGCCGCACTAAAACTAACTAAAACTGTTTGCAAAAATGGACTTTGACACAGTGTTTGAATTTTGTCTTTTAGATTATGTTTTTTTCAAATAATATACAAGAATACACAGATAATACAAATAAAAATGTCAAGATGTGGTTTATCGTGCCATGTAGATCAGACAGATGCCTCCCTTTCCTCTCTGTCTCTTAGTCTTGCCTCCATGATTTGGCACCCTCCTGCTGCTGGAGGAGATGGAGCTCAGCCTAAAACCCAGCGAGCGTTTCACAGCGAGCGGGGGAAAGATATCCCCTTTGGTTCTGCCCGACGCAATGTGGCATCTGTGGGTTGTGTAACTCAAGTGGAAGGGAATTAAGAAGAAAGAAAAAGAGGTTCAGGGACTCTAAAAGCAGTCACAGAGAGTTCACGTCTCTCTGTATCGCAGTGAAAATGTTCAATTGGTTTGATGACAATAATAGTAATTATTGTCTAGAAAATCTGCACGTGTTGCACAAATGTCACTGTGTCACCGCACGTTTTACAGACACATTACTTGTGCACCTTATTATGACAGGGCGTCTTTTTACACATGAATATTCATATTCATCAGCAATTAAAATCAGTTTCTTTGCAATTAGCTCGGCATATAAACACTCCTCACCTGCAGTGCGACGTCGAGGAATCACGACACATTTTCCTGGAAGTTTAAGAGGAAAGAACTTGGCAATTTCTTATCATTAACACCAACAACAACAAAGCTGTTGTCTGTCCTTGAATGATGGCTCCTGTTTAAAAGTTGCTTCGAGGTCCCTGCCAAGCCAGAACAGCGTGGCTCAAGCATGGTTTTTATTTACAACCCAAGGTCCCTGCAAGGCCCACATTAACCTCTCAGTCTTATTTACTGTACCTGCTGGGCTGTATTAAGCAGAGCCTGAGTCCAGTTAGAGTTGGTAATGTAATTCTCCGTACCCCGAGCCCAGATGTCCAGATTTCTTGGACGCATTCATTCGTCAATCCAGGCAAAGGGTCTTTTAGCAGTCTGTGCTGCATTAGCCACTGTCTCGTAACTCTCTTAAAAATCTGGCTCCTGGGGTCGAACTTTTGAGCTTCTTGCCAATTAAGGGCACTTGTATGGTAAGCAGATCCATTCCTCCAGCGCCCGGAGGAATCACCATGTCTTATTTCATTCTAATTCCACTTTCCATCATGTTTCAGGAGCGGCACATGATGGGAACAGCTTGTGACAGTTCTGACCTATTTGGAGGTCTTTCCTACACAACATGAGCCGGTGAACTTCTTCCTCACTCGCTCACGCTGGCCTTAATGTCCTCGGTGGCCACGTACCGTTTTTCCCCTCACAGCCGCCACTGTGAGAAATTTGCTGTGACCTCCCGCCTCCCAGACAGTCTGGTGAAGGAGGACATTTGCTGTAACACCGTCAGACAGAACAGCAGCAACCTGATGGATGGTCGTCAAACCTGAAAAACATACCACGCTGTAGGCTGAACACATACTGCTGTACCTACTGTATGCCTGTACCATTTTCTAGAAATACATACTTGTTTACTAATTGTTTGATTAATGTCATAAAAGTTTACAACTTACAACTCATGTTAATAAGCACTTATTAATGCTTCATAAATCAGTAATAAGTCCTTCGTATGGACAACTTTTTGGGTTGCCAGAAATAAACAAATCATGTTTGTTGGTGTTTATCCTCCTCCAGCATAACTTTTTGTTTTTTGCCTGTTTAGCTGCTTTTTAATTCATAAGTTAGACCCAACCATTCGACCACTTCACTTCTGGAAAAGGGCTGCAGACCATCTGGACTAATCAAACCATCTAATAACAACTTCTTAACATTTCCAACTGCTGACTTGATGGTTTATTAGAAAGTGAGAAACCCATAACTCTGCGTTATTAGTGAGTTACTCATTTCAGGTTTGTTTGGTCCAGATTTTGGTCCAGATGCTCTGCAGCCGCTTTTCAGAAGTGGTAAAACTGATGGAAAATGAGCAACTGGTTTACCACCAATTACTGCGCTTTCACTTCAAACAGTATTTTGATGATGCATTTCTAAATAGTCATTCCAACTCAGTGTTTTGGGGAGTTTTATGTTTAATTTGCTTTGAAGGATTACGTAGTTCTTCGAAGGTGATGAGTGGAAATACTTAAGAGTCTTGGGCCTGTAAAACACTTTCAGAAATCCCGCTGGACACATTTTAGAAATTACAACTGGCTGTCAGCTATACATGCAATTGCACACCATAAAATGACAAAGACATTAAACTTTTAAATTAAAAGAAATAAAAATAATTAATTACTTTCAAAGTATTTTCTAAGTGGCAGTCTAAATAGCTTGCTGATGACATTTTATAAAGGAAACAACAACAACAGCACTTTAATTCAACCATAAAGTAGACCATTGCTTATCGTGTGTGGAACAATTACATCTGTGCATCACCGAACACACATTTAAACATTTGAGTCATTTTTTTGCCAAATGAATACGGACATAAGCTGCTGTAACTCTGTTAGACTTCACTTACAGATGAAAAAAATATATGTATCTGTCCTCAGATATATATATATATTTTAAAAATCAATTTTATTCTTAAATGAATTACAAGAAATGGCTCATGGTTGAACCTAATTGCTGACTCTGGCCGGGGAAAGAAGTACTCAGATCTTGTAAAAGTAGCAAAACCACAGTGTAGAAATACTCAAATTTTACAAAAGTGTTGGGATCAAAATACACTTAAAGTACCAAAAGTAAAAGTATTAATTATGCAGAATGGCCCACTTCAGAATAATGTATTTTATATTATTGTATTATAATTATTGATGCATTCATGTGTAAATTACTTTAATGTAAAAGCTGGTTAAGGTGGGGATTATACTGCTGAGTAGTTTGTGAATTTCCCCCGGGGATCAATAAAGTTTGATCTTAAGCTAGAATATTACATCGTCATTTGTTTGTTAATTATATTTCTTAATATTAATCTGAATCTGCAAAGTAACAAGAAACTAAAGTTATCAAATAAATGTAGTGGAGTAAAAAGTACAATATTTCCCTCTGAGATGTAGTAGAGTAGAAGTAGCAGAAAATAGAAATACTCAAGTTAAGTAGAAATACAGTACTTGAGTAAATGTACTTAGTTACTTTCCACCACAGGATTAGGGTTAGCATAGCGAAGAGTATGATCATAGCTTGTTTGCCCCTGATTTTATTCTTGTTTATACTTGTCAGACTCAAAGGAGGGCAGAACGAGATGGACACAGGGCCGTAGATATGAATTATGGGCCGCATGCAGAGGTGATGACTGCAGGCACCTCTACAAATCCCTCTTATCCCCACTAGACCATCATTCAGACCACAACAAAAAGTCTTTGTCTTCCTGCCTACAACTCAAACACACCTTTCATCAGACACGTTCCTGAATGAAATGATGAGTTTCTGGCTCTGTTGGAAGCAAAAATGCACTTCCTGAAAACATTGCTACTGTTTGACATTTAATCAGTCACGTAACACTCTGTGATCTCCCTCACACACTCATTTCCTCCCCCTGTTGTACATTATGACCCTCAGAGCTCAGATGACAAGCTCTCTCCCTGTTTGTTCCCATGCTCGGCCGTGCTGGGCCCCCGAGTCATCAAGGTGTAAGAAGGTGGGGGGACTTACGGGTGGTCGAGACTAGAAGTAGAAAGGGTTTGGCGTGCCAGCAGGGTCCCCCCCGCCCTCCACTGAACTCCTGAACCCCTCCTCTCCCTGCTCATGGGGCAAACCTTTTAACACGCGCCATTCTCCGCCGGGTCAGGCCGAGGTCTCCAGCCTTTCACGCGTCGGCCGCTAATGAGGTTTCAGAATCTCAGAGCAAGGTGGAGGGAGCCTGACCTCCACTCAAGAAACCGAGCTGTGGAGGGACGGCAGCACTGTTGGTCAAATCACTTCTGACATAAAACCACAGAACAATGTGCATGGCCTGGCTCTGGGGATACACTGAGAGAAGTGCTGCTCGCTCAAATGCTCAATTCGATTTTAAAAAAAAAGATCGACGCCACTTTTAGGTAAGCCCAATGTGTTGTGTACTGTACGCAGTGTGGCATTTGTGGATTGTGATAAAATTCATGTATGCAGTTCATTAAATGATTTAATCCAGAAATGTGTAAACTGCAGGCTACTTTTAGCATTGGTGGACTAGTGTGGGAATCAAAACCGTGGTCGCTTTGGTGCAAAATCTTTTAGTCTTTTTCAAATGCTGTATACTCACGGAGCTACAGGAAGTTGGCTTGTTTCTCGAGTAATTTTTGGAAGTTAAATGTGAGCTGGAAACAAACGTCCTGCTTGTAAGCTTAATCATTTTTGTCCTTTTTTGAATCCAAAACCTCTTAAGACATAGATTTGAGATGGGATATTTTTTAAATTATAGGAATCTTTACTAGCATATACGATTCTGCCCTGCAAAAGCACAGAGCAGTGAAGTTGACAAAAAAAGGGTTTAAAGTTTTCAGGCTGGCTGTCAAACTCTGTAAAAGATATAAAACTTGTAACGGCTTTATTTTACGCCTTTTATGGCTGATTATTTTACCCCATAGAAGCTACATAATACCTAAAAAATGCAGATACTGCATTCTCCCTTTGGATAATGGTCAGAAAATACATCTACATATTATATCTACAAACAAAATGTGTTCTTTCAGCGTCCAACTAGTTTGTTTAAGAAAACGTGATTATTCACAGCCCGTAGTTCATGGGAATTATGTATCCCTGTTTTGAAAGGTGTTTGTCTCATTATTTACTGTTAATATTTAGATTAAATGACTTCAATTAAATCATTTACAATTTAATGTATTTAAATGTGTGAAATAAACATAGCTTTAACCACACCAAATTGCAGGAATTTCTACTAGTCAAAAGCTGAGATGGCAGCTACTGTCGCTAGCTAAGTAGCCGACTGAGATCTGCTAAGCTAGTTAGCTTTAGCAGGAGTTTAGCTGTGTTTTTTTTCCTTCTCTGTCTTGATTTAGTCACTGCCTCATTTAGTTATCTGGAATGACAAACTGATTTTTAAGATTTCAGTTCATCAAAATTGACATTTACAGAAAAACAACACGTTGGGCTAATTTAGTTAGCCGTGGCTATCTCCCCAGCTAGCTCTCTTGCTTCAGCTGTATTAGTTGGCTGTTTCTCTGAGTGCAGTAAGTGTCGTGGTGATCTCTTATCCACAGATTACCAAACCACGGTGAAGTTAGGTTTAGCTTTCAGCTCTGTTTTGTGGTTACTGCAAGATTCACAAGCAGTTTTAACAGATATTGTACATTTCTAAGGCATAATATTGTCATATAGTAAAACAGTCAAAAAGGCCAATTCTAGGCTTAACACAATTTTGACCAAATAGTTGATACATTTAGCCTATTACTAATAATAATGTTAAATTTACTTAAATATTGACGGTAATAATAATAATTTAAAAAAATCCCAATCATCAGTAACATTATCATCTTCAAGTCATTTAAAATGAAATTATAAAATGTGTTTTAATTCAAATGAAACGTTATTTAAAGGATTTATTTAGGGTTGCATTTCACGTGATGATAAATGTCAGTTAGGCCCAACAACTGTAAGGATAGGCGTGTTTTGGTTCAATGCCTACAATTAAAAATCTTACAGAAAAAACTTTTGTCAACAAATATTTGTTTTATGCTGAACATTAGCAGCGGCTACATTTTGCTCGTGATACCACAGATTTCACGTCAACACTGTAAAAAAACAAGGAAAACAAAAAAACAACTGAATTTTTTTTTTGTTTAAATTAATAAACAAGCCCAGTCATCACTGTTTTATAACAGATCTTATTTTTTATTGAGGAGAGTCAAGTTGGGCTTTCCATTTTTAGAAAATAAACCAATGACAATATTACAAATAATGAAATTGTTACATCATTCACAGGGTTACAGTCAATATACATTTATACAGAAATACAGGATCTCCCACATCAGTCACAGTGGTCTGAACCGGCACTGGTCTATAATGTGGCCTTTAAAGGACCAGGGAACACGTGGAGATCCCTTGCCTGAACTATAGCCAACAGCCAGAGTGGTAGTGGGAGTGGGGGGGGGGCAGGTTCAGGGGCAGGGAGGGGGCAACAGAGGGTAACACGGGGTCAAAGAGTGGAACGCAGGTGGCAGGGTGCCGTAGTGGTATGAAAGTTTGTCCAACAGAGGGAAAGACACAGGCTTGTTCTGAGCAGCAGCCGGAGTTTGTCCATCAGCAGCCTGCCGAAGTGTCCTGAACACTGGAGCTCTGCCTGCTGCAGCACTCACAGACTATCTGCACCTGAAAATGTCAATCCAACAAAGCTACATTTGACCACCACAACATTAGAGGGAGCTCTGGTGCTTCGTGCAGCATCCATTAAACAGGAGCCATTTTCTGTCTCCCACAACAGGAGGCAGACCTCTCGCTCCGCTCTGACCATACTGTAGTTTGGGCGGCGTTCAAACGCAGCCCGGTGGGTACAGCCTGGCACAGCTCGTGTTTATGCACACTATCATGTAACAGTAACACTGAGACTTAACGGTTTTCCTCCGTCCTTCAAAAATTGGCAAACGGTGAGGGCAGGACTGAGTGGTTTTTCTACTTCACAGATGTAAGAGGAGAAAGTACAGCATGTTTTTGCTGAAAGTTGCAGTAGGCTAATGTTGTGTGAAACCATCATGAGTGTCACGACCACACTGCATCTACTTCAGTTTCAAGAGGAAAACTAAAAAGTTTTTTTAACTACAGAAGCTGGAGTCTGCATGTGTAAATAGCATTTTCTTTTTGCTGCAGTAAAACTTTACAATTAAACTACATCTGAAAAGTTAAATAATATGTATTGTTTCTGTAAAGTGAACAGTAGAAAGGGGAAATAAGAAAGTGAATTTAACATAAAGGGCACAAATACCTTTCTGTATATACAAATCTTGAATTGAAATACAGTGGATTTAAATTTCCCAGAGATCCAATATTCAGATATATCCGAATGCACTTCAGTCCTGTGAAAACCATCTTCAGTAATGGACAATAATTTCACCTAAATGAAATATTCAGTCTGATTTCAGTGAGGCGATAAAAGAATAATCACCACATCAAGTAAAATTTCTTTTAGAAATATGCCTATCATAAAAACTGTACCAGATGAATTAGTAACTTGGTTTCTATACATTTTTCAACAGTCTAGAATTTGGACATGAGGGCTTTTTTCACAGCTCGGGCTTTGGTGTAAAGAAAGCAGCCAGTCTGCTGTTGAAAAGGAAGTCAGAGTCACTTGAAACACTTGACGTAAGTGCGTCAATTTCTTCCCCCACTATCATTGCTCAGCTTGAACCGCAACAATACCTCTCTTTCGTGCCATCAAAATCATAAGATACATAAATACTCCATGCAGTGCTTTCAAACACTCCACATTGAATCGAAAGGTCTTCTTAAACTCCTTCAGATGAAATGGAAAACAACAAACTGAACCTTCAAAAGGAGTTCAATCAAAAGTGTTCTCTTAGCGGCAAGAAAACACTCACAGTATGCAACTTGAAGTCAAATATTTTATGTTGAGCACTAAGTACTGTATGTCTGCCCACCCTGTTTAAGGTAGTTCCTTGATGTAAAATTCAAGGATAACTGCTTGATTAATAACTAAAAAGTCTTGGCAGTGTCCATGGACAAGCATCTGAATGAGCTTTAATGGGTCCAGAGCACAAACTCACCAGCCTTCTGTATACTTTACACTCATTTCTTGAACAACATTAAGTGTTTTTCCTGACGACGGAATATATTTGCCGTGCCATAACAAGACGCTCAGCCTCACAAAATAAAACTGATGAGCTGTTAAGTATTGAGAAATGGAAAGGGAAGACAATCAAAAGCAAACTGCATGTTGGCATCAATGGCATTTAGGTCACAGCATCACTTCTCACTCGCCTCTCAGCTATGACTAACAGCTCATGATTCTCCTCCTCCAGTTTCATATGTTATGAAGGCTTCCAGGGAAATATTTGTTCCGATGTGTCGCTCTCTGCAGATGAAAATAACCAAGGAGAGGATTATGGAGCAGAAAGAGAATAAAAAATCCCTCCACTCCTGGCCTTGAATTCTGTGTACAGCCAGGGATAATGAAAGGTAAGACGGCAGGGGTGCAGTAACTGAGGTTTCTCACTTTCTTTAACCAGGGCTTTGGTGCTAAAGCTTTCTGTAGTGACACCACAAAATCTCAGGTCAAGTCTGAGGATTTGGTACAAGCGAACATGGAAGCATCGTCCAGTCTGGAGGAATCTTTTTCACATACTCTGGCATGCAGCATCAGGACAAGACAAGACACAACTGCCCCACTGATGAGTGTCAGTTCGCCTGCTGCTGTTAATGCTTTTAAACTCGCCGAGACGTAACCAGACAACTGCCGAAAGCCCCACTGTGTGGAGATCAGTGGGAGTGGCAGACAGGTGGCTGACAGGCATGTATGTGATCAAGGGGAGGGAGAGGGAATCAGTGCCTGGACAGAGCGGCTGTGATCGGGGTGGGGCCGCCCCGCTGTGACCGGACACATCTTACCGATGGCTCACAGCTGGACGTCCGTGTCTGGCTGTCAGGTCTCAGAGCGGAGCCCAGTAGGAACTCTGCACTGCTGATATCATTTACTGGCTGTATACATAAAACCCCCGCCTCCAGGGAATCATTGCATCGCTACGAACTCCATCTTTCCTCTTACACCAGGTTACCGACGACAACACAGACAATGATTGACAGCCCTGTACTCATGAGACAGTATTGTTCACAGGAAGCCATACAATAAATGCATATACTGTCTATAAAACAAAATCAAAACCTGTTACAGGGAAATGCTTGTTTATCTACATGGTTCTGTGCACCAACATGTTTCAAGTGTCAAAATAAATTCCTAAGCATTGATGGAAGATCCAGAGTGTTTGTTGGAGTCAAACAGGAGACTCAGTGCAGAAAAAAAAAAGAAAAACTAAAAGTAATAATAATAACAATTCAATAATATCCATACAGAAATTGCAAAAATATAACACGTTGCATTTTTGTTTTTAATTCAACAAACGCCTGATTGTAAAGTCTATTCATGACTGTGTGTGTGTGTGTGTGTAAAATAACCATGTGTGGTATCAAAACTTTAATACTTTAAACATAAACATGTCTTTTCAAAAGGAAAACTAGAAGAAGAAGAAGAAGAAGAAGAAGAAGAAACACTGAATATAATGCAGCCACATTATACTTTGTAAAGTGTGTCAAATCCAAGCTCTTACCAAACAGAGTTCTAGTAATTGCAGCAAATCAAAGCACTGTGAAATTAACCACTCACTCAGCATGCTATCAAACACGAGTCCCGACGCTTCAGGAGCCACTGCTCCTTTGTGCATGGGGTATGCGAATGCAACATGTGCACAGACGGCCTTGGAGATGAACAACGTGAAGGAGGATGCTATAACAGGACATACTGTATGTATGTGGGCTCTGATGTAAACAGTAGAACCTGTTTCTTTTTGTGTGAATCTATGTAGGAAGTTGGTTTGCTGTTTTTTTTCCCTCCTCAAGCTATTTTTTTTCACAAAATAAGGGAAAAAAACTGATGGTGACAAGAACTTAAATCCTCCCTGTGGTCAGTTCTTGACTGTTTCTGAGTCATCGCGTTGTGGCAGGTCAAGTGCATCTGATATGTACAGTACAGGATCATGATTGGGGTGCAAAAAAAGGGAGTTCTATTTGGCAAGCTGTGAGTATTTCACTGTGAAAGAAAAAAAACAAAACAAACTTGTCATTTTGTCTATAGTGAGAGGAAGCATGGTGAGACGGAATCTTCATCACAAAATTTCACACAATATAGAAAATTACTTGCAATGAGAAAAACTTGACTGTGGATTTCACTGTGTGAATTGTCAGTCTGAATGAATGTGTTTTTGACATCAGTCTATGCCAAAAAAAATGTTCATTTCATGTTTTTTTAATTATTTTCTTTCCTGGGGAAACAGTTGGGAGTGCACGTCGGGTCCCTCAGTCTCCTCTGCAGTTTGCCTTTCAGAAGGCCACAGAAAACTCTGTTTCCTCGATGTCCAAAATTAAAAATGGCAAAGACAGTATCCACACCTTGTAGAGGATGGCCTCGTCTCCTTAACTCTTCTTCTTTTCTTTTTTTTGTTGTTTTTTTGCCCTTTTAAAGGGTAGCTTTCCTACTCAGTTCGTCTAATGTACAACCTTATATCATCTATAAATTTAGATAAACTCCTTGCCTTTTCTCAGTTTTTCTTTTTTTTTCTTTAAAAAATTCTTTACAAAATTATCAGAACAAACAAACCAAAAAAATAAATGTTCAACATCAAATGAAAATTGGTGGAAGATTTAAAAATGTGTTGCTGGTCACTTCTAACCTCCCATGTATCTAGCTCCAAAGGTGGGTCGGCTGTGGGCCCTCTGACGCCCCATCACGTGGACTTTTGCTTCCACAACTCTCCACAGCTGATCCCAAGGATGGAAGGAAGAGTCAGGGTGAGGGGACAAGAGGAGAGAGGGAAGTGGAGAGGGGAACAGGGGATGAATGGTAGTCTGGTGGGAAGACCAGACACACTGTAACGCGAAAAAACATCCACTCCATCCTCCGCACCCAGAGCCCTGCATCCCAGCCGCCTTTATTCCCCCCCCCCTGCTCCGCTTGGGAGGGTCAAACCTCCACTGACTGGATCTGGTTCATCTGTGCCCGCATCATCTGGACGCTGTTGAGGATCTTCTTTTGATGGCCTGCTAACGTCACACCAACCCTCAGGATGTCCCTGTTGGGAGAGACAGATGCAGACTGATGTTACCACAGACTATAAACAATCCTGCAGAATCTGTCTACAGTATCTATGCACTCTATCTATCTATCTATCTATCTATCTATCTATCTATCTATCTATCTATCTATCTATCTATCTATCTATCTATCTATCTATCTATCTATCTATGTCTAAAAAACACAATATAACAACATAACATATGGCTAACAAGAAGGCTTGCAGAAAACAGCTGAAAGAAAAAAAAATATATATATATATATATATATGAAAACTGAGATGACCATAAACTAACAGGCATGACACATTGTCATTTTGCCGAGAAACAGCTGCGTGTTCATCCATCTTTGAGGCCAGAAAGCTTACATAATCACAGAAAAATGTTTGAATGTCAGTTTAGTGTATTTTTCTGTGACTGACTAACTTCCAGACTGATGTGGTAAACGCCACCCATCTCATGCAACCAAAACAAATGCTACGAATTACAAAATCACAACATCTCATTGACTCACGTCTATTGTAGACACAACAGTCATCGCAGAGGTCATGTGTTCTATAAAAACTGCCAAAATAAATAGCAACTTCCACTTCGTATCAAAGCCGTGGCCTCCAAACATAATAGTTTACTCACTGTTCGTTGAACAGTTTCTTATCCACCAGACAATGAGATTCCTTTCTCCTAATTCTGAATCTCAACAGCAATCACGCTTATTGGATTACACATTACCATCTGTTTTGTTCAAAGAACTGAAGCTCAGCGTCTCTGTGGGTTAATCTCTGGCTCGTGATACTGTTATCCATAGACAGGAAATGATTTTTATCTGTTTCTCTAAAGGTGGCATTCTTAACATGATTATATCTTGTGTGTTAAGAAGCTTTTTCTCCTAAAATGTTGGCTAACCAACCCCATATTATGATGTTTCCTCTTGATCCTTAAACTGAGGTCAAAGAGAGGCCTGCTAAACACATGGCAGAGAATAAAGGGCACTGTTATGCCTTCGAGCTATTGTGCCCACTGTTCAGCCTTGCAACTGCAGTATTACGATCTGCTAATTACATGCAGTGCAGCTAGCGACTTTTATAACGGGCCAGAGGCAGAGTCTGGTGCTCGTTCAGGTTTTAGGGATATATGAGCCTCAGCAAACCCGCCTCGTGTGATCATTTTCCTTGTGCTTATCAGACCCAGAATGGCGGGAATCATCAGCACTTACTCCATGGTCATCTGGGACACCACATCAAATGTAGTGTAGTCAGCGTTGGCAAAATTGTCTTTGTACTGGCCCATCTTGATGGCATCAAGCCACTCGTCCACAGTGCTGAAGCTGGAGAAGTCTGGGATGCTGCGGTCCAGGAGGGGGAGATGAACACTGAGGGGGACAAGACCAGGAGCCATTAAGAATAATGATAATCCAAAGTGGCAGGTCAACCATCATAGTCAGCCCAGACCACCTGCGTATGATTCAAACATGAATTATTACATTACATTTTCAAAAGGCTAGACAGAACTTAGAGAATCCCACTGGCCTTATCCATGAACCAATATTTTCCAAACTGATTCCTCATAAAGTATATTTTCCAAATGAAGTGATAGGCTTCAGGGAGCCAATATATCCACTCAGTGTCTGTGGAAAATCTGGCCCACGGTCCTGCACGCCACCACAAATGAAAGTACAGACAGGGATAATGGAAATCAGTAAACCCTCGCTCTCAGAGGAAACTAACACCCAGAGCAGAAACGCTTCAAAATGTTTTGTTTTGAAAATTGCAGAACTGCTTCAATCCAGGTTTCGCCCGAAGCATTCGTGGGAAGGATTTGATCTATCAAACCAAAAGGCTTTAATTTACATAACCGCTCGGCGCCAGGAGAAACAAGAGACACTGTGTTCGGAAAAAAGTGAACTGTGCCACGGATGGCACTGTAGCAGGAGCATGAAGTTCCTGTTATGAAGAGGAAAGCCTTTACATTGAGAGAAAATCAGATGCATAATATCGTTCTAGATGTTATCCACATCAATGTGAAATGATGCTAAAACCAAAGGCCTGTATTGTGGGATGCCTACAGAGATGAGATAAAACACACATGCAGATACCGCACATCAATTCACCGAGAGTGAAGGGCAGTGCAAGGAAAAGAAGAACATACATTAAACACTAGTCTACACCATATGTTATGAATACGAGTATTACTGACAGACAATGCGAACGCAAGTAAATCACATAAAACTAATTTGATCAACAGCCTTCCTGCCACTCACCCTGAAGATAACGGGGTCATGGCCTTCAGCGTGTTGGGATTGCGGATCATCTTGTCGAGGTTGTTGACGATCTGACTGAACTTGGGCCGGTTGTTGCGGTCCTTTTGCCAGCAGTCCAGCATGAGCTGGTGCAGCGCACTGGGGCAGTCCATGGGTGGGGGCAGCCGGTAGTCCTGCTCTATGGCATTGATGACCTGCAGGGGAAGACACAGATCTCTTAGGGTTGCTATGAGGCTCTACAAAGAGGAGATTGATTGATGGAGAGGAGAGAGTGCACGATCCAGAGGTGGAAGAAGTATTTAGATCCTTTGCTTAAGTAAAAGTACCACTACAAATGTGTAAAAATACTGCATTACAAGTAAAAGTCCTATATTAAAAATCCTACTTACGTAAAAGTACAAAAGCATTTGCAACAAAATGTACTTAAAGTATCAAGAGTAAAAGTACTCGTTATGCCAAAAAATGGCCATTGTGACTGATATATTATTATATATTACATTGTTAGCTTGTTAATAGTGATGTATCAATGTGTAAGTAGCATTTTACTGATGTGGCTGGTTGAGGTGGAGCTAGTTTTAACAACTTTAACAACTATATACAGTTAGGTTGTCCAAACAGTTAGGCTGCTCCAAAGGGTCAAGAGATAAATCGAAGGTGTCCTGAGATGATTAATGTGCTAGCAAGGAAGAAAAAGTTCTGTATTGATTTATTTGGACTTTTCTCTAAGCTTTGCTTTTTTTTGGTGAAATATTGAACACTTTTATTTTATTCAAATGAAGCCATCTGAGAAGTTTAGATGGTAAGTATGTCTTTGGTGGAACTGATAACAACTCATAAACATCTGAAACGTGACAAAGAGCCCCAGGTAGATACTACTTTTTTCGTAAGAGGTCACAAACCAAAAAGGTTGGGAGCCACTGGTTTAACAATACAGTGTTTTTATAAGCTTATCATATTTTAATGTAAAATCTTAACCTGAAAAGTAGATATAGTTGTCAGATAAATGTATTGGACAAAAGAGTACCACATGTCTCTCTGAACTATAGTGGAGTAGAAGTATAAAGTAGCATAAAATGGAACTACTAAAGTAAAGTACAAGTACATTCAACTTGTACAGTAGTAGTAAATGTACTAAGTTACATTCTAGCACTGATACGGTCCAATTAATAATAAACACCTCTCGGGTTGTATAGATCTCATGAGTTTTGGATAATATGGAGAATTTAAGTGTCGTTCACAACAGTCATCTCTTCTGATGAACAAAAGCATCTGTGCCTCTCAGCATGTGGTGAAGCAACTGCTGTAGTCATTACTGCGTGTTACTGCCCAAGAGTCAAAACTGTTCAATTACAGTTAAACATAAATACATATAAATGTATGAATATATGTTTTTGTGCACAAATCACCATATTAGTTCTTCATGTGAAGAGTTGTTAAACACCAGTTAGGTCATTAAGAACATAAACCTTATTTCACCAACTTCACATTTCTGCCAGCAGTGACCTCATCTCTGGCCTTTACAAAGTATTTAATGCTCTCTCTCTCTCTGCAAGGCCACATTAAAGCTGCGCCTGACTTGGGCCGGTGATGTTGTTGGTCGGGGGGGCACGCAGAGGTGGCGCACGGTTAACAGAGTGAGACAACCCGGAGGACACTTGTGACGAGGACGCACAATCCCCTGCTCATTATCAGGGCCATTAAAGGAGCTCCATTCAGACCCAGATTAATCTCATTCATGAGACCTCCAAACGAGGACCCCGATGGAGCAGAAACACTATCTGGAGTTGCTAATAAGATAACCGTTGAGGTCCTCAGTCCCTCTTAGCACATTAGTGTTCTCGCTTTCAATTTGAAACTATTTTCATTATCTCTCTCCCCATAATTTGCTCTCGCCTCGGCTACCCAGAGGGAGATAGGAAATGGAGGCTCCAGTCAAGAGCAGAAATTGTCCACTGAGCACTGCTGTGCATTTCAAATGATCTGATTATGTCTCTGTGGTGAGTGTGGGGGAATTTTCATATAAAACCCATGAGTGAAAGCTGCTGTTAAGCTAAGGGACAGCAGATACAATGACAAAATGTATCTCTGAGGAGTCAGAGGCTGTAATGAAACTCAGGAAGCAAACTTCATGTGTGTAGTGAGGCACTGAATCAAAAATTGTCTAAGAGGGAAATCTGATTGAAGACTCAACAGAAATGTGACCAAAAAAATGACTATAGGCAAGTTAAATACATACATCTTGATTGGTCATGTCCCAGTAAGGCCTCTCTCCGTAGGACATTACTTCCCACATGACGATCCCGTAGCTCCACACATCACTAGCAGAGGTGAACTTCCTGTACTGGATAGCTTCGGGTGCAGTCCATCGGATAGGAATCTTCCCTCCCTGTGAACACAAAGGGCAACAACCTCAGTGAGGGAAGCGAGACCGAAACCCGACCGTCACAGTGTCCTGGCTTCGGAGAGAGACACCGTTCACGGTAACAATGCTGACGGTAATCTAAACTGGGAGGTGGATATAACAAAACCCCTGGGAGGAAAGTGTGGTACATGAAATACTGGAGAAGAAGGAAGGGAAGAACAGGTGAAGGGGCGATGTTTGTCTCGATAGGGAGAGCAGTGTGGGAGTGCACTGTAGTGTACACCCAATAAAACCAAGCGGCAGCACTGGATGAATGGGATTCTCAATCAGGGCAGTTCAAATAGTGTCAAGACAAGTTCTCATTCACAAAATAATATATACTAAACTTCTTTGAGAAGGCGTTTTGACCCTGGTTTAGTCATGAGGGGAAAGTAAGACTGTTTCTTACCAGAGCACTAGTGTAGGTGGGGTCTGATGTATCATCCTCCAGGAAGCGCGAGAGTCCGAAGTCCGACACTTTGCACACAAGGTTGCTGTTGACCAGGATGTTTCGGGCAGCGAGGTCGCGGTGCACATAGTTCATGTCGGCCAGGTATTTCATGCCTGAGGCGATGCCACGTAGCATACCAACGAGCTGGATCACAGTAAACTGCCCATCGTTTTGCTGTAAAACAAGATATATCGTGTTACAATCCCTTATTGCATGGAGTGGTTCATGAAGCGGAGGCGCTACTAGAAATTCTGACAATATGTGAATATAGTCAGGCCAATATTCTAATGTCAGTCAAAGATACAAAAAAGATAGTGGCCTTGTTAGTGTGCTGCATTAGTGTTGGGGCTGAAGGGCTGAAAGCAACACAGACTGAACCAATTTTGTTGGAGATTGTCTCATTTTTATACAAACAAAAAATTATGCCATCAGAATTTGAAAGACACTATAATCACAATTAAAACTCCACACACACAGTGGCTGTAAGTCTTTTTGTTTCACTCAGTAAAATTTTATTTTCTCTCTTGTAATGATTCTTTTAGAACTCATCATCCGTGCACCCCACATTAGCAAAATGTGCCATTAATAATACAAATTGATTCCCACTTAACTCATTTTAGTCAAATTATAATCATTTAATTTTGACATGTCTACTTGCAACCCAACCCATTTGTGGCTAATGTAGAAAAGTTACTTTGTAGTATTAGTTTCTCTGAAGAGGCCCTGCAGAATACTAACAGTGAGGTCTGGGTTGGGCTCAACTGGCCTCGGCAGGGCTGGGCTAAGCTGGGTCTGGCTGGCTGTCTACAGCTGTTCCCCTCCACGGTTTGGTGAGGGCTTTACCCCATGCATGGGGAGCGTCTGGAGCAGTGGAGCAGCTGTGCCTCCAACTGCGCACACCTGCACTCTCGCCACCACCCACCATGACGGCGGCGGCCGGGGAACAGAAGATTCCAGAGAATGGAGCATGGAACTCGGGGACGGGTGTGGACAGACGGGAAGGCCAAGCGAGGGAATCGGAAGGGCAGGCGAGCAGGGCCCCGAGCACAGCCATATGAACAGTCTGCATGACCGCTCCACTAGCCTATTTCTCTCTCAAACACTTTGCTGCTCATTAGCCGAGCGGATGCTTCTCCTCACGTCAAGCTGCTCTTCCTCGTGTAGCACAGCAATTAAGCAGAATGCATTATTCATGAAACCTTTCTCACAAATACACATTGCCACCTAATCTGTGTGCTGTGTTTGCATATACTTTAATTGGAAAGATTCCTCTAAAGTCTTTAGGGTCAGGTTAGGTGGAAGAAAGAAATTTATAGAACTGTGTGAATCAAGGTCCAGCATGATTTATTTATATAAAAATAATGTTTTATACCAAAGAAGGACTTTCATTCTCTTTACTTTCTCTGGTTATAGTCCATCTCTGACCGATCTATTCTCCCAGTTCCCTTTCTCTCTCTACCCTGCAGGTTTTTCTGCAGGGGGCAGCAGGGGAGACAATCCTTTGGCACGCAGCTCAGTACAGACTGCAGTGACCATTTTAAACATCCACCCACCAATCACCTCAGAGAAGACACAAACCATGTTCAGAGGCTTTGACACTGTCAGCAATTGTTGTCATAAGCTGTCACCATGAGGTGCCGCAGAGGTTCCCTGTTGTTGTGAATACAATGTGCTGTCAAATATGTTTAGCAAACATCTACATATACACAAACACCCTTCACCGAGAGATCAAATTCCAAAAAGAGCTGATGCTTTGTGTCTCACAGGTCGGAGGCAGAATGCAAATAAAGACTCTGAACACAGTGTGAACAGTGTGCTGACAGGAGCTTGCATGTCTTCTTCTTGAGGATGGTTTTGATGTAGGCTTGCAGTAGAGGGCTTAAACTGACTATCAGGGTGGGTATTAAAACCGGGGGAAATCGTTTAAAGAGGTAGAGACTGTTTTCAGGCAATTTATCAATGCTGTTCAATTCTTCACTTACAGTAATTTACATGAAATTCAATGGTTCTTATTACGTGTATGTATTGCATAGGTAATTTACCGTATATACTACACATCTGTATCCACAAAACAACATTGTACAGTGCTATTGTACTGTAGTGCATAACACAGCATAACATTTTTTTTTACTTCAGGAAAGGCAATGGCTTAAGTTAATTTGTAATGTGGCACTCTCACTGTTCTTACACTGGCATACTGTCTGTGTCGCATTAAATACAGAGTTCCCATTACATAATTTTAAGTTAAACTAAAAATAAACCTTTTTTTTGGCAAAGCTCATACCTCCTCAATTTCCATAACTCAGAGGCCCTTTTCTGCTCATTCCAAAAATGCAAAGAGAGCAATTAGGGTGGATGAAAGCATACAAAAAAAAAAGTCATATTAGAAAAAAATGTTTTTATTTCACTAACATCCCAAGACAGATGGTGAAGGGCGGTGTGACATCTCATCTCATAGCCAGCTTAATTTTTAAACATCCGACATCTCATTTTAAGTCTCGCAAAGTATTTGAATTATTTATGCGGGTCGTAAATGGGGGAGCATGGCCGGTTCTCTGTAATATCCTCCTCTGGTTAGATTATGAAAATGAAAAATCCCATGAACTTGTGAGCGCTGCATATTTCTTCGGAGGGGAAAATGGATGCGTGATTCCGTACTGCATAATCAGCTGTGGACTAATCAGCAGTGGACTAAGTGTGCGGTGAATGCAAAGCAAAAACAAGGGAACCATGAAAGAGAAACAAAATTAGCAAGACCCTGTTATTCTGTGGTTCGTCGTAAAGACTGGCAGAGAAAATATAAAATATATAGAGAAAAACATTAAATAAATCAATACTAGGGGTAAACAGATATTCTGCAAGTTTTATAGTGAAGCATGATTGCACAGAGACGAGAACACCTCTAAGGAACTCGTGATTGACACTATTCTAACTAAACAGGGGAGATTCTGTGAATTATAATCTTTACTTAAAGTAGAATTACTGTGCTTGAGTGTATAAACAATGTCAGATTATTGGATAAATATGTGTGAACGCTCAAGAGTGTGTGTGTTTATGTGCCACAAGGATATTGTTTGAATAACTAAAGTTAAGTACTCCTAGGGCTGAATGACTAATCTTTTTTTACAGCAAAATCGCAAGTGTGCAATTTTCAAGTATAACTCGACATAATTAACAGTGTCTTAACAATCTGTGGGAGGTGAAACTGTTTCACTGGCTACAATGACAACTAACTGTCAGCAGTAAATTAACTCACTTGTAGTTGATAGATGTATTCTGTGTCTCTGCTGTTGTCTGGGTAATAATATGCTCTTTGCATGGTGGGGGTGACTGCTTCTCGTCAATTTCTGACAGGTAGCTAGCAGGTAGCTTGGCAGTGTCTGTTACACTCTGACGGACGGAGTTGTCAGAAACACCCATTAAACTTTAAAGATCACCATATCATTTTTTTTAAAGCTCATCACAATAAAAGCTCTCAATTGAGACATTTATGAATCAAAGCTGTGAAGCAGCTCAACCTGTCAGTTTGTGAAGCTAACATTAACGTTAGCTCAATTAGCTACAGCGCAGAGCTGTTAACAGTAGCAGTAGGTATAGTCAGTCTAGTATCAACACATTGTCAGACGTGATTTACCAGCAGTTTGTCATTATTACCATATGGCCAACTATGCAACTTTTATCAGTAAATAAAAAGCCACCTTTGAATGAAATTATTATATCTCAATATTACTGATGTCAAATATGCCACTAATCTAATATCTTAATAAATGTGAGCTGAATTGGTCAGTTTTCCAACAGAACACTGGGCAAGTTTAATTAGAAGCTGGCGTTTTTCTGACTGACAGGTTTGAAATTAAGACCCCTGCAACAAGCAATAAGCACATTAATTCACAGTATCAGATTCAACTGAAGAAGCCAAATATGTTTGTGATTATGCTTGGCACAGTCATATCTTGTTTAATACTATGTAGACCACAAATACGGGCCTGTAATTTAATTTGTAGAAAATAAATCGCAAGTTAAATCGCAATCGCAATAAGATATTTTCATCAAATGGTTGTGTTCTAGGTGAGACACAGAAACAACACAAACAACACAAAAATCTGGTTGCTTACTCTGAGGAAGGAGTCCAGAGATCCATTCTCCATGAACTCAGTGATGATCATGACAGGACTGCTCTTGGTGACCACGCCCTCCAGGTGAATGACGTTAGGATGGTCGAACTGGCCCATGATGCTGGCCTCGCTGAGGAAGTCCCGCCTTTGCTTTTCCGTGTAGCCAGACTTCAGAGTTTTTATGGCCACAAACATCTCCCTTTTACCTGGGAGCTTTAGGTTACCGCTGCACACCTCTCCAAACTCTCCTGTGAAGAGGTTACATGGGGGGGAAAAAAGCAATGGTTCTATTAAACTCAGAGCAGTATGAGCAAGTAAAAGTAAGCAGATTTTGTGCATCCATTTGTGTTTAGAAATCAACTAACAGCCAAGCTTTTTTTTTACAGGTGTTGCATTCCATCCACGTTTCAGTCAAGATTTTTCCATTACCTGCACCAATGACCTGTTCAATCTTCACATAGGATATATCAATCTCCTTGGCAAACTCTCTCACAGCCTCGTTGGGGTCCTCATATGTGAACGGATCAATATAAATCTTCATTCCTGGAGTCACTTGGAAAAAAGGAAAGAGCCGCTATAATATTTGCTTCTTGTGATCATGCTTACACTCCTACGGGCTTGACGGTCAAATGCATACAGACATGTTAACAATCAATTCACTTTGCATTCGCAATTGCAATGATGTGATTTCTTGCATGACATTCAGGTGATGAAGGTCGAAAGATGGAAGAGGTAGTGCAGTTACAAATGGTGGTTATGACTAGTGCTTCATGGCTACTGTGTTGCAGCCAGCAAGGACATGGTACCTCAAGTGTTCTTAGCTGTGATAAGGCAGGTTAATATATATATTATCTCCTGTGAGTCATAGTGCCATTAACACTCAGGAGAGAAACCTGGGCGCTATATCAGCATCGCTCAGCTCCACTCCAAGAAATAAATTGGCTCTCCTAAGCCCTGATGCCAGGTAAATTGGCTTAAGGTGGCCTTTAAGTGTTCAGGGACTAAAGTGTCCCGAGTTTTAAATCCGATTATTCGGCTCTCACCTCCACATCAGGCCTCAGGCTATTTGAATGGATACTGAACCCATGCCTGGGCTGCTGCAGAGCTAGAAGCGCTTGCACACGGCCTCAAAACCTGGCACACTACGCTGAAGAAACGTGCTGCAGAGATGAACAGATGGAGAGGATCTAACCAGCCAAAACCCCCCAGTACTAAAACCCTACAATCTCTTCCCAAGCTGAAGTGCTGTTCAACAGACCACCCTCCTTTGATGGCAAAGACCACCAAAAACAGGGGCAGAAGCCTGAACTGTGACTGGTGTGAGGACAGGACGCACACAGGACACATTGGCTTCTGCTGCTAATAGCTGTGAAATACCCGAGTCTCTTACTGGCACACTTTTCACTGAATCACAAACCGGACGTCTTTGCACAGCATGATCGGATTATAATGAGAACGCTATTACCTTTAGAGTGGGATTGACATAAAAGATATGAAGCTGGGTGGCAATTACACAATCAAATAAACAAATTAAGATGGGGTCATAAATTTAAGATGGAAAAAGATTTGTGTTTTTCCAATCATGCAGGAGAAAGATGGATTAGCTCTAATATCTTAGACGGAGCCACTTCTCAGCTCTCTCCCAGATTTATTTCTGCATTATTGTCATTTAAGATCCGTGCTACTGTACTGTGTGAAGAAAGAAAATCATTGAGAAATTCCATTCATTCAGCAAGTCTTTTGAATTTTTCAACAATGACAAATGACTCATGTGGCATTAGCATGCTAATGGCGTTAACGTGAGGGAAGACTGACCTATTTCCACCACAATGGATTTAGTTAACTATGAAATGAGATGATGCACAGAACACACACTTGAACACTGGTTTGGATGTGGTTAAATCCAGGCTCCGAGTGAGCAGAGTCAAACAACAGGGAGGATTACTTGTAAGTGGGGGACGGGCAAATGAACCGGTGCTGTGCTGGGCCGTAGCCAAGGACACCGGCATGCAAGGTGGTAGCCATGGAGACAGGTGTGTGAGGCAGCAGAGAGCTGAATGATAGCCATGGAGATGACTGTGTGAGATGGTAGTCATGGAGACAGGTGTGCGTGGTGCTTGAGGAGGAACCAGCGGTAAACGCAGGCAGAGTGGAGTGGTGGTTTACTCACTGTGGCCGCTGGTGTAGTGCTGCAGTTTGTCAGTGTATTCTGAATCAGCCCTGTCAAAGCCACGCCTCCTGGGGGAAAGACAAAGAACTCTAGCTCTGGTTCATAGAGAGGGAGCAGGGAGGGGAGGAAACATGGATCAAACACCCCCAGGTCTACCTACACTAAAGATCCACCAACTAAGATCACATGGAGAGCCAGGCCTTTATAGATAGAGAAGCATTTGTTTTCTTGCTACACTGGAAAAGGTAGCCAGCCATGCAGGCACACTACACAAACCTGTGTACCTTTTCCTTTCCAGTCCAGGAGCATGTCATTTTAAATCCCTGGTAGGCAGGGATAGGTAGACGGGCTAATGATGTGGGATGTGAGATACATTGTTGGTAGTTTGGTAAGACAATCAGACAACATAAGTGAGGGTATGACTAAGAGTGCTGAACTGGACATTAGATTAATTAGATTAATTAAAACAACTATCTATTCCCTTTAGTCATGCAAAATAATTTAAGACAAATCTAATTAAAATCACGCTTTCAAATCAGAATCATATAATATATTTCAATATTAAACTGAAAACAACCTGGGAAATGATACAAAAATAAATAATAGATACATTACTTTATCTTTTGTATGGAACAATCCAATTTTCACACATAAAAATGTACTTTTTCCAAAGTATTTTTACACTCTATCCTTTTTATGATGGCAACAGTTTTTATTCAACGCTAGCGTCACCATACTATGTTTTTGGACTTCATTACAATTTTGTGCTGGAGTTTTAAGTGGCGAGCAGCTTGACAAAGACATATTAAAACATCTTTTTAAGTTCTGTGACAGGGCCATCACAGTGCATTAGAACCTTTTTATTTCTTCGATCGTCCGACAGCTCTCCAAACTCTCGATCACACACTCTTTCATTTTGTCCTGGCGATGTTCCCAAGCTATCACACAAAGCAGCACACAACCGATGTCATTAGGCCATCATAATCCAAGATACTGCATACTTACTACTGTATGCGAAATAGTCCGTCTACCATCCCAGAAAAGAAAAAAAAATGGGGGAAATCTGCTAGCAGAATGAATGAAAATACTGTGAAGGAGCTAAGCTACAGTTTTAATAAGAGTGGCCCCAGTGGGAACTGAAATCCTAACCTTGGCAGAGTTACAAACATTTGATACTCATTGAGCAGGAGCACCTACAGGACTTTAATGTTAGCAGCGTTGACCTTTATATATTACTTCTGCTGCTGAAAGACTGGAATTTATTAAGAATTAATATCTTTGAACCCAGATGGTTATATCTCTACAACTCACATTTACAGTATTAATCAGAAGCCAAGCTTTAAGCTTTAAGAAGTCATGCAACCTTACTGAATAAGAGCACAACAACTAAAAAGGAAAAGTGTCCACTTTGCCAGGTTGTACAGATGTTTTATTGGCGAGGGACTCGCAGGCTCTTTTAAAAAGACTGGGACAGGACTGACTCACCGGTTACAGACGATGATGATGACTACCACAGCGATGAGGAAGACCAAGCCAGCGGCTGCCGAGCCAATGATGAGAGGTAGCTTCTCCTGAATACTGGTGTTGTATTCCTCTATAGGAAGAAGAAACACATACATAAACATAGTGCCATGCACACACACACACACACACACACACACAAGCAGAGTCACAAGCTGAAACATATGGGTAAGCATCTGAGCCACTGCATATGGAGGGAGCAATGGGTGACAGACAGACATACGGCTGGGTGAACCAATGAGCATCTTGGCATCTTGACTGGCTGCATGGACCATTTTCCAAAGCACACTGAATGTGCTCAGATGCCGCGGATATGGACAAATCATCTGGCAGAAAGCGTGTGAAGTGAGGAGAGAGCGCACATTTGGGTGAGACCCAGACTGATCAGGCAGCCAAGAGCAGGGATCCAGCTACTGAATGGGCACACAGAGGCAGAGCCAGACCCTTCTCTTGAGCACAGCAAATGACACACGACTTCACAATTTCAGCCAGATACACGGGTTAGTGAGTTCCCCACAGTGTTTTTGGATCACATAACGATTGTATTCTACGTGGTGGAACCCATATTGGTAACACTTTACTTTAATCCACCCAATTTAGCATTTATAAGCACTGTATGAACATTTAATAAATGGTTAATAATACACTATGATGTAGTTGTAAGCAGATATAAGGACAGTGTTTATTAATGTACAGTATTTGTTGTTATAACTTCTGCTATGAAGACACATTTTATATAATTACAACAAATACATTAGTAAACTTATATCTGCTTACAACTACATTATAGTGCATTACTAACCATTTATGAAATGTCTAGTGCTTATATAGGGGGATTAAAGTAAAGTGTTACCCACATCTTTAAGGGTGAACTCACTGGAGAAATCAGCTGGACTACTGGGCCTTGATGGCACTCTGCTGAGGACTGCTAGTTTATTATATGCCTTTACATTTGTATTGTTTAACCCTGAAGTACATCACGCATTCATTTTGAGGGACCACTTGCAAAGTATTTAAAGAAAAATGAGGGAATTTGTTAGTTTATATTTCAAAGATTGAATAATGGCGGAAATTTGATATAGAAATCTGTAACACAAAAATCCAGTTAATACAGTAATTCGATTTTAGAAAATACAATTTATAGTGCAAACACTGTATTTGTTTTTAAAACTTTCTGTTCATTTTTTCTTTCACGTTCTATAGCATTTTCAGAGCTGTACTCAACAAAAGTACATTGTTTTCTTTAAACTATGGTAATCAGTGAAAACAATGAGCCTTACACAGTATATTCTCAGTTTACTTACAGTTATGAGTCAGTTTTGATATATCTTTAGTGAAGGGATGTGTGCGTGTGGCAGCATCAGGGATGTTTGTATGAGAGTTGAGGCTAATGATGGCCCTGGGCACTGCAGGCTGAAGGAAATGAGATGTTCAGAGGGGAAAACCCAGGCCTTGGCTCTAACATTAACCTACATGACTGATGTTTACTGAATGTTCCTTCTTCTCCCAGTCGTGTCATAGTACAAAGATAAGACAACTTTGACCTCATCCTTGACTTAAAGGCTTATGGTGGCAAATGGCAAAAAGCTATCTCTGGCAAAAAGATATGTTTTTTTTGAGTGGATGGCATTTGTGTACCACATAAAGGAAAGAAATCTTGAACGCTGAAATATGAATAATGAAAGAATTACATGAGTATAATGTGTGGGATGTTTCCAAATACTGAAATATAATTTCAAGCCACACTAGTCTGGTTTTGGAGTACTTGAACTGTTTACCTCACAACATGACTCCCTTTCATTCCCGCAGCTGTCTGTATCCATATTGTACTACATGGTGTGTCGATGGGCCAGGCATGAGAGGTGATAACAACTCTGCGTGCTTTGGTGAGCATTGGCTAAATTCTCACCCTCAGTCATGGTCTGGAAGTACAGTTTGCCACTGTAGCGTCCAAACCCAGCTACGGTGCGGGCCCGGACCTGGAACACGTAGATGCTTCCTGACTTGAGGCCACGGATGACCACTGTGTTGGTCTGGCTCCTGATGGTGGTCGAGTTGTATTCTGATTGGTCCTAGCAGAAGAAAAACATGTTACATTTGTGCACATTAGTAATTACAGTCCAATTGCAAAGGCTAACAATTATGAGATGCCACGTGAATAAATTACATAGTAGGTTAAGATCTAGGAACACATGATACATCAGTATCAGTAAGCACAGCAAACGTATTTTAGTACACTCATTTTAAGACCTCAAAAGATGTCAAAGATTTTGATTTTGACATTGGGATGTAATTTTATTTCTGCTATTTTAATGACATTATCATTGATGCAATAAATGAAACGTGCTCAACAGTTATATATAGGAGAATAATATTGTAAATGTCTTGTTACAAAGCAAAAAATGCACCAAACACCATGTACAGATTAAATCTTATACTGAAATCTTCTTTTACATTTTGCAACTAAAATATTGGGAGCAGAAATGATACAGGAAAAAAAGCAGTGATGCTCATGTATACATTTATCTTGCAAACACCCATATTAATCACAATAGAACTGATTTTAATAATTACAAAAAAACCCATAATGTTTGATAAAGCAGCAGGACTGAGAAGGCAGATATCCAGCAGCTGCAGTTAAGAAGGTAGATTTGGTGGCAGTTTCAGGTCAGGAGGCATTTCTGAGCCGTGCCTTCTGATGATCAGAGCTGTATTTCACTGCCATACTCCTCTCCAGAATGCTGACAGGTCTGAGAGCAGAGACTGAGACTCTTTTAGCTGCTCCCTTCAACCCACTGCTTGGTGCACACTTCTGAGCCACAGCAGGGGCCGGGACAATTGTTTTGACAGCTCTCTCCAGCAGTGTCAGAGAAGGGAATTATACTCAAAAGTGGAACGTCTCAGCGTGTAGACAAAAGCTTGACAAATGCTGTGTATATATATGCACGCACACGTGTACATCTGTGTGATTGTGTCTGTGGCTGTTTGCGTTCTGGTGATCGTTGTGCTTGAATCAGCGCACATTTATGACTGCGAGTGTTCTTGTGAGAAAGTATGCTGATTCGGTGAAGCTTGCCCCTTGAATACTATTTTTACAGCAGCCAGCGCACCATTGTTTCAACCACAAGTCTCTGCGCATCAATCCCCAGTGGCCCTACTGCAGGGCTGAGCGCGGTTTCCTTTCCCAGTGACTGACCGTGATTATAATTGAAAGAGAATGAGCAGAAGTTCTAAGCAATGCTCAGAAGCTCCGTCTACATGCCTCCTAGGATGTGCTATTATGCAAACGAGCGTGAGGAGATATTCTGAATTTAAATGTACACCTACACTATAGAGTCAGTTTTTGCCATTAGCACTTAAAGGGTAATTCTGGTACAGTATTTTTAAACCTGGGCTCTATTTTTACATATTTTGGGGTCTAAATGATTAATAGATACAAAAGGTAGATTGTAAAGGATCCCTACAGAGATACACTAGAAACAAAAGTCTCACTCTGAAATCTCGCGAGAGGTGAGTTGTTGCAGGAAGACGACGGTGTTTCTGGTTAAACAAAAAGAATCTTACTCTTTAATAAAAAGGTCTATCTCTGTAATGTTCCCCATAATGCTGTCAGACACTTAGAACAACAATTTAAGCCTGTCAGTGGCAAAAACAAGCACTTTTAGAGGACACACTTTTCACAAGTGCAGTTGCCCGAAAGGATTACGTTGCAGCCTGGGCACAAAGTTGCTGGCCAAATGCTGGTAAAATATGCAAGTGGCTGGTAGATTTGCTTCACTCCCCAGCCGAAAAACACAATGGTAGTCTATTGAGTTGCTGGTAAAATCTGAACATTCACTAGCCATTTGGCCGGTGGACAAAAAAGTAAATTTTGCACCCTGGTTGCAGCCATTGCAGCCCGTTCCCGGCGATCTACTGGACCAATTCCAAAACTATTTTACCTATTAGTCATTTACACCCGAAAATATGTAAAAATAGAGCCCAGGTTAAAAAATACCGGAATTTCCCCTTAAATTTATTTAGTTGTACAGGGAGAATATGAAATGGAACTTGTGTTTATATGGATGAGTGTGTAGCTGCATCACTGATACCTTTTCATAATATTGTAGCTCATAGTCCAGGATGACTCCATTAGGCTGGTCAGGCTGGGACCAGGAGAGGGTGATGCTGTCCACAGTACGACTGACCTGGTGCATTATAGACACTGTAGATGGAGCTGTGAGGAGACAAAGACAGTATGTTAAGGATGAGGCAAATCAATCACCACCGGCTTCACAGTCACGCACAGAGAATTTTACAGCATCTTTAATCTCACAGCCAAACACCAGGTTCTGCAAAGGTGTAATACGTAATGCCATAAAATCTATGTAATATACTGCAGCCTCCTTTTAGAGAGTCGCACGGCTAGACAAGCACTGCAGGTTGGCAAGTTACAACACTGGCTAAACCACATAAGCAGCCTCATGGGACTTCCCTTTATCAACTGTGATCTTCATGTGATTAATTTGCTTGTCATACTGCTGATAACAGACCACCTTCTCCAAATAAATCTTCCAGATCAACATGTATTACATGAAGCAAGCCCATCTTGTCTGCCAAATACTAAGCAAATAGCGTAAATCACAAGAGTCGCAATTGTGCTCCACGACATCCTTTTTGTGCAGCATTTTTGTTCTCCACATTCTAATTTTATTTAGCCGTAGTTGTTTATGCATATTTCCTTGTAGATGACAGGTTAAAGGACCACAGCAGTGGTTTTCCATGCTACAAATTGCATGTGTTTAAAATTACTGCCAACAAATCTTCCAATTAAATTTTTTGGCTTTTTTTTTTACCTTCCAGGCACACATTGGTTTCCTGTGCCTTTCAGAAGGGCATGAAAATCAACATTCAGAAATTTTGAAACTTGCTTTATATGGGTAGGCCAACACAAAGATCACCCTTATTTATTTTTCCAGGTGACATTGACTTAGGTTTTGAAAACAATGTTAACTAGGCTATGACAGTTTAAGGTGTGAGAGACAACTGGTGAACAGGAACCTTTTTAATAGACAAATTATATAATAATAACAGAGCTATTTGCTTCTTTGCCTTCTAGATTGGACTTTATTATAAAACAGCTCATCAGTAAGATACATTTTGGCAGCTGATTATTATCATTATTTAGTCAATTTGTATACCATCCTCTTTATTTTAAACACTTTTCAGAATTGATATATATTTTACATATTTTTAATGTAAATTTCTATTTTATATGTATGATTGCTTGACTTTTGCAGTACTTGTTTTTTCTCTTATTATGTATATTTTGACTGTTATGCACCACAACACCAAGGCAAATTCCATGTATGTGAAAACTTGGCAATAAATCTGTTTCTGGGTCTTGCTAGCAACTGCAGTACCACTCGCTTGATATGCAACTTCACAAAAAACAAGGTGAGAGACTGCTGACTGGTGATGGTTTACCTTACGAATCAAGTCCCTGCAAGTTGATTTTTAATTTTTTAAAGCATAATGAGATGAACCAAAACCAATATCTCTTGTGAAGAAGGAAGATCAAACTAAAAACAAATGATATGCATTGAAAAATAGTGGGCTGTAATGTGAAGTATACTTTATTTGTAAAATACTTGGACAGTTGGACAGGTGGACTAATGTAGTTTCATTTTGTGTGGTAAATTTACTGTAAATACTATATCATACAAAGCCATTCAATACAAAAAATGTTGGGGCTTTTTTATGAAAAAACAAAAACAAACAGGCAATAGTACTTAATATTAGTCTTTAAACAATATCTTGAAAAAACAATTCAAGATTGTGTCACACTACTGAAGATTTTCTTTTCTTTTTTTTGCATTGGAACAAGTAAAATAATGTCACCCCATTACTTGATTTAATTCACACATTTTCAAGCAAACACAACGTTAAGACTCAGTAGTAAACTAAATGACTTGTTACAACATGGGTGGCCTACTATAGTCTTGCATAGCCAGTGACCTAAAACTTAGTACATTCTTTTCAGTACAACCATAAGGTTAGGGGGGCGTGATCACCTCAAGTCCTCCAACAGCCATTAAGATTAGTTCAGGGTGCCGAGGGTCCGTGTAAAGCTCAGAGAAGCTGAAGATAAAAAGCTCTGTCTGGGGAGCCTGGCAAGGCCTGCAGGCCTCTGAGCCTCTCTGTGTGTGTGAAAGGGTAGGGTGGGTTGGGGAGTTAGAGAGGCAGGGGCGCTGGGCAAGATTTATGGACACCAAGCCCCACGCTCATCCCCTACAGGCCCGTGCTGCACGCACACGCAGCCCTCAGCCAGAAGCACAGTGGCTCCCCTGAGTCCCAGCAATAAAGAGAGAAGTCTCTCCGCCGGCACGCGTTCTCGATGGAAAATCCACCGACTGGGAAACTACAACTGACACGCCTCTATAATCTAAGATTCTAAGGCTGCAGTTTTTAAATCTTCTGTATATTATATTGATTTTGTTGTTGTTCATGTAAGGAAATGCTTACAACTGAGTATCAAGTAGACATGTCTTTGCAGCTGCTGTCCTGAAGTGGAGGAGAAAATATAGTGTGTAAGTGACCACAGTGAGTCTGAGCCAATGATAAAAAGTCCCTTTTATAACCTTACTCATTCTCATCAGCTAATCAGCCCTGCCTTGCGTGCCCTCTGACCCATACAGAAGCATCCATCTGAGGCAACAAATTATGATGTCTCATATAAACTGTGATGGTCAAGCGACTGAGCGTGTCCTCGTGTGCTGCTGCCAGCAGATAATAAATAGATGTTCTGTATTTCATCTCAGCAAAGCACTTACACCACAATGGCCTGTGACACTGCAGCGTACACACATCATGCTCCTTTCCTGGAGCTGGAGGTACAATAATGTATACAGTATCCAGACAGGACACCAGTCTCAGAAATCTCTTCCATCTCACTGTACTCACTAGTTTGTTTGCAGTCACAAGACGACAGCCTAATAAGGCAAACAGTTACTCTAAGAGGAACTCACGAGTATCCCATTACGGATGCACATATATTCAAGACTGCCACATGGCCTTTTCCTGCATAGCATTTCCATTAAACACACGGCGCAGCCATGCCTAGTAACCTGATACAGGGCCAGAGAAACAAAGGCAGCTCATGTATTCATGTACAAAGGATGGACACATGCCAACATGAGAAGCTGTTGAAGGAGAACACTGTGGTTTTCTTCTGCTAAAGGACAACCTCCAGACAGCGGGGTGGCAGTCGCCATGTCTGAGCTCAAGAAACCGATAAGGTTGGCGTAACAGAAAACAAACTGAGATCAAATTAAAGGAAGACTTTTGGTACAAGGTCATTCCTGTGTAAAATAACGTAAAGTGTTGAAACATCCGGCTTGTAGAGAGCAGCAATCCAGCTGTGTTGTGTATTTCAAGTCAATTCAGTACATGCATTTCAAGCTAAGCTGACATTCCACCAATTGACTGTGGAATGTAGCGGTATGCCAAGTCAACATTTCATTGCACTAAGGCCTACAGCAATGAGCCACATATGAAAACCATTTTCCTACATCTAATTCATGTACTCCAAATCTACAAGTCTCCATTGTACTCCAAATCTTCAAGTGTACAGTACCTAGAATTTTTCCCCCCAACTTAATCTATAATTTAAAGGGTTGAGTAAATACTTGGTTTTCATTGTGTCAACATCATTCACCGAGTTATGCCACTAAATACATGTTTTAGTTGATTCAAGCCATTTTCTTTGTTGTTACAATAATTATTTTTAAATCACGTGGATTGCACCCCATTAAAGACAATTAGAAATTAAAAACAAAGATGTAAGAAGGTTTCCCAGTCATTTATATACTGGAAGCTCAACTCATCATAAACTATGTCAAGTCAGATCAATTTCTTCAAAGTGGGTGAGCTCCACTTTCACTGGATGCTTTATTTCTATGTTTTCTCCATGAATGCTCTATTCATGTTCTTCAAACTAATGAAGCGGTTATAATGACAAAGACAGGGATTGTAAGTTTATATAATCAAATTAGATGGCTGAATTGGAAAGATAAATGGCCTTGATGAATATGTCTCTAACATGAGTTTCCCATATACCACAGAGGAGTGGGAGAGCAGACAGAGGAGTTGCAGCCATAAGGGGAGCTAGTGCTAATCACAACAAATAAAATATCTTAATCTCAAGATCATTCCTCATGTCCACGCCAAAGCTTGAAATACATCACTGATGATGATTAATGTTACATACAAGGTGTTTAATTTTCCCTGTTGGTCAGACACACAGTGCTCAATGTGGGATTGTGTGTTTAACACCAGGTCAATTATGGACAGACAGTGTTTAATTTTTTTTTATCTCAAATATATCCAAGTCTGCAAATAGCTCAAAGATAATCAGAGTGACAATGAAGAGTGAATATGCCGGGACCTGGGAGGGTCTCTCAAGGTTGTATATCGCATTGCTTAATTGTGAGAGGATGGGAGGCCCCAGCTGTTGTCAAAGAAATCGGTTTCAGAGCCCACATCATTACTCAGCTTGGGATCTGATATGAAAGACGGTGCTCTGGAGTCTATTCTAGCATGACGCTCTGGCCTTGGCCCAACAACACAGAATACAAAGGCTCGGTTTTGCTCAATGTCTCTAATAGATGTTTTAGTGTTATGTTAGAACACCTAGTGACTTCCCTAATCAATTAAAGATGGAGTTTAAAGGGATATTTCCACTCATTGAAATCCAAGCCAATATAATGGGGCATGCTTCTGCTAACACACACACACAGAAGTGAGGCTTTTATCCGTCCCATTAATTTATGTCTCTGTTATCTTTTATTATACCACACTCTTCTGGTGGGCTTTTCCACTCTCTCTTTGACTCTCTTTTCCTTGTTTAGTAAACCTGGGTTTCTAATGTTAAGCCTCATTACTAAATACTGCTATGAACATGATGGGCATCTTCATTAAGCAAGGCTGGTGAAGTGAGACCATTGTGGATGGACGGCAGCAGATGTGACTTCCAGGAGTGGAAGGATCTTCAGGTGCTCCAGAACAGTAACTGTTACATCAAGCCATGATTGGAGGAGCTTCCCACAGCTGACTTATTTTATAGAAAGCAAGAGACAATGCCACCTCATGATTTTCATACTTTTTGCTTTGGTTCAATGCAGCGTAGAAAAAAGAAAAACCTCCAACATTTGCTGGCACATGAATCACATCCTTCTGAGAAAGTATATGTTTAAGGCCTTTTATCTGCATCTTTCTAACATCCTAATGTGTCTACAACCATGTGGCTCTGATATGATTAGACGTTCTGGTGCAGAGAGCAACGCTATGATTTGGGGAAGATGGGGGAGGTAGCGAGAACAGGTCAGGGCTCATAAATCCCTTTTCCTTTTCATTGTAAAAATCAGTTTCCCCACAGCGCAGTCTCTCCCAAAGGGCCCAAACCAGCTGGTCCTCTACCAGGCAGCCTCCCAAACAGGCTGCCACTGCTCCACTCTCTCCGACTGCCGTCCATTTATGAGCGGCGCATCGAGCCGTCTTAAAGGGAGAGGCCCATATTTGCATGTACTTTTAGCATGCTGGCAGCCTGCCCCGTTTCCCCAGCTGCAAAGGATTGTGGGTTTTACATCTGTAAAGATTTTCCAGTGCAGTAAAGCTACAAAAGTGAGATTTCAGTTCATCAAGCTTTAAACCATCTGCACTGGAAAAGATTGGGGACTATAATACACTCATATACACACTATAAGCTAATTCTAAAATAGGCACTTCAGGGGCTTGAAGAGTTTTCAGATGCTTGCAGAGGTTAGGGTTTAAATCTAAGCCAACCCTGGCAAATCTGCAGACGGAGGAGACACAACCCAGATAAGCATGTATGGGGACAATGCTGCAGAGGAAATTCTTTTGCAGCAGCTGAGCTAAACGTCATACAATCAAAAAAAGTATGATTCTTTGTTGGTGGGTGGTGCTGAATACAATCCTCAGTATTTGAGCTACTTTGAGCTGCAAATGAACTTTGAATAGTTTGAATGGTTCTTGTAGTCCTTTACTGCAATTGTTAACATAATGATATAGGGACTTCCATAAAAAAACAAATGGTCCTTTGGTTTAAGTGATGTTCATCTAAACATAGTGGAATTTGGTAGGTGGTCTCAAAGCAGCCAAAGATAGATAGATTGTAATAACACAATTGACAAACTCTGTATTTTACAAAGACACGTAGCTCTACTGTGGTCCTTTAGTCCTTCGGGCTGATTTGGGCTGAACAGACACAATGTTTGAGCTGTCCGCCACAGGGATGTGGAATGAGTGTTTTGACTCACACAGCTCAAGGGGGAACCGGACTCTGTTTAATCAGCAAGCTGCTTTTCTGCATTTAAACAACTTACAAACTGGCTTCTGCGAGGAGAAAAACTCCACAAACCACAGAAGGCATATCAATATTCTACAATGCTGGAAAGGCGAGTGTGGGCTATAGCCTTCCTTTTCTCCGACTCGGTCAGTGGTACGTAAAAATATTTTGTTTTTTCGAGCTAATTGCTTTGTTGACAGAGCAAAAAAGTGGAATGCTGACATGAGCAGAACAGAGCTGAATAGCTGTTTCTAAAAGGTGTTACGTGGCTCGACATAATCTAGCCCATGTTAACACGACAACAACCATTGCAACAAAATAAGTAAATCTATAAAAATACATCTGAAATCTTCTAATATGAACAGTTGGTGTGGGTTGCTCCAAAGTGGAGACCTCCTGAGAAATGTGGAACTAAATGCCCATTATTTGACTATTATATTAAGCAATGTCCTGATTCATGCTCATTCACATTCAACAAAAAAATCACAGGAGGCAGTCAGTTCCACCACTTCCTACTGCTGCGACTGAGCAGCTCCAAAGTAAAAAAAAAATTCCAACATAAACAAGATGTGGAAATTGCAGATAGCACATCTGCTCCAGCTCTCTTTGAATGCACAGCAATGACTTTTGGCTTAACGTTGAAGTCATGCTTATCGACACAGTATGAGGTTTGCGGCAATGAGTGGCACACAATGGCAAGGATTATAAAAGATCATCTCCACTTATAAAGTTCCTGACCCCAATTTACACATAAAACCTTCGAGAGGATGATGGTGGATGCAGATCGCATGATTTGTGTGTGTGAATCAAGGCTACATTAAAAAATGAGAGGCATTAGTGACATCTGAGTAGGAGCACGGGGGGAAGCAGCTTGTCGTGTTCAAACCAGAAACTCCAGACAGTGGCAAGACAGTCGCTCAGACAATGACATCTCTGTTTTGCATCCGCCTTAAAAAAGAATACTTAATCTATAAGTCACCACAGGAACTTGAACTTCAGGGTGAGTTTGGCAAAGAAAAAGGGAGAGAGAGAAAAAAAAGAGAGAGAGGAGAGAGGCTAAAAGAGGCCGAGAGGGGAGTGCCATTGTGTTTATCACGGATCCATTTTCTTAATTGGTGAAGTTAACTCCATAAAGTTCATATAAAAATTAATAAATTCAAAAACACAGTGCTGATTGGGTTGTGGCCCCTTTTTGTTTCATCACCTTTATTTATTATCTTTTTTTAATTATCATCACCATCATTCTTTTGTATGTAAAGAGTAAATAAATGACTGCATTAAAGCATGGTGAATTATTCAGGCATTCCAGTATACAGCTAATGCACTCAATGATAATTAATTGTATACTCACATTATGTTCCCTTTTACAGCCCACTGGGCCAAAAGATCGTGGCCTTTTAACCTAGATTTATATGCAGGCGATGTGCATACTCTATCGCTCTCTTCCCGGCACAGGCTTAAACCTGCAGATCACATCCTAGAGGAAGAGATCCATGTAATGTACCGAGAAAAAACACACATGGCTACTGAATGATTTATGAACAAGATCAATTAGTTAACTAATTTTGACAATCCATGTGCTAATTCTTATTTAAAGTCATCACCCTGCAGGCTGCTTACCACACACTTTATCGCTAAGCTCATCTCACTCTCTCTGCTGCAGTGCTTGTCTGAATCTGTCTTTGTAAACAGGTTGCTCTGTATCAACAGTAGCATGGATGCGGTGTATGTGTGGCTTGCTGGCAGACAACCAGAGCCACCTTGTTTCAAGGCTCTTTCAGTGCTGAGCTGCAGGTGCACGCTGAGGCCTCCTGTCTGTCTGCCTGGCTGACCTACACTGGCACCCACCATATGTGCCCTTCTTAACACCTTCTGTCACTTTCACACTGCACGCCATGTATACTGGTGGTCCCTGTCTGACTCTCTGTCTCTCACCCTCTTTATCTTTCAGCCCACATCTCTCTATCACTCACATGCATTCAGAGCTGAATTCTTTGCTGATAATATAGCTGCCTGAATTAGTTGTTACTGTTGCTGCATTTAATGTGCCTATATATTTTCTCCCTATAGGTAAAATGTATCTTTTGCCATAATTAACTTTCACATGCCAATGACTTCATGTAATGAGAATATGACCTAATTGCTTTAAGTGGATTTCTTGGCCTCGAGTATTTATCAGAACTGCACCTACATAAGAATGTATAAATGTTTATGAAACTGTAAACAAAAACTCTAGCAGTTGTTAATAAAGCACACAAGGACTGCTTTTGTGCATGAACTAATTGTTACATAAAAAGTCACATAGATTAAAATGGTCCTGCATGAGATAAAGGCAGATAATCAACTAGAAAGACATGTCATTGCCATGAACGTGCCATTGGACCACACAGAATCTATACTTAACTGGTGACACTGTCCTAAAGTCAACAGTGTAGTAGCCACACTTGGCTGGCTGGTGTATTGACACATTCTGGCATTCCCACCTGGCTCTGCACCAGTGCTTTTCACACCACGGCCCAGTGGAGCAGCAAAGTCCCTGGTAGCCTGGTTACAGTGGACCTGGGCAATTTGGACAATAATTAAGTCATAAATCTTCCCTAGACCGTATGAAAAGGCTACACCCGATTACAACCCCCACCCTCTGAGTAATGTGGTTCACTTCCACAATCAGGCAGTTCACCTGATAAGAAACCAATTCAGTCCCTCTGCTTCTCGATAGCATTAGCAGCAGACGCCGCGGCTCACCTTGAGTTAATGAAATGCCTAAACAAATATGTCCTCTGAAATCTAATATGCCCAACCACTATAGAATGCAATATGGCATACACACAGGGTATATGGAGATCTAATTTATCTGTTGTGCGATGCTGAATTCTCTCGCAGAATACTGATAGCTTGCATTCAGGTAGGAGATAATCTCTCTTCTGTGCACTGAAATTGATGATACAGCAGCTCTGCAGTGAGCTAGCAAATAACTGGCAGTCACATTATTAGCTAGCTATTATTTGTTTGTGTCTTCATAACTTAAAGCAAGTCTTCTTTGTGTACAGTAAGTGTACATTAGTTATTTTGTAATCCATAAAATAACTTAAATAGACTTTGCTGCCTTCATACACACGAATGACAAATACTGATGACTACAATTTCCACCCAAAACACCCTTAATTAGAACCATGCCATCTAAATATTATTGACAGCTTAAACACAGGCTTGGACATGCTGACCTGGAGCCGGATGCACCAGCTGTGTCCAGTTCTAATGTAAGTGTTTACTAAGTTTTACGCATGACTAGATTAAAACGGGTTGCACCACACAAAACAGTTCTTACGTAGAGATTAGTTGTTGCTAAATATTTACACCCAATAACTGCCAGGTGTAACTGTTAAAAAGCTAACTGAACCAACTGACAAAACCAAGGTTAGCTTGCCAATACATGACCCGTTTAGAGTAAAGAGGAACAGAGATAATGTGGAGCGCGGTCGACACATCTGACCTAATACTTGATAAATGCTGTTGAATAACCTTGAAGATTTTAAATTACATTTCACAAAAATAACACCACATACCTTAAAATACAAAACATTATGCCAACAACATTTGACTAAATGAGTAAATAACGCCAGTTGGGTTAACATAATCAGATATTTCCATCTCATTCTAAACTGTATGAATACTAATAACTCTGAAACACATATTTCTCCATGTGTGCAGACATAAATAAAACAAAGGAATAACTACATTTACAAAAGATGCATCTTTTGCGCCTCTAAAACCGTAATTTTTGGAAGTTATGCTAGCTTGTACTGCTACAGTGACTTCCTGTTTACAAAGTTCTTTGCTCTTGATTTGACAGCACTATAGATGTTTCCTCGCAACCGATTTACACATTACTAAAGTTTTTACTACCTAAAACATTATAAAATATAACTTTTAATGGTGCAACCTGATTTAGTAAATCAATAGTTTGAAACTAGCTAGTAGTTACTAAGAACTAAGGAAGAACTGTATGTTCAAACTGATTTATGAATAGCTGGTGCAACCCAATCCTGAAATTGCTGACGTGTGTGCAATATGTGGATGCATAAAAATATATACTGTGTGTGTTCTTGTGTGTGTTTGGAGCCTGTCTATCCAGCCATGTGTCCCAGACTGTGTGAAGACAAAATGGCAGGATGTAGTACTGTGAAGTCTATTAGGACAAAATCACACACTGCCTCTCAGCTGTCAGAAATGTTTGATTAAACTTCATGGTGGGAATGTGGCTTCAGCAGCAATTTTCACTTCATACAATAATCAATGTAGGCCAACTAAGGTAAGGGGAGGGAGGGAACGTGGGAAAGGAGGAGGGAAGAAATGGTAGAGTGGTTTCAAAAGGAAAATGTGGGCTCTGAGATGATGTAGGTGTCCTCTTCAAGCACAGAGAGGGGTACTCTATTTCAATGAACAGACTTAAACCTGTGACCTTAACGTTACTTGAGGATAGTCTCACTAAGTAGGTCACCTTGCCAGTAGTTTGCTGCAAAGAAGTACTGTAGTGACACCAGGTCATATAAGGGGCAGCAGATGTTGTTTAGCACTGGAAAACTTTAAAGAGAATGTAGAAGACAGCTAAATAATAAGCAGAACTCCAGGCAAAAAAGGTGGAGTTTATTTAAAAAAATGTTAATGACGCAGAGGCAAAAAGAAATACTAGGAACTAAAAACTCAACTCAACACCTAAAACCTAGCAGCCTTAAAGCAAGCTGCCCCCTAGTACCCTACCAGTAAACCAATGACTGGAACATACCATCTGCAAAACCTTTCGTGAATACACAATAACAAACAAACCAATAATTTAAGTAATGGAATTTAAGATTTCCATTACTGCTGACACTAATCACAACCATAACAGTGTAGTCACTCACTGCTTAGAGGGCCTGACGATGCACACCTGTTTTCACTCTTTCTGAGTGGGCAGATGATCTGCACCAACATCACAAACAGAACATCAACAAAAAAACGACATATGCATCGCCACATTAACATTTTCTAATAAAACTACACAACTTAAACAAGCCTGCGTTGTCTTATTTGTAAAACCTGACTTATGAATTAACTGATTAACTGAAACACTGGACTTAAATATTGATTTAACACAAAAAAACAAAAAAAACAGTTAATGATGGGTCTGGGGAAAAGATTTAAAAGCAGCCTTTTCACAAGTAGCCTTTTTTAAAGTTTCAGTTGTAATGTTATTAAAAACTGTAAATAGGATCATTCCTAAATGATGACCATAATGCCATTCAACTCAAGAACATTTTCTAGCAAATATTTTTCAAAATTTAACAACTTCATTAAGATATTTGTTTGTAATGCATCAGTCCCACCCCCCCACCCCCTCTGTGTTGATACACCTACTGTTTCTGAGACTGGTCTTGTGTCACCACTCTCTCACCTGTCAGAGCCAGTTAAATTACTGTAACACCTAGACACACCAGGGTTCACCAGGGACAGAAAGCATCAGATTTGTAACTCTGTCTCCCTCCCTCCGCTCTTTTAATGTCATGCAAAGAGCAACATTTTATAGACAGAGCAAAGCCAAAATAGATGGCTTACTTGTGACTCATTATTGTAAAAAGGCTTGGAGGCACATTTTAAGGCTTCTGCGTATTCAACACAATACAAGTTTTGGGGAATTAGTCATATGCTTATAAAACGGGCTCAAACGCCATTCAGCACGGCATCTCCTTTTGTGTGGCATTACAGTGTGTAATCAAGCGCCGCACTTTCCAGGGCAATCACGTCCTTTATCACAGAGGAACTGTCGCCAGCCACCTACAGAGTGGGAGGATAAGCCCTCTGGGTAATAGAGTGTGGTGTGGGTGCTTGATTGGGTATGGTGAGTGAGGAGTTCTGCTCACATCTCACACCACTCTCCTCCCCTGCCCCCACCCCTCACACCAACAAGTCATAGCTGAGGACGGCAGCCATCCACACAAGAAATGAGACACACTTTCACGCCACTTACTTTTAATTTGCTTATTTATTTGTTGCTTTCACAGAACGCTCCAGCCTCTCGCCTAATGCTAGCTTACTAAGGGACTGATTAACACACATGTACAGTATGTACAAAGAACTCTGTTTTTTTGTTTTTCTTCATCTAACGCTCTCATTCTCAGCGTAAGAGTGAGGCACAGAACTGCCTGAGGTAATTAGGGGTGACATGATGTTTATGTAACCTCCAAGCCTCACAAACCAGATGCAATTATGGGCTCCTGGTCCCTGTGACCCCAGCCCTGTAGCGTAGCACCGCAAAACTGCAACCCCGTGTCCCAAGGGTGAGCCTGGTTTTGCAGGGTGATGGGGGAAGGTGGCAGGGTGGAGTGGGGGCAAAACAGAGTTGAGTTCTTTTCACAGCTCCCTCTGACGGGAACTCTTGCTGCCTAATCCAAAGTGACGGGCACTTCAGTGGAGAGGGCGCAGAGCCCCCCAATTTCCGCCAGGACGCCACGGCAGGGGAAGCAGTGAAGCCAAGGGTTGGGGTGGCAGACTTATTGTGGCCCAGCGAGAAAGAGTGGGGCAGGGGCCTCATTACAACGCTTAACTGCACTCACAGGCCCTCATTAACCCACCACACCAGTGACTCAAATCAAAACAGACAATAAAAAGAGGTCGCCGTTTGAATAAAGGCCTCCATTTTAGTGTGACTTTCAGCATTGTAACTGAGTACTTTATGGAGCTTTTACACAAACAGATTTCTGTAAACACTGAAGTTTGCTACAATGGGTCAATTTAAGTGTAGAAATCTCCTCTTAAATGTGTTCATCCAACTTGTATACTCTTGCTATTTGAGTGCTTCCATGTAGACATCTGGACATCTGGGAATTCCAGAGGAAAGTAATGAGAGAGTGAGAGTGTAGTTAAACAAAACCCAATATGTCCGCTGTAATAAAAGCACAGTAACACAGTGCTTTAGGTAGCTTAGTCACAGAAGACTGCCCTCAGTGCAGGGGGATGCATGATGAGAGATGACAGGCACTTATGTTTGTTGCCAATGGGATGCAAAGCCAGTGCAAAGATAAAGCCCGGCCTGTATTCCCCCGCTCATCAGTGCTTGGAGGAGAAAAGCCTGGCACGCCAAATGATGCGTTTCATAGAGACAATTAAAGAGCAAATCAATGCTGCTGCCTTTGTGAAATAATTAGAGATGCGGCCGACTTCAACCGCAACCACAGAGTGGAAAGCATGCAAAGCTCTGATAGTTGCCGAAGAGAGATTGAAGGAGATTTTGAGGTGTATTTCTAGAAGATCCTACAGATTAAAAAGTTGCCCCAGTCACCAAGGGAACCTGGTTTTCATTAGGCCTCAGAACACACTGGAATACTGGCTTCTTTGAAGTAGTGTTTTAGTTTACAAGGTAGCTCATACATAGTGTGTATATAGCTGTATACTACGCTTACTACATACTATGCATACACTATGTTTTTAAAATCTTCTACAATCAAGTGGGGTGGATGAGAACAGAGCTGTAATCACTGAACAGTAGAAGAAGTGGAGAGACAGCAGCTAACCTGCTCTCAGCTCCACAGTCTGAAAAACATGGTGATGAGGTCACAGTGTAAAGACCAGCAGGCCATCACATTCTGTCTGTCACATCATCAACGGCACTCTCCTTCCCATTTTAGAGCCCTTAATCTGCATACATCACCATACAGGAGAGGAAAGAAACGGACTTAGTGGAGGTCTATGCACTGTGCATTATGTGCTTGTAGAGGAATGAGTGTGATGAAGAGGTAGTGTACGAGGCATAAGCAACAAAGGAGCAGCACAGAAATAGACATGGTAAAAAGAAAGAGATGGGGAGAAGAGAAGAGAAGAGAAGAGGAAACCACGTGGGGAATATAAAGTGTAGAAAAAGACAGATGGGCCCACTTACCAGCCTGGTTAGTGGTAATGTTGACCGAGGCGTACTGAGGGGAGTAGGGGCTCTGATCTGACACCCCGTTGACAGCCTGCACCTCAAACGTGTACTGCGTGTGGGCCAACAGGTCACTAATGTAGACCCGGGATTCTGTCAGGCCCAGCTGACGGGGCAAAAACTGAACGTTGTCCCCGCAGCGGGTGCAGCCTCCCCGGCCTCCGCCACAGCTCTTGCAGATGATGTTAAAGACTACGTCCTCGCGGCCCCCCGAATCCCGAGGAGGCATCCACTCCAGCATCACAGATGTCTCATTCACGCTGGAGATAACAGTCTGTGGAGCTGAAGGGACGGCTGGAAAATACAAGAGAGAGACTGTGGTTAACACTTGAGTGAGTAAACCAATGCACAGATATAAGCTCTTTGATCAGATTGTTGAGTCAATTGGTCCAAATTGCAGGTGCATACTTCGGCATTCAAATACACCATATTGAATTGAATGCTATATAATATAATCCTACGAAATTGGAAAACATCATACATGATAGATAGGGCTCATTATTTTAGATATTCATTATGAATACTGAAAAACAAGCTGAACTTTGGTAAAAATCTAAATACAAAGTAAAAGGAAAGGAAGAAATAAAGAGGAAAAGTGGCAAAAAAAAAAACTGTTTTACAAAAAATTCTCAAAGATCTGTTTCTGTAGAAATGGGTAGTCATACATTTTACTTTAAGCAATGGGAAAAAGTTTGGTTCCAGGCCTCACAGTTAAGGAGTTTGGGGCCAAAATGTAAAGAGCTATAAAATGGCTATTTGATGGCACAACTGGATCCGGATCTGCAACAAAAACAGCTCACTTGTTCCTTGACCCATAGCCTGACTTTTACTGAAATGACACTAAAATGTTTTCAAAGTTTTCAAACCTGCATTAACTGATTTTTTGAGATTTTGGGGAAAGCGGAAACAAGCTGTACACAACACACTGATATAATATTGCCTTATACATTGATATTGTGAACGTGTTAGCAAACAGTTATTTACACATCCAGCAGATACAGAGCATTTATTTGTCGTTCAGTGGGTTTATCATAGTTTTTTTTTTTTTACTGAAAACAGTTGCCTGCTGCTTGTCGAAACAAGGTTGATGAGAGTGATGAAAGTGAAAGTTGAGGGCCGTGAGATTGGTTATAATTTTCTGTGGGTTCATTACTACAAGCGATCCCTTTCACATAGTCCCCAGTCATGTGATCCATTGTTAATATAAAAATCTTAGTTATAGCCACTTTAAAGGTATCCTGCTAAATGGACAAAAAGGACTGGAAACAGTGTTAAGAGTTAACAATCTAACAATCGGTTGAAAATTTAATTATGTAAATTTAATTTGTAGTAGCATTTTGTAGATTTCCTTGGGAGTTTTTTGCTAAAAAGATGGCGGAAAACTCTCTTATCTAGAAAGTCTTACTATGTATACAGTACAGGAAAGAGATATGATAAAAATGGTTGTCACTCATATGAGCTTCAAGGATGCTGTACTTTTTGCATCAACTACATTCCATAGCATTGTTCAAATTTTAGGATGGAAGCTGTGTTGTGTACTTGATGGCGTAGAGGGCATAGTTAGCACCTCCACTTGGAGAAGAGAAAACCCAAGATACTATAGCCTCTTAGTGGTTTGAGCTGACTGTGTTTCAAGCTGGCAGTGTCTCTTCCCTCGGGATGCCCATTTACATTCTCTCATTTTCCATGCTGGCGTCCACTTTGTCAAGTGTTTTCTTAACATCTATTCTTGACACTTTTCTCATGGAGCATCGTATAGAGTTACTGCAGTGGAGAGGAACCTACTGTTTCTCCTGTTGAGACATTCTTAGCAGCTAGGCATTACGGGGTGGAAACTTTCCACATGGTGCTACATGTTGAGTGACAGGCCGAACAAACAAACAATGAGAACTGTTTATCTTTTACAGCCATGTGCACCTAATTATGGAAGGCATACCCTCCAGGACTAATGAGATAAACAATTCCACTCCGCCCACAACATCCTAAATCTGAATCGATCACTTCTTATTTAACCTCCTTTTAATTGGCAGCAATTAACAGATCTCCGGCTCTGGAAGGAAGCCCATTGGAGTGCCCTTCTTGGTGTCTCTCATACATGGAAACATAACTCCTCCTTGGCATCTCCTTCCTGGGGAGGCAGACTAATACCCCCCTCCATTAGCTGGCGGGCCGCTGTGATGGGCCCATTCCCTTGCTTTAATCAGGCCGGGCCCTGCTGCGCTTAATACGGGTGACGTGACGCTGCTGCTTTCTCATTCACAACAGCTGCTCGACTCCCAGAGCCAGGCTTATGCAAATCTCCTTTGTTGGAGACCATCAAATCTTTTCCCTCCTCTCTCCCTTTCAACAGGCAGAGAGGGAGAGTGAGGAAAAAACACTACCAAAACGTTGAAAGGGGCTTTTTTTCTCACTCACCCCCGTTTTGTTTTAGGTAGACCACACTCTATGCACTGATTCTCTGTCTTTCTCACAGACACACAACCCCTTTCCGTCGCTCTCAAATTCCCTCTCCTTCTTCATTCCTTTCTACGAGTCTTTCCCTCACGTTTCACCCCTCCCTCGCTCACTTTAGCTTGAGTCTATATCCTTCCGTCTCTCTCTCTCTCTCTCTCAACCTCGGTGTCAGCCTCAAATTCAAATTCAAATTCAAACAGCTTCATTGGCATGACAAGAGAGAGTCTCGCCTGGGCTCATTCTCCGTGCCTGCACCTTCACAAAGCTACGCGCCCTGGCCCAGTAACCTCTGGTCTGGCTTGGAGTACGGGCTGTGTGATGTTGAGGAGGGGCAGCCGAGCCTTGTGTGTTGGGTCAGATCTGTGGACAGCCACACTATGGGCATGTCAGCGTTGTGTTTGCGTGAGGGACAGCTCTGACAGGGTTTCTCTGTTTGGAGTTACACAGACTACCACTGTCCTTTGATCCCGAGGCTCTTCTGCTTGCGGGTGTGAAATGTGTATGTGTCAAAGAGTTCATATTTGAAATCAAAGACTGTGTGGGTACATATTCATGTCTGTGTACTATGTGTGTTTGTGTGGAGTGCAAGTTAAAATTCACATATAACAACCACATACTTGTGCAAGGCATCTGGAGAGGATCAGAGTCGGTGCGATAGTATCCATTGCGGCAAACACAGTTAATGGCGCCTTCACTGGTGGTGCGGCTGTTGATGGGACACTGCATGCAGGCTTCATCTCCTTGAGTCGGCTTGAAAAAGCCTGACGGACAGGCTGAAAGACAGAGGATGATACGTATGTTAATTTCTTTGTGTCAAATCTTTCATAGTATGACAGCAGCAGGACAATTGAGCCATTGTCACAATGTAAAGGTACCAGGGCTTCAAATATTATTATTTTGTATTAATCACTTAATCATTTAGTCCATAAAATGTCATAAAAATGTCTTATCACAATTTGTCAGAGCCCAAGGTGACGTCTCTAAATTGCTTGTTGTTTGAGCAACAATCCCAAATTCAAAGATATTGAATTTATAAAATATAAAAAGTTCTGTTTAACTTTCTGTCAATCTACTAATTAATTTATGTCTAAAAGTGTGTTAACCATACAATAGGCAGCAGGTTACATGTAGTAGCCTGCATATATACACATTTAGTATCTATCTGAAAAAAAGAAAGAAATGTAAAGTTTGAGATTCTTTCCATTATTTTATATTTCTTCCATATTTCAAGTGCTTTACTTCCAGCTAAATTTAATGTTATTTATTTACATCTTGCATTACAACAGAAGCCATCAAGTGACCAGAATTCAAAACAACCCAAAAAACACAGACCACGAGTCCAACATGTAAATATACATCAGCGCAACCCGACATATAAATACACACCAGTGAAGCCTGCATGTGAGGCAACATGTTGTAAGTTTGCTTTGAATTATTCACCATGTTCTAGTTGCCTGAGAAATCTCTGAAGTGCCCTGCTTTCTGTTAAGAGCCCTTTTAAGGGCCTCTCTGTGGAGACCTGGGAGGAAAGTTACATTCATGATAGAGATGATGATGAACTCACACACCGCAGCTGCCATTAAATTCTGTATGTGTGTATCTGTCTGCGTGTGGGTGAATCACAGGCTGTATATGGGGTAAATCTGTTTGTGCGTTGCCATAAGCATCCACCATTGCAGTGATAAACAAACTAACTTAGCTGTCTGTGAAATCCCCTTATCCTCTCCTGAGTCACATTCTGCCTAAACCTTCACTGCTAAAGAAATAACCTTTTTTTCCAGCGTTCCACCTGCACCATGTCAAGAGCTTTTTTTATATCTTGGGCCAAACCAGCTACAGTTTTGCTTCAGGTAATCCAGCTCCCACCTGCCCCACCGATAAAGGAGAAAATACACAGGTGTTGAGACGGATGTGTTAGAAGTACAGTAACATGAAAAATTCACACACGGGACGCACTGCATCTTCTGAAGTTAAAACCCCTCAGGTCTGTCAGTGCTCTTGTTTTCCTTTAGTAACAGCGTAAAAAGCAGAATAATTTATGTCTGATGAAAAGAAACAAAATAAAGCAGCTTTTCCTACAATTTAAGGTTCTTTTCCTAATAATTTTCTATTATTTTTTAAGTGAAACGTGATAGGTTCATAGGAATATTTTTTTAATCCACTACCAAAGCTGATTTGACATGTGCACTTATTTCTTGTGCTTGTAATATTTAAAACTATTTGTCGCACGTTTTTTCTCCATTTTCTATATGTTTCTAAAAACTTACTATAAAATGACTGCAGTCTTCTACATTGTAAAGTAATAAAAAATACAGCCACTATTTCATTCTTTCATTGCCGTACTGGCAATTACAGCTCAACTGTAGCAGCTGGAATATGGAAACATCTGCAGCTGCAACTTCCATTTAAAGGAGTTCAAATCACAAGGCAGAATTAGTCCGGGTCCAATCCCAATGTTTATATTAGACAGACACATCACTGTACTCAGAGACCCTACAGGCCCGGGATTAATGCTCTTTTTCCCCCTTGTGACTCAAAGTACATTACTCAGCGCCATTACCTTCTAAATCTGGCTATTTTAGTGATTCACAAACTGGGACAGATGACAGATATGTTTAAGATGTGCAAAGTGTACTTTCAAAATAAATAAACTTTGACTACAACTGTGGAAAGGGATGTCATTTTTTTGTTGATTTTACTGATAAAGTATTGTAAACTCTATTAATCACCTATCTGAGTAGAGTGTTGTGGTTCAGTATGATCGAACAAACCATATTGCTTGAGAGTGGGCTTGGTAGAAACAGCTTCACTAATACAGTTTGTTTGAAAGAGAAGCTGTTTTCATTAAATGCACATTATGTCAAGCATCTTTGACTTCAGTTATCTTTGTTATATTATCACAAACGTCAGTGGCAAAAGTTATTCCCAAATGAAATTTAAGTAATCTTAAAAGATCTCTTCACTAAGTATTAGCTTTGACATGTTTTTCTTCTTCCATGATTGATGGGGGAAAAGGGTTTTGGGTACAGAGGGAAACATGAGGCCTGGACATTCACACTGCCAGTCAACAGGGTCTGTGAATGAGGCCCAGGCAACAGCTATGTGGGGGAATTGGGATCGAACCTCGGCGGCACAGTGAGGTCTATGGGAGTGCGGCGCTCAGAGGAGCAACACCAAAGGAAACAGCATAAAGAGGTAGTGAAGGGGGGAAGGACGGAGAGAGGAGAAGTGTAAAGATGGGAACAAAGAGAGGAGAGGGGAGAGGTGGGGAATGACTGTGTTTGGGAGTTTTTCAGCCAAGGAATTCAGCGTGTTACTGTGCCCACAGTGAATGTACGTGCTGCAACAGTATGCGGACTGTGCAGAACAATCAGAACAATGACTTTAAAATCTGCTGGGGAGGAAAATGAAAGAATACAATTGATTAGTACTTATAAAGCCCCATGATGCCTTGCTACCACAGTGTTTGTATTTAAATATTCTGTGGTAGTTGTTGGACGGCACACCGGTGGGTAATGCAAATTCTTCCCACCAAACATCCCAAAGTACCAATTTCTTTTATTCAAAGTAAAACATGTATGTTTTTATATTCTGTCTGTCTGTCTGTTTGGAATTGATTTGCCCATATTTTGCCAAGTTTGAACAATTTTAGAAAACCTTAACTATACCTTATGAAAGAAAGTTCATTATGTGTTTATACATGCCTAAAATTCCTTAAATAGTATAACTGGTCAAATCCCACCAATATCTTTCCAATGTTGTATTATTACTCGTGGTTAATCTACTGTTATTTCAGATTTTTGTTTTTGCTTTGACATTTTTGAGATTGTTTAACTTTGTTTTGTACTTTTTAAAGATATCATTTTATTGTTAAAGTTTGAAAAAGCTAAATGAAATATAAAAGTCCTTAAATGTCTTTTAGCAAACAGAAAAAGATGTACATTTTCACTGTTAACCAAAACGGACACATATTACAACTGTTCATGTAATCTCAGTTGTCTACTCGACATATTTCCTAAAATATTTAGCTTGGTGGTTTGTTTTATCCAACATGTACCAGATACGTTGGCTCATAGTATCAAGATGATTCAGACAGTGCCGAGTACAAAATTCATTACAGAAAAGTAAACACTGGTGACATTCAAGTGTTTACCAGTAAAAGCCATTTTTTGGCATTTGTTGCATTATCTTATGTGACAAAGCTTTCTCATCTGGTACCTCACAACGTTAAAACAATCCATGAAAAAAGTATTTGCGAAAATCCATCCTATCCAGTTCAAGAGGACGCAGTATTATATGTCTTGGCATGCCTCTCTGCCCTGCCACGGTCATTATTTTGGGGAAATATTTGGGGAATTTCCAGTATATACCCAGATGACAGATTTTAAGAGTTGCAAAGTTGCCTGGTGTCAGATGTAGAGAAGCAGAGACGTGGAGAGCAGTGATTAAAAAACAGATCAGAGCTTTAATTCCCTACCTCCCTGCCTGCCCAGACTGCTGCTGTTGAGCTGTTTGATCACCATCCTGGCAGTCTTGCTCAACATGCGGGAGCTAAAGGCTGTTTTTTTTTTTTTTGGATGTTTCCTCTAACTTCAGATATCCTTCTGGCAAGACAAGTTAATTACTGCAAGAATATTCATTGACAACAGCTCCTCTGTTGTTCCTGCTTCCTACACTTAAAAAAAAAAAAAAAAACACACACCGCTATTAATATCACTAATATCATCAAGCAAACACGCCACGTTTTGCTATCAGGTCTCTGGAGACTGCGAACTTGGATTCTGGAACTGGGACAAACAATGAAAAGTGGCAATAAGTCAAGAATAAAGGCCACGCAGAAAAGCTTTTCGAGAATTTATAAACACTTCAGACTCAATTTAGTGGTAGCAGTGTCAAAAGGTCCAGATCACCTCAAATTGGTTCCAGAGACACTGCAGGCATATACACTCTTAAATCTGATATTTGAAAAACAAATGCAAAACCTCTGCCAGTGGGGTGAGATAGTTTTGTTTCCAATGTTGTTTAATCGTTTAAAAATTACTTTAACACTGAGTCTTAAATCTCGATCTGAATAATACCTCCCCCACACACATTCCAAACCCCCAGCTGCTTGTTTCTGTCTATGTTTATGACTTTTAATAACATATAGTGACATAAAGGCTTTAATTAGGGGTTTTCGCTAGACTCACTGAATAAAAATAGTACTGCAAGAGCTGTGTGAGGTAAGTCGCTGCGCCAGGGTGCTAGTCAGTTTTTACAGCAGGTAATTTGCTGGTTGTTTCAAAGGTTTCCTGAATATTACAGCCGGAGAGATTTATAGCACATTGAAGACGAGACCTGCAGCTAAAACCATCTGAATCCTACAAAGTATGTGCGTCTGTGTGTGACTTTTTATGTGTGTGAGAGAGGAGAGAAACACACGCACAAAGAGAGAGAAGAAAGACACAAGCAGACTGAAAGACCGAAGAAGGCAGGGAGTGTTGTTTTCAGCGGCGATGCCAACACGACCAGTTATACTGGAAACACTCCCTGTGATTCTGGCTCCTCTGACCAAATCAGCAGTCACACACACACACACACACACACACACACACACACACACATAGAGAGAGGCCAAACAAAGACTGGGCATTTGACATTTCCATCATGGCCGCCTGGGCAGTGCTGTACGCTGTGCGATCACAACCAGACAATCAGCTGGCTGATACCAGGTAATCCTGCCTAAGGCCACACCTATTGAGGAAAAGAAAGAAAAAACAACAACCCCAACACCTATCCAGTCTCTTTCACCCACCACCTCTCATCTACACCATACGACAGAGAGACTCTTTGTCCAGCAGTCTGGGGCATCACAGCAACAACAGCACACCCCTCCAGCCCCCTCGTCCCTGTTACCCCCTCGTCCCCTCTTTTCAGGATGGAATCCACCCTCCCCCCCAAAAACTGCTTTATTTAATGAACACACCATTAAAGAAGAGACAAGGGAGACAAAGACAGACATGGTGTGTGTGCGTGTGTGCGCGCGCGCGTGTGTGTGTGTGTGGTGTTCAGGGTGTGAAAGAGAAAAGGCTAGAGGGGTAAAAAAAGAAAATCAGAGGTGCTAGGTTTTGTGAGCACAGCAGGAAAAAGTGCTGAAAGCGGTGAAAATGGCCAGCGTCAGAGGGATTGTGTGTGTGTGTGTGTGTGTGTGTGTGTGTGTGTGTGTGTGTGTGTGTGTGTGTGTGTGTGTGCGCGGACGCTGGGTATTTCCCTGTATTCCATTGTGACCAAAGAGGCCGCTACAGTGAGCAACGCACAACTTTGGGTCGGTATTTGCTTTGGTGCTGCCTGTAAAAACTATTTATATGAATCGCTGCAGGGACAGATCAGAGGCTATCGTAAAGAGATGGGTTTCTTTTACAAGATAGACCGCTGTTTAAAATTAGATTAAGACAACCTGTTAGCTTTTGCAGTAGCTTTCTCATTACCTCTTACATCCTGCAACCACAACTACAGACCATCAGCCTTTGAACTGGTCACATCTAAGTTGAGCGTAACCTTGTGAAACGACAGATTAACCAGGGGAGAGCAGCCTCGAGTTGTGTGTCCGTCACTGGGAGTGAGGATGAGCCAGCCTGCCCCCCCCCGCCTCAGCACTTCCATGGGGAACACTAGCTAGCACTGTTTGCAACACAGGGTCTCCGCAATTCAATTAGGAACGCAGTCCTCCTCAACGTCTAATTCAATCAGGCTTGTGCGAAAGCTATTAGACAACTGGCATTCGCTTCACCCCACACACACTGGCACACAAATGAGATATTCATTTCTCCCTCTAGGTTTCCATGTCTGGTGCAATTAACAGGTCTGGGACTCGGCGTGGCTCCTCACACTGTAAGCCAGGACAGTGCCAGAGAGTGAGGGTGACCACTGATGACCTACAAGGTGTAAATCAGGCTACTCTCAAACTCAAGGAGAGCACAGGGTCATTTAAATGGGTTATTTTCTAAGAAACTCCCGTCTGATGTTCAACATTTGTAACTAAGACACGTTCAACTTTGAGGAACCAGGGCAGCCCCCCTGCATTACCAAATCACTTAAAATAACTGGAAAAAAAAGGACACAGGCACATCCATGTGCTTACCCAATGAAAGGAAAAACATTACCACCAGTTATTTTAATGATTAGGTGCCACTTTTAACTCTATTAACTTTAGTAGTAAATCCCACCCTTCAAGCTTCCAAATGAAAAAAAATGCCTCCATCAACTCTGAGCAACTCAGAAACTCACCCAGAAGTCATCTTTTGTTTACTGATCCAGACATTTCTTATACAAGCATTCATGCAAACTTGTGTGTCATTGTGTGAATGTGTGTTCGTGTGCAGCAAGAGACGAGGGACATGTGTGTCATGGGGTATGGGAGGACAGGGGGATGATTGGGAAGTGACTTTTCCCTCTGTGTCCCTCAGCATTTTGCTCTAAACTGCATCTCCTCTGCAGTTGTCACAGAGCTCACTTCCCCAATCCCCACCACCACCCCACCCCACCCCAGCAGGCTCCTCTGAGACAGATTAGGAGCCAAAGTGAGCAGCAGATTAGCTGGAAATGTGGGACACCTGGGAAATGAGCTCTGAGGGTGCAGGCTACTCGGGAGGGCTCAGGCTCAAAGCACACACACATACAAACAAAATGTGTGTTGTGCACACTCCCAGGAAACTTAAAAACACACAGGACATTGCACCACACACGTCATACACACACACAAACACTCAGAGATTATTTAATTCCATCTTCTTCTGATACATATACATCAACACATAAATACGCATAGACCATAAAGAAGAAAGCTGCTAATAAACCCCATCTGGCCACTGCCCAGAGGACAATATCAGCTCATACTGCAGGGGCTCAACCTCATATATGTGGCACTTATACAAGGCTCACCATCACATGGTTTGGTATTTACAAGGACAAAACGAAGTGTGGAGCACTGCTCAGAATGTCAGTGGTAGCTAAAAATACTCTGTAAGGGAAATATTAGTCATGTAACAACTGGTGTAAATTAATTTCCCACTAACTGACCTTATTCCTCATTATCTCCTTAGCATTGGCCATAAATAACACCAGCAAGCAACATGGCATAGATATAATGTGAAATCTGTGCATGCACAGATTTTCCACTTTTTCAACTTTGCATGAATTTTCACAGAATTATTAATCATCAAAACGTCAAACATAGACTCATAAGTATTACAATTAATTGTGTAGCTCTAAATAGAAACATACTAAAGGAAGAATTGTAGCCCATTTTTGCAAAGTACTGCACACACATACTCATACATGTATGCAAGTAAGGCTGCAACCAACACATTTTTCCATTATCAGTTAATCTGATAATTATTTTTCAATTAATCTATTACTCTTAAGTCTTTAAAGATGTCAGAAAACAGAGAGAATAGAGAGTTTCCCAAAGCTCAACAGGATGTCTTCAAACTGCTTGTTTTGTCCGACCAACAGTCCAAAACCCAAAGAAATTCAATTTACAATGATTTAAAACAGAGAAAAGCAACAAATCTTCACATTTGAGATGTTGGAAGTGTCAAATTTTTTACTTGACAACTGCTTTAAACAATTTATCAGTCAATGAATGCATTGTCGATCAACTAATCAATTAATCACTTCAGTCATATATCAGCGTGTTATAGTAGTTGGAGTACACATACACGCAGTGCACCACCCCACTTCCCGAACACTCAGGCTGTCTGGAGATAGTGCGTCATTCCCATGTGGCAAATGTTAAGTTTCTTGATTCAAACAACGCTGGCAGATCGGCCCTCTGTTCAAGACCACAATGCTCTCATGATGATCATCAGGTCATAAATACCAAAGGAAAAAAAAATCAGTGAAAACTATCTTAACCACAGTATTTCCATACTGTCTGATAACTACCATCTGTCAATAGAGGAGGAAACAGAGATGAAAGGGGAGTATCACTGGAGCCATGCATGCAGCACAGTAATAACGTCTGGAATTTTCACTGCGCTCTTTTTTTTTCTTCTTTTCCCACTTTTTTTTCAGCACGGGGGAAAAAGAGGCACAAATGTGGAATGGTGAAATTACAGGCGTCTGAGCCAACACATATATACGCACAGGGGTAGGAATATGAACAAGGCTAGAGGGTGGGCGGTTGTGGGGAGTAAAGCGGAAAGGGTCATTTCATGCAGGCAGATCACTTGACAGCTTGCTCTCCAGAGGATGTAGGGGTCCAATCAGGTTGCCGGTGGACCCCTTCGGTACACTGGTCTGCAGATGGCTGGGGTGTGGCAGGAGGCAGGCCCCTTTGTCGGCATTAATCTCCATTTAAGATGGCTTGTCAACCTTCAGGAGCCACATCACGTTGGAACTGGCTACATTGTGTTCCATTTGTAATGACAGATCATTACCAGAGCTGGGAAAAATGTCACTTAATGCAGATAATGGTACATAATATGAAATCATGGCGTGGTCCTCCATAAATTGGCCATCAAATGAGCCTCTGTGCTCAGAAGGGGTAATTCATTCAGTCAAATCCTGTGGCTGCTTGCATAAGGGTGAGAATTAGCAGATGCATGCATGGTGTTCAGTGGTTACAAAATAGCCTAATTCAAATTAATTCAGCTCAATAGTTTTGTATAACAATTAAGAATTAATTGCTTTGCGGCCTTAATTTAGGATGGCTTGGTTAAACCATATCATATCACATTTTTTAAAATCTTAACTCGGTTTACATAATAACAGCCTTAGCTTCTGCTTAACGTTCCACCACCAGCTCAGTGATGTCCTCTATCTTTGTGGGAGTTCATAATGTTGCATTACGTTCTTCTGCCACCAAACAAAGGCAGCCTGGCCTTACTTAACATCGCATGCAAGCAGAGACACTGAACTTTCACTGTCATGTGACACCGAACGTCAGTTATTGTGCTTGTAGCGCTATAGTGTCCCTCAAGGGGGGAAAAAATACACCTGTCTTTTCATGCACAGCCGTGCCTGAATGGGCGGACACTGTTTCGAATTTGAAACAGGTAGGAAATGAGGAGTTTCAGCAGCGATCAGATGTCAGGGTGTTAAGCTGTCTTTGTCAAGGCTAACAAAAGAATGTGGGCAGCCTCCACCCAACCTCATCTTCATGGGAACAGATCACCTGCTGCACCACAGGATGCAATGAATAGCACAGCATCCCTGGAAACACCCACCCACCTACGACAAGACTGTACATTGGGTGCAATGATGACTTCTCTCAAAAAACAGCCCCCGTGTCCCCCTGTGGACAGTCACTTACATACATTCCACACCACTCACACCCCCACACCACAGCTCTCCAAGCCTATGATTCATACATTTATTTTTAAGATGTTTGTGCGGAGGACTGTGTTTACAGTACGCGCTCTTTTAGACACACAGATCGATGTGTCTGAACTCTTTATGAGTTTTGACTGGGGCTGTCAGAGCCTCGGCCTCCCACACCCCCAAATGCGCCCTTTTCTCAAGGACAGCTAGTTGCTAGGGCAACAGGAGCCATTGCCATGTAAGGCAGCTTCCCCTCTCCGTTCCGCAGGCTGCACCCGGACCTTAGAGCCCTGATCACAGCCTCAGACTGCTGATGACAGTGGGACAGGGTGGATGAAGCAGGGTTGAGTGGAGGTGGAGGATAACGGGTGGAAAAGGAAGAGGAAGGAGAGGAGTGGGACGAATGGAGGATAAATAACCTCAGTGACCTGCTGGAGACATATAGTGGATTGGTCTAGAACTCACATAATTGTCTTGGCAGAGATAAGAAGCAATGCAGGATGAATTACGCTGCCCAGTCCGTGAAATAAACAACCCGTTAAAGTTGCCTCACTGTTTCCGAGCTTGCCGGAATTCATAAAATATCATCAGCTTCATGCTGATTTCAATCTTCCCTATCTGGTTCAACAGCCAGCATTTTCTGCCCGACACAGCAGCCCCAGTAGCTGGCATCCTGGACACAGGTGAGAGGCAAGCAGGGAGAGGGGTGGCGGTAGCGGCGGTGGTGGGGTCCTTTGTGCCTGGAGGCAGATGTAGGAAATAGCTGACAGAGGCAATCGCCAGTCTGTATGTGTGTGTCTTTCTGTGTGTCTGTGTTTGTAAAGGACAGCACAGGGAGCACAAGAGACCAAGACAGAGTGAGAGAGAAAGAGAGGAGAGAGGGGGACGGAGGGGGGACGTTACCAGAATCCAAACAAAGGCAGCAAGCGGCAGCTCCGAGCTCGGTGACAGAGGCTCCCTAAGGTGCAGTCTAGCTGATGGACAGGTGGCATAAAGGGGCTGCGTGTTGTCCAGTCAGTAGGGACAAGGGGGGTGTCACAGGAAAGGGGGAGGTAGGAGGGGAGGAAGGAAGGGAGAAGGAGGGGGTGGCATTGCAAGGAGCAGCTGGTGCTGAATCCTGTCACTGTCCCTGTGTAACCCTCCAATGCACACATACAAACACACAGAACACACAGAACACACACACACACACCTCAAACAAAGCACAAAAGATAAACAGAACCCTGAGCTGGACTGTGAGTATCATGTTCATGGGCTGGATTTGATATCTGCAGCCATCTCTCCCTGGAGTGTATTTATTAAAGATTATATCAATTCTTCTGACCACAAGCATTTAATGAGGCAGCAGGGAGTCTGAGTGAATCCTATTATAAAAAGACAACAGCTGTAATACGCCTATTTTGCACGCATGTACGCATCCAAGGAACACACACACATGCGTGGAAGCATGCACACACACACACACACACACACACACTTAACTTAGGAATCACATTGCTTAAGTATGAAACAAAGAGGGAACCTATCTCTCAATTACCAGTTTTATTGTGCCATGTTCTCTCAATAGCCATTAAGTAAAAGAACACATTTTAATATCTGTCCTGACAGCATACTTAAGCTTTATGTAAAAACATGTTTAAATAGCAATTTCATTAATTGTCCCATAACTTTTTTGAGGACTTGCAAGGTGCTCAGAATAAAACCAGGTGAATGTGTGCCACTCACGCAGTGGTAAATTCTCTGATCACGTGACCTGAATCAGGCTTGCTTGTCAAATGGATAATAAGCTCATTCGAGCCATGACATGCCGCGGAAGACTTAAACCACCAAAACAGGATTTCACCTGGTATCAGGACTCAAAGATGCAACCTGAAGGATTGAAATCACACATTTACACACACACACACACACACACCACCCAAAACCTCTTCCCTGCACCATTACACCTGCGCCTGAAAAGGCTGGTATTGTTGGGAGGAGATTCATTTGAAGGCTTTAATGGCTGCTATTTAGAGGTGGAATATATTAAATAGCCCAATCATGGCTGCAGAGTGAGGTGGTGGCCCCAGCAAATTTATACTGAGTGAATAGATCGACTAATTAGCCTTTAAATATGTCATTGATTCATCTAAAACAAGGGATCCCTGAGCTATTCATCTGCCTACTCTGCATCTTCTCCTCTTCTATGACTACATCCTTAACCCTGATAAAGGAGGGGCTTGGCTGGCTGGTCTCCCTTCCATTTGTCCTAATCAATGGAGGCTGTTCAGCCCAGACCCAGGGGGTCAGTGAAATTAAGTACCCAGCTCACACAGAGAGGGATCGGGCCAATGCTGGGGCACGGGGAGAGATAGGCAAGCCCTCTGTTACCTTGGCAACTCCGCTGCTGCTGAGTTTTCCCCAATATATTCCTTCAGTCCAACTCTTCTCTCCTTGTTAGGATGGTTTGCACCAAAATGGCTGCTCTTTAAGAATATTGCTTTGTGTGCAGTTCAGTTTCTCCCCATTCATGACACTCCTTGCAAACAAATTCCAAGTATTGATTTAGACAGACACAGGACTGACATGAGTAATCAATTATTCTCTACTGCTGAAGACACTTCATCGCCATGAAAAAGTTTCAAATACTGTATAGAGTCGCAAATAAATGTTTTTCAGTTTCTACCTTGTGTTGTATTTCACAGAATAAAAAACTAGAGGGGCAGGAGGGTGATATTTTTTACTATGTAGTGGTAATACCGTTCTAAAGATGTGCAAAATAGGTGAAAATCCCTTGCAATCATTATGTCTTTTGATATTGTAATACGTACTTACCTACTAAATTTCTGTTGGACCTTATTTAGAATTTATTCAAGTATCTTTTCTGGTTTCCGTGTTTGCATTGATTTCTTATCATTAGTTTCTCTGCTGTCCACTTTCTGCTTGGGAATGTTCCCTCATGCTCTACCAGGTGTTGGCAATCTGGACCTCAACAAATGGGATTTGAGGGAGGGAGGAAGCAACGGTTTCTTTCACTGTATATTTTGGCTTTTCTTTTTCCTGTCAAGCCTACAAAAAGATTAACTTAAGCCTTAATGTCATGTGTTGTAAAGTTATTCCACTGTTAAAGCCTAAATAAATAACTTCATGTAGTAACCTGACTTGACAGTTTTTGTTTGTTTTGTCACACCCCTGCTAATAGCTTAGTGGTTTTAACCACAGTAGATTTAAAGCTGTTGTTTCATTCACTGGCTTGTTCGGAAACTGCTTTTCGTCTTAAATTGCTGGCCCACATCCTGATAGATGGGGTTTTAGATCCATACTTAATATGTGGTGGAGAGTCTCTGGTGAGGCCTACACATCAATCATTCGCAGTTAGTTAGACAGGATTAGTCGTATGACTAAAATTCACGAGTCATACATGTCACACACATACGCATATAACCTTAATGCAACCAACCTAGCTTGAAGGCATAGCTTTCCCCTTGGCACGGCTTGGCACATTCCAGTTCTGCATATCTGACATATCCACACAGCCCAGCACATATCATCTTTGACGTTAATGCTGAGGTGCTGAAAAGGTCATTGTAAAAATATAGTGGTTGAGTAGATGCCTCTACCTTCTGGGGAGAGCTACTGTATTTACTCATAAGCTGACAGTCATGTGAGTCATCAAAACTATATCTGTACCTCTGTAGACCAGCAAGTGACAACAGAGGAGGGCAGATAGGAACTATTTAATGCACATATACATACACCTGTACTGTAAACAAACACAAATCAGGGTCAAAATACGCTTTTATGGCCACGATGATCACCAAATGTTAGTGAAGGTATTATAGAAGTTGAGGCAGCTTGGAATGAGTGTGGGCCTGCAAAAGGGAGACTGGCAGATTAGTATTGGGTTCCTGGAGGCAGCAGGATTATCCCAGGGAGGCTAGTGGGGGTCATGTCAGTTGCGCTCAGCCTAAAATCCCTATCCGTAGCAGACCATGAAATGCCATGTGCAAAAAATCTTTACACGTGTTTTAACCTGACTGTAATACCAGATAGGTGTGGTTTTCAAGAAAAAGCCGGACAGTACTAAAGTAAATTTGTGTAACATGTGTGTCTTAATGGTTCAGGTTTCCTAAACCCTGATCATCTCCTGCTCCAAACAGATTAAAACAAATGGGGGAAAATTATGTGCAAAAACTGTTTCAGCAGGGCTGGCACAGAAATGAGAAAAGAGAAGGGGCACGGACACAGTTAGTCTTGCTTCGCTGCATGGACGTTTGATGAGGAAATGGCAAGGGCATCCATCCAAGACCTTCGATTTGTGGACCTCTGCCAACTCCCTTAACCAGACACATAAGCAATTGATTAAAGAATAAGGAAAGTCCTACTTGCAGTCCTGTGTGGTGATTTTTATGGGCTCTTTGCTTAGACTGCATGATAAGTGTATCAGACTTTAAATGGCCGATCTAACTGGCATGATAAGAATCTGCCCACCCCTCCCTCACATTTACTGTCAATATGGTATCTGTACGCTGGATTAACGTCAACATGTCCAATTCGCTGTTCCAATATCAAAAGAGCAAGTATTTGATTAGAGGCAATAAAGAAATCAAGTATAGACAGAGATGTTTTTTTGACTCTACCTTTGGCTGCTATGATTTTCTGGCTAGAAGACCTATCGAGAATATGTTCTGCAGGGTACCACCAGGGGCCTCCTAAGAGGTCAAATACCTTCTTATCAGCACACTAACAGGTTCTGGCTTGACAAGCTCAATTAGCCAGCGCTTAGTGCACTGTATGAGGAGACCACGCTCTCAGCACGAGGCCCATATCAACAGAACCAGGGAGATGACAGACAAGCCGAGCCCACAAAGGCCTGATTGTGGCGGTGCCTGGAAGGTCGGTGAATGGGTAAAGAGGAAGGAAGGACTTATGTTCTCAGGGGTTTTGTGATGTGGCTGATAAGAATCTCCCAGCTGAATGTGACAATGCCACTGTAGAAAGTCTTCTGGATAAATTACCTCCATTGAGGTCAAAATCCTTAAATGAGCATAATAGGAGAGAGTGCCGATAAATGAGTTTTAAATGAAAGATTGTTCTATTGAAATTGAGGATACACTGTATCTAATACATTGTTTCCTTTTGCATACCCTAGCATAAATTGACAAGGCCAGACAGCTTGCAGCACGCCTTTGACGTGGCAGCTGTTTTATTTGGAAGGGCAAAAAGATAAATAGTGAGGTGTTTAGACATGTCACCTGACTGTTTTAATAAAACAGTGAGAGTATGTCTGGATCTCAGCTCCCTCGAATAGCCCAACAGTGATCCTGTTGATGCCCATCCCTCTTGCAACACTATACTGACAGATAACGAAGCACATTAGAGCCATGATTTCAATCATAGCCAGTCATTCCGTAATGGGAAGCCTGCCTGCTGGCATGGTGTAGACACAGATGGAATTTAAGCCATCTTTTGCCAAGCTTTCATTGGCCCTTTTCCCCATTGCCACACTTTAATAGCAGTGAGGTACAACACTGTGAATGATCCGTACTTAATCACCCTGCTTGCAGGCCCAGTTGATTCTCGTAATCTCACAACTTTGCACCGCGTTGAGATAAAGCCTCTCCTGATGGCCTTGAGAGAATACACAAGCATTTAATGCTGCGATAAAAATGTAAAATCAATGCTCTTGTACAGGGTTTCTGCATAGAAGATACACATGTATTCATGTTGCCAAAAGGCCATCGTGAATACATGATGGTTTCTTTGCCTATGCAACAGACCCAAGATATGTTGTGTCTACCTCCGCTCAGAACATGTGGCTTCTTCCTCCCGCAGCCTCGAGACAAAGAGAGCACACAAAAAAAAACTACTTAACTACAAGCAATCTGTTGAAATAGGTCATTATGGCGGAGGCATGCTGTGAATGCACCGCGTCCCCAAATCAATACGTGAATTGCTATATTTAGTAAGAAGGTCGCAAGGAGGAGTTATCAAGGCTGTACAAGGAATGAGCGACATCAACGAATCAGCTCTGTACTTGAGTGGGGCCTGCTTATTTTAGATGCAGATGGCTCCAAAATGTCTTCTCTAGTGAGGGTTTCTCTCTGTGGAGAGCTGAGATATCCCTCATGGTGGCTTAAAATGTCACATTCTGCTCAGTGTCAATGTCATAACATTACCCTACATTGAGACAGTGAAATCTGAAATATCTATCTGGCATTGTTATTCTACTTGATTCAATGGTATGATTAAAAGGATTGACACAGTGGAGAATATGTTTTTGTGTCTCATCTTTAGATAAATAATCACTAGACCTCATCACTTCATAAATTGTAGTAACCTCAATACCAGAGCAGTGTGCACTGCATAGACAAATTACTTAAGAGTTTAAAAAACTAAAAACATAATTGTAGATTTACTTTTTTTCCCCTTAATTCTCAGATATATTTTCCCCATTAATGAGCAACTACTCTATTTTCTGCCGCAGGTTTGTCTTATCTCTAAAAAGAATTAAAAATTAAAAATTAAAAACAGCTCTCAGGGACATACTGTACTTCTACACTGACAAACAAAATCCATAGTTTTAAGTGACACGTGCCATTGACAGCCCTAGACTGAGCCAATTCATATCATACTATAAGGGGAGAGGGACCTACTCCTTTGCCAAGTGCATAACATCATGTACTGTGGTTAAGAGAGACATAGTATAGGTCTACACTGTACCATGATCTCTTCCTCTAAGACTCTTTCTCTCCTTTCTGTCTCGCCAGTTTTTCTGTCTCGTTTTAACTATATCTGTCTCCCTGTGAGCTGACAACGTCTGTCTTTTTGTTTCAGCCAAAATCCTCAGCCTCGTCATGACTTTGCACGGTGGAAAAAAAAGCTAAGACAAGGGAAGAGCAGAATCAAAACAACCTCATTAATAACTGTGACTAATGTATTCCAGACACTTCTTTAAGCCTGTTACTTCACAGAGAAGAGATGCCCGTACTGGGAGGGGAGGCAGCGATGGCCCTGGTGTGTGTCGAGACGGTGCCATACTGAGTCGGATGGCGTGGTAGAATGAAAACACCCCACACATGAAAATGCGCTGATCTCTCCCCCACCTAAACCGCCAAAATAACTCTGTAGAGACCACACAGCCTTGAGATGACCACAATAAACCAGAACACTCGTCCCAGCACGAAGTGAGCATTTCCCAGGCATCAATATGCTGCGAGACCAATCCAGGCTTTGTAGTAAACACTGGCGGGTGGTTAATGTCCGGTGCGGAGGAGCTTTGTACGTGATTTTTCAGTTTAGCCTGTTGACTGTGTCTCACTGTTTCACTGCCAGTCTCTCTTTGAGTCATATACATTTCATCTACAGGGTTTTGCAGCGCTGCAAGTCCATGTTTTCAGTAAATAGGAAATCAAATCCTGACCTAAAGTACCTAATATTTCTTTCTTTTTCACATCAGTACTTAAAACCCATTACTTAGAGGTGACGGATCTTCACAACCTATATAATACCTTGTAGGGAACTATAGCGGGAGATACTGGACTTGAATAAAGAACCATGAAAAGTGCTGTGTTCAATGGGTAGTTCAATTTACTAACAATGGACATATTGATCTATTCTTTAGTTAAAGAAAGTGTATCAGCTAAGTCTTCTCCTGGAAATAATTCAGTTTTGCTAGTGACTACTCTGAATGCACAGAAACTGCGTCATTTTACAAAGCATAGAGTCGATTTTATGGTGTCTAGAATTACCAGAAACTTGTGGGCTCTACAATTACACGGAATTGAAAGAATATACTTCAGCCTAATAAAAAGTAATTACGCAGTAATTACTGTCTAATTTTCAAACATGATTGGGACTTAAAAACATTATGATATCCCAGCACTGTACTTTCACTTATGCTGTGAGGTGCACAGGAAGCGATTGTTATTTTTCCACACAAGGCAAAACAGAGCAGCCTTCTCATTAGCTTGTTGTTTACAGTCTCACCTCCTCCTTCTCAATATAAATTCAGTATAAACAGAGAATCCCTAAAGGCTTTACAGTATAAACTGTGGGAAAATAGCACTAATCACAAGGCAAAGACTTAGAGTTGGAAGAGAAGGGAGAGGAGGAACATGGTGAGATTATTCTCACCCATAAACCACAACTACCTACTATAATGTACTGGTAGGAATATTCTAACTGACTAGATAAGGATTAGCCAGGCGGATTGTACTACGCCTTTCATCTTCCAAAGCGTGGTTAAAAAAAAACTGTATCCTTTAGATGAACCCGGTTCTATACAAGAGTAAAAAGCGTGTCGAACTGTACCTTTCAGCCGAGAGCTTGGGAATTCCACAGGAGAGTGGAACAGCTCATTATATTGAGTAATTTATTTGCTTAGCAGCTGCCCAAGGGGAAGCAAAAAGTTTTAACATCCAGAAAATTCTGTAAGTAGTCCATTTACAAAGCTGTGCTGTCCCCCGCAGCAACAGAGCACCATCCCCCTCAACCAGGCTTCAACAATTAAACCAGGCCACTGGAGCCAAGATTGTTTTCCTGCCCAGCATCAAGTATGCTCATTCCACACAATTACAGTCTTAATTGAGTACTGTGATAAACAGATAAATGACAGCATATGGAAAATGGAGCATATGAAGTGTCTTTGTCAACCAAAGACTTACACATTGTCTTTTCTGTCTTTATTTTTCTAATAGCAGTGATTTTGAAAGATAAGGCTTCAACCATTTTTAGCCAAACTAGCAGCATGGCTCTAGAGATAGCAATATCGGTCTGTGGTTCAGGCTGAAATACCGTATCTCAACAATTATTGTATGAACTGCCCTGAAATTCGGTACAGACATTCATGGTGCCCAGAGTATAAATCCTTCAGACTTGATCCACTGATTTTTCCTCTAGCACCACCAGCAGGTCAAAGTTTTCACTCATCCTGTGAAATATCTCAACATCTACCTGATGGATCGGCACAAAATTTGGTACAGACACTCAGGGTTTCCACACAATGAATCCTAATGACATTGGTGATTCCCTGACTTTCCCTCTAGTGCCACCATGAGGTTGACATTTGGTTTTAAGTGAAATGTTTCAACAACTATTGGATGGATTGCCCTGAAATTTACACACATTCATGGCATCCAGGATGAACTGTAATCATTTTGGCGATCCCCTGACTTCTCATCTAGCACCATCATCAGGTCAAATTTCCAGTACTTGGTTTATGACCAAATACCTGCAGAACTAATGACATTCCCATCAGACTAAGATGGTGAACATGGTAAACATTATACCTGCTTAACATCAGCAGGCAAGCATGGTTATTGTCAGCATGTTAGCATGCCGGCACCACTTTGCCAAAGTACACCCTCACAGTGCTGCTAGCATAGCTGTAGACTTCAAGCCTTGTTAAATGGTGAATGTCTCTTTTTTTTTTTAAAAAGGTATATTTTTTTTGACTTGTCGCCTTTATTTAATAGAGACAGCAAAGGGGGGAGAGAGAGGGGACGACATGCAGAAGGGGCCCGGGCTGGAATTGAACCCGGTTCGCTGCGGTCAGGACTCAGCCTAAGCGGTAACTAGTGAGCTACCGGGGCACCCATAGTGGATGTCTCTTAAATCTTCTTTTGACCTAATGAAGATCTGACTGAGATCCAAACTTAAATTCATTTGGGGTTTGAAGTCAGTGTGCAGGTGTTACTCTTTCATCAGTATCTCTTGGGCCTTGACACTTAATATAGTGAATGACATAAGCAATATGTCTCTTGAACAAAAAGAAATATTCACCTGGATTCTCTCAGAAGTCAGGAACACACAGGTGGTAACCTGGCAAAGAAAACAAAGTACAAATACAATCCTGCAGCGGTGGCTCTCGACAGGGGAGAGCTTAACTTTACATCGACGGGGCTTCAGAGGCATGTGTTCAATTTCAAACTCAAACACCATTCGGAAACCTCCAGGGGAGGATGATGACAGAAACCTTTGCTATGCCAGTCCAACTTTTGAGTTGACATTAGCCGGTGGTTTTCTAAACATTTCGGAATTAAATCCCAAAGTAAAATAAATCTCAATATAAACTGCTTGATTTGGTTGTTGATTTTACTCAAACACTGCAGAGGCCCCAGTGAGGAGATAAAGCTTGTGTGGACACGATCACCTCATAGGGATTCACTGAGGTTAACAGAGATGTTGCCCTTGAATCCAAGGATACTTTCTGTTTGTTGGTTTTTCTTATTTGGTTTCAGGCACTGAAATTAGCTGATAATTGAACTCAGCCTTTTTGTTTTCCTTTGAGAACAGCAGGGTGTACTTTCTGAATCTAAATCACTTTGATTGCCATTAATTAAATGCACAGGAATTTATCTTAGTGACACTGCAAGAGAGATATATGGACAACTCAGAGATTTACAGTGCATGCTGACTCATGGTACAAAGTAAAGTGGACCTTGCAGTGTCCAGCACATGGTCTAGTGGAGTGCAGCAATAGAGACTTTGAATTAAATGTCTCTGAACTCCATAACATCCTGAACTCCCACTCCATATTTTAAGTACTGTATGTCATTGTTTGTATGTAAAAGCGGAACAGAGTGACTTTCTCACAGAATATAGTCAAAATATATACAAAAATGTCTTCTTTTCAAGAACTGAGGAAAGCAGCCTTATTTTTAGGTTGACAGCCAGTTTTTTTGAATTATATAATGTGCTTTGAAGGCAGCTGTATCAGGAAATCTTCTCGGTGCAGAGTAAGTAATCCCTGAGTTGAAGTCAAAACATCAGAATCACAAAATACTGGAGTTAGGAAGTTTATAGTATTAATATTCTCTCCCCGTCATGTCTTCCTTTTAGGTTGCTCAAAGGAGATGATCTCTCGTGGTTATTAGTGCAGTACGTTGATGGGCGGTGACACATATAACACTGATAAGAGAAGAAGAGAAAGAAAACTAAGCTCTTCATGTGTCTTTGTTAATATTTCTCTTCCCCTTTTGCCTTTCCATTCTCATCTATCTCTAACCTCCCATCTCTCTGCCTCACCCATGCAGCCGTTCAATCTTTAATCACCTGAAGTTTAACAGGAGAGAGGTCTTTGTTGATGGGGGATGTTACTTATTTTAGAATCCATTATACTTCTGGAGAGTCTTCTCCATATGGCATGAAATGCGTATTCTCTGTTTTACTGTACTAAGTCAAAGTGAGGGCCACTGCAGACTGCAGTCATATAGTTACATAAGTTGCTGTCATCAAAGTTCTTCTCAAAGGAACCAACTGTCAAATAATTCAAATGAACTGAGCAGCAACACAATGGATAGCTGGTGAATTATATAACTAACAGATGTTTTTGTAATTTCTACTCAGCGTTAAGGGGCACATATTCAGGTGGAGTACATGCCACAACAGTAAGCGCCTTTATGTGTGGAGTATCTTTGCTGCAATACTGTGTTGCTGTATGAGATTGAATGACCATCTGGTGTGAAGCAGAATATAGACTCAACCCTTTCAGCTTCTTAGTGAATGACCAAGGGGTTAACTGTGTGTGAACAACTGTGCTCATCTCTTGGATGCTACGGCCGCAGAATACACGTGGCACATCCCACCCATGTCAGGAATGGGTGAGCTTTCTCTCCGCTCTCGCTTTTAGAATAGCTTTTAATGTAGGTCAACGGCATGCAACACAAGACACCACAATTTTCTCTCAATGTTGACCGAGTTCTAATACATCATTGGAAAACAAGGTCACTGATACTCGGGAGGGATTCCTGTCTTTAACAGTGAGCCCGATTGTTTCTCATCTTTTATCCAGACAGATGCTTGATCCATCAGTCTCCCTTCCCAGAGAGAGCGACTTGAATCCTCTAACAGCACACGAGTCGAGGACATCTGAGAGAGAGCACATGGGGATGTTTTGACAAAGCCCCAGCCTTGTCCCTGATGAGAAAAGAGAGGCACATATGGAAGGATCTCTATATACGGCACAGCTCTCATTTCCTCAGTGTCAGGACAGCCTGTCCAAGGCGAATTTATCATGAACAAAACCATACGGTCTCAGGTTTGTCACCCAGCTTTACTCTCATGGAAAAACACCAGCAAACTGTCTGTGGTCATCAGTCTGTCTGGTATCTCGGGGCTCAGGGTGAGACAGGGATAGGTGTTACAAGCAAGAACCAGACCTGCAGGAAGCCTCTGCAGTTGACGAGATGACCAATAATGTAGAAAAAAAGAGGTACTGGGATTATAAGAGGTCATACTGTCTGAATTTGAGATTCAATAGATGGTGTGGGATAATGAGGAGTGTGACGGTGGGGCATATGGAGCGGAGCCCGACATGTGCAAAAACATGTGGAAAACGTTAACAGGCTTAACAGGCCATGATCTTTGAGTTCAGGGAGATTCGCGGGGATCGCAGGTCACGTTATCACATCCGCATATGATGGATGTGCTGTGAAAATGAAGAAGATAAAGTGTATGCGTGTGGGTATACAAGGTTCCTGTGTGTGCACATGATTGCATACTGTGTGGTAGTTCATGTGTGTTCACGCGCTGTAATGTGATTTGTGCACTCATGACTGTAATGTATATTAGAAGGGCTGTATGTGTGTTTGATTTAGAGTTTTTCTCTCATTAGACTCTTCCCTTCCTCTCATTAGAGGCTCCCCCGCATCGCATCTCTCTTCTGCTGTATGGATGTGTGCAGGGTGCAGAACAGACAGAGAAAAAAAAAAGCACCTGGCCATACTGAAATCCCTTCACAGTGGGGAAGAGAGAATAAAAGCTCCTGAATGTTACCTGGGGCCTCTGTGGACAGAATGACATGTCTTAGAGCTCGCCTTTCCGCCTCCTGCTGTTACAACATCCTACACTGTGTACAGACCTCTATCAAATACACATCACAGACCCTTTATTGGCTCTAAATGAAAAGATCAGTAATGAAAATTAAGTGATATTGCTTATGATGCATAAATTAAGTCATGTTGTCTATGATGCCATTTAACAGACAAATGCTGCAGTAATGAACATCTGTTCAGGAGCCAATTTGTATTCCTTATGCTTAACTAAACGGTTCCTAACAGCAGTCGAAGCAGCCATCAATCTAAGAGAATAAGTGTGGCTTTTACTTTAATATTGTGCAAATGCCTATTGTGTAGGCAGGCTGTTGATATTTTCTCCCTCTCTTTTTCTTATTTTCTCCCACCCTCCCTCCCTCTCTCTCTGTTACTGGAGCCCAATGCAAACCTTCCTTCATCTTTGTTTGCACAATGCACAATGCAGCGAAAGCCTTGAGGGGGTGTGTTTGTTTTGTTTTGCTTTGTGTCTTGTTCCAGCGCAGAGGACAGTCATCCAGTCATCAGCGTGGCTGGTCCCCACGTGCACTGTTAGTCAATTAGAGCTGCCATTAAAGACAGCAGCACCCAGGGAAATAAAGGCAGCGGCGTGGATTTGTCTGTGCTATGCTGATTTCCACCCTTAAACCGTCTCCAGACGAAGAGACTGCAATAATTGGGATTCTGACAGTGGGTTAGGGGGACTCATTTCCTGCCTTCGCCTCCTCCCCTCCTCTTTTCCATGCAATCATGTCTATCCAATCATGTCTGCACAGCACCTACCTCTGCACTCGATCCCCCAAACTCTCTTTATCTACAACCACATTTGGCTGAAGAATTACTGAAGCCTTTCCTCCTTAATCTAATTGCTCTGGGTTTCAACTGCAGGAACCTCGCTTCCAAGCAGATACTACCCACCACTGATGCAGACCTCACCTCACCAAGAGACTCAAAGAGGCATTAGTGTTGTTCCAAATTCTCCACACTGTGACCTAAAAATGCTTATCATTCATGTGACTTACTGACTTGCTGTGGGGCCTGTCACACATGTTCAGTGGAATTCGCTATGTACATTACACAGTGTATCTGAATCAGTATCTTGGAATAGTGTCACTGCCTGTGAGTGTGTGAGTTTGCACGTGCCTCTCTGTAATACAAGTGTGGGTGAGGCTAGGATGTGGTTATTAAACAAATTCACTATCTATTAAGGATTTAACATTATGGACTGGCAAAACTCTGAATATCAACAGTAAAATACTGTATGCAAAGTGCAGAATGATATGTTTAAATGTCTCTCACTTATCTATACACTCTAAGAATTCCTCTTTCTCAGGCAACCTGATTGGTTTTGCCATCAAAATCATTTTCACACCATTATTTCCACTGCACATAAGTGGAAGAGTGTGCAGATGTAACAGTTGCATTTTTGTATCCACTGTCATGCTGTGTGATGTTATGTGTTGACTCTTCTCCCTGCAAATCTGGGCCACAGAGCCCACACAAACTGCGCTGCTTGTTTTGCGATGCTTTTCTTTTTCTCCCCAAACACAGTAATTAGCCAAAACATTACCAAACGATGAATCAAGCTGTTAGTATCGCTGTGACAGATTGTCTCCATCTGAATCTTCACTGCTCTATAACACGAGCCACGCTCCCACAGTCGAGACCCTTGAACTCACAATAGCATGGGGTTAGATGATCAGATTACAGTGAAAAAACACACATGGGCATTGTTAAGGGAGCTTGCAATTCCATCCATGAACATGGCTTTCATTGTGCCCCGCTGAAGAGAATGCTTTTCATTCTGGAGTGAACAGCAAGGGCAAACAGGACCTTGTGTGTCTCTGTGGTCCCCCATCTCCTCGGGGCTCTGAGGGGAAGTAGGATCTCTCTTTTCAGGGCCGTCTCTGCTGAAAAACCCTGGTATGGTTCCTTCACTCCCAGCACTTCTTACAGAGGAAACTTAATCTCACAGAGAAAAAGGCTTCAGATATTTGTTGTAAGCACCCCCTTCTACTGTCAATATTTTGACAGATTTCATGACAGCATAATTATTTGCCAGAATCCCTGCCAAGGATTTAATTGTTACATGCGTAATTACACGTTTAGTTACAGAGATGCTGGAACAAAGCGTTGGTTGCGTTATTAATATCACAGTACAAATAGTGGCTTTCATCTTGGCTCCTTTATGCTGTCTCTGTGGCTCCATAATCCATCTATGAAAGAGGATATCTTAGAGACCCTCAGAGGGCACCTCTCACAAATCAATTCATTACCCCATAATATCGGCAGGCAAAGGCGCATCTTTCATAGATCAATTCATTATCCAACTTCTGGCAGTTGAAAGGCGGTGACTGACCACAGTTTCAAGCACTGATATCAGCTTTCAGTGTTTAGGAAGATGACTAGAGAGTAGACCAACTGGTGGCAGCTTTCCATCAAAAAGGGCTTCTGAACAATGGGAGGACCACAGCATAATATCCTTTTTAACTGTAATGGTTTTATTTTCTTTCTTGGTAAAAATACACACTTCCTTGTTGTTTGCACTGAGGCTCATAACTATTGTATGGAGCCATAAAATCCATCTCCGTGCGTTGCGTTTTGCTGCGTTCCACAGCTGCACTCTCAGATAATGCATTCTTTTCATAAAGCTTTAATATCATAGTCAGTGCGTCACGTGATCAGGGAAGACCAAGTGACAGAGAGCGGTCAAAATCTGTCACGTATATATGCTTCTGTCAGGGTCACTACAGTTTCCCCATGAGACCTGCAGTGCTCCAATCTATAACTTTCACTACCGCAGTGGGGGTGATGAAGAAGAGAGCATGCAGTCAGTGAAGCTTTTCTTCTGGCGGACCTTAACAAAGCCACTGTGCAGCAGGTAAGGAGAAATAATTATATAACAGGAGGGTGGTCAGAAATGGAAGGTGAAATGCTACACAAAAGGTCTCCTGCCCAGCGGTGCGAGGATATAAATGAAACACGCTTTCCCCTTTTGAGCTGACAGCATTTAACTGTATAATCCCATTTAGCACAAAAACTGCCATGACTGAGGACACCCCTGAGATGTTCCAATCCACCACATGCAGTGAAGTACATGTAGGTCAGAAAACAAGCAGATTTGTGTAATTATGTGGCGATGTGGATTCAGAGTAGCTTGCTACAGCAGAATAGCTATCTTCATGTGCCTCTTAGTGGCCTGTATTCCTTAAGGAGGAGCTGGTGCCTGTCCTCATTAGTAGTCATCGAACGGGCCTGGCAGTGTTTGTGAGGTAGCACCCATCACGTTTCCCCTCCCAGCACACAGACACTGGGGGATGTGTTGTAATTACATGCGCGCATAAGAGAGGCAGCAACACACCGATCTGAAGCGCAGGTGGGTGGTTTGTTGTGCTGGGCTGAAGCAGCACGGCTCCAGTCTGCAGGCTACACGCTGCCGTGCTGTTTCAAGCGATCAAGATCTCTAAGCACGTTGACCAAGTACCACCTGCCAGAGTGCGGATATGGCATGGCACAGGTAAATGTTGGGTGCATTGATGTTTTGAAAAGCCAAATCGATTTGCCTGTAAGGGATTCCAATTGATAGGAAAATGCAGGCAATTTTGAAAAATACCCTCTTTGTCCTCATGGATGGAAGGAGGAATTCTACCAACAAAAGGTCAGCACAGACAGATTGAAATTTGCTGTCCTTATTTTCTTTGAATTTCTGTTGAGCATGAGTTCTGTTAAATATGCACAGAGAGGTGCTTCTTTGTAGAGAGAGGCTGAAACATTTGTATATTCTTTTTATTCTGAACATACCCTGCTATCACAATTACACTCTGAAAATGTATTTTATGCACTTCTTTACACATATATTATAATCTTTATGTAATAGACTGGAGGTTTAATTGCAGATGTGCTACAAGGTCCACAGGACGAAAAGCAATTAATAATTTGTTCCCTCACAAGCTGTTGTGATTTGCAACCAAACACCTGTGATAAGGAACTCCCATCCTTTTATGGCAGCTCAGAAGACCTAAACTGAACATGTTCTGCAGTCACAGCTTCAAAAGGCAGCAGTATATTTTCAGACCAAACCCTAGCCAGAATTATCATATGAATTGCCATATTCAGCAGTGTATTTCTGTTGGAAAATAAACAGCAGGGGTGATGATCATTTTTATGGAAATATGGTGATGACTTCTGTTGAATAATCTATGCACAGAATATATACCTTCCATAATGTCCATATATCACTAGCATATACCATCAATTGAATGGGACTGAATAGATCCCTGGAACAGCTTACAGTGAAGAGTGCACTACCAGACATAAACACTGTATGGATTGTATCCTTCAGTGTTGGATTACTCTGCTATGTTGGCAGAGCGGACTGATTCATTAGGCTTAGCAGAATTAATGAAAATAGTATAAGAGCAAAACATACCTCGACAAACAGTCCCATTCTCCACAGCCTCGTTCCCAGCCTTGCACATGCAGCGTCCGATGGGTACCATCCATTCTCCATCTCCATTGCAGTACAGCTTAATGGGCACATCCACCTCCTCTGCGTTTGGGATGCAAACACCTCTTGCAGCCACCAGGGAGGTGCTCTCTGCTCCCGAGAGTGTCTCCTGGAACAATGCCCCGTTAGTGATGATACGAGGGCACTTTCGGTAAAAGACACGAACAGCGATGAGCGACATACAGCCGCCGTAGTCCTGGAAGGCCAGGTAGAAGCCGTTTCGTGACACGGGGCCGAAGCTCCGAACCTCGGTGTTGATCTTCATCACTCTGCCCCCTAGGTCCACTTGGGAGAAGCTCTCGTCTGCTGCAATGGTGTCAACTTTGATCCAGGGGTTCTCCATCCAAGCTGGCGAGGTTCTGGTGGCTGTGTCGGCATCAGATTCATAGTAATAGAGGTTAAAAGTCTCTTTACAGGAGCCCGGCACGTTGGGAATGCTACTGCAGTCCCTCACCGAGAACTTCATCTCCACATGGATCCGCTGAGCACCACGACGCCGGATGTACTTTGTCCGTACCCAGTTGTTCTGATTGTTGTCGAAAACATTGCAGACCTGGTACGTCCGAATGGTGTTCATGTTTTCATCATAACCGCTCACCTCCTCCCACTGTTGGCCAAGGACAGACATAAACAGTTAGTTAACATTTTTACATTTGACTACTCTTAGAAGGAGTCTGACTTAAATACAGAATTTTATGAAAAAAGAAAATTGGTAATTGAGGCACATAGTTAACCTGATTCATTCAATTAAGTGCAATTCAGCTGTAAAGCAGTAAATGGTCTGCATGTTTCCTATTAATATAATCTGTCATAAAACCCCCGCTGATACCTATTTTGCAGCGACAAAAATGTTTTCATGCAGACTTTATAATACATTGATTACCGGGACTAATCAGCTTCAGGCAAAATTTTGATTAAATTGATTACGTGGTGCAAGGAAACAAAATATCTCTAATAACCCACATGGATGCATTAGACAAGTCTAAAGGAACAAATGAGAACCAGCCTTTCCAGCATGTCCTCTCATTTCTTGAGATAATACTGGTATATTAACAAGGCTACTTACAGGTTACTTACTCGGACCCTTACTCTAATTTGTTTAGTCAAGTAAATAAAGTCGTTTTACATAACAATAATTGGCATTATGAAGTTGTCACTTAAAGGACCAGTGTGTAGGATTTAGTGGCATCTAGAGGTGAGGTTGCAGATTGCAAAAAACTGATAACCCCTCTGCTCACCCTCCCCTTCCAAGCGTGTAGGAGAACCTATGGTGGCCACGAAACTCGCAAAAAAAATGCAAAAGGCACTCTCTAGAACCAGCGTTTGTTTTACTGTAGAAACATGGCGGTGCAACATGGCGGGCTCCGTGGAAGAGGACCCGCTCCCTCTGTAGACATAAAGGGCTCATTCTAAGGTAACGAAGACATGATTCTTATTTTCAGGTGATTATACACTAATGAAAACATATTTTATGAATATTATATTCCATTTCTGCCTATATCTTTTCAAAATGTGTAGCTGCAATTAATGGTTAAATGTCGTTTTCACAGCCCTGTGATTGACTGGCGACCAGTCCAGGGTGTACCCCGCCTCTCGCCCAGTGTCAGCTGGGATTGGCTCCAGACTCCCCGCGACCCTCTGAGGATAAGCAGTATAGATAATGGATGGATGGATGGATGGAGTTTACATTTGAGTGTTCGTTTAAAAAACTCTCATTTAGGAAAAATTACATTTTGGGATGTTAAAAAATATAAACCCTGCTTTGTACAGGCAGACAGCTTTGACATTTACCCTTTCCTTTCCTGTCCTCTCATTGAGGACATTAAGTCACTTGAACAGAGCAGAGAGGTTCTGGTTTATGTGACAGTGTGTCCTACTTTTTTATTGTGTCTTAATAGGACACATTCATAGCGCACACTGTAATGGGTTATTGACATTGTAGTGAAAGCTCCTTTCACTACAATGAAGCACTGAGGAAACACATCAATTTTCCACAATCAAAGTCACACTAAACTGGCACAATCATATTACACAGGTAATCATATAAAGAATAATCAAGGGGCAAATTTCACATGTTTTAAGGGTATGCTGTTCTACTTCAAAGTCCACATACTGCACACATATTTGAGCACTCCCTCTGACTGTACAGACTCCAGATGCAACCTCTGTCATTTTCCTGCCCCTTGGCCCTGGATCAAACCAGCTTTAAACACCATGCGCTCTAACCACCAAGCAGGTCATGACCTTGACCTCGGCCAAGCAAAAGCCCTGTTCTCAACCCTCAAGAGCAGCTTTGCATCAGCTGCACCCTCTACTGCTTCTACCGCTCTACCTCCCCCCTTCACTCTTCACTTCACAGCTGATATAATTTCTCAAATTAGTGCCCACTTAGTGAGGATTTTGACAGATTTTGACGGGTTGGGAGAAGAAAGTCACCCCTCTTGTTACAAACCGGCGTTCTATCAAACACTTTCTGACTAATTAGAACTGCTTTAGTTCTTAATTCCCATGTCCTAATTAATCACCCCTAGTGTGATGCTTGGCTTGACCCAAACCAAAACCATCACAAGAGCCAACCTAAACAGAAAAGACTGTGCAGCCAAAAATAATAATGAGAATAAACATAATGCAGCATAACAAAAAAACTATAATAAGAACTTCTTTATCTGAATGTTACTTATCAAAACTGGGTCTTTCTTCCAAATGTACCTAATGAGCAAAGTTGGGAGTTTTCAAAATTAAAAATGTATTTCAACAATTGTGTGTTATAGTTAGAATTTAATTGTGAAGTCCACTTACAAAAACAGTAGGTTTTTTTAAATCAGAGTTAACACATTTTGATAGTAACACTGCCAATTAAACAAAACTACAGGTTCTTGATGGTATGTTTTGAGGATAAATCTGTCTTTTGGCCCGTACTGGCAGACATCATCATCCCAGGTCATGAGCAGCCATTGACCTTCCCACTTGTTGAGGAGCAGTGGGGAGGCTGTGGGCCAATTAAACAAGAGCGGACAGTCCGCTTCTACTGAGCACAGAGCATTGGACAATCGCAGTTTAATAAAACGAATGTGGAAACAGGTGGGGGTTGCTGCTAATGAGGGATGCAGACAGGGGAAACTGCAAGGGAAAGTGTTGGCAGTGGTATGGGGGGGGGAGGCTTGAGCCAGGCTAAAAAAGACCCCAAACAAAATGTGTTTTGATGGAGGGCCCCTTTTTGTCCTGTCATGGCCTCTTTGCCCTGCTTTCATCACAGCCAGTGGAGGGAAGCAAATGGGGCATAATAAGAGCCTAACGATCAAGCGCAGAGTGTGAAATTAGAAGAAACGTCTTCATTTTCACAGCTCTTTCCCCTGGCTCTTTACTGAGAGTGCTGTAAAAGGGTGGTCATGTGTTTTAAGTACAGAAGGTGGAGGTAACCCTGGTGGTGGATGTCAAGATGGATTAGTTAGAGGGGATGAGCTGCCCTCAGATGATGATGGAAATAAAAACTCCAGCTCATTCTACTGAGATCCTGTTACATTTGGGAAAATGTTGTTTTTCTTGTTCTGAGTTTGGAAATCAACAGCCATGGGGCTATAGAGTCCATTGAATAGTGCATTACTATAACATAAAATAAATAGATGTTTTAAGACCAGAGTGATCAAAGGCATTTTCCTAATAACCAAAGGCATACTAAATATTATCAGCTAATTTGCATTTGTGAAATATTTGGGGTATTTTTCAAAGTTATTAGACATTAGACTGTAAGACTTCAAGGTAAATAACAAGCAAAGGGTTTTTTCATGGTACACTGGATGTGCTTCCTTCCTCTGAGAAACACCACACGCAGAAACATACGCTTACGATAAAAAAAACCAATGGTGTGAAACAGAACGCGCGACTGGCTCCAAACAAAAAGACTCTGTTTTATGTTTTAATTGCTCTCGTTGGTTTCCTGAGTAATCCTGGGTCGATTAGAGTTGGCAAATAATTTCCAGTGTATCATTTAACCTGCTGTTACCTATTCATTATTCCTAGCCGACTAAAACAAACACTAGGAATGCACCTGCGTGATATTTGATGCCTCAAGTATACAAGACTGTCATCAGACCCTTAGTAATTCTGTTATATTAGCAAAAATGGCAGTTTTAGTGTTACATAAATGATACCAAAAAGTCAGGTGCTAGGCCATCATTCCCATATACAGTACAACAAAATAAGCATTTAAGACCAGAATGCTGTACAGTGTACTCTGAATCTGTCTGATAAGAGTGGATACCTGCTGTTTAGATGCGTGTGCAATGCCCTTGTACTGTTTCCAAAACAAATTCCTGCACCTTCGTCATGCTGCCAGTTAAACTGTTTTTTTCAGCTGTTTGAACTGTTGTCAGGCCATCTCTACTTTGTTAATAAAACTACTTTCCCACATCAGCCCTGGGTCCACTAACTGGTGTGTCTGTAATTTATATTGTGCTGTGAGAGAAAACCTGTCTGAAGTGAATATAGATTGTGGTGGTTAGACTATGGCGGGGCTAGTAGAGACTGCTATATGTCAGCTGCTCCTCTGGTCTGGTGTTATATGAGGTGCTACAGTTCAGTGACGCTCACTGAGAATGAGGTTCAGAATCAATATCTCCTCCGCCACTCCAGGAGCGAGAGAGAAAAGTTCAGCTGACCTGCAATCCATACGTCTCCATGACAGTAGGTTTCTGCTTTATCTGTAAAGCCAAGCGGAACGCACTGTCAAGGCTGAATTATAGACTAGAGTTACTACTACAGCTGAGACGATTCACCAAAGACAGCTTTTTGCCTCATTCACCAGTCAAAACGATAAAACAAGTCTTGTCCTCCTTGGACCTCTTTGTAGCAACTAATTACAGAACTCCTCTGTAAGCACGCATTACGCAGGAGCTACTGCACACTTTCCTATTTTACATTTACATCTTGTCCATTTAACTGACACTTTAATCCAAATTGGTTTACAGTAAGCGAGCACAGAAGGGTTCAGTGCTAAGTGCTCAAGAACACACAAGTCATGCATTTGTATACAGACTTAATTACAGTTATAGCCTGATTAACAGCCACTTGAAAGATAAAATCAACAACTTCCAACCGTTAATCCTAAATGAAAACAAATGAAAGCAAAACACACATCCTCATTTGAAAGAGAGGAGGAAACCTTGAGATTGTCCTCATGTCAAAGGATATCCACTTTCAAGGACAGCCAGGCAAGGATCAGCAGCCAAGAGTCCACAAACACACACATAGCTTTTGATATGTTGCCCGTTATATTGCTCTGTTGGGACTACTACGCTCTTACAATGTGTAAGATTCGAGCAACACAATCAAGTTGTCAGAGTTCAGAGTTTTCAATTTCCTGTACATCTGCGCAACCGGGAAAACCTAGCCAACGTGCAGACGGTCAACAAGGTTGTTGGCTGCAAAACGTTGACCATAACTACACTCTTTATGGACACTGCTCGTCAACACCCAGGCAGATTTTTGATAAATAGATCTGTCTGGCAAGCGCAAGTGGAAGAGTTGTTGATGGACGTTACGGTCATTCAACGCTGTTTGAATGACTGTAAAACTGTTATTTGGAAGACTAAAGGAAGAATCACCCCCAAAACAAAGGACTGCATCCATTACTGCACCCATCACTGGGGTCAACTGGATTTCAAGAGGTTATTTTATAGCTTTTACATTCTGTTACTACCTTTTTATTAATCAAAAGTCGCTTAGTTCATGACAGGCAATGTGAAAGTAGCAATAAACACAACTTGTATAAATAAATAAGTCTTAAAGTTAAAGCTAAATACACTGTTCTAGTAGCTGTGTGAACGCACTGTCAGAACACGCCAAGAGTTAACAGTTTCATTGTTTTGGCATAACATGAACTGTGTATTTATCACGTCTTGTCATTGCAGTGTTTGAATTAACCTGAACTAGCTTCACATTCCAGAGCCACATTACATATCACCGCTCTATCACTGACAGAAGCAAATAAATTATTCACACAAAAGCAAGGAGAGAGACCCTGTGGAAAACTCCCGGGGCGCAGTCGTCCCCATTTGCAGTTGTGGGAAATCTGTCAGAGCAAGAGTTCCTTCCCTTGAGGGACAGAGGACAAATGACACCCACTCTCTGCATTCAATTACTACGAGAGAGGCCATGGGATCCAAATCCTGCAGGAGACCGGGCTTCATAGCGTGGAGGGACTCACACACACAGAGACTTAAGTAGAACTGTCTGCTGCAGTCAGCTCCAATTACCACTGTCCACTACTAATGCACAACATGTGAAACTAGGAGAACAATTCCATCTTTTTGCCCCATTCCGCAAAGTTACATGTGGATTTCTTTGCACAATTCCTAAAATATAATTTCACAGACTTTAATTGTGAATCACAGTCACAGTCACAAATTAGTGGTCAATTTCAATCCCACTGAGTCCAATACAATGAAATATGTTCAACAAATTACTTGTAAAGAAAAAGAAAGGCCACGTGAAAAAAGGCATGCCATGTTGGTCTGCCACACATGCCCACAATTATATGTAAACAACCTCAATCTTATTCCAAAGGAATTCTAATACAATATGCAGTGTCTTTGATAAATCACAAGGAACTGATTTGTCTAAAAACATTTTGCAACATGCGCTCATATTGTCTTCGTGCAAAACTCTGCTGTGTGGTGTGTCCCCATGTGACACTGGATATATCCTGATACAGCACGTTATGACATATCCATAATGATAACCTAACCCACACACAGCACCTCATTATGTTCTCCGCCTATGCAGGAGACCTCAGTTTTCCTTCTACGGTTGCTCCGTGCGCTCCCTGAGGCCATAAGTCTATTTCTAAATGGCTGCTGTTGTCAGTACTTCAGCGTAGGAGAGAGCGGGTCAGGAGGTCTGACCTGATGTTCACACGTCTCTCAGCTCCACTTGAGAAGAAAACATTGACCACTTAACCCTGCTCTGCTCCCCGGTTATACATTAGCTCCATGTCACATAGCAGATTCTCAATGGGTCAAGATCTCTGAGTAACTCTACATTAAATGTAAAAGGAGACGCCTTTCTTTGCAATTGTTGAGAGTTTGCATAAGAAGTAATGTGCATGGCAGTAGACGTTTTTTCCTCTTAAACTTCTTTTTTGGATGTATTCTGCTGGTCAATATATGTAAAACCAAATACAAACTTGTTGTGAAACAGTGGCAGATATTTAGACGTATTAACATTGTTTTATTATTATTGTGCGCTCTGTGTATGGGTGCACTTGGGGTTAAGCATTCACAACGTTGCCCAGAGACACAGGTCTGCATGATAGTCCAACTATACTGACTGCACCAGTTTCTCTGTGTGGGTGGAGTGAGGCATGTGATACGTGTGTCTTATTGCCAGAATCTCAGAACGTTAGTCAGAAGACAGTAAACTTCCTAAACTGCCGCGGGGTGAATTCAGATTCGGTAAATATTACATTGGTTGTCGGTGTTTTCGCCATTGCTATCAAGAATAATGAAGATGTCTTGCTTGTCAGGGACAACGCAAGCCTGGTTGTCACTTTGCATAATTAAAAGGAAGAACTGCCTTGGCTATACAAAAAGAGGGTTATAAAACTTGATTTACAGAAGCTGAACTGTAATTTTGTTTTACACAAATCACTTCCAAAAACCTACTGTAGGAAGTTGATTTTATAGCTGTACATGAAGAAATTTCTTATAATAATAGTTTGATAAGCCATATTCAAATATGCTGTAAAATAAAAGAGTGGAATAACACCAACTGCCATAACATTTCTGACTTAATATCCCACTGTTACTTGTTTGCATTTCCATTGTGCCGCATAGTATCACATGTCAAGTTAGGATATATTTCATGAAGCTGTACAGAGTAGTGAAAGCCAACTGCTGGTGCGGCGCTCTGCTGGATGTTACTGATCCACCAGCTAAGCCCATGAAGCCATGCATATATGTGTGTAAGACAATAGCTTCTGTAAAGCACCTCTTGCTGTTATACTGAGAGGGAGAGCGAGCTCTGTTTCCACACCTGTTGCCCTGGGCCATGAGGGACAAGCTATCTCCATCGCTCTCACTCTTCACTTTCCAATGGACTGTGCTTTTGACAAGCTCTGCCTATCATCTTAAAACTTCGGTGCCCACGCTGATAAGGCCAACCTATACCTGACTAAATCCAGGGGCTTAGGGGCTTTCATTTCATTGCACTCCAAGAGAGGGATATATCGTAACAACAATATCGTAGCATGGAATTATCTGAAGTCAAAAGCAGGAAGTAAGAATCCTCATAGATAAACCTTTCAGTATAATCAAATGTGAAGATATTTGATTTGGAAGAGAAAACTACCACAGAATCAGGCAGTACACCACATGTTACTGGAACAACAATGATTCTTGAAGAGTCTAGAGGTCTTTAGTTTGATGTTTAGACCTTAATTTCACCTCACTTTGGCCACAGTGGGCATTTTCACTGCACAAAACAGCGGCCTTAGTATTCAACTTTTTTAGCCTTAAGTTTCCACTTAGTATTAAATCTGATTATGAAATACGGGTTGAGTGAAAGTTTTGCTGAATCCAACATTTTGCAAAGATGAAAGGAAGATGTGATGTAAACCGTCTTTGGAGTCGGTATGTGTGCACAAGCTCTCTCTGTGCAGATTGGATCCAGAGCTGGCGAGAGAAAAGGAAACCAGGCGTCTTTTTGCTTTGTAGGAATTAGCAGGGAGGAGAAAACATGCCCTCAGGTTAGGAGAGATGAAGTTGTCCTAAATTATTGCTGAACAACTTTGAAGTTGTATCATGGAACTGTTGAAGGCCAACTCTCTATGTTGCCATTTTTCGCTTATTTTTTAGTGCAAAAAGGACACAGCATGATAGGGTCTAATTCAAACCATCTTTAATACAAACCACAGAAGCATAAATAATTGAATAAAATCGGCAGTGGTTTTTTGAAATGCACCAGCAAATAAGTCTACAACATTTTTTCTCTCTTTCGGGCCCATTCTAAGAAGTCTAAATCTTGTGGTGGGGAAAGTAGTGAAGGAGACTGAGACTCTGGTTTTGGCTGGCTTTAAGTGGGCCTGGCTTGCATGTGGCTAGGAGGAACCAATGCCCTGGCAAACCATGTGGAAATACTGTGCATCAAACACCAACAGGGCCCATATAACACATAGCTTCTAGCCTGGCATATGAACACATGTATTTAGCTAAGTTTATGATTGTTCATTCTTACTGTGTTTGTCGTGAACCAGAAAGTTCATATCAGGTTAAAATGTTAAAAACCCAGATAATTTATGGAAGAATAGCCTAAAAGAAAATGGGGTTAGTGAATATTTGTGTCTTTGATGAACTACAGTAATATCTAAAAAGAAAAAATGCAAGTATCTGCTCTTCAAATTCTACACCAAACAAAAAGTTTTCTTCTTCAAACACGGCCAAAAAATCTCATTGTTAAATTCTAATTATTTCTATCTAACTTTGCGGTTGGATTTTTTGGGGGAATGATTTAGCTCACTCTGGGCACCAGGCAGGCTCATTAATTGATCTTTGACCTCAGAGTGAGAAACCAAAACACAGACAGGAAAGTTATCACGGGGGATTGAGCAAATTTACACATTAGCTGCACTTACATCTAACAAAAGAGAGGGCAACCTCACACCTCATCTTTGTCACAATGAAAATGTCCCTTTTTTTTTTCCTTAAATAATAATTGAATTAGGCAGATCATAGTGAAAGTAGCGCATGTCACTTACGCTGTTGTCACTCGACCCTGACACGGGGTAGACTGTCCAGCCGAGCTCCGCTGTGGCTGTAGTGGAGTCCATAAGTGTCTCTGTGGAAAAGTAAGGAGAGGTGGTGGTCAGATAATCTCCTGACAACATGAAAACATTGCTGCGGTTGAATGGAAACCATCTGAGTAATACAAATACATTGAGAGGCGGAACATAAGTTGCCAGAAAATGCCAGAAAATTGCGTAATGTCCATTGAAAATTCCCAAAACCTAAGGTGTAACCTTCACATTTTGTCTGACCAACAGTTGAGAAAATTGTAACAGCAATAAATAAATAAACAAAAATATATATTTTAATGATTTCTTAACTAACATTTTGAGGAGCAGAATATAAGCAGAAGGGCTACATATTTCTGAATATTATAAAGGCGTTAACAACAACACATTACGTGCACTTTGAGTATAGGTAATTATCTACACAGGCATTATAGCGAGAGAGAGGAGTATTGAAACTATTAGTCGATTAACAAATTAGTCGTTCAGTTATTTATTAAGCAAAAATCTTGACAATGAGAGAATTTGCTGGGGTGGGGGTCGTTGTTTTATATCAATTTAAAATGAACATTTTTGAGTTTTGTATTGTTAGTCAGATGAAGCTAGCAATTTTAAGACATCACCTTGAGCTTCAATGAACAATTTTCACTATTTCCTGACATTTTATACCCTAAACAATTAATCACATTTTTTTTTTTTACATAGTAATCAATGGTAACAAGAATCATTAGCTGCAGGCCTACTACAAAGACCCACATTGACACAGTCCATGTGTTAAGGTACAGAGAGATTACTAGTTTGATTTGCTAGTAGTTTCATAAGAGGTCAGTCACATCCTGGTCAGCAGAACTTTGCCACCATCCGTATGACTTATAGGGAAAACAACAGGCTGGAAAAGCAAATCTCCACAGTGCAGAGGAGGGGCCACCCTATATGCCATGGATTAGCTGGTGGAAAGAAACACCTCTGGTAATTGGGGTCAAAGAGAATGTGCCTCCTGTCTGTCATGAGGTCCTCTGTGGCACACATTCCTCCAGTCTGACCCAACTGTCTGTCACACGCTTACTGAACCATCCCCCCTGTCACCTTCTCTCCCTCTTCTTCTTACCCTCTGCACCCATGCCCTCATGCCCTCTTTTCCATTCCTGACCTCATCTCAGCTCTGCCTTCTCGCTCTACTAACAGAGGACATGTCTAATGAATTTCTCCTGCTGATTAGGCCTGTGTCAGTCTTGTACTCCAGTGTTGAGCTGCAGCAGATGGAGAGAGCATTCATCAGGTTCGAGGCGTCAGCTGCAACTCCAAAATGCCACAGAGGGATTTAGAAACCCCCTCGACAAACACGACTACTAAGCTTAGTATAAGTCACAGCCAGCGACTGTAATGCAGGTCTGGGGAACAATTGCATGCTGCTTTGGCTCTTCATTAATATTGTAATATGAACTGATGGAATTGGTGCTAATTGTGTGGGTTAACTGAAAGTAGATCCTAGTGAAGAAATTAAAACAGAGCCCCTGAAATCAGATAACATGTAAGAGTTCTTTGAGAAATGTGTTACAAGTAACGAGTGAAGGAAATCAAAGATAGAGGCTCTGAAGTTACGTCTCACAGGATTGTGTTTAACGCTCACTGCGTACACAGCTCTGTAGCAGCTTGCAGGATATCTTGAAGACTTCCATTTGTTTCATAACCCTGGATTTCCTCTAATTTATATTCCAGCGAAAGCCACAGCTTTTAATTAACAGGCTCCACACGCATCGGTTTATTTCAGGGCCTTCTGCTGACTTTCCACGTCTCACCAGTACTCACAAGGCATAATACTAGATTTCACATCCTATTCAGTTATCACAAAGCCCAAATCGTATAATTAGGCAGATGAGACTGCAATTGAGCAGCTATTGATAACCTTGTGTGTGACTCAGAGCCGAGCAGGCTACATGGGTGTTAGGCAGTGAAATGGTAATTATCCCCCATAATGATAACGATAATTAGTGGAGGAGTAAAGTGAGAATAATGAACCCCCTCTGTGGTGGTTTAAGGAGTGTTGTGGGGGAACAGTAAGGGAGCGAATTTCCCCAGGAATGTTAACACAGATTGGGTGACACCCCACCTTCTCACCCATCCTTCTCTTTCTCTTTTTCTGTCTGTAGCCGCACATTCCCTTCGTTTCTACCTGCTTTCTCTTCCTATCCACCTCTTTCTTTGCTATTTTCTCTCAATAACTCTCCCTTGACGGTTTCTCCTGTCTTGGTCCTTCTCTTCCTTCTCTCACACAGACCTTCTCTCCCTCCCTTCCCCTCTCTTTCATGATCTGTCTCTCTCCTGCTATCAGCGGCCTGCATACAGGACAAGTAGTACCTCACCCTGAAAGACTGATCACTTTTCTTCCTCCTGCTGTCTACACTTCAGTCCTGGCAGCCACACCGATTCATTACCTCCCGTGGAGCAGAGCAGCACATAGCTCACCACTGTCAGCCACTGCCTCGTTCTCAGTCTGAACCCCCAGCCGTAGCAGAGCATGGCTGCTCAGCAAGACACGTTGGCTATTAATCAAGAGGAGCACAGGGTGTAGAGGTTCTCGCCTGAATCCAACCGCAGGAATCACTTTTCTTTTTTTTTCCTCTTGTGGGCACTTGTTTTACGACGTGAGCATTTGAATTTTGCCACTCATGGGAGGTTGGAATGTACAAACACACTGGCCCGCTGGCAAAAGCTACTGTATTTGTGGGTTGGTCACAATCAGCTCTACATACTGTACTGTGTACAATAGACAATGCACAGTAAGTTGATATAGTACCAGATGTAATCAATCTGTATTTACTATTGTTTCCGCCCTCAGTAAGACCCTGAGGTTAAAACCAGGTGGCATTTTAAACCAATTATACCAGACTAAATAAAGTAAGTTTACAGTAAGTTTTCTCCTCGCTCTGCCTAAGTTTTGCAACTTCAAGAGCACCTCAAGGTAGACTTGCTGCATGTGAGACTGATTAAGCACTTGGCCTGTGAATTCTGTTTGTGTTTGGGGGACTTACAACAAGTCTTTTGCATTTTTTTCACTGAACTATGAGTCTTGATAACCTTTTATAACAGAATCACTTATGGCTTTCTTTTAGGACTAGAAAAACAGATATACTAAATGAAGCAAAAAAAAAAGTTTATTTGCAATGTCAAAAAAAACGTGTTACTGCGGCTATGGTGATTAGTGTCTTGTTTCAGGAAGACAATCTTTTTGTAACCAATCTCCTCATTCCAAAAAAATCTGGTATTTTGTAGTTTATTCCATTAAAAACTGAAAACAATGACTCTTATTTTTTCTCCATGATTTATTGAAAAAAGATTCTGGTGCTCGCACGCTTGCTCACGCTTAACATAAAGTGTAATGTCTGGTGCTGTGCAACCCTGTTTGTAGTGTAATGGATTTGCACAACACTTGAATGTGTTGTTCAAGTGGACACATCCAGTGCTCTAAGATCTGATGACAAATTGCAGCCTCTCAATTTCCCACTTACAGCGTTAAGTGTCTTTGCATTATTTGTGTGGCAATGGAGAGTGATGCATAAAAGTGTTTGAGCTCATGGGAAGATGGCCTCCACGCTGGCAATCAAAGACAGCAGCAATATTTCATCATCTACACGAACAAAGCAATGTTTTTAAATATGAAACATTGATAATAATTAATATATTTTCCAGAATTACAGCGAATATTAACAGTATATCAGTAAATAATTCAAGCTTGGATGTCTTTTGTTCTTTTTTTTAAACTTGATACCCTCAACTGTGGAGGGGGCTATGAATATGCAATGAGACCTAGGAGTCTAAGAAAAGCCTACTAGGCTGAGAGTGCTTCCTCCAACACTTCCTGAGACTAAGGAGAGAGTTTAGTGCCGATCTGAGAGAGAGCTCTCCAGTGAGAGGCTGTCTGAAGTGACAGGCGGGGGGAGAGGAGAGGGGGCCGTGGTTCTACAACAACACTCTTCTTCTCTAAGAGGGGTCACTGCTGCATCTCAGCTTTCTAAAGAAAGCAACAGCATTTCCAATGAGGGATACAGAGAAGAGCTGTTCACAGAAAAGACATTTCAGCTCAAGCAACCACAGCGAGTAAAAAAATAAACATTTTACACAGACAGATACAAAGACTTCAGACTGAAAGTTATCTACAAGCCATTGTGTTGCTGAATTAATAAATGAAAACAACACAGGTTATTGAGCGAGCATCGCTACTTATTATGCATGCTGTGCATGATCATCCACTGTGTTTAAAATGTATTCATCCATTCACTTTCCCTGCACAAGGCACTGTTTGCTCTCGGTTATATTATTTCTTTTTCCTGCCAGCCTGTTTCTCCACATTTGCAGTTGGTTTAATGGTGATTGACCATTCATGCTTTGCCCAAAAAGTAGGGAAATCAGGATATGCCAGATGGATGGACAATAAGTTAGAGCAAATAGACAGATTTCTGCAGTCTGAAAGATGTATGGAAACGTTCTCTACTGCCATCACTAATTCCTCGACTACACCTTCCATCTCGTGCACCTTTTCCCCAGACAGGTAATGCAACAAGTGCAACTTCCAAAACAATTTTTTTTTCTTCCAATCACAAGTACATACATGCTGGTACGTGCTTGTATGTAATCATATTGTTAAATGGGTGACTTGAGATATTTCTCCTTGGCCCTCGTTTTCTCAGCATGAAGAATCCAATTCAACAAATTGCTTTGCAACTCATTGCATCACTACTGAGGAAGAACCCTGTGTATGAATGACTTTGACATGGCAGTTCAAACCAGAATTAAAGAGAATATACCGATTTTCTAACAAACTAGTCTATATTTAGGGCCTACAGTTTAATGGGGGTATTTTGAAGAAGCAATTGACCTCCGAAACAGCATGAAGCAGCTTGGAGGCATGACTTCTATTTATCTTTCTCACCAGCGGAACTGTAGCCTCTGCTCTCTATGGAACAAATCCCTCAACATTCAATTTAGCATTGACATGAACCACATATGGTGCTTTCCATGGCTGTGATAATGTCAGCTAACAGGGCTAAAAAACAGCTAAACTTTCTCCCCATAAAAGCCATGCTGGGTAAAGTTCAGTTTAACCACTTCTGAAGGGCGCATGTGCATTTACTTGCATTTCACTACAACAACACCTGAAACCATAGTATTTAATGGCAAATGTGGGAAGATTGCGGTATGCAGTACAGTTGCAGAGTAACACGAGCAAGCTGTTCATTGTGCTAAAAACAGAACCCTATATAGTGGACCCGGCACGGAAATCTGCCCAGATTAAGGGGCAAGGCAATGATATACCCCTGAGGGAGCCGGTGCAAGTGCAGAGACATGATTCATAGGTTTAATGATGGACAGGGCTACTGTATGGCCTGTTGGAAAGAATAACAGTCTGTTTCATTTAGAGGGAAGAAGTGGATGGAGCCCCTGGTCCAGAGTAACTCAGCTCAACTTATCTGTCAGCACAGACTGGGCCCATTAAGGTACAGTAGAGCTCCCACCACTGTCACATAACAGCATATCCCTGTGTGTTAAATGAATTCTTAATCCCACTTTTACAAAGATACAGGGGCTTTGTGGACCATGTGGCACTGGCCCAAACCCCAGAAGCATGGCTTTTTTTCTTCATTTTCAAGAGTAAAAGGCAGGTTGGCATGCAGCCCTGGGTGTCTCATTGGTGAGACATCACTCTGTCAGGGAGATTTATGTGGTGTGGAGGTTGCTGTTGGGTCCTGAAAAGGCAGGTTTGGAGTTGGGATGATGATGTAGGTGGTTCAGGGAGCGATGAGGTAGGGTTCAAAGTTCAGCCCCACCTCATCAAGGCTTCAGAGCGGTGTGTTTTCCAAGGCAAAGGAAAGATGAGGGAGGAAGCTGGGTAGTTGATTTTGGCAGAGGATGGTGCAGTGTGAAATATGGCACCACACACACACACAAACACTAACGCACAGAAAGTAGAGCACTCTCAGAGCACTAACTGTTGACAGAATGATACAGCATGGCGTTCCCAGGGGCCTCAAGCAGGATGTACGACAGTAATCCCTACACAGCCGAGCTGTGTTATCAGTCGGTGTAACTTAACTTGTCAACAAGGCCAAGGGGCAATAGCCAAAAACAAATGTAATAGAAGTAAAAACTACTAGTTGACGTATGATTGAAAAACGGTCAAGTCCTCCAGTTGACTGTAACTGCCTTTAACTCTGTATGTCTGGGATTTAAAAAACGTTTCTGACGATGGAATACAGTGTAATCTCATTTGTTGTCCAAAACGTTCAATAACCAGATACTGTATTGGTTTCTGAATTTTCCACCATAGATTGTCTTTGTTTTGAACTGTTCAATTGCAGAGCCAGTTAAAGTTGAAAAGAGACTATCATTAACAGGTAGGCCTACATTTTGTACCTCCTACTCAAGCTAAGCAAGTAAAGCAACATAGAAAAGGAGGAAAAATCTACAATTTGTTGTTGTAATCAGAGTTGTGTTTTAGTATATGCCAAAAATCTAGACAAACTACAACACTAGAGATCACCTTTCTTGTGATCAGACGGCTCTACTAGCAATAACAGCTCTGTAAAATATAACAATACAATTTAGCCCACAAGCTAGCAGGAACAATTCTTTTTTAACAATCCACTATTTCATGGAAGGCTGCAAGTTATTTTTCAGTAACTGTCACTGTCTTATCTCACCTATGATTACAACACCCCATTCTCATGCCAATCATCTGAAAGTATAGCACTTCTTTCCATACGTCAAGATGTGTTTTTGCTATTAGCGGCACCTGTAGGTGTATCATTAGTGTTTTTTCACTATTAAACTGTAGTTAGTTGTGAGTGACACCATATTTCATGGCAGAGAGACATCAATGTAAGCAATAAATTGCGAGTGGGAACAGTCACCTGGCCAATCGTAAGCTGTGCGAAAGAAACCTGGCTAATGACACAGGCTAGAGGATTTATAAGTACACTTTCCATATTTCCCAAATCCCTGACAACCCACCGAGACCTGTTTAACAGATCAGCACATTTTAAATTCTGCAGTGGAAAATTCTGTAAAAGTGGGTCCCACATTTTTATATGCAGCAGCTGAAGAGAACATGCGTATGATTCAAAAAGAGGGCCGTACAAGTGACATTCATCTCTCCATCCAATCATTTTAAGTGCTGCATGAGCACTGTGTTGTTCATCTACGAGTGCGGTGGAAATACCTGCAGCAAAGTTAGACATGGATGTACAAATCGCTTTTCATCAAAGTGACAGCTTTTCAGATACCACCACTAATTGACTTGATGGAAATAATCATCCCACGCCTTGCCTACAAGCCATTAGTTAAAAGTGGATGATTAAAAAACGTACACAGCTCATGCCAGAACATGAAGGAATCCTTTATTTCACGGATGTGTGGTCCCCGGCTTCACATGAGGAATTTCGCGCTCTCTCTCTCTCTAGTGTCTTTCTCATTTTCTTAGTCTCTTTCTCTCACTCTCCATGGTCCTTGATTAGGCTGTGCAGGTAATAACAGAGCTACAGGCCCTGTAGGAGCAGTACGACCATGATACACTTGTATTAGCCCAAAAGACAAGATGTTCCCCCCAGCTTAAAATATACCTCAACTGGAAGTGTGGGAGCAAAGGGACCCATTTCCCCTCCTAATTTGTCCTACATGAGATGTCTGTGGTAGTCAAGGGAGCTGCTATCTCCATGCCAACCATTTTGATTGGCAGCTCTGGCAAATTGTGGGTTAGTTGAGGAGGTGGGTGACACCAACTGAAAAATGTGAGCGAGATATGCTGCAAAAAAAAAAAAAAAGCTTTGGAGGTGAGTAAAGTGGAGACTGATAGGTACCACCCTGCTGTTTTTCAGCACCCCAAGACTTCGACTTTGCTTTGAAAGGGAAGTATATGTATAGGTATGTGTGTGTGTGCATGCTTTAGTGTCTATGCAAATTTGTGTGAAAGATAGGTACCTCTTTTTATTGTGTTGGCCTGTCCTTGTTTACCTGATAAACCTCAGATATCTAGCCAAACTACGTTCTCCTACATAATGTGCCTGACAAACAAATCTAGTTTATGACCTATTCTACATCCTTTTAAAGAGCCTTTCATCCTCTGAAAGATCCTTTAAAACCTGCTGTAAATTCCTGTGCAGAGGCCCTGGGTTCTTGTCATTTGATGTTTGGTGATAAGGTTGAACTGTTGACCTGCGAGAGAGCTGCGTTTTTGGTCAGAGACCAAAAAAACATCAATGAACAATATGTCCATCAGTGTTTAGTCAGACAGTGGATCCCTACCTGTTCACTAATGCAGCAAGGCCTATAATTGTAAATGTATACAGTGCTTGCCATACATTGATTTATTTGTGGCGGCCTGCCACAATATCAACATTGACCGCCACATATAAAATCATATTTCATTGTAGAGCATTGATTCACTCAGCCCCTCCTTACCCCTCTCTCTCTCTCTCTCTCTCTCTCTCTCTCTCTCTCTCTGTCTCTCTGTCTCTCTCTCACAAACACATTGACAACGGACCCGTCTGTGAATAGCCCCTCCTCTCCGTGCACACACTCTGAATCAAAACACGATCATGCGCGGGAGAAAGGATTGTTGTTGGCTTTTCCCCGCAGAGAAGACGGCTGGACGAATCCCTGAATAGAATCAATCTGGAGTTCACGTAGGGTTAGTATCATGAACACCTCTGCACAAATTTGTCCCAAACTGATGCATTCAAGTTAACTCTGATAAGTTTATCAAGTCTATGTTCTTAACACTGTCAATCTCGGAGACCCAGCTCTTCAAATAAGTTATTAGCAAGCATGTAAGGAGCCTAGCTAGTAAGGATAGCTTTAAGTCAACATTGGAATACAGCTGGGTTGTGGAGGTTAGCACGCTGTACATAGCTACTAGTCAATATCGACTGCTCGTGCAAGTGGATAACGTTAATTCTGCCTCCTTCCGCACGCACACACGTCCCAACAAATCAGTGAACCAATATACTGCACAAGTTGGACTTCAGGTGAAAAGAAACTCAACAATATTCTACAGCACCCTGCAATGCCCCACAGCTGTCTGCTTGACCAAAAATATTCAAAAAATGGAAAATGTGCAAGATGGCTATTTCCACTTCCCTTAATATGTTAATTACAGGGGAATATTCCTTTTCCATTACTAATTCAATATCTCTATTCTCTAATGCGTCAAATAGCCTAACAGATAACCAGCAACATTTACAAATAATAAATACCAAAAATGAAATAAACAGATATATAATCAATCAATTATGTCCTTTTTGGATTAAACAAAGTGACCCACAATGACATCTGTGATATCTAACTGGCAGAGCAGCACATTGTACTTGATTCTCTGTACTTGAGACAGTGAACGAGTCTTTTTTGTACAAATTTAGCAGTATTTAAGCCCTTTAAAGCTCAACTTTCAGTTTTGAACCAGACATACATTTAGCTGCATTTAAGCCGTTTAAAGCTTGAATTTCAGTTGCTCTATTTGAGACATATCAAGACTGTTCAAAGATTTACCAACACCCCGTTGCTGCAAATGACAACTGAAGACCGCAGCATGTGCTTAACAAATTCGTTTTGCATGTCATCATATATCAAACAAATCTGTCTCAAAGACACCTTACACGCCACGCTTTCCTTTTTTTGCCTCAGATTTAGTTTCTGGGGCAAGTACAAGGGGAGAGAGTAAAAAGGAGCCTTAGACTTCCTTGCATTTAATGATAAATGTGACTCATCTGGAGCTGTAAATGTTTCACGAAATCTAAATAAATGAGTAGCTGTTTCTTGCTGCAAAACTGTTTGCGTTTGTCTCAGGCTAAGTTATGATTACAAGTAATCAAGGCTGCAAACAAGGAACCCTCGCCGTACTTGTGAAGAAATTTTGTTCTGGAATAATCAGCTTTTGGAAATCAAGCTGTAATAGGATTTACAGCAACTACACCGATGCATTCAGGAAACACAGCAAAACTTTTAATTAGCTTCAGTAATACATGCACTTTCTTGTGCCTCTCTTTTGATTGCCTATGTACTGAATGCTATTGAATGAACAAAGACTAGTTGCTTGTTGACCTTACTCCATATACACAGACACTCATTCACATGACCACACTCATATGACACATCCCTATTCATACACACATCTGTGTATTGGGGCACCATTATAAAGCGTGTGTGTTGTTAACTGTGTGACACTCACTCTGTATATGTGGCATTACCTGGAACTAAACTGAGTTTACTTCTTTAAGAGACAATGATAAACTATAGTAAGTGCCACAGTCGCAATAGTGCTTTCCCAGGAGTGAAAATAACGAAATACAATATGGTATTTAATTTTATTTTGGTCCTGAGAATAAATGGCCGAATGATTTAATGCAGTGTATAATGTGTTGTGGGAGAAGCAGTTGTGTCAGACACGTTCTGTCAGCACCACAACCAGAGCGAGATTTTAAAAAATGTATTTAATGACTCTGGTGCAGTTTTTGTGATGCATGCAAATGTGGAAAGGAATTACACATGCTCATCTTTTCTTTTACTTTCACTGAAAAATCAGCGCTTGCAATCATATGTCTTTTTTTTTTTTTTTTTAACTGAGATCAAATCAAGAGTTGGCTGCTACGATCAAGAATTTCATATGTGTTCAAGCACATCTGCAGTGTGAACTGGCAGCAAATGCATTCATCTGTTGCAAGATTTCACCACTACTGCTGACATCTTAGCAAAGAAAAACACCTTAGGAATGCATTCTGTTAAATTAAACTGGCAATGCATTTGATTGGCAATGCCTCCACAAAAAGACACCTGGGAATCCACAAATAAATCAAAGGAACTCTGAGTACAGAAAGAAAGACATCCCTGAGTAATTCAAATTAGTCATTCAACCATATCTTCTATAGGACTAAGCCACTTTTTTCTTACCTACCTACTATGACTAGTTTTCTGTTCTGTTTCCAGGTACAACACTTCCTGCCTGTGTGTCATGCAGAGGAATGTGAACAGCGTTATTGATGTGCGAGAGCATCACAGGGTCAAACTAGGGGAGTTGATCTCTTGCCAGTCGATGCCGCCTGTCTGCCAAAAAAAGTCATCGGATCAGAGCTGTTTCTCTGTATGGGCAGATAGCGCTGCCCCAAACCCTCCTCCTCCACACAAACACACACACACCAGCCCATCCACCTCCCAGACCTCCTGCTAGTTAATCAATGGCATGATGTACTCAGCCAACATATTTTCTCACTTCTCCGTCGCTTGATGTTAGGGGCAGAATAATACTTAAGACAAGAGGCCTTAAATTATGTATGCACATTAAAAAGCTGGGAGGTAGATGCGTAAAAGGGAAGATGCTGTATGCGGTTGAGCAACTTGCAATAAAATATGTCGTTACGGATGATACGGTATTATCATCTGAAAGAGGGAGGCTAGATGTAAGGGTGTAATAATATGTATTACTGGGGACCTTTATGTGTGTTTTACAATGCCTGCAGTCATGTAGGAATGGTAAAAGAGGAGTAATGATTTATTCTCACTTAGCAGTACACCATAGACACCGTGTCTGGCCTCCTCTTTTCCCAATTTATCTCTCCTTCTTTTCTCTCCCCCACCTGCCTTCTCTGTTCTGTCTCTCCTCTTTCATCCGCCCTCTATCCTTCTTTACTTCGTATCTCCTCTCACCCTCTTCATCCCATCTCCGCTCCAGCTCATACGTATTGTTTCCTCCCTGCCACCCTCTGACATTGCTTTATTACACTGACAAGACGCCCCATTTTCAGCTCTCGTCCCCTATACTCCCTGACCCGAGGAGAAGGCGAGTGTACCTCCTAACAGCCGTGACTGTTTAAGTATCACCACCACCACTGTTGGTCCCCATCCTGCCACTCCTGATGGGGACCACACATTTCACAGAAGAACTAGGAGGAGGGATCACACGGGAGGTAAGGCACAGTGGTGGATTCCAGGCCCGTGAGCTAGCTCCTCTCCCTCTCTGGCTTTGGAAGAGTTATGGAGGGGGTCATGACCCCCTGGAGGTCTATAAAGCAGAGAATGGGAGGCAGTGGAAGGCAGTATCTTGGCCATATGCCTGCCTGCTGCACTGCTGGGACCAGTACTGCATCCAATCATGCAGACACACAGCAACAACAGGCCTCGGAGTAACCCAAATATCCCTTACAGTACAGGCATCCCTAAAGCCCCTGCAATCAACATCCTCTTAATCACCGACTGCACGGCACAATGGAAATTGTGTTGGCCAACCATTAAGGCACCTTAAGGACCCTCTGTTAGTCAAACTAACATACACTGGGAGATATTGGATACCAGTGGAGCACAAACAGAGAGCTAATGGTTTCATGGTGGTCAGCTGTGAATGAGTGGAAGACAGAAACCTCGAATAAGAGTGGGGAGAGAAAAGGGGAAAGAGAGAGAAAAGATGGAGGAGACTTAAGCAAAGCAGGACAGCAATGCCTGGCAGACTGTTTATATGAGGGAACAAAACACCAGACTCATTTCCATGACCTGAGTCTGTCCTCACAGCATTACAATGTGTACCCTTCACCTCAAATAAGGGCCAGCCAGAGCACATTAAATTGTCTGAAGTGTATTTTTTGAAATGTAAAGTATTCTGGGACAAAACGAGGTCACCTACCATTTCATAAAAGTGACAACAACTTGAATTACTGAGCGCACAACAAGAGCACAATGATACATTTTATGAATCGTTTTAAATTATAATAATTAACTTGAGTCCTTGTTTAACACCTTTACAAGCACACTCATCAATATTTTATAGATAGGGCACACTGCAGCAAAACTGTACTCTGTGCGTCTTTGAGAATTCAGCACGTACGCACAAATCTATATTTCCAAACAGTTGAAATATAGACATGTTTGGGGTTGGAGGCAGCAATCAAAAAGGTTTCTCAAGTGGTAATGGGGTTCAATGTGCTGCTCAAGGGTATTTTGGTAGAGATAAAATGTGGGAATGTATTGTTAAGGGGCATACTGTCTAAATGTGAGGTCAAAATGAGGCGTTTTCGGACCGGAGGAACTTTTTCATAGTTCTAAGAACAGTTGGAGGACCCCTCCCCTTTTTATTGTGTTCGCACTTCAAGAACTGGGAACGATCGTAGGTACTCTAGGTAAGTGTACGTTGATTGGTGTAACAGCTTGTAATGGTAGCCTTAAAAAAACAGACCAAAACAGGGACAAATAGACTGACAGTGAAGTCCAGGCTTTATTAAGTATAGATGCGATGGGGGAAATACAACACTATTTTGACTTGTCTAAGCAAAATATAAAAATCTTGTGTGTGACATTGTGTGTGACGTTGCTATACCAATCGCCGGCCAGCTTACGTCACTTCAGTGTTCCTATTGCAAACTGAAAACAAGCCTTTGAAGGTATGTAGTGGGAAGTTCCTCTCAGGGAGTGCCCAGAACTGTTTGGTCCAAAAACGCCTATGGACAAAGAAATAGTACTAGACATTGGGAAAAAATTGAAGAAGAAGAACAACAAGAACTGAAGAATTCTTGGCTCACCCTGTTTGGCCTTGCAATCTTACACAACAAATGTCAGAATGTATCAGGCCAGCTCTGACTAAACTAAAGATTCTTGGCTTTTAAAATATGCTTTTCCCTTATTAGGATGATGTCCTGTGCAGTAACAGGGTTGAAACAGATAGATCCATACACCAAGTAGCTCCCGTGAAAAGGATTTTTATTAGCTCTGACGTTTTGAGCACAAGCCTCTTCCTCAGACTTCAGTGTGCAGTAACAGGCACGACAAGTTGCCTTATGTGGTATTATGTCAGGAACAGGAAGGTGTAGACTGGTCTTAGCCTTTCGCCCATAAACTCATAAATGTTTGCATTAACCTGCAAGGTAAACAAACAGTGTCTGGCTTAAGTTAAGTCCAGAGATGCTTTGTGGTTCTCTGTGGAATGCAGAGTCCTTCTTTGCTCTAAAGCAGCGAACCCTCCGTCTGTTTGTTTTGTAGCCATTACAGCCACTTAGCCTGACAGAGCACTTTGTTTCCCTTATCTCCTGAACAGCTAAAGCGCATAAGTGTTTTCAGCGTCTGTTCGACCTTGGGTTTAACTCCTATCACCGTGTTTACTCATGACACAGATCAAAGACAGATTGCTTTCGAGCGAGCAGTTGTAAAAGGGACGGCAAACTTCTGTCTGTAAGTGACTTTATGGTTTCATTCCAATAGGGAAAAGACAAAAGGCATATTTTAGCACCAAGGGCCACCTCTGACAGGTGAGCACAGGAGGAAGACATCCAAACAGAGCAGTGGAGAGTAATAGCAGCAGATAGTGCTGCCCGTGGGGGGGGGTATATTTGTCTGTTTGAGTGAGTGATTTGCCTGGTGTGGCTCAAAGTCTGGACTCAGAGAGCAAAAGACTGGTCAACATACCAGAGCAACCACTTGTTGCTATGGTAACTGGTCAGCAGGGTGCTGAGGTGTGATGGGCTGCATGTCATTAACAATAAGGGATGACTCCATTTGCCCTAGTCAAGATAGCATTGTCTTGTAGGAGCAAGGAGGGAATCTTAAAAGGGAGCTGTTCATCAGAAAGGAGATAAACCTGTTGAGGGACATGGTCACAGACAGTGTTGTCTCACCATCCAGGTATTCAAGGCTCTGTAACACCACAGAAACATTTAATATCCTTTCTAAACAATGCCATCTGGGTTGCATTGCGGTCAACAGCAACAGAGAAATCTGAGGTTGTTCCACCTGGTTTAGTTTTGGCTAAAATCAAATTGCATTCTGCAGTTCAAAACAAAAAAAATATTCCAAACACTGGCTCTATTCTTTTCTTAATGCATAGTAAGTTTATTAAACCTCATCTGAAGGCTGTGTTTTGCTCTTGGTCACCAGCAAAACATTTTATCTGATCATCTCTAACCAATAAAGTTTTCTCATCAAAGTTCCACTTAAAAACAATCCCATTCCTAGAATATTACACATTAGGCCTCATATGAGAGGGGATTTCTGCAAAGCCCATAACACTGATCATCAGAGGAGAATCAGCAGAAAATTAGACAGCAAGTAAAACAGTGTTAAGTTTAAATATGTGGAAGGACGTTTTGTGAAAAACTTTTGTGGTCAATATTGAGATCACAGTTATTTAACATGATTACTCATTGACTTTGGAAACATCATGCATTTATTGAACTTTAAAAAAAAAACTTTTTAACTGTGGATTTCCTTGAACTTTAAATATAATTTTACTGAAAAAAAAAAAAAAAACGATAATCTTGTTTTCATAATCATTGGAAGCCAAAATCGTAATTGAAAATAAAATTTGATTAACTTCCCTGCCATAGGAGTGTGTACTGATTGAAAGTCAACTTCAAACAATTACATTTGATATTTTGGGTCTACGGAGACAAATACTTTGTGGATCGTGTTTGTGTGTGAAAAACCAGGAGACAGGGTGTGTGTATGCATCCCTGCATCCACTTTTCAGTTTGAAAAGTTTTGTTGGATCTTACAAAGCCTCTTGATAGAAAAGCTTCAACAGGTGGGAAAGAGGAACACAAGTCAGGTACAAAAGTGAAACTGCCTGGAAAGTCTCTAAAACGAAAATAACAAGTGCAGGCGTTGGAACCGAGTGGAACAAAATGATAGATGGATAAAAAGATAGATGAAAGATAAAGTGAAGGACTGAGCCAGCTGAAGCACAGAGGGACTGATTCACAGGCCTGGTGAATGGTTGGCATGCTAATCAAGCATGTATGTGGTTGCAGGCAGGGTGAGAAACGGGTGTATGAGGTGGCTTCACGCAGGCAGTCATTTGCCAGCATTCAGCTCCCATCAATATCAGGACCGATTAATGAGGGGCTAGAGGGGAGAGGGCAGGGAGGACTGAGGGGGGGCAACGGCCAGGTGTCGGAGGAGGCACAGAATGGGAATAAAGAGGGCGCGGGCAGTGATCCGCGAGGAATTCCAGCCAGGCAGCAACAAGAGTGGTGGGGGGTGGCTGCTAGTTGTGCACTGCAAAAAACGGCCATTAAAAAGCTGCACTTGGTTCCGTTTTATTTTTTGAACACTCGTGTTATCAGCCCAAATGATAAAATGAAGCTGTTAAACAAAAAAGCACACCGCGCCTTAATTGAGACAACAAAGAATTGCCTTATCTGAATAAAATCGTAGTGTTATGTTTGTACAAGAATACTATAAACTCTCTTCTAAACAGTGGTGAGTGAGAACTCGTTTGATAAAAGTGATCACAGCCTGGCTGGGTTTGTAAAAGTATCGTACTATGACATCATGTTACGTGATACCCGGGTATTGAAGGTCAGATTTTGGAGGATCACGAACCTGTGAAATTGCCAGCTGCAGCTTAAACAAGTCAATCAATCAAGTACTTTCACATCTCTCTGGACCGCGATGCTAAAATAAAAAGTTTAAAAGTTAAGAATTTGTATATGTTTCTCTGTATTTTTGTCAACAATGTTATCAAACCCAATAATATTACCAGCAACTACACTTTTTCCAATAAAATGTCACGTAATTTAAGCTAACTTTTCTGAAAACAATGATTTCCTTACTAAACTGATGAAAACTCAGGTAGTGAAGAGGTAGTTTTTCACTTGTTCCAGGAAAAATAAGGACTCAGGAGTCAGTATTGGATTACGTGTTTTTTTTTTGCAGCATGGAAGACGGAAAGACATGAGGAGGATAAAAGAAGGGGAAGTAAGGCTTGATGTGCGTGTGTGTGTGAGTGTCTGTGTGAGGCCCTTTAATGTTTTGGGACGGAGGTTTAAAGGCTAAAATCATGTTTCGACCTTGAATAGTGCTCCTCCCCCAGAGGAAAAGGTCCCAGTATGGATGACAAAGGGTCGTGTTCTTTTAGGCATCAGCGAGCCCGAGGTTGTGTTTTATTGTCGTTCGTGCCTGTTGTGCATGTGGGTGGCCGTGCATGTATGTGTGCACTCAAGAGTTATGGGTGGAGTGTGGATATGTGGGTATACATATAGGTGTATGCATGAGTGAGTGTGTACATGGGTTTAGTGCATGTGCCTGTGTGTGTGTTGGCACAACAGAAAAGGCATTAGCGCATAGTGGTTTAGCATGTGTGTGAGAGAGAGAACTGTGGGCCCAGGGGAGCAGGGATTTCAGGGGGGACTGCAAGGGGGGAGAGGGGGGCAGCCCCAGCGTCGCCCTCCCTTCATGCAATGACTCGCCAGGTCATGTGACCACTGGTTCTCACAGGGGCACTGGGCATTCGGAAACAAGAGGGCAGCGTGTTAGGGCCGCATGCCTGATGCATTGTTTGTGTGGGGGTGCCTCACTGCTGAATGTAGACAAATCAGTCCTGAAACATCAGCATCAACACACAAGCACAAGCTGGACTGGACGAGGCAGGACAGAGGCAGCACTGTGCCAGCTTGTCTCTGGGAACAAACTCAACAGCAGCGGAGAGTATATCCTCCTCATTTATCTGTCTGTATGCCTCCTCTGTCTCTGGCTCTTCATATGTCTGTTTTCTGTTGTCTGTTTGCCTGCCTCCCTGTTTCTCTCTCTGTCTAGCTCAACAGTTCTCCATTTGGTCAGAGCAGGTTGTAAATCCAACAACAACTAAAAGGTACTGCATGTAAAAATGCAGAATGGCGGTGTAGGAATACTGAGTGATAATTTGATATCCTCCGATTACATCTCTGGTCTGACGCCCAGCAGTTGCATTCCTGCCGTGACAAAGTGCAAGAAAGCAAGAGAGCAGTACATCAAGACATACAGTATTACCCAAGGTAGCATAAAAACCTTGTGATATGTGTTATTCAAGGTAAATGTTAACCAAGCAGATTGACTGGGAAAACACTCCAGCCAGGATAGCAGTTGGGGACGGGAAACACCCACATATACTTAAGCCTCAGAGCTTGCAAGTCCACTGGAATCAGTGGATCAGTTTCTTGCTCTGTAGGGCAACAAGGTGATATTTGTTAAGGATTAATGTTACTCATTTACTCTCAAAGTCACACAGCCATCAGGGATCCAAACTAGAGAATTGGCTTACTGAATGTATGCATGTATTCTGTGGCTTTTACTACATTTAAGAAGCCACAGAATAATGTGAACCCCTTGCTCCGAGACACACTCAACTAGCCAAACCAATGACAGCAAAGTTTTTCATATTTTCAATCACACCACAAGCTAAAGATATCACAGATCAGTCGAGATAGCCGTATAAGTCCCCAACACTGGGATTTCTCCTGATTTCTCCGGAAAGTTGTGTTAGTGGTTATCACAAGGTCAGCTTCAACCATCAACTAAATTAAACAAAATAAACAGGGGGATTCTGGCACAACTCCTTTGGAAAGAAATGCCACTGCAGCTGTGAGAAAACCGCAAGACACAAAGGTCGCCTTGATTTCCAGACAGCTCAATGATTCCCAAGGGTGGGGACTGGGCCTGGCAAGGACAGTGTTGGGAGGTGGAGGGAGGGAGGGACTGACTGCGCGACTCTGACAAGTCCTCTGTGGCACCGGGTGCTACTCTCTCCCCGGTGACCTGAGAGAGGGTTGGGGCCTTCGCTGCGCAACCAGCCCCATCCGCCACATTCAGACGAGGGCTAAAAGGTTAATTGAACCTCTGTGCTGCGCCTTCCTCTGTGTAATTTACTGTGATTAATGCATGGAGGTTACTGTCAGACTCATTTACTAATTGTCCAAAGCCGTACGTAATTAACCACATCTGCAAAAATGTGTCTGGAACTGTACAGGCTCGGTAGAACACTAGGGCTGTGTCTGTACAAGTATGTGCCACTTAGAATACAACAATTTCAAAACATCAGCTCTCTTGTTAGACTGTCATCCAGACTGAAAGGACTTCATGCACTACACTTGCTGATGAGCTCTTCTGTAAAAAAATCAGCCTCAGTTAAACCTGCCGTTGCTTATTTAATTATTTCACACTGCTTTGTTTTGAATTTCTGAGGACAAAGGCTCTCCTCTACCAACAAGATTAAGCGTTGCTCATTGTGAAGAAGACTTCAGAGAATTAACACCTCATCACTCTGAGGACTCCTTGCAAAAGTTTTCCACCTGAAACTACTGACTGGTCTGACACCCAAAACTTTACATCAAGAGAAAAGCTGAAGTCAAAGAGATCACAGTGTACTCTCTTATAATGTGTTCCTGACTAACAAAGTGATATTCAGGGTAAACTTTTCAAGTTTCCTTTTTTTTTTTTCTCCCTGTCAGCCTCAGCCCGTCTGGTTCTGTTCCCTGTGTCAATTATTGCTGGAGATCCTTTTTGCCAGACTTGTCAGACAGCTCTTGTATGCAAAGCATGCAGCTCTCTGAAGTGAGAGTGCCATGTAGGTAGCTAAAGCTCTGCTCGTGTTATCTTTGTTTTGCAATAACAGCAGTAATTCAAATGCTTGAAAAGTTACAGGGAACATTTTTTTTTGGATTGCTTTCCTTGAGATAGCTGCAAATAAATACCTGAAATTACAAATATAATGTCATAGTCTATAAGCTTCAGCTCTTTAAGGGTTTAAAATTTAATGGAGCCTTCTTTTTTTGATGGTATGGATGGCCAAATTCCCCTGACGACGTGCTGCCACAGCTTATCTCTGGGAGAGAGTGTGTGTGCGCATTAATTTCCCTGTGTATTCTCTCTGTTGGGGTGTGTGCCTGCATACGTTGAGCACATTCTGCCAGCCCAGTGCTGTGACCTTATGTCCCTGTATGTGTGTGACAGCGTGTGTACTCAGCGCTCAGGGTGCCTGGCCTATTCTCTCGCTCTTTCTTGATAATGGGTGTATATACATTTTAATCTTGGATTACTTGGCCGACTCAGAGGAGGGCTTTCTGTCAGCCTGGTACATGTGCAGACAGCCATTACAATACCCTGAAGCTGAGTAAAAAAATCGTTAGTGTATGCTTTCTCCAATTTTTCTGTTGCTAACTTAAGGCGTCTGCAAGTACAAAACTATCAACGCAGAACCGAGACGAATCTGGGGAATGTAACAGATTTATTCTATCCTTTCTGTGCACAAAAGGACACAGAAAATAACAATTTCAGCCTAATTCCAAATTGTTCCTTTGAATAGTGAAGGACAATGCTGGCTTTCGTTCCCTCAAACACCATCCAAATTTTTGATGAGCACACAAACTGACAATGATTACATTTACATCAATTAAAAAACACTTTCACCCTTAAGCTTTAATAAGATTTCCAATGTCATGTTTAAACAACAGTCTCCATATTTTCTAAGGGCATCGTTTAGAACTAATTACAGCAAAGTCAAACTTGCCTGCCATTAATTGTTATTTATGAGGGGGGAATTAATTTTCAGAAAGTTGTGGGCTACTTTGAAATGCATGCTGACCTTGGCAATAGGACGCAACACAGTAATGCATTCACACCTTTGGCAGATTTTATGCAAACGAACGGCAAACTGAATATTTGATCAGGTTTTCTTCCTCGCCAAGGTTATGGTTGGAGGTACTTTCTGTATGCTTTGTAGATGTTCCTATCACATGAGTTGCCACTGCTGAATCTATGCTGCTGCTGTACAGAAAAAGTAAGCATATAAGGGTTTAAATGTTCGGTAACCTGACAAAATCTTAACATATGGGCTGTTTTCGATGTTCTTGGTTGTCACTGACATCCAGCCTGATGAGTGGAAGTGCATCTGTGGTCATCCCCTGATGGAGTGCAGAGGGGAATGAGGGATTGTGGGTTGTAATTAATTTACTGCTAGATTACACTGGATAATGCCCGTATCATTACAAAATGAGGTTGACGGTGGTCTTGGTGTAGCTAGTGTGGGGCATGTGTCAATACACACAAGGATGTGCATTTCTGTGTTTGTATGTTTGTTTACGGCCCTAGAGACATTCCTAAGTGGGAAATGGTGCTTAATTATACACAAGCAGATGTACACACAGGCAAATAGCCTGCATAACACACTGAAACAAAACAGCTTGAGCATGATGTTGGAGACCCATTGTTTGTCTTAACTGCATGTGAGTCTTGGGTTTAAAATGAGAAATTGAAAATTAAGAGGCTCCGCTCCACTAGCATCAAAATAAAGCTCATTAAGGAGTTATTTTCTAAGTTATGACAAAGGATTACAGCACCTTGTCAAAATAGTATAATTACTATATCAATTATTCACACCTTGTAACCTGGAATTCCACATAAATATGTTAGTGTTTGCATTCCTTTATGGAGAATGGAGCTCCAGAAAATGCTACTTAAAAGAAAACAAAATCAAAATGTCAAAAAATCTGTCCAACAATTAGGCTAGTGCTGTGTAATTCTGGTTTTAGGTAGCCACGTTTGGGTCCAGTGTATCAAAAACAAATGTAGATTTTCTAAAATACTGCGTGAGAGGATCATGCACTGAAGACCTTTTCCAGGCAACATATTCCTTTAAAACCTTTTTCATCTACATTTTAGGTTTGGTGCTTTGAAATTGACCAGCTTAACCATGTATTCTTACATGGATATAATAAACCTTTCACATTTATCTTCCCTAAATTCTGATTATATTTGTTTTAACTTGTGAAACTTTGCAATTGAGTAGGAAAGAGTAAAGTGACTCTATTTTTATGGCAGTTCTAACTGTTTCTTCTTTTTTTAGGTTCAGCGAAGCAGAAACATGCTCTGAGAGATTTATCCTTTATGAAAATTTGCACATTGCTTGGTCTGCAACATCACAGCCTGCCAGTCTCTGCTGCTCTAACATAGGTTTTCGAGAAGAATCTTCAGAAAACTTGAAAGCATCTCTGCATTCTGTCCTTTCTCTCGCTCTTTTCCTGTCTTTTGATTTGCACTTGCACAAAGGCAGTCAAAATGCAAAAATGCTTGACAATTCAACAGGCGCTCTCCCTCTGCATAAACTTCTCCGTTGCCCCTTTGTCCGATTAATACCTTCATGTCTTTCAGACTGGCCTCCCACCCAGCCCCAACCCCACATCGCCATCCCAGACAAGCCTTAGTGCTCATTATACACAGCTTCCACTCTAGTTCCCAAGATTAGGCAAATGAGCTCCCAAGCACAGTCTATAGACAGCAACCCGGTCCCTACTCCCTTTTCAAAATCAATTCTGACATTCACCAAAAATGCAGAAGCACTTAATAAGTACTATTTTACTTTCTTATATAATCTCAAATTGTCATCTGATTTGATGTGAGCCACAATCATGGCAAGTGGCTATTAAAATATCTTTCTTTTTTTCTTAAATTCCCCATGATAGATTGGGAATGAGCATTCCTATCAATAACAATAGGGCATTCTTGAGCAGTGGGGCAAATCCCTTCACAGAGCACAAAACGAAGGCTCTTGAACAAAACACATTGCATGCAACGCAAACATAATTCAGCATTAACTGAATCACTTCCTGTCATTTCAAAAGGCAGCATGCAGTAATTCATTATTGCTCACTTATTCTTCAATGAACTCCAGCACTTACTGTAGGAAAAAAGCAGCAGTTTGCAAGAAGATTACAGAGAGAGACAGAAAAGGGTTTTTCACTCTTGACCTATTAGCAATTTCTAAGAAGTAGGCTGTACTCAAAATGAGTGTAGTTCATGCATAAAAATGCCTGAAACATCTGTGCAACAGAAATACCATGGGTCATAAAAAGTCACTTTTTCGAGGACTGTTTACCTGTCATTTTACGTGCATGGATTCATGCAAATATAGGTTTTTTATTCTGTCATCATATATTTTCGTATGGAAGATATAAATAGCGCACTGTAAACTAGTTCAAACTAGATGAGAAAAGACTGTTTTGAATGACAGCAGCGGTCAAAAGCAAAATACTATATGATATGATTGACCACATTGCAAATTGCGAGTTAATTTACCCTGGTGTAGGTTGTAAGCATTCCATTTCCAATTTACTTCCTGAGCACAATAAATACATTTGCTGGGAAAGTCCAATCTTTCCTTATCAGATAATGAAATCTCATATTCGGGAGTCCCATATCCCAGCTTGGACTATATCCAGCTACGTGCATTTTCCATCTAACAACTACACAACACGGTTATAGGAGGACACAGTATGGTATTATGCCTCTGGCTGATGTGAAGCTGATTATAGCTTCCCACCTCCTGCAGCTCTCTAGGTCACCCAAGAGCCTTAACCTCCTTCCACCTTTCAATCCCACCAGCCATGACAAGAAGGACTAGTCAGCTGTGAGAGGGTTAAAGGTCTGGACCCAAACCAACGAACATCACTAGGAGTGGGAATATTTGGGAATCATCCGATTTGATTTTGATTAATTTGATTCAAAATTTTAAAACAAATTAAAAAATAAACTGCTACCCCGTTTATTTAAGTGTTTATTTTTTATGGCACAAAAAGTTGCCATTTGTGTCAGGGTTGTATTGTTCACATTACTGCAGAGGACTGCCAGACATTTATTTCAAATGAGTGCAGTCATGTTAGCTTTTTCAAATAAAAACCTGCATACTTCCACGCTAAACCCTTAGTGTGTTAGCATGTAGAAGCCTGCAGTAAGAGCCTGAGCACAACGTCCCTAAAAGCAGCATATTTTATATTAAGAGTCATGTCAAACTCCTTCTTTGGGAGATTATCAAATCTCTGCCTTCACTTAAGATTGGGCAGTATTAATACATTTTTCCATAGCATAACAGTTAGCACTTGAATGCATTTGCTGTATTTGTGGCACATCGTCCATCTTTTTCCGTGTGTCGTCATGGTTTAGCGGAGAAACTATAACGTTATTAACTTACAAGACATTTGGGATTTTTGAATCCATTCAGTATCAAGGAAAAATCTCCGTTCTTGGATGAGTTTTCCCCCCATCCATACACATAATGCACACATTGCCTCTGACTGGACGCAAAGAGGAACTTCTTAAACATGGGTTAAAAATGTGTCCTCCATTTTCCTTCATTCAGTTCCACAGAAAATATTGACCATCTGATCAAAAGAATAAGTAGAAGGACAGTATACAATATTTCACTCAGTGACAGATATGAACTCCAGAATGTCAAAGTCAGCAGCAACTATCTAAAAAAAGCAGTCCTGAGGTTTATAAAACAACTCTCTCCATCTTCTTGGCATTTACCTTGATGTACATTCCTTCCCTGTCTCCTACACATGAGAAGTACCAGAGAGAAAATTGTTGTTAACCCAGACAGTACTCACTCCTTGACACTTGCTCCCAATTTATTCTACTTGTGTGAGCTAATCTGTAAAAAAATAATGTGGGGGAACTCACTGTCTAATGGCTTCATGAACATTACTTTTTTAGAATTCAAGAGGCGTGCACGAAGGAGGCATCGAACAGAGTATTGGGAAAGTAAGGATGGGATGTGTGTAAGCTGTCCAATAAATCCCTAGCTCTAGCTGCATTTGTTTGGTTTATATTTGTCTGGTTTCATCCTTGTAGAGTAAGACATGACATATAGTTGGCAGGTAAAACTTTGCTTAAATCCGCTTCACTACTGCTTAATGCAGGAAGATGTTGCGGCCCTTTCAAACTTGGAGAGAAGTGTGAATCCTAAGCAGGCAGCCAAGATAATAACAATTCATCATACATAGCTATTGGTCCGATCTAAGCTGGAAGACGGCCAAAACAGCACTTTCAAGAGAGAAAAGACACCTTTGCCTTTTAAAAGAGCCATAAATCCCATTGATTGGAGTTAAATGCTTTCATTCTGTGGATACTGGCTATTACACCAAGCAGCGTGTAAAAGGGGGGGAGAGATCATTCAGAAACAGCAAGGTACTCAACTAATGTTCATTTTAGATGAAGTCAATATTAGACTAAATGTGTAGAACAGTACAGCAGATCAGAGGTTTTTGAAACCTCTGGAAACATGACTATGCATATTTTCAATGAGCATGTATCTTGGGAAAACTGAGCTCAATACATGTCATCACCTTTGTTCTCTCTGGTCATACTCGTGGTATGGTTGGTCCAATCTGCTCCCTGCCTATTTGACATAGAGTAGGAACCCTAATCCAAACACTTGTATAGAGACAAAGCACAATTTATAATTGCTGGCCAATAATGTGTGGCAACATCAGCACCAGCCTTCTCCCTGTAACTGCTAGCCTCCCTGCGTTTCCAAATGAGGAAAGGAAGAACAAAGAAAGAGACAGAGTATGTTGCAACCAAGGTTCTTTCACTGGAGGGAAACAGTATTTCTTGGCTGGACCACTGAGGCTATTTTTAGCAGCTGCTTATTGCAGCAGGGCTGCACCACAGCTTAAACCTGAAAGATGGCTTTTTGGGAAACCCTGACACCAAAAGACTCATGAAAGCCTTGACTGCAATGGAATTACTGACAAAAAAATCATTCTGACAATCATTAAGCTAAATGTGGTGATGAGCTCCAAGCCCATCCACCAGGTCTGACTGAAGGTAATCACTAACTTACCACTAGCATCAAACTTTTAATTAGGATCACTTTAATTGTTAAGAGCAGGAAAAGTGCAGGAATTGATATTGCAATGCAGATACCAAGACATATTGTACTGTCAACTTCACTGTTGGCCTGTGGGAGGGGTAGACAGAGGGAGACTATATAGATCCTACTACTAGTCACTACTGTGTCAACAAACACTGTGTTCAAAGAGGCAAAGCCAGAAGCACTGCTGCATGGCACTGACCCACACTTCTATCAATGTGCTACCCTTCTGACTTTAGAAAATGTACATTTAGTTCAGGCTGAATTGGTACAAATGTTAATCTTAAAGAATAAGCACCACATATTAACAAATACATACTATACCAATAACAGACAAGACAAAATTGTCCTAATGTATTTTCTGTTTGGAACATGCATGTTCTCCAGGGTGAAGGTAACCGTAGCCTTTTCTCACATGTCTGACATATCAAGAATGCCATTAAGCCAAATCAGCAGCATAATGCTCTGAAAAATACCTATTTATTTACTGTTTCGCCTTTATATTTGTTTAACAATCAGACTTGAGTGGGGTCAGGGCTCCACTTTCCAACGGCCTCTTTCAGTGGCTGTGTTTATTTCGCTATAAAGACACAAAATGAAATCAAGGACCTTGAATTTATCAGTCTCTGAAACCAGGTTGAATGAGCAATTATTCTATAAAAGCATGATTGCCTTCAATTGTTAAATGGATAACACAGCAATCTACATTCATTTCACATCAATAGCTAAAGCTGAAGATAAGGAGATCCTTGCATTCGTGGTCATGTACTACAAATTTTGCAAAATTACAAAAGTAACAAGTTATCCCTGACCTGAACTGTCACCTTTTGGAAAACGAGTTAGTCCTCAGTTGGCTAGTGAGGTTATCGCTTTTTTTCTTAGTTGGATAGCTGAATTACTGTTTAGCCGGCTGAATGACTTGTTGATTAGCTGTCTGGGACAACAACAGTCTCTTGAGTGCAGCCACTACAGATATATGGAAATCAGCACAATGAAGCCGTCATCTCTGCTCCCACTCAGAAAAATATTGGGCCCATCAATGGATACTGTGGCTTACAGATGAAATCACTGCAGTAATCTGTAGAGAATCAGAAACGTGTCAGTCTATGTATGCATATCTGTTCCAAGAAGTGCATGATGTGAGGCAATGATTAAGCAGAGCTGGCCAAATCCTCCGTCGATCTGCTCCTAGTTGACATGAAAGCAGCTCTGCACTGGAAAACAAGGGCAGAGTTCGTTATGTTAACCCAAGCAGACATGTCACTTACTGTATTAAAAAAAAGGAACAAAGGGAAAAAGCTAGAACACGCTGAGGATCAATTATAGGGCTATAACTTCCCTTGTGGTTTCTGTGCTATTGCCGAGGGATATTACAACCCTTTGAATGCTAATCCACTCCTTTTGTCTCTCTCTCGCTCCATCTATCTATCTATCTATTTTTCTATCTATCCATCCATCCATCCATCCATCCATCCATCCATCCATCCATCTATCGTGGAGCAGCAAAAAGTTGAGCAATTAAAACACAACTCTTGCACATATAAACTTCCAGTGCAGATAGTCCTCAAGGGCTTAAACTGAGTAAGCTACCCTAACAGTCCCTTGTTCCCCCTCTGGCCTAACATGTAGCCACCCCATACACTTACTTTGCTAAGGCAGTGCTTATGCTTATGTCTCATGGATATCCTCTGTTGAAGGTGCTGAATGTTTAAACTTGCTCAGCTGTGTAATACATGTAGATTTTCTGCTTACCTCTCCAGACTAATTGTAGAGAGGGGGAGGTGGTGTGCTGATCATGACAAAGTGTGATGAACCTACACGCAAAATCCCCCAAGATATGCGCACCCACATCTGCTTCTAGTGTCCAACAATGACCCTAGCCAAACCCAGCTGAGGCCACCTCCTGATTCTGGCCACCATTAGGTAATAAAGGAAGCACACACACATAACGACAGAAAATTACAAGCTAACTTCTGCATTTTTAATTAGGAGATTAGGTATGATTTTCCTGCCGTTCTTGTACCAAACGTCATCATGTGTCTGCATAATGTATTGCTCAGACTCCATCCTGCCAAGCCTGGCTTCAATAATCAGCACATTAAATACTGCTGCTGACAAGGAAAAGGCAGTTGGTTGCAGTCAATTCGGGATCTCGCTGTCCAACAAAAATATGTGATTATTGTTTGCAGTAAGTCCCTCAGGAATCCCAGACCTGAGTCTAGTATATGCAATCTGCTTGAGTCCACTGGCCAGGGAGCTAAAAGGAACTAATGACTCATGCTCTACTGATGGATCTGCTCTGTGTGTATGTGAGGGTGTGTGTTTTAAGGAGGACAGGGGGGGCTTTAAGATTTAACCCCTCGCTGTCACATAGTCCCAACCAAGATGGAGGACAACAGGGAGCGTGTCATGGCAGGTTAATTCACTCAGGGAACGAGTGTGTTTACTAGCCCTGTTATCTACATACTAAAGCATATGCTGCTTGCACGAGATCCTCTGTGCAGATGGTCTTCATTGAAAATCACATCCGACTCCTACTCAGCCGTGTAAACTCCTGTTGGCATTGGCTGAGGGGCTGTAAAGCCACACATAAGTAGGGGACAGAAATGAGCAACAGCACCGCCACTATTTGCATTGACTGAATTAAGAAATTCAGAGGATCAGCAGAAAAAGGCTCACATGGAAGTCTGTGCTTTTCTGGCTATGCTATTCAAAAGAGTAGTTCTAATAAAGTACCTTTCATGTGCACCAACAATTATAAAGGTACATTTGGTTTTTCCACTTTGCAATTGACTGACTGTTTTTCTAATGTGGGCTTGGCACTATAGAAAAAAAGTCACAGTAATGATTAGAAATTATTTTGATTTTGACATATAAATACTCAAACTACCTTTTATTACACTGAACAACATGCCAATATATATATATATATATATATTTAAAATAATATGTTAATTTATTTTTAAGTGTATTTGGAAAGTTTTTACCATACTGAATTATTGCCCAGCCCTATTTCTAACCTAAACCTAATATCTAAAAAGGAACATCTTGCCCCCTGTAAGATGAATAATCAACCTTGATTCTGATTGGCCTATAATTTGGTAAAGAGGATTGAAATGCAGTATAGGAGGGAGGAGGGGGCTGGTGACAAGAGGAACTTCATCTGAATCAGTCAATCGGTATAAAGGAGATGAAAAGTGAGGGGAGTGGAAGATGGAAAAGAACTACATGGTGGGGGTGCTCTTTTCCTTTTGAATGGTGATCACAACATGCAAGCCTTGCTGTATGCTGAATGCCATGAATGGCAAAAAGTAACTTCCTTTATTGCAGCTCCTCCTGCGTGAACGCAGCTTGGCTGACAACAGAGGAGTATGTCAAAGAAAACACAAAATAATCTTGGCTGTAATACAATTAGTTTGCCTGTTTGCTGTGAGCGCTTTTTATTTCAGCGGATAAATATAAAGCCACTTTTGCGTGCACAAAGACAAATCCTCTATGTACTGCTAAGATAATTATTGAAACTGAAACAAGCACAAAAAGAAAAGCTGATCATTCAAACAGGGATCATGTACTGTAATGTAGTTCTTACTGTTGAGATTGTATGAATGAACTCTCACTGACTATTCATCCACTTCACAAGAGGCTTTTTGGCTGAATCAAACCGCTGCCATAAGAAGTCTGCCAAAGGCCCAGCTCTCATTTGAAACTGATTATAGAGCAAAAAAATGAAGGAAAAAAGCCTGTTATCTTTAAGTGAGAGCTCAAATCCTCTGCAGCACCGTTTGAGAGCTGGACACTGAGGTTAAAACACTGTCTAGCCAGAGTGTTAAGAGTTTTAATTGCAACTGGGTGATTAGGGTTCAATGCAAAACTTGATTAATGCCATCTACACTCTTTTAGTGTTTAATCATCATTTGCTTTTCCCACCTACTGTGCGTGGTGTCTGTAAAAAGATTCTCATGACATTTTAGACAAGTACTTCAAGGGCAATTAAAACTATGAATTTCTATGAATATCACAATTTTTACATGAAGTGTTTTCTCCACAAACCAGGTCTACGTGCTCCAAAAAGGCACCTGATTGTGTTTTTAACATACAGCTTGTCCGTCACAACAGAGGTGAGTGTTTGGTCATGTAACGAAAGTATTATGTTGTAGATGGATCAATGATTTTGGATTATACTGTCCTGCTGTAGTGTCATGGCTATCTTGTGTAAATTAACTTTATTATTCTGTCTTCTAACACAACTGAACTGACTCAAATCCATCCCACAGCAATGTATTTCAGGTATCTCTCTTTTTCAAGTCCACTTGTTATATTTAGCCATGATTTGCACACAGCCAATTCCCCAATGGACCTCCATGACGGCGCCAGCCATGGTTGCTGGGAAATATGTGATGCAGCTGCAAAGCTTCGATATAATGGATGTCTGTTCACTAAACCCAACCACACTTTGCTTCTGACACAACCTTGCACCTTATCCAGAGTACATCCCAGAGGAGCAATTCACTGTGTCAGTGATGTTGAATACTCCCCACCACCACCACCCCCCACCCACCCGCCTATTCCTACAGCTCCCCAGCCTCTGCTACACTCACACTCCTACACTCAAACAAGTCAGAGGAAAAACCAGGTTGGGTTAAATGCACAAGGCGTGCTTTCTCTATTTCCGTTGAGATGCCCTTGAGCAAGACACGGATGCCCAGCTGCTCCAGCAGGAGCTGCTCAACTGCCATCGGTACAAGTTCATAGTAAAACAGCCTGCACTGAACTGTTTAAGTGTGTGCACAGTGCATAAAGCCTTCCCATCAAGCATGATTTTGGTTGGAACTGAGAGTTGAGCAGGCATCTGGGCTGTGGCTGCAGTGGGAGGAACAGAGGTAGAGCTGGGGAAGAAGGTCAGGACTAAGCCGGGACTAAAGCCAGAGAGGAATGGGGCTTGGACTCCGAAGGGAGGGATGCGGTTAAGACAGGGCTGAGGCCAACTGAGGCTGGGAAAACAGCAAAAAATATTCTTACATTATTTATCCATGTATTGAGCAGTTTTTTAACAACTTTTTGAATGTAGTTTCCAATGCAGTTTCACTCCTTTTGGGAATTCCACAAAAAACAAGCAACAAAAAAACAGACCAGTCCATTTCTTTTGCCAATATAATACCACTAGATTACAGAATCTATAAACAAGGCTTCACTGGAAGCAAATTAAATTATGTCATGGTTGAATTTTTAAGAGGAACATTTAGGTTTTAAGATAAAATGGGTAGTTAAATTGGACATTTTTGGCTGGAAAGAAAGCCTGAATAGAGATGAAAAGCAACAAAGAAGCTTTGAGCAGAGGAGGGTTTTGAGGAGGAAAACAAAACAAAGACGGACTGCTGCAGCCTATACTGAGAGCTCCATAAATATTCCACATCTGCTGCTAAATACTCGAGTATGACATTATTAATCAAGCAATGTTTACATGTTTAAAAGTCCCCTGTCTTGGCAAATAGCTTGTCTTTGAATAAGAGCTGTTTATATCTGATTCAATCAAATGATGAAGAGCTTCTCCACGTGCTGCGTCGGGTAGAATGATGGTTTCAGACAGCCCATTAACCGCCTCAATTAGACCTGCTGGTTCTCACCTCCTCCTCACTCCCTGTGAAACGGACTTAGTTCTTCCTCCGTGCAGCTGTACACGGCGTCTGACACACGCTCAAGTGAGAAAAAAAAACCAACACCATTCACCGCACACATCTGGTACTGGCTGCCTGACGCTTAAAAAAAAAAAAACAGCACATATGTTTCTTTATGGCCACAGGCACAATCATGTCTCTCCTGACAACCTAGCAAAAAGCCCTTAAATCATTTGGCGCCGGTGAAGTCCTAATCCAGAGACAGAGTGACAGGTAATGTATTTCTACGAAGTGGTGCGTTTCTATTCGGGCTCTCAGGCTGTTAATGTTTCACATTAGCATGGGGATGACAGGTGGCGGATGGTCAGAGAAAGAAAAGCGAGTGAAGCTGTTTTTTTAACGGGACAGCCGCCTGGAGCAGGACAAAGGAGGTAAAGATGGCAGCAAATGTGGTGCTTTTGAAATGGGGCATGTTAGGCTATAAGAGTGAGCTGTTGAGAAGTGCCCTCCAGCTACCTAACATGAGTGTAAGCGGCAACGAGTGAGAGTTTAGCACACTTCTATTGTCAGCTGAAGGATTAGGTGCTGTGAATTGGTGGTCACGCTGCCTTGCAACAATTGAAAGGTAAAAACCTTGAGAAGCACTGTTTCCTTTTGCCCCGTTAGTGCTGAAGTAATCACTTTCTGAAATGTGTGATCCGATTCTCTTCATCCTTAAATGACCATTTGTTAAAGAACAATGACTGGACTCCTTCCTCAGAAGTGGTGGGGTAGTAAATGCATCAGCGCACATGGTCTAGCATCTGTTTGAATCTGTCAAGTCAGTACGGGTGTCCTATTGGTTAGAGGGCTAGTCCATGGTCAAAATGTTTGATGTCTTAAGGCAATAGGTGTTCATCAGTACCCAAGTGTCCTGACTGCTTACTCATTGTTACTCTGGGTGTCATTTTAAGCTGAAATCCATGTTTTTAAAGTAACAAATCATTATATCCATCTGTATAGTGGTTGGATTGCAGTGAAACATTGAAATTGGCACATTCACTGGGTTTGGAGAGACTCTTCATACCCTTTTGAAAATTGCTGTTTATTGGGTTTGTCAGGTTGCACCTGTCTTGTTGACAATTCCAATGGCATCTCATTTCATCACCTCAGTAAATACTATTTTTGCATTCATGTTGCATGGTCCGTCATTGGCATTTTCAACTTCACAAATGGGCCACTAGATGCTTTGTCATCTTTGCTGTTGTCTGAATGTGCAGAATGTTGTTGTTGTCGAAGGCCCGAAAAAACGATAAATGTAAAATGTCTGTTTCACTGAGAGCTCACAGATCTAATCTTTAAAGCAGATCCAACCTGTGCTGTGGCAAACGATCCCAGCTTAGGTTTGGTGGAGTTCTTAGCATACAGCCCACTAACCCCAGGAATTATGTTAACCTTATTTCCAGCAAGACACTTACTGTAAGAAGCTGCCACTTGCCATAATCTTGACTCAACAAAAGGAAACCTAAGGTCTCTTCAAAACATCTGCCTCAGGCTATAACATGTACAAGAATCAGATGTGTGTGCATGAGAATTTTTTCAAAGAATCAATTCAGGAGAGAGAAAAAAATGCAGCCACGAAAAGTAAACAGCAAAAGGAACATTTATTTGTCAGTATGTGCCAGGTATTGTGATATGACATACAGAGGTAAAAGTATGAGGACAAAATATTAGCTGAAAGCAAGGCCATCTTTGTCCTGACCTTGTGTTCACACCCCCTCGCGACTAATCCAGCTTCAGGCCTCTGGTTTCCATGTTAATGCCATAACTCCAAAAAAGCCTGACGGCCCAACCCCGCAGGTGTTGAGTTTGAAATAGTGTGTAGACAGAAGTGTTCATACATTTGTGTATTGGAGAACAGAATAGGAGAGACAGAAAATGAGCATGCTAGTATCTGTGAAATAGAGATTAGTACGTGTTCATGCCAAAAATCTGTCTGCAAGGAGGAAAACCACTAAACACTATTATGGGTCTCAGTTTCTATTTCTCAAAAATAGGACATATCACTGTAGGCACTAAGATCAAAAGGATTTTTTTTGCGTAATGTGCTGTTTTACAGGGTCTCATGGTGGGAAGAAAAGTTAAGTCATATAGTAAAATCACCCAAAGCTTCTCCATTTTGCTCAGTGAGGCAAAATGAAGCTAAGTCAAAACAACAATTGCCTTTCTCTTTGTGGTAAAACTGTTGAATTCAGTGTGCCCAAGGGACATCTGGGGCACGGATTTAAATGATCTCTCTCCATATATTTCTGTATTCCATGTATTACTGTAAGCCACTGAGTAGGGATGTGTGCTTGCTAGCATGTGCACGTCATGTAGCCAAAATCTGTGTGTGCATTTGGCAGTGTGAGAGGCTGTGTGTCAGCAGAGTGTCAGAGAACTGAGGTCCAACCCTACCTATCCCATCACTCAGCACCATGGCAGGCCCAGAGAGCAGTGCAACCCCCCCCCGGATACACACCCCTGCCAGAGCGTCACACGGATGAGGACAGACGGCTAATCCCAAACATGCTTTTTCAATCACTCCAACAGGCAGGCTTCCTGACAGCAGCCCCATCAACTCGTACAGGCGCTACATGCATGTAGTGTGCCTGCCTGACCACTACAAAGTGTCAAACCATTTCTAAAGGAAAGCAGATTGAAAAGTGCTCACAAGAGGTGTAATCAGGCTGGGGCGGTACCGCAGTGAGCACAGCATGCGAGTAACTGTACCCGGTTTTGGGGTTCCTTCCCTGCTGAGGCCACCCATGCCACAAATGTATTTGTTCCCTTATGTTACTGTAAGGCACTTTGGATAAAAAGCGTCTATAAAATGGCATATGTTTGGTATATACTTTAATTTACGAAAGCTGTGTTTTTGCACATATAACGGCTTACAGGTTCTGTTTATGTTGTATAAGCCGACAATAGAGAGTGGCAAAACAGAAAGAGATTTCCACAGATAAATTGAAAATAGAAGAAGTTTCAAAACATTAGTTCCATTAGTGATATAAAAGAGCTGAAACGAAAAACGAATTAGTCAAGCGACAAAACAATAAAATTTTATCTAAAATGGATGCCTTAGTTTTCTTTTTAAAGTTATTAAACAAGCCCTCTGTCCAAATTATGTGTAGTTAGGTAATTGTGTGCTGGATGATCAATGTCCACCTATACCAAAACTATGGCTGTTGGCCTGGTTTTTCTGAGAGTGCTCGCAACCTGAGTTTTATCTGCCGCTACTTCTTATTTAGTAATAAACTACAATGAAACATAGACAAAATATAATAAAGCTTTGATTTATTTAACTTTCTCAGCTGCCCTCTCTCTCTCTCTCTCTCTCTCTCTCTCTTAAGGCTGACAACAGGTCAAAGACATGATGGATTGCTTGTATGTATAGTAGGTGCTTGAAATACAAGACAATCTGTGGTGCCTTTATTGATGTCCATGCCTGCTTGTGTTATCTGCAGATGAAAAACCTATTTGGACTGTATGAATAATAATATTCTACATGTTTAAACCTATCATATGACATTCATTTCATTTAATGGTCCCAGCTGGATCTCTGTATTGATTTCACAGGCACAGCAGGTCTCTTGAGATTCTCTATGGATTTTCCAGCTGCCCTCCCAAATGATCCATTGTGATTTCTACCCGCAAGGCCCTGCCAGGGTAAGGCATGGAAAACAGTCATCATTTCACCATCTCCTTATATACCTGGCTCCCGTTCTGTAAGCCACGTTACCTCATGGCTGTATTGTGATTCCAGACATTGTTTTATTGTCCCCAGAGGACGTGTATCGGCCTTTCTCTGGCAGCTGTAGAATCGTGGGGACGGGGTTTTAGAGATAGTGTTTCCTGCTGGAAATCTTTAACAGGTTTGAAATTAGAATAAAATAACAATGAATTGTTAGTTGGAGCAAGAGGGGGACAAGATGTTATTGCATTAACAGGAGCTCTTACAAGTGTGAGTGTGGCAGATGCTGCTGATTGCTCCCCACACTGGATCCACTTTCAGACAAGTGATTATGTAAATTCAGGTAAGCTTTCTCTGTCCAAATGGTGCATTTACCACCAGCTTTGCTGAATATAAAACAACTACAATGAAGTGTCAATTGATGGGCTCTATAAACACAATCATGAGGGTATAATCTTTGCTGAGTCTAGGTTATTGATTTTGGAGCTGTAAGCCAAGGTAGACTGATTACAGTGGTATGAGGTCAGAGAAAAAATAAAAATGCTAAGTCCTGCCTTCCATCAATCCAAATGTTTGAAATAAAATAAATCCTCACGGTAAAAAAACACAGCAAGGTTCACTGTGTACTCCACCTGCCATCCGCTCATGATCTGAAATGTATCGCATGCTTACCATGGCGATAACTCTGTCAATCTCTGTTGGTCACTTCAGGGAGAGACATGTGCCCTCTAATAATTTCATATAAGTGATTTGTCTCCCTCAATTAACTCCATCAAGCAAGTGTGACAATCTAACCACTCCCGCTCCCATAAACACAAAAACAGAGACAGTCTGTTGCCCGACTTGCTACTGTGTAACCATTGCTAACTGACATTGTAAATTATCAATTCATTTACAGTAGATTGTTATGGTTAGCATTCATGTGGAAGTCATTTGCAGTTGTTGTCACCATGCAACGCTCCTGTTTGAAGAGCTGGATAAAGACTATCTATGTAAAACAGCAGTAAATGTTGAGATATTACACAACTGACAGTTGAAGGAAAACTTCAACATGGGTTATATTTTCATATCTTCTCAGGCTGTCTGTTCTACTCATTATGCTAACATTGTACTTGCCAAAGTAATTTCTGAGATCTCAGAAGTCACTTTACAATGTTATCAAAATAAAACCCAAGATTTAATAAACCATAGTTTTCCTTTAACTATCACTTCAATGACTTACCAATAGATAGGGCAGATATCCTGTTTTGTTAACCTGAATATTACATATATATAAAGTCCTTAAAATGCCGTAATGTCTTCAAGTTCTAATAAATATTTGATATATATATATATATATAAAAAATTCAACATACGCATTTTATTATCTATTCCAAAGAGGAAAACAGAGTCTGCCCACCACTTAAATGAATCATGAGTCAAATAACATGACTTTTTGTGTGTAATATGTAACTGTGTAGATCAGCTAACGTGCCCCTTTCTCAATACATTGTTCAGGTCAGGGTGTAATGTTAGGTGTCAAAGGGTTACATACACTACATGCAGTGTATGACACACATGGACAAAATCCCATTAAGAACACACTACTCTCTATGGTGAAGAAGATAATTGTAGTGTCTTAAGCAGTTCCCAATAGAGCTCTCCCCCAAAGTTGAAATGAAAATTACACCCATAATGTTGACAATTAGCCATCGTGGCTTAGCAGTCCTCTGTAAATGGACTACAGGTGATTAAGTACTAAGAAGTGTGTCCACCCTGCTGTTGTGTGATGATGAGCCTTGCCTTTGAGATTCCTCACCTCTTAACCCTGCTTCCTGCACTTTTGTTTTTTAGCTGGAAAGTGCATTTCTGTTATTAGACTTACTACAGCTTCATCAGAATAAACCCTCCAATGTTAAATTTATTCCCTTATTTTACTGGGGTATATCAAGTTCTAGATTCTCCCATTGTATGGTTTACAAGGCTCTGCGTCTGACTGAATGTGATTTCTAAATGAATCTATGAAAACACAGGATGAGCTCCGGCTCTCTAAAACCAGACAAGTCACAGCCAAAGGCCAAATCAGTTAATTGCTTTGTGTTAATTCCCTATTCTCTAAGCTAATGCAATTACTTGTGAATAGAAACCAACTATCACACTTTAGGACACAAAAAGTCATTCTCTCGCTTTCCATCCCTCCCTCTGCTTTTTAAATGCCATACACTGGTTCATCTATTTAATCTATTCATAAAGTATCTTAAATAGGAGATTAAAAGAACCTTTTTCAGCTTCAGTTATCGTGCCTTTGTTTCTCCCCAAAAATGAAAATTTTATTTCACAGGATAAACTACAGTGCACGTTCAGGTCATAAAAAATGAAAGTGAGATGGGGACTTTAAAAATTAATTTCTTTGATGGTAATGATAAAGTTCTGAAAGCATATAAAAGCCAACATAAGCCTTATGTTAAACTCGTATGTACATAAGCATAAGAGGATAATCCAAATAGGGAAGCTTGATCTATCTCTGTTATGGCTGCTGGACCTGCCTGGGTCAACAACACAAGACAACAGTCATCAGTCACAGAAGAGCAGAGCCTGCCTGCCCAGTACACTGATCAGATAAAACATGTCTGCTTACTGGCAGCACCTCAGCTGGGGAGTTCTCTCTGTCCGAGTGAGACCGATAGACGTGTTAGGGTCTGACAGCGGGAGACTGGGCTTTTTGTCTGATGTGTCTGCCTGTTGGCTGAGCTAAGATACAGCTAGCCAGCCAGAGCCAGAGGGGAAAATAGGAAAGACAACGAACGCATTAGTGGCTCTTTGTAGCGAGAGAAGATGATGCACACCGCGCTAAGCACATAACTACCGGCAAAAAAACAGAAAACGGTCAGTGCTGGTGCAGACTAAGAAGCTAGTTTCCACGGAGGAGGGAGGGGGGAGGGGGCCCTGCTGTTGATATGGGCCATGGTGGACAGACGGTGTGTGCCAGAGAGAAAGAATGGGAGAGGGGGAGACAGAGATGAACAAAAAACAAAAGGCAGATGTCACGTGGGTCCAGAGTCGCTGATAGATGTGATGTGCGGTGCGGCGCGCAGGCAGCAGTTCAGGTAGAAAAAGCTTCCCTTTGTGATGCAGATGACAACGCAATCAGCCCCGCTTTGTCTCCGCCGATGGGCTCTGCTCCCGGGGACATTGAGAGCCAGACACTAATCCGGTGGGTTTGTGTTCTACGGGCGCGCTCATAAAGGCAGTGTCACAGTACCTGGGGTGTGTGTGGATGGGGGTCTCTGAAACGAGGTCTGACCTCTCTCAGGGTACACTCCCTCCTCCTCCTCCTCCTCCTTCTGTCTCTCTTTCTCCCTGCGTCCTAGCTCAGTAGTTGGCTTTGCTGGGTTGAATATTATAAGCGCCATATTGTTAATGTGTATAACTCAACGTTCACATGAAGGATGTGATAGGAACATGAGTCACATTGGTCAGTTCATCCCCGCTTGTCAAGCAAACTCAGTTGTCGTTTTCAGACTTTTTATGGACAACAATTTTACTGGCTGGATAAAAAGAGGAAACATACAGTGACAAAGACATAAAACACACTGATTCCACATAATGGGTGAGACTTCTGTCAAATTAAGGAGACTGCACAAAGAATTCAGACTGCAAATTAGGCCTAGTTGTTTCGGGGGCCATTTTGATTGTGAGTGCTTACACGTTTCCTGTTATGAATTATGTCTGGAAATACATTTCACTGTCCCCTAATGATTTCTACTCCCAACGGGTTAGGATGAATCAGGCTCTTCCTAATAAATATGACTTACCAAGAGACTGCACATTGCCAATTAACATGTGCTAATTAAGATAGCAGGATATAAGAACATCCTTGATCTAGATTCCTATGTGAAATATCAGGGAGGTTACATGGAGGTAAAGCAAGTTCCTTCCATAAGTATCTATTTATCCAAACTACAAGAAAACACAGTATGCAAACCTTATTCGACAGGGCTGAAGCAGGCCCATTGGTCACAAACTCAAATCTAACTGCAGAGTTAAACTCCCTGAATTAATTTATAACCACTGTCTGCCAACTTGAGTAATAAATTGGGTAATAGACACTTTCTGTAGATAACAGATGCTTTTAATAACGTGAAAAAGAAAAGAACAACCAGCTGATGTTGAGTTAAGTTCGATCTTATCTCTGGGTTAGGAACACTATATTATGCAGTAAAAAACTTTTATATTAGCCTTAGTCATACTCTTTCACGTTTTGACCAGGCCGTTTTCCCAACTACATACTGAAACAATTATAGTCCTCCAATCATACGGCACACCTATCCTTAAAGCACTGCAAGAAAAACAAATCCCCTAAATCACCTGATCCTCACTAAATAATACATTTCTACATAATACATCTTTTCACCATTCATAGCACACAGTACCTCCAGTGTTATATAAAAACATAGTTAAGGAGAAATTCTATGGCATGATTTGAAATTGATATGCTATTTTCTGAACAGAGATTGGGTTGTGCATGAAAAAGCCTCTTACAAAAGGTGCATACACTACATTTGGATCACCGATTCTGCAAACATAAAAATTATACATTTGATTTGTTTCTAAAGAAAAAACAAACACATGTTCAATGTGTGTACTAGTATTAAGAGAAACTTTGATTTGTTGTAGGTTGCTGCCACACAGATTGACATACATATAACATAACATATGAGCCAGAAAAAGTTTAAACAATCAAGGAAAGTATTTGAAAGTCAATTTGTGTGTTTTTCTGGGACTGGCAATTAACTTAAAAGGTAAATGCCACCTATTAGACACTTTAAGAAGGATACTGTTACGATTTGCCATCTAGGCAGCAGGGAAAGGACCCAAATGCAGACAGGACAGGCAGACTGGTGTAGATGAATAATTTATTAACAAAAGTAGCTTATGGTCCAAAACTGAAGTGCAGGAACACAGGCAGGAGACAACACAAGGAAATGTAGGCAAGAAGGCAAGAACAACACAGGGAAACTCCTGGCACAGGACAAGGAGAAACAACCTACAAAATCAACATAATCAATGACACGACAGAGAACAAAGGGAGAGGACCGGTATATATAGGGGAGGAGACAACGAGGGAAACAGACACAGGTGAGTAACAAGACACAGGTGGAAACAATCAAAACTGGAGGGAAAACAAAGCCAGGAAATAAAGGGCACACAAGAAAACAAGAACAGTAATTTCAAAATAAAACAGGAAACAACAAGACCAAAAAACACACAAGTCCACTCCAGAGTCCTTGGGATCATGACAGATACATCAAATGCATCATTTAACCCACACATGCTTTTGTTTGATATGACCATCCCTAACATTAAGTGAAAGCGGGTGGATACAGCTTTTTATCTTTATGCGTTTAAGATTTGATGAGATTGTAGATTAAGATTTCCTGTCAGACTTACTTCGCCAAGTGAAACACGTATGCACTTTTGACAGACTTTCTCATTGTTGTGAACCCAAAATAATATCTGTGCTTGTGCAAATGTAGATTACAGCTCTCAAGTCTCTTCATTATTTAACAATTTAACTGATACGAACAATATTAGAAACATATCTAATGTGCGTGGCAAATTTACATGGTGAATATGTTGGTACCTAATTTTTTTTCTTTATTTTTGTTATAAACTGATATTTTCTTCTACATTATTTTGAAAATCGTGTTATTTCACCTACACAAGGACAACAAATAAATGAAGCACAAGTGATTTTGTTGTTATAAAAATATCCATTCGTAATTATTACATTACATAACAACACATACTACAGCACATACTATATACAAAGAAATGCACAGTGCTTCAGAGTAAAATAATTAGTATAAATTAACAGAGAGTGTGCTTAAAAATCTAGCCTTTTTAAAGGCTACAACGCACCCAGAGTGTCTAAAGCACGTCATATTTACTTTTAAATGAACCCACTGGCAGCGTTATGTTGCCTATCAACACCTGCTGACTTTGAAAATATTTTCATTTTCTGATAGCATCAAGTAGCAGACATATCTGACCGGCTTGTCTCTGCAAACTAAACAGGCCTCATTACAGACCAAAGAGACAGAAGATTAAACACCTGTTCTTTTTTTTTTAAGAAGCTATGACAAAAGTAGGCAAAAGTCACTCTAAATGCAGTAGATCTATATGAAAATTAATGATACAGGGCATGTGAAAACAAAAAGAGTACCACAAGCACACTCACACATACACGCATATAGTAATACTAAGTGTTAAGCCACTAGGTACAGTCTGTGGAGGTTGTGCAGCGTGATTAGCCGACTTTTGGCTGGGCTTCTGAAGTTCTTCTTCATTTAGTTGGTTATGTTTGTTTTTGTTTTTAAATGTATGATAGTACTTCCCAGTGTGTTAGTTAAATTCAGAACTTAAGTAAACTGATCCTTAAACGCTTCCACTCTTAAATCTGAATGTAAGCAAACCTGACTCAACTGTTAAAGGCAGGAGAAAATGAAGAGTTGGCTCATGACAGCGAACCGCAGCAGTCAGAGTCAAACAGCTGAAAGCATGGAAACAGCGTTGCACAGTCAATTATGTCTCGAACTTGAAAACTTAGTTAAATTGTTTGAAGAAGCTGGAGCCAGGAGCAACATACGCAACTATTTTGCTTGCAGAGCCAGCCGGGAGAGAAACCTGCAGCACCGAAATCCCATGTGTGAAGGTTTTAACAATGACTACTCCTGCTTAACTTTTAGATAATAAACTTTGTGTATGTATTACAGTATATTCAAACCTCTGGTAACTTGACCAAGGTCTAGGTCTAATACGTTCAGTGGCCATAATAAAGCAAAGCAGCTCAGTACCAGACAGTGTCAGTAACCTTATGCAATGCAAAATTTTCTTAAGCAAAGCGGTGACACTTGTGCTTTAATCTCACCCTAAAGGTAGCCGTAGATGTCTCTGAAATGTGACACCCCCCTTCAAGCGAAACAACTGGTACCAGCACTAATTGAAATTTTGCATGCAAAGTGACAATGCCTGGGCCCTCAGCAGCATGGATTAAGGCTTGAATAGAGACAGATTCTTTGTGAAAGCCTACTGTGGCGGTTGGCGTGCAGGCCAGCTCCCTGCATCTGCTCATTGGGTGAACTGAGAAAACACTGGATTGTATACGGTCGCTCATTTTACCTTTATCTAATCCCATTTCGGAGCCCGCCTCCGTCTGTCTTTTGTTACTCTTCCACAAAACATAATGCTTCCATGTTACACTCACACGTCTATTCCTTACAAAACAATTCCGGTCAAAAACGGCAACTGAATTTACATATGAAAGCGTCTTTACCAAACTTGGCAGGACTTTCAAAACATTAACAATCATACTGTGCCTCGAACTGTCAGAATGCCTTATATTATGAAAGAAAATGGTACTGAAAGGCTTATGCAAAATACAAATGTAATATATATTTTTTACTGAATTAAATCAAAACAAAAAGCTGAAAAATTGAAAACATCAACTTGGCCAGTGTTTGCCAACTTTCAACCGAGTGGGCTCCAGTGCTCAACAGAGCGCTGAAGGAATGCAGCACATATTGAAATGCAATCAAATCTGCTAGACATTTTTTTAAGACTCCATGCTGTGATCTCATTCTACCCCACTTCACCATCCTCTACTGTGCTTTCTGTCCCATTATGTTTCCTTCAAAGAAAAAGAAGAAAAAAAAAAATGTTTATATCAAAGTGATCTATCATCCTGGTGACCCCAACAACAACTTGCATACAAGTCTGCAACACCGCACCAATCCTCCCAGAAAATGTTTGCTGTGTTTGCACAGCACAAACTGTAATACCACAACAGAAGGGGGGGGTTCGCAAAAGCCAAATGATCCGTCTCATAAATTTCATCTCCTCCGAACAATACAGGCTACCACAATTTTATGGCCGGGGATGAATCTGAGAATTTCCACTCAACAGAATTAGATGAGCGCTGCTGTTAGCATGGCTGTCAACTGAGCACTGATGACAATGAATGGCTAAACTAATGAAGGGATAAATCCACACTGTGTTTTCATAGACATGTTTGACACAGCTAAGCTAATTTCCTTGGCAGTGCTACCTCCATTAATTTTCGAAAAGGGCCTGTCTCTTCCTGTTAACTAAACCAATAAGACGTGGCATCAATGGCAGCTTATATGAACGCTAATCAACAATTCGGAGTTGTTTCACGTTCCACGGGGTAAATTAAACGCCTTTAAAAAATCGTCACTGACGAATGAACGCCATGTATAGTTGTCCAACATGGCGATATTACTAGAGAAAGGGGACATAGTGTAGTAGAGATACAATGCTGAAGAAAAAGGTCACAGGCTAAATTCAGAAATTAGCATTTAAAAGGCCAATTTACAGTATTGCAGACTTCACATGGTGAGCAGTGTTGACACTACTTGCATAATCGATACTTGGGACACAGCTAGGATTTTCAGTTTGGCCCAAGTTTTAATCCTGTATATAATCCCTGCCTGATTTATTGATTATTTGTATAACAAGTAGCCCTTGTTTGTTCTACAGAAATCAGGTATACTTCAAGAGTCATGATTTCATTAGTACTCCGCTTTTTTTTCTTTTTACCAAACCTTTCCGAGAGTACAAACAGTGCTGCGGTGATCAACGAATAGTGCAATGCGATGGTTCAGTATAATTTAGTACACATTTAGCAAGTAACGTTCGGTCAATAACAAAAAAATAGAACTGTGCGATGATGTCACTCTCTATTAAACAAAATAACAATGGAGTAAATGTAGTGTCCCGGCACTAAACGTGTCAAAACGATCCACTGGGTGGTTCTTTTCTGTTGCATGCTGGGATGTTGGGGTTGTTGTTTTTTTTTTCTTCAGATTAGAGCTGCAGTGACCTCTTTTTCAACCCTTTATTTCTCATACGTAAGCCATCCTTGCAACTTCATTGGACAGTCGACTAGGGTGATTCACAGGGTAAAATGGAGGGGGGTCTATATTCGGTTGGCGACAGGACTAGCTGGTTTCCGAATCAAAAAGTGAAACACCACAGGCCCGAAAAATACTGCAACATACATACTGTATATCTAGTGTAACATCAAATATCAACAGCACCTTCTTAATCAAGCACTTAAATACACTACACATACACTACTTGAGGAACCGTGCCGATTGGTATTTGAGGCACTCTGTGCTCTCAGCTTACGCTTCACAGTAGATGTTACATTTAGACAAACAGTAACCATGTTTGCATTTTAAAGAGAAAGGGAAAACAAGGGGAAGTGGAACACTGTGTTGTGTGAATCTATTGTTATTTTTGGCATTTTTCACATCCTGTGGTTGCTCTTGGACAAAACAGCAAGGATAAAATCAAAAAATAAATATCCATTATGATAGCAATGAAGCATCATGATATCAGTAATTAAAAAAAAAACAAATCATATTGAAGATTATGTAAATATATATGGGATGACGATATATGAGTAGGATGTATTTTTTACTGAATATATTTTAGGTAAATCTAGTATATTCAGTGTATATTAATATTCAATATATTCTTCAAAAACTAAGATGTGGGACATGACAGTATAATTTATGGAGTTTTAATATTAACAAATATGGTTTTATTATGCTTGCGAAATGCTCTAAGATATGGAAAAAAAATCTAACAATATATTTTTAATATATTCAAATAAAGAATACAATTTATGGATTGTATGAAATGTATGTTGTACATCGTTCCCTGTATTTCTATGGTGTGGTTTTAGTGCTAAGACTGGATTGTACATATCATTTCCTAAAATAATAAGGCTGGTACGATGTCTAGTGATCAAACCTTAAGTAAAATTAAAAAGCTAGGACACAAATTTTACAGCTGCCAATGTGAAAAGTAATGCAAGCCTTCAATACTGGCTTTGTAGGTCTTGGATACAAATTGAAACCATGAACAGGAGCAGTCAGCAGAAGTACATAAAGCATAAATAGGCATGACGTTTGTCAAAGTCTGTGCCAGTCCTTCATGGGACCTGACAGGTCCTTCAACCTATACATATCGGGGATGTTACACATATACAAATGATTTTACAGTAAACAAGCAGCTAAATAATTGTTTTCCTGTTCTCCTTTTTGTTGTTGTTTTATCCTGTGGTTACATTTGGTTGAGTTTTCACATAGTTCCTCAGCTCCACCTGTAATTATGTGGTTCAGTTAAACTGACCAGAGGAAGAAGACATGTTTGTTTTCTGACAACATCCTAAAAATAGCCTGAATAAATGTATGACTGGGTTGACACTTTCCATTCCTCAGTGTGGCCAATGTCTTCTGTCCCTGTCACAGGGCAAACTGAGCCCAGGTACATAAACTCACCTGCAAATTATGATTTAAAGTTGACCGAAAACCCCAACATTAAGAGAAACTATGAAAAAGAGCTTTTCTTTCAGCTTTCATATAATTTGTTAGAATATTAAAGGGGCAAATATCACAGTTATATAGTCCCTGTAAGTACCAAAGGTCTTATATATTTGAATACTGTAACAATAAGTATGGTAAGATCACTATACAGTTACTTTGGAGCACCATAGACATACTGTTGTAAACATATATTATAGATTATTTTCACCATTCAACCTGTTTCATTGTGCGTTGAGCCACACTGCCTACTACTGCTTACCCAAGCTTTGCGTAAAAATATCATGCATGAGGACCAGACAGAGCCTTTTGTAAGTTAAACTAGAAGATGTCCAGCAGGTATATTTGCGCATTTACTATCAGACATAGTGGGGGGAAAAAAGGTTTAAGGAGACGTCCCCCGTTTGTCTTTCACGTTTTTATCCCCCAACTGAGACGAAACCGGCGACACACCTCCACGGACACACAGGATGCGACCTACCTGACAGGAGAGTTAGTGTTTTCTAAACCTGGCGTAGCTAGCTGTGCAACATAAAAGCCCGTAATTGTATTCCGTAATTAACGATATTAACGCTAAACAGCACCCGTACTATACCTGCGGAGATGCGGAAGCATGTTTTTGCGTCCCACCATCATCCCTTGCCTGCAGTTGTGAGCTGACTCTACGCTACATTTAAGCACTGCAAACGCCATGGTGTAAACACTAACATATCAAGGGAGGTGAAAAGTGATTGATTTTCCGTTAGCTTTCTATGCTTAAAATGAACAAACGTCTTATCACGCGCTTTGTCTCAAACTCAAAGCCGGCAAGAGGATGCGGCTTAATGAAAACATTAGCTTACCTTCAACAGCTATTACGGCCGGTATGGTCCATAATATCCATAGAATATCCATTATTGGTCACTTATATCGCCCAGACATTCAAATAAAATACGTCCCGAAAGCCATTGACAGCTAAGGCAGAGAGGGGACAGGCGGTCCTTCACCTCCAATAGAGCGACCCCACATAGCAGAGCAAACGAACTCAAATCTGAACCAAGTTTGGGCGAAACCAAAAAAACGACAGACAGAGGGGAGCACCGAGCGACGCAGAAAAACAGCCACGCATTTTAGCGCTACATGAATCCAGCCACTCTCCTATAGAACAAAAACAAGACCTTTTTGTGTATAATTTAAGGTAGAAGATTTAAAATATTTGAATTATCGATGCAGCCGGTCGTCAAGATGATCCTTCATCCCCTTCAAAGCCACTTCAATTTACCCCGCTGTCAGTCATCAAGAGGAGGACAGTCCACACTGCCTTACCTAGCGATAATTAAGTGTTTTGGGACCATGTGGGGCATTTATAAAAGATGGAGCAACTTATTCTCACTGCCACATCGCTCGAAGTGGAAATAGTGGTTATTCTTTTATCAGACAAAGCTTAAACGTGTCTGCGGGGTTCACCATGAGGCTGCTATGGGCCGTTAAGGGACTTTTGGCGCTGTAACAGGTGACGAACACGGGAGAACAATTAAAGTAAGTTCAACACTGTCTTTTTCCAGTTTCACCTCCAATATTTACGGTTTAATTTGTTACCACTTTACAGTTTTCCACTAAGCCTTCCACCAGGCCGAATTATGTTTTTTTTTCTGGGAAAATTAATGCATAACTGTAAAAAATCACAGTGTGCAAATATTCATATTTTTATTCCAATTATTTACTCTCCTAAAATACTAATATTGTTAGTTTTCTGTATGTTTTAACCAATTGAATGTGTGAAGTTTTACATTCTTAATGATTGTACCTTTCTGAATAATTTAGATATATATATGGTCTACATTTTTATCCTGTAACATAGATGATATGAATTAAGACTTAATTAATTTTGTTATTTAGCATGCAGAAACATCAACTCCATCACTCACTAGCAACATCACATTAACATAAATAAGTCAAACTGCATATAGGTCTGTTGTTACAGATTTGAAACTACTTCAAAATTGCCATAGGCTATGATATACTGTATGTGGTATGTACATCAGGATAAAACCTTTTTCCTTTTCTGTCAGCTGTGTTAATTTAAACAGACGCTAAGGCACAATGGATTAAAGAAAACACACACTAAATACATATATTAAAATTAAATTTAAAAAATTTGATTGATTTTATAGCTTTTATAGTACTTTTTCTCTTTTTTCACATGTTACACAATGAGTCAGTTTTAGAGTTTGAACTAAGTGTCCCACATAAAAAAAAAAAAACAAAAGCTAAAAAAGAAAAGAATATGAGACTGTAGGGAACTGGTACTGTAAAATGGTGCAGTCTGATATTCAAGTGAAGTCTGAAAAATTTAAGAAGGAGTTACAATTCATTCTATAATTGAATATAATAGTCTGCGTAATAGCTGAGTTTGCATCCACCCACTTCAGAACAGTCAGTGAGTGATTCGGTCAACGTTAGGTAATGACTTGGTAAGATACAATATAAAAGAAGTTTACATGCTGTTACTTAAGAGGTCCATTAAAGGTTCATATCTATTTATAACATGAAAATGAATTGAAATCTAGCAGTGAATGGGTAATTAATAAGTATTGGCTGCATTTATTCTTCATTGCGCAGTAAACAATGCTGACAGCATATGTAAGACTGCGACATGATGAATCAGTCAAGCAGGAGGTGCTTTAGAAATATGTTCAGTTATTGGACACCTTGTAGCTAAACTCAGACCAGCTAACCATCATTCATGCATCACAAGGAAGGCATCATGTGATTGAACAGGCCTGGTTGTCAGTTAGGTATAGACCTGAGCAGCAGTTATTCTCCGATAACACAGCCACAGAACCAAAGCCGAAGCGAAATGTAACTACCCCCAGAACTTTCCTTCCTGTGCATGAATCATCATAAAACCGTAATCAGTTGATGTGATGTTGGCTCAAAGTACTTTGAGACATGTCACAATTAATCTTTGGAAATTATTAAAATTGAGCTGTGTTTGCACTAAGTTGATTTAAGTTGGCACAATAGAGTCTGGCAGCAACGTTACTGGCAATCGTTTTCCGACAATCAATAAAAATGCTATACGTAAAAATAAATATGCATATTAATAATCATAACACGTTCAACTTTTATGAGTTTTCAGCTGTTTTAATAAGATTACTCTTTTCCAAGTAGGTCCAACTTGTCAGTGATGACCATCTGTATTTATTGTGCATCTTGCAAGCCATAGCCATATTTTTTAAATTTCCTGAGAGTAGTGCAAAACCGATTTCCTGCTCCAGAAGCTGGCAGCAAAATTCCAGTACCTTTATACACAGCGTTATGATGGATAAAGAATACAACACATAATGGTTTTTATATGACAGGCATGGAGACAGAGGGATACACCGAAGCAGCTGCAGAAATTAAAGATATGCCAAAACAATTACTGCTTTGTTTAAACTACAAAGATACCCAGAGAGAAAGCATGATAAAAAATTTTAAAAAATTCCAGTGTACACAAAAATGTGAAATTGCTTTTTGTACAACAAAAGTGACAGACATCGAGGTGCAGACCAAAAAAAAAGCTAGCTTTCAGATGTGCTCATGAGGATTTACAGTACACAAGAAACATGTGGAGAGAGATATAAAGCATGGAGTCACTAAAGCTGGAGGAGAAACAAGAATTTAGAATAAATTATTTGTCATCAAACATGCCTTTCTCATTACGTGCCGCACCGCTGTAGCTATAAGCAGCAGGACTCTCATGGGTTAAATGAGCCAGGCTGATTTATTTGCCTCCACTGAGTTTGACTGTATTGATTCCAGGTCACTTGACTGGCTGACTTCAGATCATGTTCAGGTGACTACAACACAGATGGAACAAAACGGCGAGGCACTGAGAGAGCAGCTTTCCCCGGACCCTTACTATAATGAGTTCCACACCAGCTCAATGTTGACTTGAGCCAGAGGAGAAGCAAAAGATGTTGAAGAAATTATATTTATACTCCTCTAATATTGCCCACAGAGATCTTTTTCTGCCACGCTATGTTGCTGCATAGTAATAAAATATGTGTAATGCAAAGCAGAGATGTCTGAATGTGGCATAAATCCTCTCATGTTCCTCTGTGACTCTGTAATCCAACAAAAGCAAAAAGTACTGTAGCTGTAACGCTCCCTAACACAGCAGAATCAAGACAGCTCCGTTTTACAGTAACATTGGTCACAGCAGTCTACAGTAAACACAAAACATACCTCATAATACATGCAACAAAATACCTGTTAAATTACCTCCTAATAATGCACACAAGGTGCACCGAGGAGAAATTGATTTTAGCTCAGAAATGCTTGAAAAATCGCAGCATTTCGCTCGTATTAATCACTGAATACTTGATGTGAGGGCATTATTTTGACCAGCTGCTGCATGCTGTGAAGTAAAGCTACGTAGCAGCAGTAGAGCAGAGCTACATGTTTGTTTGGACATTTTTTTAGCATGTTAGCAAAAATGCCACGTCATCATTTTTCTTTTTGCGTGTGTGTGTTTATGCATTAAAAAAAATTAAAAATAATCAGAATAATGGTTACATGACTTGATAGGTTGATATTATATATCATATAGTGTAATAGTTTGCTATTATTAGAAGACATTTTATATAGAATTTGCATATGCACCGCCGCATGTGCAGCATTAATTCAATACCATTACCATAATTAATTTATCTCTGTATATATAACATTTATGATGTTATTCACATTATTAATTTACTATGAATTTATCACAAAATAGAAACATTTTATTTTTATATAATCAGACACATAAACTCATTAGGATTTTTGCTATAACTGAGTGTAATAACATTTTAGATGGTATTAATAATAAAAAATAATAATTGTAATAATCACAATTTCACATCGCCCATCAAAACTGCAAATCAAAATGGCCAGTGATATTCACAGTAGTGACTATGATAATATTATTATTGCATTTAAGGTCTAAATATATAATTAACATGGCTTCTAGTTTCTTTCATATGTGTTTCTTTTATAAATGTCTCAAAATTACTATTACTTTTGCAATGTTTAAATTATTGTGTTTTGGCAATGTTTAAATTAATCTGCTTTATCAGAAATAATTTTTAAAGTCAACATTAAATCCATATAATTGAATATAAAATTATGTATTGACATTGATTACATCAATATGAATATGTATATGGATGAGGATATGGATAGTGATAGATATGAAGCTGTTCAGATCTATAGACACACAATATACATTATATATATAATTTGATGCTTATTGTACTTCAAACATAGTCAGTGTTCAGTGCCGTAGTTTAAAAGAGGGATTGAAATGTAAAACTAAATATAAAATAACAATATCAGTGACATAAAGTACCACCAGCAGAGCAGAAAAATAATTAAAGTATTTAAATGTTTTGGTCAGTATGAGAAGAGGAGGAGTGGATTTCCTCTCCAAAGCCGTGTAATGTGTCATTGCATCAACACTGCCACCCAGAGTTTAACAGCTGAACATTCATGGTCTTATTAGTGAATACACTGGAAATCTTCTACAAAGATTATTCAGAGTTTAGCTCAACACTCAATTGCAGCTTTTGTTAAAATAAATACAAGGCAATATTAGATTTGGTATCTTGTAAAGTGAAAGCTATTATTTATCCACAGAAATTAGATTTAAAAAAATAGTTGAATTCTCTTAAAACAATTATAAGGGTGTATTTCTTTTATAACAAATAATATATATATATATATATATTTTAAACAAATAACTATAATTAAACTCTGAATAGCCTGTGGAATAAAATGGGTATTTTAGTAATAAGCTTATTTTGAATTAAGTGTTAAGGAGCTGATATGGCTTTATTATAACTTAACATAAAGTAAACAGTAACTCTGATGAGCGAAGTTCAACATACAGTTATGTTTATTGTTGCAGAATTGCTTTTTTAAACTTGCATTCAAATTAACATTAATGATTTAGCTGTGTTGTCATATGAGATCTTCTGACAATTATTCACCTAAATGGATTTCAACTTTAAATTAAAACAAGCCCCTCACTGAACCCCATTATCCTAAGTTAAACACGTGCTTTTATTTGTCAGCCAGGATGAAATGAAGTTGACGAGGGTGAGAATGAGTTCCTGCAGTTCGTAAGCTATTCTTATCCACTGGAATATTTAGCTTGAACTTAAGCCCATTCAAAACGGCCACTCTGGGCTGGAATCGATTTCACCTTGAGCCTTAAAGGGCTTACGGTGAGGTATTGCACCCAGTCAGCACCAGCAGCTGGATAAAGAGCGAAGAAATAAAATGGCCTCCTCGCCATAAAAGTTGGTGTGTGATCCCTGACCCTGTGCTGAGAAAGAGCCACGGACTCCTCTAATCTAAAGAGACCTTTTGCATGTGGATTAACCTTAGCTGAGACCACGTTTTCACAAGTAGGCAGAGTAGAGTCGGCTGGATTTGAACTCTTGACAAGCAGAGGAACCAAGCCTAACTTGGATAATTCAGGTTTTTAAATGTTTTTATTTAGCCTTAGCAGACAAGGCAAACTTCGTCGCTATCTCCTTTTTCCTTTTGCTAAATTAAACGGCACTGCCACAGAGGACACAAAGACATTCATAGTTGTTTTGAAAAGAAAATATTTAATCAAAAGATGGCCTCTGTGCTTATCTTTCATGAATAGTCTACTGCACCCTACCCCACTCCAACCATCCCCCACCACCTTCCCAGCGTATTGGTTTACCCCTGCCAAAAATTTAATTCAATCCCACTAAGTTGCTCCGGCTTTAATTAAATAGACCAAAAGCCTTGGCAGGATTTAATTTACTTTCTTGTTAAGTGAACTTTACAGACACTGTAGAACCTTCACTAGTGTACTGCTGGGACCTGAAAGAGGATGCTAGCAGTGAAAGTCCTTTTCCTTTCACTTTTTAAAATTAAATCACACAATTTTCAAGCACTAGCTGACAAATGAGGTGAAATCGGTGTCTTCTTTGGTTTATGACGGGCCGCCGGCTTTCGTGATAGTTAAAAAGAAATGTGTTTGAATGGTGCACGCCTGTCAGAGGGCAGACAACACTTTTTATCATCATAATAAATCTAAGCACTATTGCCATAAAACAGAGGCCCAGTAAAAAGTGATTCAGCTGACAGTCATGACGAAATGAATGCCTTGATAAAATGGCAGTCATCAATCATGGCTTTGGTTTTGGATGCTAACATCCCGTCTAAGCTCTCTACTAATTGATATGAAACGTTTACATAAATCAGCAGCTGTGTGTAGATGCTGCGTACTGTTGTCGCTGTGGTTTGCATTTCGGAGCCACAGATAAATGTTCCCACAGCACACGCTGAGTTAGTCTACATGTGTTCAAGTCATTCTCCTACGATGTGGATAGTTTTCTTGTTATAATAGAAACAGACTTGAATACGGTTATGACATGTTAAAAGACCTAGTCATGTACTGTGTGGGCTCACTTATATCTTCACTGCTAGGAACTTGCGTTGCTTTTTGGGGCCATTCAAAAGGAGCTGAAGTCTGTTTGTAGATAAGAACAGAGTTTAAACACTGTTTGAAATGATCCTCACTAGAAGGAGCTTTGGACTCACGCAGATCTAAGCTGCTAGATAAACTGCTTTCTCTTAGGGAGAAAATGTGAACTATTTAATTGTAACACAACGGTAAGGGGATATTTTTAGAGTTTCTTCAAAAGAAAAGGCTCATTGCCGAAATTAGAGGTAATGCTTCATGAATGTACGACAGCCTCATAAATCCTCCTGTCATGAGTGGACTCACTTGTATACAGTTGCTCAAACCTTCATTGTCTACAATTAAATTCATAAATGACAAGCAAATAAATACTAATTAAGTAGTCCGTGTTGGCAGGCTTTTGAGGAAAAACTAGCAAACTTAAACACATCAAAATTAAACAACTATTACAATTTCTGATCATTCGTGCACCAGAATATTTCAGGGTGGTGTTTTTCATGGAAAAACAGTCGTGTACAAAAGAAAATGGGACTCACTTTCCACTTCCCCTAAATCACAAAGCTCACACTATCTGATTTCCTCCTGAATATATCAACTCAATGGTCGGCAGAAGATTACCAGCTCTCAACTTTCTCTATCTTTGTTTGATATGATATGATATGATATGTCCTAAACTTTGGCATTGACAAGATGTTTTCAAACCATTTTTCATCCAAATTTCAAGAATGGAGTTAACATCACTCATAACAGCGTAGCACACTGTACGTTGTGTGGTATTACATTTCGTGGTCTTCATTGGGCAAAGGCAACAATCACCTTATTTTATTTCTATTGTATACTCTTATTATTGTTCTTTTTTTATGTAATGCTCAGACTTGTAATGTCTGAGTTTGTGTGAAGCATTGGTATAATTCGATAAAAGATTTTGTCATTAAAATATTGGACAAAAATACGCTTTAGGCATTTATAGAGCCACATTTGTCCCTATAAATTAAATATAGGGAATATTGGATTGCATTTTGAATATTGTAAATAAAGTCCGTCCATCATGTCTTAAATCTTTCTTCACTCAAGGAAGACCAGGATACAGTATGTGGTGCTCCTCCTGATCTGTTTTCTCTTCTCTCTCCAACTCGACTGTCGGCCATCGCAGAGCAACAGATGGAGGTGCACGACAGGATATTACCACTAAGAGGATTCCTCTTTCTTTGCCTGTCACTCTGGACTTTTTTTTTTTTGTGGGGACAGACTCTTTCATCGTGACCCAGCTCGACTGGCTTACTGGAACTGGTGTCGAGTTGTCGGTTAAGCCCTCGGAAACCCGCCACTACTCATGTTGACCTGCTTGGCAAACAGAAAGCCCTGAGTCAAGTCTGCTGTGACTAACGTTAAGATAAGTTACCAGGTGGGATTAGAAAGTCCTCGTAGTGTCTTGAGTCTCTGAACTCTGACCTTTCGTTCAGAACTCGGAGGTATGTGCCAGCTCCCTGTGTGTGAATGGCCCAGTGTCAAGCTTACTCACCTGTCTAAAGGCAGTGTGTGCTTCCCATCGGCAGGTAGCTGTTAGGATTTCGCAGGGATTCAATTTGTGTTATAAAACTAGATATTCTCTAAACATAAATTCACTTTGAAATAATTCAGTGAAATAAATGAAAAACAAATCAGTGCTAGTTTATCCTGTGAGCATTGTTAACATAATTATCATGGATATGGATATATTATTGAGATGACAAAGATGTTACAGATCAGTTGTTTGTCACAACAAGTGAGTGATTAGATGAATCAGTTCGGTAGAGATAATGCAATAATCATTCTGAAAATTAATTTATCAGAAAAGCATCTGAATGTGTGGTAGTGAGTGCTTGAGTAGCTGTATGGGTTATAAGATTTGATGCGGTTTTAACAAGTGCAGGTACTAGTGGGTAGTCTTGAGTTGCACCGTGTTGCATGTAGGTCACTTTATTTAAACTCGTGTCACTTTTCAAAGACCATAAATTGATATAAGGCCAGATCCAGAGTTCTGCTGTGTATGCATTTTCCAACTCCAAGGTTTTTATGTTGGATGTAAATTGTTTTGATTCGTCAGACATCGTCGTAATAGTCTTCAAGTCCCATAGGGTTTGCTTTTTTTATCAGACCACTGAAGGCGTCCAGAGTCCTTGGAAATACTAGATTGCACAGAAAGAAAAAAAAAAAAAAAAAGGTTCAGGGCGGCAACTTGATTCCTTCTATAATCTTTATTGTGCCAATGCGTTTCAGAGAGCTGCCTCCTTCCTCAGGGCGCACAAAGCATGCTGACATTTCTAGTACGTCCGTCTCAATGCACTGCCTGAAAGAGGAGCTGTTTTTGTCCTTTCACACACAAACACACACACACACACAGGTGAAACCCTTTTATATGACTGAGTTTGCCTGGCCACAGTAAACATAATGGTTTTGAGTTTGGTTCATTCATGTTTTGTGAGCAAGGAGAAGGTTTTCTGAAATGCTCTGGCATGATGGCACAAAACATTATACTGAAGGACTCAAGTTGCCGTCCTTCATATTTGTTTTACTTTCTATGCAATACTTAAAATGGTGCATACTTCAACTGCATTGGGGTGATAGTTTGTTAAGCTTTCGTACAGCTTTGCCTTATGTTTTGTACGGCAGCACGGTTCTAGAAAATGTATTTTTATGTTTTTTTAATGTTATCGCTCTTAAATGGCACAGTGTTTTACTGTCATGTATATTTTATGAGGAGATATCCATCATTTCGTTTGGTTGTAGGGATCAGCCGTCGCTAGTTTTGAATTCCTGTGTTCACAGTGTGGCAGTTCAGATTATCACAGGAGTTACAGTAATTTCCTCTTCAGTTTGTGTATTTTATGAGTCATAGTTTAAACTCTCTGATACTGTAGTATATTACGTATAATGTATGTCTTTACATCAGTGTTGTGCAAGTGATTTCTTTTATACAAGGACTAGCCTTTAAAGGCATAAACTACTGTACAGGTATTTCACACGTGCACAGTTCAATAAAGATCTAATAAAAATCCTGCAGTCATTTAATGACTTCATGGGATCTAGATGCAGAAGCTTTCACTGTTGGAAAGCGTAAAAAATGGTTAATTTAACTTGGTTGCTGCTCTGAGGGATATTACCTCTTTATTTTATTTCCTTTGTATTTAACCTCAACCCTGAGAGGAAGGAGGGAGAGGAACTGGGAATCTCCAGGGGGACCCAATTATATTTTCTCTCGTGTTCACTGCAATATAATGACTTTCCAACAAGATCTCTTTCTGCTTTCTGAGTGTTTTTTTTCTTCATATTTTATCTCAGTAGACTTAAGAAAAGAAGTTTGTTTTTCTTAGAGGCCCTTTATCTGACCTCTATATTTCTTATCATGTGGCCATCTCCCATTTTAACCTAATGAGCATTATAGCAGGCTACAGTACTCTACTGTCATCTGTGGTAGCAGCTCAATGCTTGCGGTAAATCATCCAATTTAACTAAAAACCATTATAGACTCCCCACTAAAAACAATTGGTCGTTGTTTTTTAAAGTTTGCACGGTACGACTTAAAATTCAGAGGTGAACATTTTCCCTGCAGATCACGGATCATGTCGAATTCAGCCATGAAGTTTCTGCATGAACAGACGTGGTAACTTTCCAAGCCCAATAGCTTGTGGCTAGAATCTTTCTTTTGCAGACTGGCACAAATTTGTCACCGCCGACCAGAATTTGTCTGGAGGCTTAAGGATCCTCAGATGATGTTCAGCTGAGTTGACTTGCCAAAACAAACAAAAAAAGATTTTTTTGTCATTTAAAAAAATCTGGTTATAAAGAATATAAAATACAGTGAGAACATAAAGGTAACATAAGAGTTAAATATTTGCTGGACTAAAAGAAATTGAGCATTTGCCTGATTTAACAAGCAATGTCCTTTGGCTAAAGTATCATAGTGCAAAGAGTGATGGGTGTTTGTGTGTGTACACCATTTGTGTATTTGCAGGGGTGGTGGGGGTGTTGTCCTGTGTGTTTGTGGCTATGCATAGACATGGACGTGTCAGCAAATACCAATGCATGTAAACATCGGTGTGTGTGTGTGTGTGTGTGTGTGTGTGTGTGTGGAGAGAGGAAACAGAGGGGGCTGAAACTGCGGAGCAGAGTGAGGAAATAGAGCAGAAGAATACGAGCCTGACATCAAGAAATCCCGGATAATTCTGCCTTAAGATGTGTGAGGGCTGCAAAGAGCAGAGTGGAGCATCCAGAGGTCGTTCCCATGGCAACCTTTGCCCAGGGAGATCACTGACCCTCCCGCCCCGCGGTACAAGTGTAGCACAGACTGTAGGTCACATATGGCACCAGCGATCCAATCAGGCCTAATCTGGCTTGACTTGTGGGTCATAAATTATACTGGGAAGCTGGTTAACACTGTGGCTTATCTCATCAATAGACTCATCTGCACATAATGGCCGTGTTTATGGCAACTTGATGAACTGACCCATTAAATATATATGTCAACAAATGTATGTTTTGTCTATCAGCAAGGAGCAGAAACAGCTCAGGAGCGTATGATACCCTGCTAAGCATAAAGCCCCCATCACAAAGCTTTATAGGTTGAAATGAATCCCTTACATGTTCAAATTACAAATATTACTCAGCTCGTATATTCTAACTCCTTAATCTAAATGTCCTAGATTAAATACATTTAAAACATTTAACATTATATAATTATAGTAAAAAATATATAAAATATCACTGTTTTTATGTTATTAAAATGGTGGAAATTTTCACACATAAGTACCCTGAACTATTTTTTCTGTATCTAGATTCCAGTTGTCAAGTATACATAGAAATGAATGTGGAAACATTAAATTACATTATATTTAACCCTTTCTTTGTTGACATTGGCTTTGCATTGTTGACATTGTGGTAATGCTGGGTTCGTACATAGCCTTGAAAGTTTGGAAAATACTTATTTTCAACCATTATGTTTTCAACAACATAATCTGGTGTATTATAATTACACAATCACTCATGGAAACCCAAAATCTTTTAATATTTGAAATGAAACGATCCAGTCGTCATATTTGTTTGTTGTCTCCTGGCATTTATAGTAACAATTTAGGTGTGATGATTAAAGCTTCGAGAGTCTGGAAATGTTTGGATTAGGTACCTTGAAAGTGCTTGAATTTTACTCTTAGAAAGCTGTACAAAGCCTGTATATGTAAAAGTGAAGACGACAAAATATAGGCCATAAATTGTTAATAAACCAAATAAATATTTAATGTTTAATGTGTTATTTGGGCTATGCATGAACAAATATATTTATTTTGTTTGCCAAAATAATTGACAAATCTACATGTTGTACTTGTATATGTTGTCCTATATAGTGACTTATGTTCGGGGTCAGTTAGACCCCAGAGACGTCTGACTGCCTGTTCTAAAATTCTAACAACAGAAATGTGAATTATTTGGGATTTTGGAGGGACAGTGCTAAGTTCTATCAACGCCAATCACAGATATAGAGGTGATAAAAATCCATTGTATTTAACCCTGTTTCATATCTGCATTAGGTAAGGGTTTGTTATTTGTAGCAAACTTCTCATGTCATTAGTTCAAAATCACGTTTATGATCAATTTAAAAAAATCCGTAATCAATCAGAATCAAGTTTATGCCAAGTAGGTTTTCACGTACAAGGAATTTGCCTTGGTATATTGGTGCATAACAATAAACACAGTAAGTAGAAAATATAAAGAAAGATAAAGCAAGTACTGCAAGTCAATAAGCATGAATATAAAATGGATAATCGACAAAGAAATGTGAAAGAAATATTATAAAATTGGGAAAGGTCATGAAGTATCAAGTTGATAAAACAATGTTAAGTATGATTTTTTTGAGCTGTTAAAGAGGGCCCGGGGCCTCCAGGACCAAACTGAAAAGAAAATGTATTTTAGAATGTAAATTTCAGTGCCGTACACAGATGTAACTTTATAATTCCCTCCTCACGCAGAGTCATCAGTGCGAGAAACTCTGGGGGAAGCACTCTATCCAGGATGTGAGATTCAGAAGCCGGCAGCCATGAAGCAGAAACACAGATATGATTTGAATGATTTATACGCCATGTTTCTGGAGTACTGGGATAGTGTGGATAGCCGACCTCAGAGGGGCCTTATAGTTTTATGTGCATTTTGTAAAGGGTTTCCAGATACACATGCATACAGCAATGTGGGAGCGTAATAAAAGCTCCCACGTTTTGAGGTTCAGAGAGCTGTTAAATCCTATTTTAGGTCAAGTCAGCTTCGTGGTCTGGATCATCTAAATTCTTAACACTCAGTTATGCATTAATAAAACCTTGGTTTGTATATGGGAAAACATTAATTTTCTGCAGGCATGGCACCGAAAAAAAATATTTTTTCACTTACATGTAATCCTCACAAACACTCAAGATTCAGCTTGGCGTGCACTACAGACTGCTGCACACTGATAAAAACACTGAATCTAATCTGGATGTAATAAACACCGTGCTGGAGGAAATGGAAATCTCTGGAAAAGCTTCTCAGTGGAATATTAATATTTCATGTGTGTGAATTTAAAGCAACAGTATTAGCTGTGGAAGACAGGAATGACTGTGGTGTCAAACATTTGCATTTGTGTGTTTTCTTTTCAAATTGTGGACGCTAAAATGATTTTTCTTGGTGTTTGTCGAGTGGTGAGGCTAAACAAGGCAGCAATCTGTGTACGAGTTCAGCCTAAACCTGATAGAAAACAGCTCCTGATCTCTGACTGTCTCTCCGCGCTCCATCACGGCCCCGTGGTTGGCGATTTCATATGTGAGCTGGTAATAATCACGGGTGACTGGATTCTCACCTTTTTGCTGAGATCTATAAGCGAAGGCGAAGCTACACTTGTGAGCAGCCATATGGGAATGCTCGAGGTCTGAAGTCAGAGGAATCTTTACATCTGCTTCTCATTGCTTTATCTGCTTCTTATGTGCTTCCAAGTTGAAGAAATAACCGGTTACATTAGGCAGAATTGCTGTAATTATTAAAAAAATGTAAACGTGACAGTTTGCACACTGTTTTGATTGTTTGTTGGACCTCTTAGAAACATATTAGAAGAGTATAAACATTTGAATGGTCAAATCATAGACGCAAATATAATTTTGCACATCTTGAAATATTTGAGAAAATTACTTGCAGGTGTTAATAAAATTATTCAATGTCTGCAATCTGTAATGAAACATTACTTCACTTGCATATTTGTTTTCTTTCCTGGAGGCAAAGTATTTCTACAGTTTTAGTATATTTTGAAAGTAATTCAACATATTGAGTGATTTCTTTTTTAAATATTTTTTTGTATGCATGCAGCTCCAATAGGAATTGTCATTTTTTGCAGTGTTAAGTGTGTTAAGTGACCTATATGTCTCCTCCTCCCTAGACTGAGCACCGGCCTTTCTTTCACTTGAAGCTACGCTGCTCACTAGTCTTGACGTCTGCCTACACGAGAATAACTCATACTGTACACCACCCAGTCTGAGACACACACACACACACACACACACACAAAGAAAACAACTGAACTGTCTCACTTCTTTCCCCTCAAAGTCTTCCAACGTTCGTTTCCGCTTCAGTCATTTTTATTTGGCTGATGTGCTTAAACTCATTTAAATATATTTGAATAAACGAGAACATCACTGAGGATAGTCTGATATACACACTCCAAGTGGCTTCATGATTTCTTAAAAAAAAAAAAATGTTAACAGAAGCATTTAACCATTTAGAAAGTTAATTAACAGAACAAGTCAAAGCAAAGTGTGGTCCTTCTAAAAATGATTACAATTTTCTTAACCATATTACGTTTCAGAAACAGGGTAACAAACATTTTACTATGAATTATTATCCCCGCACACATTTTGGCAATATGCTCTTCAAATATATAACAGTCAAGACCACAGTAAGCTATTTAAATTTAGTGGAATATTTGTGTTTGTTATCAAGTAGTAAGCTACTGTATGTAGTTGTTTATGTCCTTATTAACAGAATATTTACTGTTATTGGCATTTACTTCGGCTATTAGCTTACTTTGTTTTAAATGGTACTCTAAGTTGTATCTTTTATATACATATTATCTACAATTTTTAATATTATCCCTAGATTTTGCCTTTTATAAATGTAATATATAAATGTAAATTTTTTTTTTTAATTGGCACAATACTGCTGGGCTGCTAGTTTCAGTATGAATTCTACCTTAAATCAAAGTTTAATCAATAAAAAAACAGAGTAATGTGGCATTGCTAACCAGTAGCCATCAGGTTCACTCATAACTCATCAGTCAAGACAGTTTCAAACTCTCACATCGTCCTTCTGAACTCTGCGGCTGTATCTTTAAAATGTCTTCAAGGTTCACTGCGCTTGATGGAACTTTCTGGTACAGTCAAGTGCACACAGCGTGAGTGATCAGGCCTTTAACTTGTTACTGAATCATGCAATGTTCAACCTCTCAGACTGCTTGTTTTAGGAAAGCAGCCTTCCCCGTCTGAACGCAAGGAAGAGAGGTACGTCGGGAAGGAGGAGGAAAAGGTGACAAGAGCAGAACTCTTAACGTTAATGCAATCTGAAATGGCCTGTAATGCCCCGTTTCTAAATTGGAAAAATTGACCTTCCTCGGAGAGGTGACACAAGCCTGCACTCGGAGACGTTTCAGGGGATAAGTGGAGGTTTCGGAGCAAGCTGCAGCAGACCCTGGAGGCCAAGCAAATATTTCATGAGTAATTTAATATCTGGAACATGAGAGTGCGCGCTCCACTCAGGATGCTGGCCCGGATATAGACAGTGATCTAGGAAGAAAGGCAAAAGGCGAAAGGGCAGACCAATGAGTAGTTAATGCTGCACATCAACTTTCCTCCAAGGGTGCTCAAGGGATAAAGCACTTCCACCACCACACAATTTATTTACTCGTGAAGCAAGTTACTCCTAAAATAGACTTACTACTGTATTGTCCAAAAGTGGGTCGCATCACCTCCCAGTAAGCTACAAGGAAGCAAAATTAGAACTGTGTACGTACTAGTCTTTCGCTTACTGTCACAGCAACAAGGAACAAGGAACAACAACAACAACAACAACAACAACAAGGAAGACCCTGAATAAATGCTAATAAAGTTTTCAATATGCCTGCCTGCTCAGAAGGAAAAACAACAAAAGATTTTCTTCTTGTGTGCATGAATCAATCTTGCTTTGTCTTCCACTCATGGATGGATTATTGTATGTACGTGCTGGGTGAACAACTTTAATTGCAATGAATGGAGGCCAGATTTTATGAACTGGATCCAGTTTCCATTCCATAAAATACCATATTTCCATGCTTCCACCAGACAGCATTGTTAGCTAGCTAGCTGCACACCAGAGCAGAGTTAGATAATATTTGTGAGGGATTCTTCTGGGGTTTTTATGGATGCCGTCTCACTGAAAACCAACCACGGCGAACAAAACCATGTTTTCAAGCAGGTTATGGAGGAAGTTTTTCAGAGCAAAACCGAAAGAGAGCAACAAGACATTTCGATTTGTCGTAGCAGGAAAAGCACAGGTGTAGCTAATAACATTAATGAAACAGTAGCTCTGTTCCATTCCTGTAACTGGCCATTTAATTTGAATGGAGTCGTTATCGATGTTATTAATTTCACCTGCTGAGAAGTAAATGGTCAGCGGTCAGTTTCCTGTTTTATTTTGAAGGTCTGTTCTTTGTTCACAGTTTTGCTTTACTTTACTTCCTTTACCGTCCTGCCAGTTTTGATTTGGTTCACCTGTTTCTTTACTCACCTGCCCCTGATTCCCTCGTTTAGTTTTCCCTATTTATACCAGCCCCTTTCCTTTGTTCTGTGTCGGTTCATTGTTTGGGTTGTTGGTCCTGAGTCCCTGCGTTTCTTTGTGTTGTCCCTGCTTTTTTTGTAAGTTTTGCTTAAATAAAGCAATTTGGTGCATTCAGCCTGCCATTGTCTGCGTTTGGGTCCTTTTCCCTGCTGCCTAGTTGGCAAGACCTTAACACTGACTTCCGTTAAAGTAAATATAAACCATGTAAAATAAAAAATAGCACAATATTTCTTCCTCTCTGCCCAAATGAATTGCTGCTCAGCAACAGTACGGTCAGTCAGTGCTGGTCTGGTGGGTGAAAGCTATAAGAATGAGCCAATATAGTCTATGTAGTCTTAGCATGAGAAGAGAAATTGTTCAGATTATATGAAAATAAGGTATATTTTTCCCTCATGAGTAGACTGTTTCAGAAAGTAGAATCACTAGATGTGCGTCATCTGCCCTCAGGAAACACATACACAGACATACACACACACAGACACACCTCATTACTTCTTAAATGGTTCTATTGCAGCTATAGGGAGTACTTGAAGCTCCACTAGGCAATACATTTATGTAAAAAAACAAAGAAAAACACCCCAGTGAATGCTAGACTTAACAGCTAGCATTAGATATTTTGTCCCTCTTTTACTTTAGGTAACATTTGCAAAAACTTGCTTGTTAATTGATGTCAGAGTAAATGATTTGTGGGTAGTAAAGTTAAGTTTTCAGCCCTCCAGCCACCAACATGCAAGTTTCACAGCATTAAATTTGCAAATGCTTTTGCATCTTCTGAAAATCATTTTCCTGATTCTTTAAGTTTTAAAGGTTACTAAGACCTCTCACAAGCTTTATTTGTTGCTAAATAGCATAGGGGCATTGCTAAGTCAATATATTAAAATGATCAAAGTGATTACTTGTTCGGTAGAGTAGCCCTTTGGACTTTGGTGATTTACCATATAAAACACAAACAATATTTATGGCAGGAGGACAGCAGTGGTGTCTCAGCCAGCTCTGGTGGATCTGATGTGGTTGGGTGTCTTTTTGAAGCGGAACACAGTGATAGCAGGGTAATGTATTTACTGATGGCTTCAGCCAAAAAGTTTAGGAGGTTCACACACGACGCCACTTACAGTCAAGTGGGATAAAATCCTGCGGCATCATCTGTTACTGCTGGCACACACACACACAGTCAGACTCATGTATTATTGAGAGCGAGGGAGCTCCCACGACACAGCGAGGGGACATGTCGATGCCTTGTTGAGAACAGAGACGTGTAACCAAACATGATGGTTATTTAGCTGTGTGTAACACAATATTAAACTGTGATATAAATAAAAAAAAATCTGGAATATAGATTTTGGAATGACGCCATTTTGAGCTAGATTTTTAACATTTTCAACATACAGGGTTGCAGCTGTGTTGTGTAAAATTAATATACTTTTTACACAACATACACTTTTCTTCAGTCATGTTTCATCAATAAAATACAATACCAATGTCTATGCCCTTGAATTAGCACATAATGTAAACACAACTGACCATTTGCTAAACCGTGAACAGCAATTGCCCAATCATAGCAACAGAAACTAGGAACAGCAGGCCTGTCAAGCTTTGGATTTCTCCACATGTCGAAGGGGATCTAATAAGAGCGATGCACAGTATCTCATGAATTTGGAGGGTGGTTTCTTTCTTTTTTTTTCAGCCTTTACAAAACCAAAATTAGAAGAACGAAAGTGTAAGGAATGGATTAAACTGCGTTTGTCTGCTCTAACGTTAGCCGCAAACATTAGCATACCTGGCTAATGTTTGTAGTAGTAAATATAATAATTTTCAAAGGCAAGGGGCATGTCATTAGCGAACTGCATTATTTTGTGGGGTTGTAGGTTATGTTATTACCTGATACCTGTTCAGGGCTGGAACATCCACCCTGTGGGATCCAAGATGATAGTACATCGGAGTTTAGAGTAAGTGAATCTAACCAGTGCGTTACTCGTCAAAGTATGTTTTTCTATAGCAAGTGTCCAAACCATCTAAGGCTAATGTTAGAACAACTAATATTTTATTCATAATACAGTACTATAATGCTAGGAATGCTAACTATCTCCACCCTGCAGAACATGAACAGTGTATGAGCTGGTGAGGATACTGACTTTGTGCCTGGGACATGTAGCTTTAGCCTACATCTTTTAGCATTTAGCATTTATCATGTATGCAGCCATCATGTGCATATATTAAGAGCCTTTTACAAGCTTCTCGTTTTAAAACGAGGTCAGCTGCGACGGAGTTTTCAACCATCACACTGAGTGGGTCTTAGCGAACAGTCCGTTGTACAAAGCAGCATTTGAATTATATGTGTGCCTTTGTAGATTACCATTAGTTAGCATGAGTTTCTCATTTGGTATTACATTTATAGGAAGGTTGTTTTTTTATGCAATTGCTAAAAAGACTATTTACTTGTATTCATTTAAGATCATAATTAATAAAGAAGTTATAAATGGATGACTTAAATGTGTTTTAATTTTGTTTAAAACTTTTATAAATTCTGTTGGCTAACCATTGTTGAAAACTACCTTGTTGTCCATATAATAAAATAATCCTATAATTATGTTTCAAGAAAAATGTGGCATGAATAGGAAATAAGAAATTCATACATTACCAGTTGTTTTGCAATATTAGCTGCAAAATATTGTTACGATAATGGTTAATTAAATACAGTACAAATGAAGTCACGTTAACTGTTTTAACACTGACTTACTTGCTCACTGATAAGTTAGAGTTTAATTGTTAACATGCACACAGACTCTCTTGAACAAGCCCTGTGTCACAATGGGATTTCCGAGATTACAGCTCTTCTGTCTTCACTAAGTGGCGACTCTCCACAGATGATGTCTTTCTCCTCCTCAGGAAGATGCCGTGAAGCTGCTGACGTTACAATCGATCGCTGTCAACACGCTGCCATTCCTGATACCACGAGGGACATTGACAACCGTGGCTGGTGTGAAGACCTGCAGACAAGGACACGCATCTCTGGTGTGCTGGAGGAGACGGGAGGTGAGGAGAGTGTTTGCAGGTCTTCATGCACTTACCTGTCACTTCTCAGTCTCAGGTGCTTCCTGATATGACTACATGGAAAGAGCTGGTTTTATGGGTTTATAGTCAAGACTGGGGAGAGAAATAATAACAACAACTACAGTATATTTCTGTGTAGCTAAAATAGAATAATGCTCCTTTACCTTTTAAAGCTGCTGTTGAAATTGAAGTTTTAACAGCTTTAAAATTACAATCTGACTAAACTGTGTTAGAATTGCATAAGCGATTGATCTTAGATTTATCACTGAACTGTGATGGTTACTTAGGGAGAAAAAGGCCATTTATCAGGATGAACTTGAGGATTGTAGCATTTCTTTTCTTTCCTCCGCTAATCAGTGCACAATTAATTAAAATTTTTCCACATAAATATATGTTGTTTGAAAGTATACAGAAATACATATAATTTTATAATTGAAATTTAGCTTGGGCTTTGTATATGTGTATATATATAAGTTTTATATATAGTGGTGTCTTGTGATCCCATGGGGGATGGTTCAAATGTTTGGCATGACACGGAAATGAAAACAAACTAACTATAATAATTATTATGTGATGGGGGAAAATACAATACAATAAACATATTCTGTGTTGGAGAGTTTCGGTGGCTTATTTTCAAAAAAGAGAAAAATGTAAATATAAAATGTAAATATCAGGCCATATTTCAATCTGTTTGTGTGACATAAGCTTCCAAAATTATGTTTTACTTATTTGCCACACAAAATGGTCGAATACACAAAGACAAGTGTGAGTTCAAGCTCTGTATGTGTGTGTTCTGAGTCTCCAGGAAATGAATTTAAGTCTGTGCGTGTGTGTGTGTGTGTGTGTGTGGCTATGAGATGTGTTGACAGCCAACACTGGATGGTGGAGTGCTTGTGCTTCCCCTGCTTCGAGCCTTACCATAAGCCATGGCTAGCTGGATCAGGAGTGTCACACAGGGGTCATGAAGAGTTTGGTCCCCTGAACTCTCGGATGTTAGCTGAGGCATGGAAGCATCAACGCTCCCACCCCTCGAGGCACGGCTGCCCACTAAATCTGTGTCAAACTACATGAACACGATACATCTCCTCTGCAGTACAAAATAATGAGAGACATCAGTTGTTCGCCTCTGTTGATGGAGGCTAATCAATGGGCCAAAGTTATCAAGCTGTGTAAATGACAATCGACAGAATCTAGTCAGTGTGAAACTGCAGGATGGCACTGGGACACGGACAAAGATATATACAGTACACTGAATGATCTTTAAACTCCAAAGAGTCTCATATGAGTACAGCATTACTCTGATGTGTAAGATGTGAAGATTATATTTTGACATTAAACAATATCTTCTGATACGAACTCTGAATTTAATGATTTTCTGTAATGTAAAAGAGTTGCTATTACTCCCAATCACACTGAGACTCAACACCACTGTGTGCAGCTCTATGCAGCTTTAGCCCCTTATTTTCCAACTAATTTCCTGGATATTTTCCTCACAATTTCCTGAAAGGGAGTTGGTACATAAGTAGGAGCTGATGGACTAAACCAGTTCTAAACCAGATGATTATTGCACATAACTTCAGGTGCTGAGTTTCTGCTTTAAATGTAAAACTTTATAACATAATCCACTGGTAACCTATGTCAAGATTTGTTGTGTGGAGTTTGATTTGGGTTCTTTCTGTCTCCCAGAAAATATAATACCTAAAAATATCTTAATGCAGCTTTAATCAAATGTTTCTTTTTGTCCAAATGAACATGAAGACCAAAAAAAAAAAAGATTTTCTATGTTTCATGTTCTAGGCACTCTTAAAGTACAAACAGGGGGGCTTTATGGAGCATACAATAATATAAAAGAACATTATTAGCATGAACATCATGTAATGCATGTCAAAAACAAATAATTATGCAAACCACATGAATGGCTAAACAAGCATGAAGAATTGGCAACAGATGGAATTTTCCCCCAGTGCAGTGACATCCCATGAAATGCACATCAACCCTGCAATTAGTTAGTTGTACTCTTATAACACACACACACACACACACACACACACGCGCGCGCTCACTCTCATGCATTCTCGATCTGTTTATGGCTTGCAAGTGACACTGAGGGCCATTTGCTGACCTACATAGACCTCAGTGTTTGAGTAGCTCTTAGTGGGAACGCTGCGTTCAGATGCCCTCCTCTCTTCTCTGGAGTGAAAATAGGTCAGAGGTCAGGAGGAAACCAATGAAAGAGGAGGATTCACACAATCATCAACGGGCTCCACGGAGAAGAACAAAAAGCCTGGGTGGCTTGCTTATGCCATGTTTGCACTATAGGCTCGGCTTGTCTGAGGCCACACATTAGACAACACAGGCGTGAACCTTCACATGATGGTGTGTTTCAGTCACAGGGGCTTTAAGCCTTAGTACATTAGTAAGTAATTTGAGGGTCTGACATTGAGTGGTTTCTAAAGGGCTTATGATGGACTCCGTGTTACACATTATGCTGTACTATTGGTGGTGAGATAAAGCTTTATTACATGACAGCACAGCTATGGTCAGGACCCCCTTAGTCAAGCACAAGTCAATTCAGAGACCAAGTATAGTGGAGCTAAGGCTGTGTCTGAAATCACACTCTATATATGATACAGTGCACTACATTTATCCGCCACCATTTTATTTGAGTGTAAAATTCATGCTCTACATAGTGCTTGCAGAAATACCAATACTGGAACAAACCCACAATGCACTGCAACACAATCTATAGATTAAATTACCCTTGTGCGACACCAAAGCTGTCAGTGATGACGCAAAATGATGATGATTAAGTGTCTGAATTGTGTCTGAAATCTGAGTTTACTGCTCACTATAGAGCAAACTACTGAGTGTGTGTTATATAGAGTAGTGGTAGTAGTAGTAATAGTAGTAGTAATGAGTGAATGAGGGAGTGGTTTCGTGCATTCACACTAGGAACTTGACAAAATGAAGTACACTCAAAGATGTCAGTATGCATTTTGTACTGAATCCACTTGATTTTTGAGTGCGTTGTTGATGGACACTGTTGTCCAACAAAGCAAATCACAAAGAAAATTGAGAAACAACTCACAGCTGAAAACAAATTGCAGATGGAAGTAAGATAGCTCCAGAAAGATCTTAAAAACTAAAAGGTTATAATAGGCATTAAATCTTTGTTTAATTGGCAAGTTAGTAAGTCACAGTTTCATTGAAATCTACCAGCACATGTATCTTTCCCTGTGAGAACAGAACAAAAAAGTATATTGATTTCAGCAAAGCCAGTACAAAATCTGTAGTACATACTGCATACAGTACTGTTAGTATGTAGTAGGGAACTGGGACACAGACCTAAGACCAAGACCAGAGCAAATCGAGACCCTAACAGGCAACAAGCAGTTTATTGTTCTTTCCAAATGTAAAGATAACCTGAGAGCTTAACGTGTTTCTCACAGATGAGGCGAGATGGTTATCGATCTGCAGGAGCTCTGTTTCTAAACATCCAACTATTCAGTGCAGAGGACATGACTAATGCCTGAGCACAGTATGCACACAGTGTCTACAGGTGAAGTCCTTTAAATGTTTGTAGTGCTCAAGTTAAATCAGCATAAAATCGCATCAGACTTTCAAAAACCTGCAGCCCTGTATGAAGCTTTAAAGAAAAAATGCTCCAACTGATACTCTTACACACATCAATAAAGTGCGATGTTTAATTAGGGAGCATTGATAAGCAATGATAAACAGTTATTGTGTTGTAAAATACTGTAATACTGTTGGGTTTCCCCTCCTCACATTAACCTCATTTTACAGCTGTGGATTTCGCTGTGAAGTAGGCATCACTATGGTCAGGAAGATTCATCTCACCTGGTCTGTCTGCTTGCTACACTACTTCACCTGGCTTCAACCCTTTTGGTTTGGTTGTGTTTGGTTTGCAATATTTGGCTCTTTTTTTAGTCTTTTTAGCTTTTAAATAATAATAATAATAATAATAATAATAATAATTTACAAGTCATATGTGGTCACCCCTCTTGTCCTTCCTTGAGCTTGTTTGTGACAGTACATGGAAATAGTGATAGCAGAAGTGATTATATGGTGAAAGCAAGACAGCAGGGATTTTTCTAGCTGGCTGAGGGAGAGAGAGAAAGATCCACAAAGCTGCATTGCATTTTGGTCTAATGAGGCTACTGCTGTTAGGAAAATTGGTTATCTCTGGCTCCTCTGTAGTGGATTTCTCTCTGTCTGATTGCTTGTCCAAAAAGTTAGAAATAGAAAAAAAAATTCCTTGCTCTTTGAAATTGAGTTTTTTTTTTTTTTTTTTTTTTTAATACGTTTTCAAATGCTTTAGGGTAGCTTTTCCCCCTCTCTTAATAACAGCACTGAAACTCTCTGTAATTGTTTTATCATGTCCTTCAGTGTGCTGAGTGGATAGTTAACATAGTTTGTGGGTTCCCAAAAAAGTCAAGAAGGAAAACATGGAGGATTTGTGCGATACTGTAATTGAGTGTCACATGTCAGTGCATTTGCAGCAATGTGCCCCTCACTGTTGCTCCCATGTGTTGCAGTCACGTGAGCGTTCTGGCAATTGGCACCGGTTAATTTTCCACTTTTCCCTCTCTAATGCTCCTGGCTTGACATGCTGGCAGGCAGCACAACAGTTTGTTGCCATCCGCAGAATATCGCAAACCAAGACGCTGCTGCACCCCGGCTTTCCCCCCGGGGACCTGACTTGATTGCAATTTTGTATCAGGGATGGAAAGTCTTGTGGGTTTTGTGTTGGTGGCAACTGTTGGCAAGACTGTACAGACTTGGCACACAAATATAAAAAAACAAACAACAATAAAAAAATTTTAAAAAAACAGGGTGGGAGGCCAAGATGCAACATAAGCCACCAGTGCTATTTACTTTAATAGTGTTTTCCTCTCTGCTGGAAAACACATGACAGTTAACAGTATACAATGGGAGATTACCAGCATATTTATAATGCAGTCTCATGACAATTTATCACACAAGTTTTCTGTCACACAGTATACTCTTATTTTCTCTTGTATTCGCCAAAAGCATGGCGATGTAAGCCAGTCCAAGGTATTGAGTCACTCAAAAACCCTTCACATATGAACTGTGATTAGGCTTGAGAGCCTCTCAATGCTGCTGCTGTGTTAGAGAAGGAGCAGACCACTGAATCAGAGACTGGATAGTTTAAAAACCCGAGTGGAGCACTAATGCCATCTAGTGGCAAAGACGTATCACCACATATCAGGATTTTATTGATGAAGTGATCTTAGAGGAAAGCCAGAATATTTTATAGTAACAAATCAACGTCTGCTTTTTCACAGCAGACCTGTCAAAAGCACAGGTGTTACTAATAATATGAACTTAGGCTCTGTTCTATTTAAAGGTTTCCAGTTAGTCACTACAGCGAGCCAGCATGCACAATACCAGGGCAAAGAAATTACATGCTATGTCTTTTCTTAAACACTTTTCCTTGACCTCCTTGGAAAATGCCCTGAGGTCAAGGAAAGATGTGAAGGAGAATTCATAAGGCAAAGACAACCGCGGTGCTAAGAGAATCCCACTGCACTTACACTAGGCTACATAATTATGCAACGGCGGATGTTATTGACGTGGGTCTGCCGTGGTCGCTTTAAATGTTGCTGCCACAAGGAATTGTGGGAAGGCATTATCTCCTTTCCTTTCATAAAGGATGGTCCAGTGTACCCGATGCTAAAGGAGAAAAGAAAGGAAGCATTGAAGCATCTTTCCTCATCATTTAGAGAATTCTACCAGCTCTTAGCATGGCTGCCACTTACTATACTTCCGAGTCATTTTACTCAGTTAGGAACCTTCCTAAGCAAACAAAAAAGATTATTGACTAAATGGAGTTCAGCCATTTTTGTTTCATTATTTACACCTGTGCTTTTCCTACTATGACATGTCAAAATGTCTTCAGTGAAAATGGCCTTATTGTTCACTCGTTGTTCTGTCTTACAACAGTATTTAGTAAAAAGCACTTGGAGGTAAAGAGAGAGAGAGAGTTTCTGGATCTTAAAGCTGCTGCTGTCCTGTCATAATAATATGGCACTGGACAGCTTTTTAACGTCAGCTCTCATTACACTTAACATGTATATCTGTCACAACATGTCAGTCATCTATCTGTGGCTCATCTTGTTTGACATAAGGACCTGATGATGACCTTGGCCTGACTGACATGATGATGATAAATATACAAAAATGATGGCACTGAATTATCTCTGAAAAAGTCACCCTAAAAGCATAACTGAGTAGCTGATATATAATTATTAACTTTTATTAACTTTTACAATATCAATGACTACATCAAATCCAGAAACAGTAAGCACAGTATTAAGCTGAAAACTTTGCGTTTCACGGGAGTAAATGGGGAAAAAATGTGTTCATATTGCTCATTTCAAGACAAAAAGTGCCTCTAAAAAGAGAATAATCAAATAAAATATTTCGGAAATACACTTATTTGCTTTCTCAGATATAACTTGTTAATTTGTGAGCTTTAGAAATGCTGGTAGGTGGATTTTGTTACCTTTGGACAGAGCAAGGCTAGCTGTTTTCCCCTGTTTCCAGTCTTTGTGCTAAGCTAAGCTAAGCTAACCGTCCGTTGGCACTAGCAGCATATTTACTGTACAGACACAAGAGTGGTATCGCTCTATTTATCTAACTCAGCAAAAAAGCAAATAAGAGTATTTCCAAAAATGTCGAACTGTTCCCTTAAATGACAATTAGAATACGCAGAATTCAAAATATAATTTAAAATGAATGAGTTAAAAAGAGTAACGTCTGAAGATAAAAGGTCTGATTTGGAAAATTGAATGTAATGGCATGTGTAATGTTCAGCTAGTTAACATTAACTGTGGTGGTTAAAATGAATATTTACTTAAACTGTTACATCCAATATTTAAATTAAACTCAGTTTCAGGACACTGTATTCATTTCCTTAAATTGTGCCTTCAAAATTAAACTTTTGACTTCACCAGCTCAAGGTGAGAATGAAAATTGAAATGAATCACTTTATATGAAACCTCTGATGGCATTAATCTTTTCCGTTGAGCTCACAGAGGCGAGACATTGACAGCCAAACACAAAGAGAACCCAAATCAGTGAGTTTGTGCTAAGCATAAGCAATTTCAAATAGATTAATCTTCACTAGTTCTGACATTTGCTTTGAAGTTCATCAAAGTTACCACAGGGAGCGGGTCATTAAAGCCTTCTCACCTCAGTCATCTTTTCAAACCTTTCAGGACAGGAAATTAAAATAAATCCAAAGATATCAGACCACACTGTCATCTACATTTCTGTTTTACATAAAAAATGCATTGTATTATTGAAGCTGGTCCACCCAGCAGGGCTAACATTTAATTATAATTAGACATTTAAATCTCTGATCTTAGGATACCACACAGGAATGGTTGTAGTTTTCACATTGTCCACTAGAGACCAGTATAACCTGCTGTCAATCCTGGCAACTAGTCCTCTCCTCCAGAGCCTAAACACTATTATTCTTCAGCCCTCACTCTGTGTGTAGGTGCACAGCTACAGTGAGATAAACACACTTCCAATAAAGGTTGAAGACAAGGCGTTAAAACTGTAAAACTGTGAAATCAATACTGTATATAAAACACAACAAATTCAATGATGGTGACATTATAAATAAAAAAGATTAGACCAAAGATAAAAAAATAAATGAGTACAGTAACAAGACAATGTACTAAAGTAAAAGTAAAAAGATTAAATTGCATAACATCTACAGTAGCCCAACAATAAATTATCAGTTACCTAGAATGTTGTAGTAGCAACACATTAGCCTGAGATAGCAAGTCTAACGGTTAGCATGGTTAGCAGTAAACTGATCGCAGAAAATCAAATTTAACATCTCAAATTACAAACAACAAACACAAAACAGCTGCTAGAAATGGAGTACTGACCATGGACTGTATATAAAGATAGATGACGCGTCTCCACTTCCTCCCATTGTAAAAAAATGAATCCAAAATACCCCAGATATGGGAGCTGCCATCTTGCGGTGGTGACGTCATTTGGAGCCAGAGTCTGCGCAGTAGTGATCCACAGTGGAGCCGCGGTATCGAGTTCCCGCCTATACAGCCGCCTGAGCCAATCGCGAGCACACTCACAGATGTCAATCATGTCGTGACACCCCGTTTTTATAGCATCAAATAACTAATTAAAAATCAAACTTATCAGAAAAACGAACACTTGAACAAACAGCAGCGTGATAAGAACTACCTAAAATGACAGAAACCATCTTTGGGAAAAATTTATTTGGCGTGTACTTTGGCCCATGTCCCATCTGCTAACATGGAGGAGGCGGGGCTTGTGACCTATACTGCAGCCAGCCACCAGGGGGCGATCAAGATGTTTTGGCTTCACTTTTGGGGAGCTGTCACGTCGTCCATCTTTATATACAGTTTATGGTACTGACAGATAATGCTCCTCCAACAAGGGCATTTTAAATGTGGTAAAAAGGTGCCTGTCAATATTTGCTTGGTCACAGATCTGACAAAATGGTGGACAATGTCAGTTATACTGCAGCTGCTATAGAACTGTACCAGCATTGGTTGCTACTGGCAACAGAATGTTCTATTAAAACCAGCTGCTGTGGTTTTTATTAGGGTGTGTTCAGATCGTAGGCCTTAGCAAGTTCAGACAGAAAGCAAAGCTATTTTTCTCCATATGTCATTCATGCAAATTTGTCAACTGGCCCATTTGTGCAGTGCTTGTTGACTTTACCCAAACAGCCAATGTACCAAGTGAACAGATGTCAGCTTGTGATGGGTTTTGTTTTTATTCCTGTATCTTTGCTTTTATTGTTTGTTGTGTGTAAAGCACTTTGTAACATTGGTTTAGAAAAAAGCTACATAAATAACCTTTATTGCTATTATCATTATTATTATAAAGAAACATTTGTAAAGGGTTTGTGTGAGTATAATAGAAACCTGATTCTTCAGCCATATTCTAAATGTTGTACTTGTCTTGTATACCATTACAAAGGTCAAATAAAGTATAAAGCATTGTATTAATGCACATGACCAGTGTCTGATTGTTGACGGAAAACAAAGGATTGGATTTTCCAGTAGCTTCAGTCTGTTAATGCTAAAGTCTGAGGATTACTGATGTCGGTTACAGTAATGATGGAAAGAGTGGATGGAAATCATACATTATATATAGCATTTAATGAATATAGAATTAATTAAATGGAGTAGAGATTATAGGTGGACGGGATGTTTTTGAAAATACACTTCCAGAAGGAGGTGGCAAAGGAGAGACATACAATAGATCTTAGGGCAGTATTTGATTATTAAGAGTTGTATTTACATGTTGTGTCACACTTTTAATAAGAGATAATGCAATGTATGCACTTTTGTGGCTGCAGTTAATAAAAATATATATAAAGGATGCTGCTCAGGAGGAAGAGATTTTTCTCGCCCTCTTTTAGAATCATATTTAACTTGAATTGATAAATAGTACAGCCGTTTTTCAATAACATATAGCCCACCATATTATGTAAGTCTTTTGTCTTTGTTCAGAACCTCTGATGTGATCAATCCCTGTGTATCAACATAATGAGGATTGTGTTATATACACTCATGTCATAGTGAACATTTAATACAGCAGACTTGCTCATATCACCAGTGATCTTGTGCGTTATCAAAGCACCAGTGAGTGCAGCAGCTTGCAATAAGCCATGTGCACTAAATTGAGCTGCCTCCATATTTATTTCTTAACCATTTCTGATGTAAGTGCCCAAGAGCGTTTCATTACTTTTGTACAAATGTACAAATCCAAAGTGTAATGCTCCTTCCTGTTTGTAGGCATGAAAACACTAACTGTACAGCAGCACTATAGCATGTTAGTCATCCGCTTTTTGCATTACTGTTGTCACGGACTACAAGCCGGTCTGAGCCCTTATCTGTGTTCATCAGTTTGTATTAAAATGCATCCCAAAAGTAGATGTTTTCCATGTTACTATTCAACATGAAATGAGAACATTGCAGATAAATAGGTCAGACGTCTTCTATAAATCCAAAACAGAGCCGGAGTCAGGGGAGAGAGGTCTAGTTTAGATTCAGCTTCTGCCAATTTTTTGTGTGTGTGTGTTCCAAGAAACGGCTCCAAAATCACGAGGCAAAGGAATATGCTTCTTAAATGTGGAAGTTTAAAGAAACCAGAACAATACACTGCTCTCAGAAAAGGGCTTGATGGTGAGACAGAGGTGATCAGTCTGCAAAAAGCTATCAACATGATTGAGCCACAGGTATCTGAGGTATCCAGTTCTATTAAGAGGATGTACTCCAATAGCCAACACCCTCATTCATGGACTGCGTAATCGTTCCCTGCCATTAAAAACTATTTTCAGATCATCAAGTAGCACCAGTTGGCTTTGTGTTTTGTTGAGTGATCTTGTCCCTAAAACCACACGCCATGCAAATGCAAAAAATTAAATAATAATAACACAAACGCACACAAAACACACGCCGCACACACTGAAAGAGCACCTATTTTTGTCCCATGGCAGATGTGGCCATTGGCTGGTGGTGGTTAATCCAGAATGCTGGGTTTGATACAAGCAGGATTTAGCCATAACCATGATACTAACATCTGTCAGGATTCCGCTTCGAGCTCCCAAACCCAGACGGAAACAAAAGCGGAATATTTTTGTCTTAACGTTTCGACAAAGAGGTGGGAAAAGCAGTCAGTAGATTCAGAACCTGAGGTAAGTGTACAAGGAATTAATCAATGTAGGCTCTTTCATGGCCTAGAAAAATAGGTGCTTGATTCATTACAGCTTATGTAACATGTTTTTCCACATGCAGCCTTGATTCTAGACGCTTTGTGCATGTGGCGCATTACTCCATTTACAAATGTTCTGCATTTATTATAAACTTAAAAACATGATCATTTATATTCTGAATAGGTCAATGTCATGTGAGATCTGTTTGCATCTTCAAAAGCTAAATTAATTAGAAAACCTCAATACTTATGACTTCAGTTTATTGTTGCTTTGCACCTGACTGAATACAATAGAGTAACAAATGTATGTATTGCAAGAAATTATAGCGAGTGAATGAATTTTACCTGGTCTGAAACTTTTTATTCTTATTCATCACTATATTGCTCATGTTAATGAGAAAATCACATTTTTATTACTAATATATTAGTATATATTATAATTCAGAGATAAAGTTACTTTTTATTTCGATGCTTTTGACTGACTGGAGGTTAATTGGGGTGACGGGCTAATTAGATCACTTGTTTTAATTCTTATATTTTATCAGTTGACACATGCTTTATTATAGTCTCATCATATCTACATCTGATTACATGATAACACACTGTACTGAATATCTGCTTTTATGATTAGCAGCACTGAGGATAATGAATATATAAGCCAGTCGAGATTCTTAACTGCGTAATCAAACACCAAAGATTTGAGAGTGACTGTTGTACTGTAATACACTGTATTACTATATAAACCTTTGGATAGAAACCTTTAAAGTGTGTGATGTTGATCAAAGTATTTTAATCATATAAAATGTGGATAAGTTCTCTCATCAGTTGATATTTGAATTAGTCTTTCATGCTTTACAGTAACAGATATTTATCACAGAATAATACCCTCATTGCCTGCAGCATGCAAAAGGTTCTATAAACGTTATGCTTGTATTGTCTCAATCTGACAAATTGCCTTGTGAATGGCATAAATATGACAAGAGTGAGAGAGCTGGTGGACATTATGATTCTTGACTGATTGATACATTTTAATGATCTTTGACAGAATTTGGGTCACTGCAGCAGAGACAGCACAGACAGCAGATCACGAAAGGAGCAAAGCAAATGAGAAAGATAAAGTATAGGGCAATTAACCACTTTCATAATTATAACATTAAGCAAACAATTGCTACGCAAGATGCATAATGTATTAGAATAATCAATATGATATATAAATCTTAATAACAAGGCAGTCCAATGATTCCATTAACTAAGGTTATTGATGTATTAAAGTGTAACTCCACCCTCTGATTCAGCTAGAACCCTCTTTCCCAGCAAATTAAAAAAGTGCAACGAGTGAGGGAACAACTGTAGGAGGCGTGGCCTCGTGTCTACGTAGTGCATGGGTTATATAGATTTCATGACGTAGATCGGTCCCAACCAGCAGGGCTGATTTAAAACAGTAGATGGCCTGTTGAGCCATTTTCAACCCATGAAATGCCGGTTTTTTATAAATTTGGTAAGAAATGTCAATATTAACACCAGCATTGATGTGGTTCATCACAGTACAGTCATAAAAAAGTGTGCAGTACCTCTTTAATTAGTAAATATGTCAGCATATTTTTTACACATGACACGTTAGTGGTGTTAACTTAAACTCTGTATCTTTGGGCATCCAGACAGAAACTAAAGACATTCTCACCAGCTCAGCTGTACTTTATGTTTATCGCTAATTAGCAAATGTAGCAATGCTAACACGCTAAACTATGATGATGAACATGGTGAACATTGATAAACATTTGTGTCTGCTGTCATTGTGAGCATGTTAGCATGCTGACGACGCTGGCATGTTAGCATGCTGACGCATTTAGCTCTTTGCTGCGCCTAAGTGCAGCCTCACAGAGCTGTTAGCATGGCTGTAGACTCTTAGTCTTGTTTTAAACAGCATTCATTCTTTTTAACCCAAATTTGCCTTTTATCCAACTCTAAAAAGCTCTGACTTCCAAACAATTTGTAGAACTCACAACCTGCCTTATTCTGTGGACTTCCCATTAAATTGAGGATTGTCCCAGAACAATGCTCTCTACAGTATACTCCATGTATGGCAGATTTGAAAATACCATTTTAAGCTACAGGAGCATCACTTCCAACAAGCTAATGACACTGCTGAAATGATGCAGCCTGGTCAGCACTTCAGAAGCTGCTGTGTAAGCAGCGGCTAATTTTGGCTCATTAGCCCTGGAACACAGAATAAGTCCTGAAATGCCAGGTCAGGTTTCAGCTTGGTGCTGAATATTTGATGGAAATTTAATTGGTTTGGAGGCCTAGAAATGTTGGGCTACACATAACCTTTTTTTTCTTTTTTAGGGTGCTTCATTGCAGTCCAACTCATAGTTTGACTAGCTGACCTTAGTCACAATCAAAAAAGTATGAAGATCATAAATCATTTCAGCAAGGAAGAAAACTACATTCAACACACATTGGATGGATGGATTGTGATGCAGCCGCCTTTCACAATGGTTCATTCATCAACGAATGCCTGAATTTCATCTTTGAAGTAATGTCGCCCCTGAAGAGGGGAAATAACATATTTTATTTTTTGTCTTTTTATTAACAGGCCTACGTGACTTGCTGCTATTTTTGTGCTTTTGAACAAAGGCAGAAAGTCCATAACTGTCAGAGCCCGTCTGAAAAAAATGGAATGTCTATCAAATTAATTTACTTGTTTTTCTTTTCTTTATTTCATTTTGCTGCACTGTGAAACATACTTGGAAATTAGTTGAAATTAGAGGCAACCTATCATTAACTTAAAGTAATTAAAGTATCAATTTCAAGTCATCATTTTCAGACTCACTTAGTTTATTAGTCTTTAAATAATGAGCTGAATGGTTTGCATATTATCATACTTCCAAGGATACTTTAAGCCTTTCTTCCTCTAGTTTGAAGAAACGTTATGATTGAGACTTTGGTGTGTGTCATTTTATTCATGTTAAGCTGAGTTGTTTCTCTATTAATTAGAGAAAACATCACGACTCATGCTAACAAAGCTGAAGGTTAGAATCCACTTCAGTTCCTACACGCTTTGACTTTATCAAAGGCAGCGGGAGCAGCTTCATGTGAACTCTCTCTGTGTAGCTTTGGTAAAAGATTAAAAAAAAAAGGTCCAACTTTAAAGAAAAAGGACTAAAGACTAGGTGGCAAACGACAAAATTACCCTGAGACTCCTTCACACAGCATAACTGCAAAGCACAATATACATGAGCAACTGCTGAGTTCACTTTGAACAAACTGTGACATTTTGGAGGCAGCAAGGAATATTAATTAATTATAATAATTAATTAATATTAATATTTTGCAGTGTTTGTGTTGCTGTGGTCTATTGTTTTGAGGTACTTCAATTAGTCAATTAGTATAAGATAAGGCTCAGACACTTAATGAAAGCATGATGCATTAATTCAAGAAGAAACAACAAGTCAGCCTGCTTTTACAATATAAGCTAAACATACTGTAAGCTAGTTTCGCTATCAAGCTCTTCTATGTACTTGAGCTCTGACCTGCCTCACAGAGGGATGTGCTAAATCTCAAAGACGTATGTCTTATTTATGTCTTGTAATCAAAGTCGGTAACGCTTTATAAAACGGCTCACGATGTACAGTGTAATTTTGCTGTATGTATCCGGTACCAATAAAATACTGACTGGTTCCCAGTGGTAGTTAAATGTAGACACAGTGGAAGAAAACAAAATTATGGGGAAGAAGAGAGTAACAACTGGGTAATTTTAGAGGAAAGGAGAAATAAATTATACCGGTATTTGTGTAAATACTGGGTACCTACAGGGTGCAGTACTGGGAAACAAAAATGAAGTTTAGGAACAACGTTGCTGTGTAATTAAAGAATAAGAAGAGGAGAAAAGCCTCATATTATATTGCAGGCCACATGTCAGAAAGTGTGCATTGTTATCCCTATTTATACGATTCGTCATGTCTTGTCCCTCTCTGTGACAGCAGGCTTTTCACCCCACCTTTCAGTGTGGCCATTCTGTACTGGTATCAACACTTTTACCTTTTAAAGTGGTCCGACCACACTTTGAACAAACTAGTTCATTTAGAGCATACACTGGCCTTAGGGCAAAGTGTGAGGGATGACCTCCTGCCCCATCTGGTTAGCCATTTGCAGCAACCAACAAGCTCACCACAAAGTCTCTCAGATGTTTGAAAGTTGCAGCAGAGCAAAAGTTTCCAAGGTGGCACTAAATTTGTAGGATTATCTGCGGGGGTCCAGAGCAGTTCAGCTCATCAGAAAACAAAAAGCAGACATAATAATTAATCAAAGGTGCACTGGTCTTTCTTGGGGCAACTGAGCCCACCCCAACTCACCTGTAGTTCATAAACTTCTTTTTCTGCGTCTTGTTTATGCCAAAGTGGTCCATTTCCAGATCAGCTACTGCATGATGTCCTGCTCCCCTTTCTTTTGGGTCCTGCTAGCAGCAGTACACCAGGTCATCTCTCAGTGGGATGCTTGCCCCCTACATGTAGCAGATCTTAGTCTCCTTCTCCACCACTGACATCTTCCACAATCCCAGTGTCTGGCTGTCAATCACAGCCCCAAATAGTGCAATACTGGGTTGCTGTTCTGCTCTTGCTGCAGCTCTCTATCAGGCCTGTTGACACTGTGAATCTTACTTTCTGACATATAAACTGAGACTAGTATATTTCAAAAGAGAGCTGTCGTGCAAATGGAGAGACACCGGTCTGTTATGTCACCTTGTTATATATCAGAGTAGTTCGAGCTGCTCCAGCAATAAAGAAAATGTTCCACAAAAAGGATCTGGATCAGGATCACGTCCTCCTGCAAATTCTGTGCAGAAGCAATAGCTGCTTGTTTTTGTTTTTCATGTTAACAGACGGTGCAGCGAAACCATGGGCAAGGCGGGGAGTAAAGTCCTCAGAGAGACCTCAGTGGACGGAGTTCAAGCGCAGGTAAAAAGCAGCCACCTCACACACACTGTGCAAACTCCTGCCTGCACGCACACAGACACGGACACACAAACACATGCAGGAATTCAACCAGCAAATACACACAAAAATGTGTATTAAACTACTGTGATGGTTCGTGCTCTGGTGGTTACACTGGTGTGTTTCTCTCTGTGTGTGTGTGTGTGTGTGTGTGTGTGTGTGTCCTGACTGTGGTGAAATGGGCCAGCTGCTGCGCTCTCCAGCTATCACAGGTTATGCAACCAGGATCAGCCGTAGCTTGCCTTTCACACTTACATTTTTCCCACATCACATCACCATGCCTATAATCATCAAAATAAATACATTACTGAGCTTTGGACAAACCATTAATATCTTGTGATTAAGCTGAGTGAAGGAATGATAGTCACGGGATGTTCTCAATGATGGATAGAAACTCTTTTAATTACCACGGTTTTCAGAGTATGTTTTATTTATATAAGCTGCCCACTAGAAGTAGATAGATCAAATCTTCTATCAGGTTAAATATAATTTTAAATCGTGATAGTGATAGATATTGTATTTTCTTGAAATTCAATTGAAAAACAATTTATAGATAAAATAACCTTTTTTTGCGGCGCCCCTAAAGTCATTAAAGATATTTTTTCAAAAAAATATCCTCTGTCATGACTTTGGGAGCTCTGTAGGTTTTGGCTAATCCAATGAATTAAATACCTAACACATCAAAAATCCTGTAAATCCAATAAAGCTTTCCTGCTCATGGATTTTTAAAGTCCCCACCTACACTCAACAGCATGTTTTGCTTATTGTTCCTTCAACTGTTTATGCAGGTATACATGTCTATATACAATATATACAGCGCGCTTACCTATTAACAAACTATATTAACTATAAAATATATGATTTATCATTTGTAGCTACAGTGGATGCTTTAGTGTTAGAGTGTTATTGACACTGTATGACTGATTAAACTGTTCATCAGAGTGATGGCGTGTGGAAAGAAACTGTTCTTGTGTCTGGTTGTTTTGGTGTTCACTGCTCTGTAGCGCCTACCAGAGGGGAGAAGTTGGAACTCACACACAAATTTTTATTCTAAGCAGACTACTTTTATCTATCTTAAAACAAGTTTTATTAAAGTATTGCCTGCAATGACCAATTAGAGATATTAAAAGGATAAATACCTCTGTATAAACAGTATAGCAAATCTCTATCATCTCATGGTATATATCATTATATCACCCAACAGCATTACTGTCATGTAAGAAAATAGTAGACTGTAAGTGGTACATAACAGTATTGTATGTAAATTACATTGGTTTATAGATTTTATGGTAATCAAAGAATATTTTGCACACATTATCCAGTTTTTATGTTCCATTAACTCTTTCTTTTTGCAGAATTGTTACAAGACCTTATTTGCTTTAGTCTGTGCTAAGTGAACAAGCAAGTCATTTGTATATATTGTTTGCCAGTGAGCCGAATAACTGTAATAATTGCTATGATTGTGTTTCTGAATTTGAAATTTAACAAAAAAAAAAACATTCAAACACATACTCTTGGACTCTGGTGGACTCTTGTTGTATTTTTGTGCAGTCTGTGTGATTAGCTGGCAATTATTGGAGTGAAGAAGTTGTTGAGGGCGGTGCATCTCATCCGAGGTCATTATCTAAATTCCCCTCAACATCCCAAATCGTCTGTCATTCCCTCGGCACAGTTGATCCAAATTCGCTGCACCCAAGTGACAGTGCTTTTCAGCTCATGCTCTGGCTAAAAGGCGCACCCTATCACCCCATCTCGTCTTGTGTTGGCTGAGTGGGTGCCATCTTTGTCAGCTCGTGCGGCTTGGTGGTGGGCTCCACAAGGCGAAGCTGGACTGAATTGATTCCCGGGGATTAGGGATTAAGACTTCCCCGGCCGCTTTGGTGGAGTAAATCTGGGGATTATGATGTCAACAGCCTGTGGCTGTAGGAGAGGAAATTGAATTGTGAGGGACGGGAGCGCCGATGGCCCAGGATTACAGCACAGTCAGTGAGAAATCAGAGATGGGATTCCGTGTCTGTGCCTTTCTCCTGCTCAGGAAAACCTCAGTGGGAAACCACTTACTGCCTTTGGGGTGTAGGACTCACATACTCAGAGTTAGTTCTACGAACTTGTTTAGGATGTAGATTGAGTGATAGGAAGATTTCCGTGTCACTGGTAGTCCAGTCCATCCTGCTCTGGCCTGTGAAGCATCAGGTGGTGAGTACCGTTAAGAGCAACAGGGATCACTTGTATAGGGAACAGGATGACAGGGATGTTTGCATCCTTGTACAACAAAAATCACCAGATAACATGGAGGAGAATATCTGGTCAGATAACCCACAAACATTTACGGTTTCACACTCATTAGTAACCTACTGTGTGTTTGTGTGCCTGTCCGTCTGTATTCAAGCCGACTCCTGCTGTGGCTGCTCCTGCTGCTGCCGTTAAATTCGAAGGACTCACTAAAACCAACAGGATGAAGGTGAAATGGACCCAGCTGGGTTTGGTGTTCTTCCTCGTTTTATCACTGGTGATGACGGGATGCTTCTTATGGCAATATCAGCTGCCAAAAGTTCTGCCAGGTAAGACCAAACACTGTTAGTAACAGGTGATGGACCACATTGCAGAAAAGGTCTGAAATATTGTTGCTGTCAGGTGAAGAATGTCTTGAAGCTGCACAATCTTTATCTTAGCCAATCTTTATACATAATGTTTGAGTTTTTCCACTGGACTTTTAATATACTGTATTAGATTTATTTCAAACTTTTTCAGACCACATATTTATTCAGGTTAACTTAAATGTAATAATTGCAAATAATAGTGGGCTGTGACCTTTCTTGAGACTTGGAAGCAAAAAACTCATGTGAAACTTTAAAAAGGTGTGTGTGTGTGTGTGTGTGTGTGTGGGATACCATTTTGCAATCTACAACTTTGTGCAAAAGTATTTCACATGCACCTGTTTGTTTTTGACACCTAAGACTTGCAACTTGCCCTTAAGGACTTGTGTTGACTGATTTGAGACTTGCTCAAGGACTAAAACAATCTAAAAAAAATCAGCTCTGCCAAAACACACTCAAGGAATGATTAATTTAAAGTGAGCATTTCCATTTCATCATCGGGACATAGTGTATCATTTATTATTTTGGTTAAAAAAAATAATAAAATCTCAGTACCTGTGAGTCTGTGAACCTGTGACATCCAGTTACTGTTGTAGGTTCTTCCTTGTTTATTACATTCAACACTGAATCATAGCTGTCAGCTTGAAGCTAAAACTTTGGATGCTCCTTCTTATCTGATCTTATCTTATCCACAGCGACCCACAACCTCAGTTCCCACTGCAACGTTGATAATCGATAGATTATTTTCTCATAATTAAGAGATACGGATCTCATAATTAAGAGATGAAAAGGTCTCTTAATTGTACGATCTTTATCTGTTAATTATGAGATAAAGCATTAGCTTACTACAGTATTAGCCCACAGTTGTTGTGCTGGCTTCATAACAACTCAAGATCTCAGACGGCAGCGTCAATTAAAACAGGGGAAACAATTGGAACTTGACAGTAAATTGATCATTTTCAACTTCTTAGTAGTAAATTAAAGAATACACATTCGAGATTGACATGTGAAATAAAAGAAAGTGAAATGTTTTTAACTGTAGTCCAATCAATCCAGGAAAATTAGTGCGAACGTCAAACACAGCGCCAGAATATGTCATCCTTCCAACTGTGGCGTTTGAGATCATACGTTTGGTTTAAACACGTTGACACTTAATTATAGCACCTCATCAGGCTCTTTAGTGCCATTTCTTTGAACAGAGCACACAGACAAAATGCTTTATTCACCAAAACACAGTCCAGGTTTGAAATCATGATTCCATATGAGTAAAGGTACACCAGGTGACATCATTGATGTCACACAGCTCCACAGCTCCACAGACTAAAAAATTAATTTTTCATGTGTAGTAGTCCTTTAGAATAAAAAGGGAAATGGTGGCCTGAAGCTACAGTGAAACATATTGAAATATCCTTGTTCACAGTCGGACCAGGCTGCATCTCTTTTCATACAAATGGTCAAATGGTAAGATCAACGGGGGTTCATCTGGAAGCAGAGGGAATTAATGAATCCCTAAGCCAGCCAATTATACCACTTTACGCGGGCCTTTGTGCCGCCCATACATTATTCTATCAAATACCAAGTGGGAATAACAATAGCCTGTCCCCCTGTGCTTCCTTGGCTCTTTCTTTCTTTTTCTCTCTCTCTTTTCTCATCTCCCCTCCGCCGCCCAGATGAAGGAATGGGTCGCAATGCCAAATTAGAGATGACGTGTCCCCGCTTCCCCGAGCCTCTACAGCTGGAGCATCCCATTCCCAGTCTGAAAGAGGCCCTGGAAAAGGTGAGAGGAGTCGTTCATCATGCACAGATTTAAACCTGAGGTCCTATTTGTATCACGCCCAACCAAGTCCGAGGAAATTTACAGGCTGACCGCGGTAATCCTTCACACCAAATGCCTTTGCAGTGGACAGAAGGAGATTAAAGATATAGTGGATGAAAAACTGAGTGTCCGTCCGAGAGGAAGGTTGTGTTTCTGTACGCAGGGAAGCAGCAGTATTTCCAGTTGATCAACCACACGCAATGAACTATACTGACACCTTAGCACCCATAAGAGAATCTGAGAATGGAGAGTAGTGGGTGCACATTAGTAATGAGGACATAACCGTATGTAGGGAAGGAATATCAGCATCAAAATTTGACTCATTAATTTAAAGTTGAGCAGAGGTTTGCCAGTTAAATTTCAGTTCTTTTTTTATCTCTCTGACCAAACACTTGAAGCCAAACTGAAAATGAAAAACAAGCACATTACCTGTTCGATATTGATTACAGTGAGCGGTTGTCTTCTTCTCATTTCCGGCTTGTGAGCAACTTGAAAAAAAAAAAAAGTAATCTTTCCTCAATTAATTTTGATGAAGGATTTTGTTTTACCTGCATATTTTAAGTAAAAGGCACTGATTTCTCCTAATAAAAGTAGGAATATAATTCATAGACTGTGCTCATTAAAAATATTGGGACATCAAAGTAATTCCTCTGGGGTTTCATATTGCAGTTAATAAGGGACTATGCCAAAGTAAAAGCGCACAGAAAAAAGTACATTTGAGCTGTGATGCTCATTTAATAAATGATAAATAAAAGAGTCAGTATTGGCTGTGTTACTCTGTGCATGTTGTATGGTTGTTATCAACATGTCTCGGCATCAAAACCAGCAACATGTCTTTATGTCTGTCATACTTACCTCAGTGTCTGTCCTACAGTGGTGGAAGAAGTATTCAGATTCAGTACCAATGCCACAATGTAAATATACTTCATTACAAGTTACAAGTTCTGTATTTAAAATCCTACTTTAGTAAAGCTACAGAAGTGTTATCAGCAAAATGCACCTAAAGCATCAAAAGTACGTGTCCTGCAGAAAAATAGCCCCTGTGAGTGATACATGACATTATTCGATTTTTAACACTGATGCATCGATGTGTAATTTAGTGTTGTAACTGGTCGCAGCGGAGCTAGTTTTAACTACTGTGTATATGCAGTTAGGAGTGTCCCCACAAAGGGTCACAAGATAAATGAGATGATTTATGCGGCAGGAAAGAAGAAATAACCAACTTCTGCTATGCAAATTTGTATTCATTTATTCATCTTTTCTCTAATCTTTTTTGTGAAATGTTGGATATTTTTCATCTCTTTGGGCATCAGAAAAGTTGTTTAAGTGATATCATCTGAGAAGTTTGACGGGACTGATGGAGCTGCTATAAATTCATCCAAAAATGTGACTCAACTCCACCCTGCTTCTTTTGTAAGGAGTCACAAGCCAGAAAGGTTGGGAACCACTAGTTGAATCTTTGACAGTGCATTGTATTTTATAATCTTATTACATGGTTGTTTTGTTTGTTTGTTAAGTAACTATAGCTGTCGGATAAATGTAGTGGAGTAGAAAGTACTTATTATTTCCCTCTGAAATGTTGTGGAGTTGAAGTATAAAGTTGCAAAAAATGGAAATACTCAAGTACCTCAAAACGGAACTTAAGTACGGACGGACGGTACCTGAGTGGATGTACTTAGTTACTTTCCACTGCTGCTGTCCTGCCAGACACGATAACATAAAATAAAATGATGTCATGTCTGAAAATGTGCAGACACAATTCAAAGTATTTTATAACTTTTACCACTTTTACCTTTTCCTGTAACTTTAAGAAACGGTCATCACTCTGCAGGGAAAGTTTTAAACAAACAACTTTATAGAAATAATCATCCCAAACAACTCTTTGAGATCTTTTCAGAGCAGATACCTGGAGTTTGATTGTCAAGTCCTCTGTGTATTACATTTGGTTGTTAAATCCAGCGTGCTTCACTTCACTGTATCAAGGGTTAGTTGCATGAATTTGAATGTCTTTGATGTGCCTTTAGTCTTGATTAATTCAAATTCCTGCATGAGGGCAGAGCGTTTAACAAGAGGAAATACAGCAGCAGGGCTTGTGCCGGCAGAGAAATGTACATTTCTGGAATACTCATCATCAAGCACTTACAATAACCTGTGATAACCTGTGATCCACTGCTTTTCGCAGAGGGCCTGTGTGTTTAACATGTCGCTCACAGATACAATTTGCAGACAAAACTTCAGAGTGAAGAAAAGCAAGTGATCCAAGTGAACATAATGACAGAGCTGTTGATGGACATTGGCATATTCATATTATATTATAGTTATGTCAAGAGGAGGGGAAAATGGTCTATGGCACGCTGAAGTTAAATATGCACATTTGTGATGAATACAGCTCTGGAAAATGGCATGAACAAGCTTCCACTTTACCTACTCCACTTTATACAGACTAAGACTTCAAACTTCTATTTTAAAATGTCGTTTTAAAGATTTTCATTGGAGTTTTTGTTTAGTCTCATTGGGGTCTGAAAGTGTAATAGTTTTCACTGATTCTTTTCTTAACGTGGGTGTTAATGGCACCCTTTGTAAATGGGATTAAGGACTGCAAATGCACTTGGCTTGATTTGACACCCAGCATGAGTTCATGATTTTTGGAATAAAAAAAACAAACAAACATAAAACCTGAATATTTTGTTTCGTATCTCTAAACTTATATATTACACCTTTTTAGATATTTAATAAACTCTTTATATCATGGAATTAAAAGCATCCAAAACTTTGAGTTGCAAGTCATGCTAAAGGGTTACTTAAAGGAATAGTTCATATTAACTTTCTTGTCAAGAGTTACATGAGAAGATCAATATTACTCTCATGTCTGTATGGTAAATATGCTACAGCCGGTTAGCTTATCTTAGCATAAAGACTGGAAGCAGGGGGAAACAGCTAGCCTGTCTTCCTCTAAGTCAATTTGTTATTAAGTAGTCTACACATACATCCATTTAAACTGGATACACTTTCAGAATAAACTCCTCACTTCCTGCTCCGTCTCTTCCAGGTGGACGTTTTGCTTCGGCAGAGCGTCAACCCCATCAGCCTTCCCTCTCTGTCGGCCATTGTGATCTTAAATGACACTGTCTTGTGGACCGGTAACTTTGGAAAAAGGAATGGCAGTGACCCACTCTCAGGACTCCCTAATGAGTACACAATTTACAGGTGAGTACTGCACTGAAAAATGTATGTATAAATTGTATGTTTCTATATTCCATTTTCCTATGATCACCAGGGCAGCAGCCAACATTTTACGTATACCAAAGTCATGAGTCAAAGCCCCTCACTGCCACCAATAATAATGCTAATAATTCAAATAATAAACTTTATTTATAAAGCACTTAAAAACATATTTACAAAGTGATTTATATGGGAAAATCAAGATAAATCAATTCAATAGAATCAGGCCACTAAAAGTAGAGAGAATGAAATATAAATTAAAATAATATGAAACAAGATAGGGTGAAATAAACAAACGGAACAGATTAAACATATTACATTACATTAATAAAAGGCTTTTAAAAAGATTTGAGGGTTTTAAGAATTGATTTAAAAGATGTTACTGATTCAAGATTGAATTGCAAGAATTAGAGAAAGTTTCTACAGTACTTGTCATGCGTCAGTTAGCTGTTCAATTATGTTTTCTGCAAGTCTTATTTACATGGAGCACTTCTAACACACTTAAATAACTCTCTCACAACGAGTCTCTACTTCCCTGTAGTTAGTATCATTGTTACATGGTTCTTTCCACTTAACTTTCTAGGGAACTATTCAGAGATAACAGACCTGCAAAGTGATACTGTTTTATTCCCCAACATGAAGGTTTATATGCTGTTTCTGCCTTTTCCAAGAATAACATTCAGGTGTATTAATACTGAATTATGTTTAATTTCATTTTAGCTGTTTGTCTAAAAATACTGGAATCAAATTTTTAAAAACAAAAAACGTTTTTGATCGCTCATCAAACACTCTGACTCTCAGTAAAGTCTCTTTAGGTAGTCATCTTTACCACAATTGTTATCAATGCTCTTTCTCACTAACCAGTTTTTCTTTTATTGATTCTGTTGCTGCAGTCTGAAACATAAAACACATTGCTTCCATCCTGTGCTGCAGAGGAAGCAATGTGTTTTCATTATAGGATAAATACATCACCTTAATTCATTGTAATGGGCACATAACTCTGGAGATGAGTAATATTCATATCCAGTGTCCAGTACACATATGCGCAGTAGCTCCTGACTTTGATGTGAAATTGATGTTGCAGCATGATGGTGATCATGTTAACCCCTGGATGCCTGATGATTACTCTAAAAAGGATAAAGAAACTACTCAGAGTGTGTTACAGCGCAGGGAAGCTACATAAAACCAGTTGGAAATGGCAGTTAAAGTTATTTATTGTAAGAACAGATGTTTTGATAAAACTAAATTTAGATACATATAATAATGAATACTATAATAAACAGAAGATGCGAGCTACAGTGGATTTTAGAGGATCTACATTTCTATCTAAAACTAAGAAAAATGGAAAATAAAAATTCAGCTGAGTGAGCTGCTTTGCTCTTAACCTCTCCAAAATAAAAATGAAAAAAACAAACGAAAAAAAAACAAGAAGGCAAACACCCCTACTCCCCTGTGTGTCTACGCAATAGGTTTCTGTGTGTTAAAGTAAAAAGCATTTATGTGAAAATTAGTATGAAAAGCTAAACCTGGCCCAGTCCCATGGAAGATAGGTAGTGCCTCAGAATCCCACTTCACATAGTCCAGTGCAATCAATAGACATAAAACAAGATGCTGCTCACACAAAATTAAAGCCGATGCCAGTGACAGTAAAGTGGGTGTTTAAGAGCTATGCTAGTGGCGTCATAGGTACCCCAGGATTGAAGAGTCGGACTGGGCACTCTTCGAGTCACGTGTGTTAGGTGGTAGTAGGGGCATTAGGCCAAAAACGGATGTGGAACCTCACAGCGATGTTTGCATACATGAAAACAAGAGTCTATAGTCATGCTAGCGGCTCTGTGAGGCTGTACTTAGGCACAGCAATGCTTTGAGCTAAATGCTAACGTCAGCATGCTAACATGCTCACAGTGACAATGCTCACATGCGGATGTTTAGCAGGTATTATGTTTACCTTGTTAACCATCTCAGTTCAGCGTGTTAGCATGCTAACATTTGCTAATTAGCACTAAACACAAAGTACCGCTGAGGCTGTTGGGAAGGCAATTAAACAGATATTCGGTCGTAAACCAAAGTATTGGACAAATGAAAAATTAAACACCAAAGTGATTGCAATTCATCCTGAGGGGGGACATGAATGTGTTTACCAAATTTCGTGACAATCCAGCAATTGACCAGAGCCTACATTTACACTCACATTATGTACAGTATACGACCCCAAAACATCTGAAGCCAAACAAAACATATACTTATAATAAGCGTCTCCTACACTTTGTGCACTTTAGTATGCATTTTACGTGGGTACATAAAGATTTATTGAGTTCTTTCAGACTTACTGTACTGTAAGTGCTCTGACTCATTCCCAGCTGCTCCTGAAAGGGCTCCATTTAAGTACTTTTTCTACAATTATATATCGTTTCTCCCTAGTCGATGTTACATTTATGAGCTTTCAACATGAGCGCCCTTTTCGAAATCAAAGCACAGCACACTGTGAGGACTACATTACAAAATTCAAAAATAAGTTGTGTGATTTGAAAACGTCTTGGCTTACAACCACCTGTGAGCACTGAGAATTAGTATGCATTTGCTGTTTTATTTATTTTCTTTAATGAATATCAACTTGACTTTGTTTTTCAGTCATGTTTTCATCAGAGATGGATTTGATTGGTAGAATTCACTTTACAGAACATCTTTACATCTTTTTAACATCTACCCCTTCAATGGGGATCTTGATTTGGATCATAGTAATTTGTAGTATTGTAGATACTTTTATTAGGACCAGAGTGGACGTTCAGTGACGTCACAGACCACATATGTCGGAGTACATTTGAAGTTCTGGCTTATTTATATCAAAGAATTAGTAGCAGAGATACCAACAGTAATTGGTAGCCTACCAAATCACAAACTTCACAAACAAAAAAAAATGTTGAATATAAAACCCTTGAAAATCTTCAAAAATAAAACCCAAATCTTAGAAAACAAGTATTAATTACCTTTCTATATAATCAATAAATTCAAAATCCACAGCCTGGTAAATAAGTCATTTTTTTAAAGGAATAGTTTAACATTTTTGGAACTACTCATTCGCTTTTCTGAAATTTTATTGTCATAGTGAGGTTGCCAGGCAACCAGCAAAGACACCAGGAAGTACCTGACCCTGGTCAAGAAATAGTCCGGCACATAACCCTCCATAAAACCACAGCTTGTCGTTTTTACACGCTTTGTTTTTGTACGTATTAAACAAACGAGGAATGAGCTTTAGAAGTGTTGGTAAGTGGATTTTGTGATCTTCGAACAGAGCCAGGCTAGCTGTTTCCCCCTGTTTTCAGTCTTTATGCTAAGCTAGGCTAACCGGCTACTGGCTGCAGCTCCATATTTACCGTACGGACATGAGAGTGGTATCAATCTTCTCATCTAACTCTCAGCAGAAAAAGCAAATAAGTATATTTCCCATAATGTCAAACTATTCAAACAGTCAAATATGAGTCTCACTCTGTATTGCAGCAAAATACTGAAGAATAATCAATCCTGCCATGATTCAGATATATAAATCAAGTTAGCAAGTTACAATTTTGCATGTTGCTTCTGGATAAAATCTATAATGACCAAACTAACAATACATTTATTTTGGCTCAATATATATAGTTGTTTTTTACTTCTATTCAACCAGACAAGTCCATTACGAGGAATTCTTATTAAGTAACTGCCAGGCAGAAGGCAAACGTGATGTTAATGGTGACGGAAAGTAAAAAGAAAAACAAAGCAGGGAGGCAAGACTCGATAGTAAGAGTTTGCAGTAAACAAAAACTGTGCCTACAATAAAGACACTCATGAAGTATTTTCTGTCAGGTTAAAAAACAATCGCATTGCTCTGTTATCTGTCTTTCAGAATTGCCAGCCTATCCAAAATCTTCCCGACACTGATGCTGTACAAACTGTGGGAGGATGGGAAGATCGGCTCCCTAGATGACCCTCTGGAGAAATACGTGGAGAACTTCACCATCAAAAACCCTCTGGGGAAGTCGCGAGACTCGGAGCTGAAATATGTGACAGATGGCCTGATATTTCTGGACAGCGGGGAGGTTCAGATCCGCTCCTCCTCGGTCACCCTGCGCAGGATGGCCAGCCAGCTCTCAGGTACATACACAGGATTAAACAGAGCAACCTGAAATTTAACTGAACTGCTGTGATATGATACAAGGCCTGGAGATCTAATCACATGCAGTATGTCCATTAGGTCTTACATTTCATAGGTGCATAGTTTTGTGTGAAAATGCATCTTTTCTATGAGCCAAAATCAAAACGTGGGGCTACATTTGAAAAACTGTAGATGTGTTTGTTTTTATTATTATTATTATTATTATTATTATTATGGTGCTGGATATGGACACATCTAAACCCACAGGAGCTGACCTGTTGAAACGTGACACTTAAACCACTGAGGTACTTTAAACGACAAAAAGATGAAAAATTAATATTCTAGTTTGTATTTAGAGATTGCAATGGAGAATTAAACATTTAGTATCTGAGCTGTTCAGATACATCATCTTGCTGGAGTCTGTCAACAGTTGCATCCATATATTGATAGAGCAAAAGAGTTGCTATGGTCATGCATGAAGAGGCACCTGTTTATCTGAGGAAACTTTTCAATTTTTAATACTTCACTCTGTGCAGTGAATTCAAATAAAGATGAGAGAAACGGCTGAGGCAAGAAGAATCATGAATCTTTAAACATCCTGCCCTGTCTCAGTTTATCATCGAGGTATCGAGGCTGAACATAATAATCATGTTCAGAGGACTCTGAATTTGTCACACAAGCACTGTTACGTACGAAGTGAAAAGAAATAACGATCAGACTGAAATAAAATGTGAAGAGATATTTCTTTGAGCAGGATAGAAAGAAGAGGAAGGAGAAACGTCTTGTGCATACAAATACAATTCATCTGTTATATTTGCTGTTTTTATTTACTAATTTTAGTTTTTTATTTAACTCTGTTTTACTGTGTGCTGATCCAGGCCTACCCAGGAGACTCCGGGCCACAAATCTGCTTTGGAAAGGAAAAACACAATCTGCAATCAATCTGCTACAAGATGATGTCCTTGTCGCAGACCCAGGCACCAAGTAAGATTTGTTATGCTGTGTTGATTTCAGTATTTCGATATGTCCATTTTTATTGTGCAAACTGGACTTACTGGCCCAGATTTAATACAGCTAGGAGTACAGTTCAAAAGTGTCTACTCCAAGATATTGTGGTAGAAAAAACCCCAAAGATGGGCCAGATGTCTTCAGGATTTTCACCACACTATAAGTACACTTCAATACTCAAAAATAATTCAACTGAGTCAAAAGAGTTCAAATATGAATAGAGTTTACTGACAAATCAACAAGTACAGCAAACCCGAGTTAGTTCATGGAGCAACCAACAGTCAAGCATACAAGCACACACAAACCCGAGTCAGTCCATGAAGTAACTGACAATCCAACGCACAAATCTTCTTTTATAGCCATTTCAACCTCCTTCTGTGGGCTCAAAGTTGTATAACCACCTGCTGACCTTGGCCTAATTTCTGTGATGTTTTCAATCTTGTTCTGAGCCAGGCACCACGGTTTCCTCCCTTTTTTTGTATCAACTGAGGAACTGCTTGTTTTCACTCAAGGACTCTTTCCCACTGTCCTCAATACTCCTCTGTCTGATATACTCTAACCTCCAACTGTCAGCTGCTGCACTTAATTAAGAATGCAAGACTTCTATGATTAAGCCCACATCCAACAACACATGACTACATCATGATTATGACTGAACCTGACTTTACCTGACAACCTAACCATTATCAATATGACTGACTTTGATTGACTTATACATAATACTGTAATATTGATTATGACCTCTCTGACCTTACCCTGCAATGATTCAATACTGATTCACCATTATACATCAATATTATACCACATTGGGTGAATACAATTTCCCACATAATTTTAGGCAAAATCTTATTGTTTTTTCCTGAACTTGAAGGAAAGACACTGTGTTTCACTGTTAAAAATATTACACTTAGTGTGATGTTGAAAAGAAAAGAATGTTTCATCTTTAACTTCATGCCTTTTGGTGATCAGTTCATCTTCTACTCACTTAAGTATTCACAGTAACAGAAATTTTGACCAGGGGTGCCCAAACATTTGCATGCCACTGTAAAACCATCACTGTCACACCACAAGGACAACACTGATGAAACTTCTTGATACAAATTTGTCCAAGGAGGGCCTTAATCATTTGGTGACAACAACATACAGTATGTCGTTTAATTGTTGTCTGTTTAAAGCAATAGTTTGACATTTTGGGAAATATGTTAAATCACTTTCTTGTCAAGAGTTAGATGAGAAGATTAATAGCATGGCATCATGTCTGCATGTTAAATATGAAGCTACAGCCAGTAACTTAGCCGGTAACAGGGGAAAACAGCTAGCCTGGCTCTGTCCGAAGATCACAAAATCTACCAGAACCTTTAAAGTTTGCTAATTAACTATTTAAATCTTGTTTGTTTAATCCGTACATGAGCTGTAAAAATGTTGTGGTTTTACAGAGGGGTAATGTGTATTTCTTAGCTGGAAGCAGTGACATGTTGCGTGTTAATTAGTGAGCTTTAGAGATGTAGAGGTAGGCAGATTTATTAACCTATGGACAGAACCAGGCTAGCTGTCTCCCCCTGTTTCCAGTCTTTGTGCTAAGCTAAGCTAAGATGACTGTTGCCAGTGGCGTCATATTTATCCTACAAATAGAAGAGTGGTATCGACCTTCTCATTTAACTCTCAACAAGAAAGCTAAGCATATTTCCCAAAATACTGATCTATTGCTTCAAGATTGGTGACGAGTTTCAACAAATTGTTTCTTTCTCTTATTTTTTGCATGAACAACCAGATTTCTGAGACACTCTCTGTCTCTTTGACTTGCTTTCTTCCAGATGTCACTACAGCAACCTCGCCTTCTCGCTGCTGGCTCATGTGATGGCCGAGCGAGTGGTCGCCGTTGACTACCAGCGGTGGATCACAGACAACATCCTGGATCGGCTGGGGATGGAGGACACCGGCTTCGACATCACCCCGGGGCTCCAGAGCCAGATGGCTGTGGGAGTGTACTCCAACGGAAAACCAGCCCCACTCTATGACCTCGGGTGGTACCGGCCCTCGGGTCAGATGTTCTCCACGGCCGCAGACTTGGCCAAGCTCGCCATGATGCTGCTGGGCGCTTATCACCGCAAGCTGCTGGAGCCAGACTCGTTGAAGATCATGCTGACCCCGCTCTTCAGGTGCGATAAGAACTACTTTGCCAACCGTACTGGGACGCCTTGGGAGGTGAATGAGCTGATGGGCTACGAGATGGTGCGTAAAGATGGCGATCTGGACGGCTACTCTGCCACCTTCTCCCTGGTGCCCAGACTGAAGCTCGGTCTGGTGGTGCTAATGGCTGGCAGCCGGTCTCAGAACCAGGATGTGGTCACCAAGGCCTACAACCACATCATCCCAGCCATAGAAAAAGCCTTCAGGGAGGCCAAGAAGGTCCTCATTGCTCCCCCAAACCCAGAACCTTACATCGGCTTTTTCACCTACAGCAACATCACCTTCTACGAGATCAAAGTCGGGCCGGATGGAGTTCTGATCATGCAACAGTTTGGGCCTCAGATTGAAGAGTTGATCCCAGAGAAGTACAGGACAATAAAGCTCAACTACCTGGTTGACCGGGTGTTCAGAGTGGTTTTTGAAAAAGAGTACCCTTGTGTTTTGCGAGTTGGCACGGCCTCAGTGTCCCTGGAAGCCCAAGATGGCCAATTATTTAACTTCTACACGTTTGACAAGCGGGGTTTGTCCCCTGGTTTTGACGCACCAGGACTGAACACGTATAATGTGGTCAGAATAGCCCGCAGGCCATCCTTCTCGAGTTGAACTGCAGCAATGCTGCAGCCTAAAGACAAATGGTGTGTCCTCGGGATATGTGAGGGACTGTAAACAAAAAGGAGGCTGTGAATATTGAAAGACCAGATGAAAAAGTTGGGGTCATTTTGGCAGTCAAAGATAGGATTGTGCTCTTGATTTACAGAGAGCACCAAGAGGGACGGCAATATGTATAATGTCTTGCACAGAAAATGAATTAATTTATCTGCTGAATGATGTATATGACTGTCCTCCTTACACTGGTCCTTCATTATGTCTCCCAACTGAACATTCACATTATGGTGATACAGTGCTTGTGTGCTTGTTTCCTGCTTTCATTTAAGCCGCTCTTATATTGTCTTGGTCTCTTCTGTCCTGGAGCTTTCATGAGAGAGAACAGCCGAACACTGGCTCACATCAAACACCTGTTGTGGTCATTTGCATGAATATTTACATACATTTCATTTTAAATTCTTGGACCATGACTGCAGTTCCACAAGATCGTCGGCTCTTACATTTTTATCCTCCTTTGGTGAAGGGGAAAAAATGATTTGATTACTTTGTGTAATTGTGAACTATGCTTGTGGTAGGTAAAAATTGCCATGGCAATGACATGCCACGGGTACTGAACTGCTGATTTAATGTCAACAATCATGCACTTACATGTGACTAAGATGCAAAACATTTTGGCTCCCCAATAAGAAGCAATTAAGGACAGAGAGGCTTTTGGTTGCCTGTGTGACTCTTTGCTGTTTAATCCCTAAAAATGGACTCCAATGTCCCGACCTCTAACACCAATATGAATAATACACTGCCCTGACTGCTGCAGGAAAATGACAGATTCAAGTGTACAAAAATAACCTTCATAAGGCAAAGGCTGATGTTTTTCCTTTTATATTAGATTGTGTCTGGAAGCGTGATGGAAATGGAATAGATATTGAAAATGTCGGCTAGTCTTGAAGCATCAGGTGCAACAAGTGATACTGATGGAATATGAATGCAATGCACTGTATCGACTTTATCCGGCTAGGGATTAAATTTTGAAACTGGCATTCAACTATGCAATGTATTGCCCACAGATTAAAAGCTCATTCTGATGAATCATTGGGGGGAAAAAAATAATTAACAAAACTGTACCAACATGCAAATTATACCATGTGTTGATTCTCTGCTATTGCTGAGGCTTGTTATTGTGGGTAAGATGTCAAATGAGGCTCATGCAGCCTTCAGAAAAGCAACAATCACACAATGCAATCACGATGATGAATTTCACTCTTCAGCATTATGCTACATTCATATTTCAGTCATCAAAGTAACAAAACATTAAACGTAACCAGGCATTATAGGTCAATTTATTTGTGTAGCTGTAAAATTAGGCATTGCACAATAGCCATAATCAGTTTTCATATTTGCCACCACAGTGAACAAGAGCTTACCAATCAGTCAAATCATGTACATGATGGCTGGCCGTGCAACCAGAGACAAAACAAGATTAGGGAAAAAAAGCTCACAGTAAAGCATTACATTCTTTGTTCACAGGTTCCACTGAAACACAGAGAAATATTTGACCTGTTTCTGCTGCCCAGCAACAACACACACACAATTTTCCAAATAAGAAAAAAAAAAAAACAATCAAGTACAACATGTTATCGTTCAGCTCAGATTTGATTGTCCCACTTCCCCTCTGGATTCACCCTCTAAGGCATACAGCAGTCACAGAATAAGACAGCAGGTGGAATATGCAGGCACTGTTGAACAATATTATCCATAGTAACAAACAAACAAATCAAATCAAAGTTCACGTACAACCTCTTTAATGACATGTAATACATTTACAGGAACAAGGAACAATTCGACATGGTCTTCACTTCCATGGCGAGAGTTAGATGAGAAGATGTCCACTCTCAAAAATGATAAATGTTTTATACACTTTGGTTTTTGTACGGATTAAACAAACAAGATATCATGTGTTGATTAATGTGTTCATTTGTGAGATTTAAAGGTGCTGGTAGGTGGATTGTGTTACCTTTGGACAGAGCCAGGCTAGCTGTTTCCCCCTGTTTCCAGTCTTTATGCTAAGCTAAGCTAACCATCTCCTGGCGGTAGCTTCATATTTAACAGAAACAAGAGTGGTATCGATCTTCTCATCTATCGCTCGTCAAGAAAGCGTATAAGCGCATTTCCCAAAATGTCAAACTACTCATTTAAAGTGGTTTCTGCTGCGTTAGCTGCTTGATAGCTTATTCAAATCAAATCTCAGTTAGAACACAGAGGTCTTGCAGGTCGTCTCTTTACATGCACATGTGAGGATCTCAGTGTCCATGCTCAGGGTCACGTTAGGAGACAGCAAAGATATGAAAGCACTGGAGTCCTTACCCTCAGCATGAGCTCTGGAGCTTGAGACAGAGGGATCCAGTAAAATCTTAGGGAATGGCGGCGAGTCTCTGACAGAGCTGTTGTCCTCCGTGCGGGAGCACATGAGTTCTCGGAAACACTCCCTGAAGCGTGTGGAGAGCAGGCTGTAAATGATAGGGTTGACCGCCGAGCTAAGGTAGAAGAAGACACCCGACAGGATATGGACGTACTGATAAATGTTGTGCATCAAATCGGTCCACTGGCTGATGGAACTCCACAGGAGCCGCTCGATGTGGAAGGGCGCCCAGCAGACTCCAAACACCGCCACCACGATCGCTAGGGGATCAGGCCAGAGAGAGTGAGGCTGTTTAAAAAGGTATTTTGTTGCTGCAGGTTAAACACTTTGCTTTGTTGCTGCTTTTTTTTTTTTTTTAATTTGTATTTTTGATGCCATTGTTACCCTTACTGGGAAGATCAAATTAGACAGAAAAGGGACTGAGTGGAAAGACAAGATGCTAAAACATGCTAAAACACATCACCCTACACTGGACACACGTGGAGACCCAGACCACTTATTTACTAACGCCCTGTTTTTGGTAGTTTACCTCTGCAGTTAAAAATAGACTATGTAATTTTTAAAGGAAGAAATAAAACATTTTCCTCTCACAAATGACGAGATAATAGGGAATAAAACACACCATTATTCACTTTTGCTACTACAGACCTACTTGGACTGGTATCACCTGTAGCTTACGGTGGCTAATATTTGCTAATGTTAGCAAACTTTAGATCCATATTGCTGTGTAATGGACATTATTAAGTCAGTTCACTGTAGAGCTGCAAAAATTATTCTATTAATCAATTCTCCAGAAAACGTATTTTTATAAATTATTAAACTATTTTGATAATCGGTTAATCGTTTTTATCGTTAGTTAATCGTTAGCCATTTTTAAAGCAAAAATGCCAAGTATTTCCAAATTGTCAAATGTGAGGATTTGATGCTTTTCTTTGTCAAATATGTAAGTAAACTGAATATCTTTGGGTGTTGGACTGTTAATCAAATAAAACAAGTAATTTGAACACATCTCCTTGGGCTGTGTGGAATTACAACGTTTTTCACTATCTTGTGACAAACTGATGAATAAATTAATCGAGAAAATAATAGCTAAATAGTGATGTCTCTGAAGCAACTGGCTCAAGAGAATCTTGTAATGGCGGAAACACTTCCACGAAGTCACACAGGTGTATAAAGTCTTTAAAAACGTTAGGATTTTAATGGTAATTTTGCTCATAGTCATTTGTAAATGTGCTACTCTGAGCAGCAGATGCTCAACATCACTTGGTGATAAAGCACTCTTACGTTCTTCTCCTAATAATCCATGCATAATGCTCTCAGGGTGCTCTCACTGGAGGAGGTGCAGCAGACGCAGGCTGTTGGGCTGCTGGACATATGGCATCGACAAGATAACACACACAGCTTTGTTGGACGCTTGGTAGAACATCACAGCGGCAAGATATTTATAAATGTGAGAGTTGCAAACATTTGACACTTAGTTTCTCTCTTTTCCCAACAAAAGAGTTTGTGTGTGAGATTTGTCTGTTCACTTTTTCCCTTTCAGTAAAGCTTAAAGGTTGGAAGAATCATCTTGTTCCATCTTGTTCATTGAAGCTATTATGATGTTTACACTGAGTGAAATATTCAAACCCAGGACTCCATGTTTTTATAGCTGCACAATGGCATCAAATGGAAATGCAAATATTCCAGATGACTTGAGCATTATTTTATACACATTTCCACAAAATTGGTATTTTTGGAAACTTTGGGATATTCGCTTGAACTTAAATACAGTTCTGTTGGTTTGAACTAATTTTGACTGCACAGCATGAGTTTGTACTGACTGACCTACACTAACAGGTAAGTGACATTTAAGGGGAGAACGCTAATATAAGAAGGGAGACAAAATGCTACACATTGGTAAAAACTTGGCATCATAACTTTCATCTCTCAGTACTTATAGATAATTCTATTCTTTGAAACATACCTGTTTCAAGTAAAAGGTCTTAAAGCATCCAAAATCTGGTTTCAAATCTCGGGTATTTCTCTATAACATTACATTTTTGTGACTAAGTGAGCAACATTAACAGATAAGAGAAAACAGGACAAAGAGTCCACAGTCATGCTAGCAGCTTTGTAATGCTAACATGCTGATGACCTGATGATGGCGCTAGAGGAAAAGTTAGCGGTTCACCAAAGTCAGTAGGATTCATCCTCTGGGAACCATGAATGCCTGTTAAAAATTTAATGGCGAGATCCATCCAATAGTTGTCCAAAATGGTGGACTGACTGGCCGACATTGCCATCCAAAGAACCATGCCACTAGAATGGCGAAAAACATCCTTATAAATATAAATTCATGATATTTTAACACTCAGGAACTCAAAATCAGCATCATCAGGACTGGCAACATAAACTAACAGCTGTCATCAGATTCTGATTTTGATTTCTTTATTGCTAAATTATGATTGGCTGTAAAAATACCTGACATCTCTCCTGTGGAAATACCAATAATACTCTAACCTTTATTAGGTTTATGTGGAACTCCATCACTAATTCAGAAAATAGGCCTTTCAGATGACTTCAACACCAGCTATTGTTTTGTTACACGTGGTGGAAGAATACATGAAATCTCATCAAGCACCAAAGCTTACAAGATGTGAAACAAAAAGATGGCCTTCAGAATACAAATGATCCATACAAAGAATTGACAATCTTCTGACATTATTTGCGATGTGTTTTCCTTGTTTTGTCTTTGCGAACATGTCTTGGCATTGAAAACACAGATTAGAGGGGATGTGCTTTCAAATCTTAGCAGCCTTTTGCAGTAATTCATGTTTTATGAGTAGAGACAGAGAGAAAAAACAAAAATAACTCACAGAGCATCTTGTTGACCTGTCTCCTGCGCCCGTCCACACTGATCTTCCTTCGAGTGTTACAGTTATTTCCGAGGTTCCCGCTGGGCTGCCGCCTTTCTCTTCCCAAATGAAGACCCATCACCAGGTACAGCACGCTAATCACCATCATGGGCACGAAATAGAAGCACACAGTGGTGATCTGCATGACCATGTTATAGATCCACAGGGGTTTCAGCACAGTGCATATGGCCGAGTCCTCCATCCTCTCTGGCAGGTAGAAGATGCCGTGCAGTGAGGTGTTGGGGATGGCACAGATCATCGACACCACCCACACGACAGTGATGACCCGCTTGGCGTGCTGGTTAGTCGACAGGTACCGCGTTTTGAGCGGGTGCAACACAGCTATATACCTCTCCACGCTCAGAGCTGTGACGTTGAGGATTGAGGCGAAGCAGACCGTCTCGAAGAGGAAGGTCTTGAAGTAGCAGCCACCCTCACCAAAGGGGAACGGGTAGTTCTGCCACAGGTCGTAAATCTCCAGGGGCATCCCGAACAAAAGCACGAGAAGGTCCGACACAGCCAGGCTCACCAGGTAGAGGTTGGTGGGGTTTCGCATCTTCTTGTGCTTTGCTATCACCACACACGTGAGCAGATTTCCAGACAAGCCGGTGAGGAAGATGACAAGGTAAACACTGGTCACATGGAGGAAGAAGGGCGATCGTTTTGGACCCAGGATTTCAAAGAGGTTGACTTCAGTGAACGGGTCGCTGGTGTAATTCCCAGTGGCGTTTAGTGGCATGCTGGTGTTGTGAAACAGTTTGGATACGTTAGAAGGGGAGCCCTGCAGAGAGAGCTCCATTTCAGAGAGGAAAAGTGGAGGAACAACAGGAGATGTCAACACATCCTGCTCTGATTTCTGGGGGGGTTTCAACACTGGGGGCCTGATACAGAAAGAAAAATAGAAAGATGAAAAGAGGGTTTCATTTGATTAACGGCTCTGTGATGATTTCTATTGGGGTCCAACTTCAGTTTAACATTTATTTATCTTGTTTCATAAATCACACTTTTCAACTGAAATTCAGTGATTCACATATTCCCAGAACATGCGACCTAATTATGTCTTAACTAAAGGCTTTAAAAGATTTAGATTTTACACTGCCACGCTTAAAATGGAGGATATTTTGAATAAAACTAGTGTGATATTTAAATACATATCACTAGGGTTGCAACTAAACATTCATTTTATTATTGATTAATCTGCCAATTATTTTCTTGATTAATTGTTTTGTCCATAAAATGTCAGAAAATAGGGGAAGATGCCCATTATAATTTCACATTCATGCCAAGGCGGCATCTTCATACTCCTAGTTTTATCTGACCATCAATCCAAAACCCGAAGATATGATATTTACAACAATATGTGAGTCAGAAAAGCAGCAAATCTTCATATTTGAGAAGTTGAAATAAGATAATATTTGGCACAGCGATTCATCGAAAATAGTCGCCAATCACTTTTCTGTTTATCTACTAATTGATTAATGGTTTCAGCTCCACATGACTGTGATGATTAAATGTGGCATCTTAAAGGTCGAACACAACAACAACAAGAAATGCTTCATTTTTGAGGGGGATGAGCACCAGCAGGAAATATAGGAGCCGAGCATTTTCAGGGCTTAAACATGTTCCTCATGATGTCAGAACCACCTGGTGCAGAAATGCATTACTCATGAATCAAAACACACTTTGAATGTGTTTATTTAGCATGTATGCTATGCACAGATTGATTTAATTATACTTTTATTTTTACTAAATACTATTAGTAGAAACTATTCTCTGTGAGCTAAAGTATGCAGTTCTGCAGACCTCACAGCACATAAGGAGACTCCAGACTGCTGCAATAAAGAATTGAGTCCTGATTTTGTCTAAATTTCCATTTTAGCTTCAGCACACCTTGAGGACAAAAGACATTTTCTGTTGGTCATGGATGATGAAGAAACAAATAAGTGGGGGGAAGAAAACCCATTAGTCTCACATTGAATTGGCAGATTCCCTCTGTGGGTTGAGGAATATTGCGTTTACTGCCACACTAATGTGGTTCAAGTCATTCTCATCTATTAGGATAATTGTCATTATACACACACTGCATTGATAGATGCTAATGAGCTCTTCTAGAAGGTTAATTATATTGCCAGATCTTGTGCATCACCCTGTAAATCCAAGGCTATGTGACTTATTAACCTTGAAGACAGTTCAACATAATGTTTCTCCAATATTGCAATCGGGAATTATAACCTGTCTGTGATCTAACAGTCAGATTTAATGCCATTTTGATCGGTATCTTTAAAAAAAATGTAATATTATCGTTATTATTTTATTTTGATGAATTTAAGGTTGATTAAATGTCAGTTGTGCTTTGTCAAATAAGATAACATAAAGCTTTATTTATGATTAAATAGTAGAGCAAACAAATAAACACAATAGAAATCCAAACAGCAATAATAATAAAAATAAAAAATAAGAAATTGTGCAAATATAGGCTACAGATAATAGTGAAATATACTTTAAATATAAATATATATACTTAGAAGCATCAGTCAGAAAGCATATAAAGATGTAAATACAACAATAATATGCAGAATATTTTAAACTTGATATCACACTGGTAGCCTGTAACTTTTGTTAAAAAATATTTACAGTAGAAATAAACCTCACCTTGACGCTGCTGGTCTGCAACCCGCTTCTTATAACGCGCTCTCTGTGTGGTCATGATCGGGAAACAATTAGCACAGATGAGGCGAACAATTAAAAAAAACCAGTGAATGCAAAAGTTATTGGACGCGCTACGGAGGAGAGGAGGCAGACGGAGGGTGCACTGAGGAGGATGGTAACTGCGCTGCAGACAGAGATGAAACTGGTGAGATGCAAAGAAGAGGTGTGAGAGAGAGAGAGAGAGAGAGAGAGAGAGAGAGAGAGAGAGATGCATTTGCCTAATTCAGGCTTTGAAAGGTTTCAATCAGCCAGAGCAGCAGCATAAGCTTTGTCATTCAATAACGTTCAACAACAAAATACACAAATACAACACATACATCAAAAGTGTTGCAGCTAATTAAACTAATTACATGTGTCTACATGAATATTGTAACACCACTGTATGAGTCTTTTTTTTTTTTTAAGTCATGATGAATGCTGTTGTGTACCATGGAAACATTAGGGACTGTACACAAATTATTAGGGGGGGACGGGGAGTCAGAAAAGGGGGGAGGGCTATATTTTTAATTTTGCTCAAGGCAGAGTAGTCTATATTTCTTGGGAGCGCAGGCGAGGGTGTTTTTCCTCATCCCAGAATAATCAGTTTTTAAAATTAATTTTGGGGCAAAACATATCGTGGCGTGCAAGTCCATCAGCGTGTAACCGTTTAGCAGCTCTTTATACAAAAATACAGAGTGGTTGTATTTGCACTCTTCTGTTATGTTTGCCATAAATATATTATTTTGAGGTATTTGGAGGACCCTAAGAACTTATTAATGCTGTTGAGGGCCTTGCTTTTTTATAAAATAAAGTGATTCAGCCTCATGCTAGCAATTTTCACCCCTTAACCCTTTAACACTTGATTAAGCTGTTTGATTACAGTGGTTATAGTGTGATTTTTGATTGTTTTGTTTGTGTTTATAATTTGTGATTTTGGGCTATATGAATAAAATTGACTTGACTTCATGCTCATGTGTTACCCTGCAGGCACGGCTGGATTAACCATGTACCATGCATTGAAGCAGTTCCCTTTAATGCAATTCCAATGTAAGTGATGGGGGACCAAATCCACAGTCCAAAAATGTTTATCTGAATAACTGTTTCGGTGTTCATACAGGCATCTATTGTTTTAAGATAGACTTGAAAAATAGTGAAGTTGACGCCAGTTGAAGCTGGAGTGTCTCGTCCTTCTGGCAGTGAGAGTAATTACACAAACGCTGTTGACGCGTGCTCATGACGTATGCCTTCAGGGGAGCTCCCTCAAATTTCCATGGTTTCAAGACAATAATCCATTATTTAGGTAGAGTAAATGTAATAGCTACATAGCCTACTCAACAAGTACGACATCCTTGTCTGCCGTCCGTCCCTTCTCTTCTTTGAGCGCTCTCCAATGAGGAAAAGCTACACCAATGGTTATCTGTTTTTGTCCTTGTCATTGATCGCTTTCTTTTTTTAAGCGTAATCCTTCCTCTGAACGGCACGTTTCTTTTTTATCTGCAGCATCAGATACTTCTTGTTACTTGTTAGGTTTTTCCTCCATACTCCTAGTTGCTGTGGCCTACTCCTCACTATGGTTGCTCCCTTCAGCTCTGGCAAACCAGAGCCATGTGAAGAGAACTATCTGAAGTCTGCTGTTTACAATCATGTGACGATTAAGCATTTTGAACTTCTGTTGATGCGATTCTCTCTCTACATGGCTCTGGTTTTACCGGTACACCAGCGCGGGAATGTTGCCACACACACCAGATTTAAAAACTCTAGTATGCTGCAAAATACAGAGAGATTTACCTGGAGGTGATAGGTTTAATCAGCAATGTGTGAACTCGTCTAGCAACAGCTTGAATGTAACAGATTCATTTATATGTAAAAGCACTCTAGTTTTAAGCCTAAAGCTTCTGTCGCCCCTGGAGTTTTGGGCGCCCAGGGCTGTTACCTGCTTCTCCCAACTGGTAACCAGCCACATGTAAGGACAAAGATTTTGAGCCAAAAAATCAAAAGTGCTGTTTTAGCTCCATCATTTTGAATGCCCTCCAGATATGCAGAGGGGCACCTTGACTAAATAATTAGCCTAAATATAGAAGAACACCCAGAATATTTTATGAAGGCTGCTCAAAAGAACTTTATTTCAACTTTTCTTCAGTGGAGACTGAGTTTCCGTGTCCTCTGGTAGAATTTATTGCACCCACATTAGTATGCAGATGTTTAGAAGCATGACAAGCGACAAGTGACTGTTGGCAACATCAAGTGAGTTTCACAATAAGTTTTCCAGAGTTGCATTTGAAAATTAAGCGTGTAGTATCGAAATTTCATACTACAGCAGCCTCCATTTAACAGAGGCTGCAAAACACTGTATGCCTTTTAGCAGCTAGTTTGCAAAGTCATTATAGGAAGAAGACAGGCATAACTGTAACGTAGCTGCAATTAAACCAAACAAACCATGATTAAAGCTGGTACTCGTTATGTTTTATAATTAATTAGATCTTAATAAACCCATCTGTCTCCTGGAGTTTTGTGCACAAGTGCTATGACTGGAGACTTCCTCCTCCTCATATGATGGTGAGAAATGTCGGTCAGGTTGTAATGGGCAATGTCGCTGAAGTCCTTTCTAAACAGAGCCGTCACAGAAGAGACAGATTTCACACCATGTTTGTGTATTTATGCATCAAAATGAAGCGTAAGCACAGCGGTATCACGCAGATTTAAATACTGTAATCAACAGAAGCATCAACTTTCCCTCCAACAACTATGTGAGCTGACTTGCATAGTTGTAGCTTATATAGCTCAACTTGGAGCGCCAAACTTGCAGTAGATGCTGTGTTACCTACTAAATGAAACATCAACTAATAAAAACTTGATATGACTGTCAACATAATTAAGTTTAACAAATTATTACATTTTTGTTGTCAGATGCTTTGAAAGTTGTAGGGCTTGGTATTGTTCAAAACCAAATACTGTATCTTAGTTTATATAAACCAATATATACAGTATATATAATAGGCTAATGATACAGCAGATAGATATTCTGCGATACAACGCACCATAATTAAAATGACTAGCTCACACCTGGTTAAAAGCATTTTGACGTTGTGAGTGACAACAGACTCTGCTCAACATGTTGGTGTGAAACGTGTGCACAGTGTTGAAATTATGGTGCATATAGCAATTTAAAATATGTCTGTCGGTGTTGAACGGAGAGCAGCTGCCTTTACTTGAACCACTACAGCTAATAGAAAAGGAGGAATAAGTGTACATTATGATGTATTAAAAAAAGTGTATGAAGAGTTACATTTATGGGATCACTAACAGTTAAAATTGTTTTTTGTTTTGTTTTGAAAGCCACAACTGAAGTGAAGGGTGATGTGATGCAACCCGGGAAGGCATTTCTCAATAAAAAACCAAAGCTGTGTTTGTGGAAAACGTGTACGTTTAAAACCAAATGAAATGTCCAGGAGTTGTAGAAGTAGATTTCAATCTGCTCTTTTGGGAAATTTGAACCACAGTGTGACGTAGTACACTCCTGCAGTACTGCGGCGTAACCTGCGGCTCTCAGCGGGCTGCTGTGACATTTTTTACCGACCACAGAGACGTTTGATTGTACCTGCTTTCTGGAAAACTTTTTTTTTTTTTAAAGAAGTTCAATTTGCAGTTTTACTTTTGTTCACAGCAAAAGAAGAGTTTCCCCGTAGTCCTCATCTTTTGTCTCATTAGGTAAATGTGGTAGAAAATGTACTTTTACAATAGCTGACCTGTATGTTGCCGACGACAGAATGAATATGACGTCAGTGAAAAACCTCCACAACCCATAATCGTGTATCCCGCACTGTCTGGCTGAAATCCATTCACACTGAGCCCTTGACCAATACAGTCTTGGATCTTTTGTCCTCTCTTTTTGATAGCAAAGGTTAAAAGCACAGTCACTATCAATTCAGAAGCGTCCATTCACATATAATAGATTAGACAGTTTTATTCTCAGCTTGGAATAAAATTTGACCACCATCACCCCAAAAGCAGACTGTGCACTAATCTGCTCTGTCAACATTTTGTGGTCCAAAATTGTGTAAATAGACTAACTGCTGCATTTCTGTGTGTATAATTATTCAGGCTGCGGCGTTATCCTGCTAAGAGCGAATGACCTACTTACTTCAAATCCATTCTCTCCTCAAAGACTATTACTTTTTTGAGTGATACGCAGGAAGTTGTGATTCTTATTAGTATTCAGTGCTGGTATGGTTCTCCCCATATTGTGTGTTGCATATATAACAGCTTTCTCATCCGTCTGTTTTCTGTGGATGAGAAAGCCCACCATAAAGATGCCCTTTTTTAATTCCTTAACAGCACCTGCTGTTTTTTATCAATTAGTTTAGTCATTGTCAGAAACCTCCCTTGAAGATATTTGCCTTGTTATATTTTTAATGTGGCTCTAAATTGTTTATTTCTCCTTTTAATTTACATAAATTAAGGATAATTAGGAGTATTAGTAACCCACTTAAAGCAGAGGAAACATTTTGTAATGCTGAATTTCTGCCATTTGTTGTGTAATCCTTAAAATCCCAGTCGAAAACAAATGTGGGATTTGGAAGAAAAGCCAAAGTATATTTATGGTGTTTGGCAGATGCTCTTCTCCAGATTGACTTAACAGCCCTGCTCAAAATTCATGATGAAGTCGACACCATCCAATCAAATGATGACTGACATTTGGTAGCGGCCAGATCACCCCAGTTATTAGCTGCCCATATGTGCAAGAGGCGCTGCAGGGACTCAACTTGTGTGCTGAATTAACAAGTTTGAACTCATTCTCTAGAACCGACTTCTACTTAATGAGTTCACAATATCAATACTTTCTTTACTGTAGAAAATGCAAGAGAAAGTGCTAAGTGCAAGTTAGTGTAAAATAGGGACTCTGCATACTGCAACCAACAGAATTTAGAAAGAGACAACAGAAGTCTCAGATAGCGAAGACAGGTGACATGGAAGTGGTTGAGCAGGTGTCTGCACTGCGAGGCCAGCAGAGCAAGGCTGGACCAACCAAACCAATCAAAGTGGGCAACTGCACCGTGGCCACAAAGACCCAGGAGCCCCCCAAATTATAATGAACATGGTAATATGCACAACATCAACTGACATAATAAAGGCCTGTAATAACTGATTTCTTTTGCTATTTGGGAGCAACAGAAACAAGCTGTGAACACAACACTGACTTATCATGACCTTTTATGGCGAATCTGGCCACCTGCAAATGTGATTCCAATAATCACTCTCTTTTTACCTTTGTTTTTGGTCTCCTGCAGCTCCTGAGGTAAATATCTGGCTCTTTAGCTGCTGAATGCTCCACTATATTCACCAGCTAGTCACTAACCTTGTCTGTCTGCCGTCAGCAGGTAGTGTACAGCTGTTTTTTTAGAGCTTTTTTTATGACAAAAATGATAAAAAGCTGTCTGCTATGGCCGAAAATGGCACTATGAGAGCAGTGTGAGTTAACCAAAACGGTTCAATTGGATGAATCTGTAAAGTTCAATAAAGCTGAAGGGGATCTGCAGAGTGTGGTGATTATTATCTGAATGTTCATCATTATAAGTGACCCATTTCACATACAAGTAGTCATGAGAGTCATTGTTAATCTAAAAATACTGATTTTAGCCACTTAAGGTCGGTCCTGCTCTATTACCCGATCTTGAGAACCTGTCTGAAGGAATAACTATGTAATATCTCTGCATAAGAAAACTGCACAGAATGCACAAAGGGGGCAAAAGGGGCCCAGCAGCTTGTTTTTGCCCCGGGGTCCCCTAGCCATGCAGGAGAGCACTGCAATAATCATACATGATTAGTGCCCACACCTGGGTTACATCTTGGTCAAACTCTCCAGGTGATATGAAGGATGAACCTGCATTAATAAGCCACAGTTGTCAACATTTAATCTGAGAACAAGTGGTCATCAATAACTAGGCCAAGAATTATACAAGGCTCTCTAGCTTACTAACACCAAGTCAAATGCATTAAAGGTGAATTTTCTTCCTACAGTTGCTTTCCTACAGTTTTATATCAAATGCCTAGCTCTATGCAAATCACATAAGAAGAGGGATTATAACATGTATTTGAACAAGAAGAAGTATGACTAACAAGAACAAGACAACTCTAAGCTAAACTGCATATTAACAATTACGGCGTCAATAACTATTCAATGCAGCCTTGAAAAATGCAAACAACTGAATGTTCAACACAGTCTAGACGAGTCATTTATTACCTTTGCTAAAGCACTGAATCAGTGCTACTGTTGTGTTTACCTGAAAAGTTGTGTTTTTAAAACAGCAATTTAAAAAAATCCATTCTTTTCTATTTGATACAGCAGTATATGCAAAATGGATCAACATTTTTCTATGTCACAAAACATAATGGATACAGTTTTGCTTGCAGACGCCATTGTCCTACAATATCTCATTTCAACAAGTTTCCGTTGTGCAGCTTTGAGACAGTTCCAGCTCAGTGTCCTTCCAGCTATAAAAACACAGTTACTGTCCATGACACTAAGGTCGCCAACAGAGGGCACAGTAAGTTCAGGTTGTGACGCTGGCTGTGCACACCTCCAGAGTGAAGACAAAGTGTGTGAGTACTTGTACAGCTATCTTTGTGAGAACCAGTTTGAGTTTTAGACCTTGGGAGTGACGACATGTTTGTAAAGTGAGGACATTTTGGCCGGTCCTCACTCTGGGGCTTTTTGAGGGTTCAGACTTGGTTCTAAAGTTCAGGTTAGAATTAGGATTAGGGTTAGGGTTGGGATTAGGCATTTAGTTGTGATGGTTAGGGTTAGTGAAGGTCCAAGTACAGAAGTACAGGGTTTTGTGTGTGTGTGTGTGTGTGTGCATGACATGACTGCTGTGTGGGGTATTCTTAACCAGATTTATTTTAATACAGAGTTTTCTGGTTAGGCAGTTGTAGTATTCAACAATTAATCGTAACATAGAGTTCTTAATCTAACACAGTAGATAAACATATCTGGCAACTGCAGGTGAAATGTTTCCGGATATATTTTTATTTAAAAAAATGCACGATATTGCCAAAAGTCTATGGATACCATTATTTACACACTGTTGGTACGTTTATAAGGGAAAAAACGACTGAATGTAGGAGGAGTTGCTCATATTATTACAACTTTGCAGGAGCTTATCTATGTTCCCAGGGTCCTATGTGCCCCAGCTCAACATCCTCTTAATATGACACATTAAGGAGACCTTTCAAAGGGTTTTATGTTCTCAGCAATGTTTTTTCCCAAGGTCAAATGTTCAATTTATGTTTCCCTGGGTCAATATGTTATAATCAGCCACCTTATAGCCTACTGATGTCATACTGAAACCTTCGCTCTAAAATTTGGGGCAAGACAGTTTTCTTGACTTTAGACACTGATATCTCCGCAATGGCTGAACTTCAAAGATAGCCCTTATCATAGACTGCATATAAAGACACGTCTCCACTTCCTCCCACTGTACAAAAATTAAGCCAAAATATCCCTGATATGGGTGCTGCCATCTGGCGCTGGTGACGTCATTTGGAGCCAGAGTCTGCGCAGTGGTATCGAGTTATAAACACCAATTGCGAGCACAGTTGTCATTCATGACGTGACACCTTACTTATCAGAAAAATGAACACTTGAACAAACATCAGCATGATAAGAACTACCTAAAATGATAGAAACCATGTTTGGGAAACATTTATTTGACGTGTACTTTGACTTTTCAGTTTGGCCCATGTCCCATCTGCTAACATGGAGGAGGCGGGGCTTGTGACCTATACTGCAGCCAGCCACCAGAGGGCGATCGAGATGTTTTGGCTTCACTTTCGGGGAGCTGTCATGTCGTCCATCTTTATATACAGTCTATGGTTTATATCAAGACCCACACATGCTGGGAACATAGGACCCGGTACGCCTGTCGCTGGTACTCTCCAACAGTCATATATGTCGTTTTTCCAGCGACCATATATGTCGTTATGGGAATCAATTGGCAAACGACCTATTCTGTCCTTTAGCTATGAGGACATGTTGGTTTTTCAATATGCACATTTATAAAATATATGGTCCAGAATAAATATTTTTTGGCAAACTGAAGGAAAATAAAGTTAAACAAGCATGTAGTCCAGTTTTTACATTCTAACGCTTTCTTTTGCAAAAAATCCTTCTCCTCGGTCTGCGCTTGGTTAAAAAGCAGTGGCAGGCAAACTAGTACAACATGTGACAGAGTGCACTGAGACGCCAAGGTTAAACTTACAATTTAGCTCAAGAAAGTGTAATAAATGTAAAAGAACTCATTCAGCATGATGCACTGAAGAGTTAGCAGGGCTGTTCATCTCACATAATATCTTTCACAGGTCCTCATGCAGAAGTTCCTCTTATCTTTATCATATGAACATATTTGGCCTTTCACTACACGACTGTTTTCACAGGTGTCCTTGAAAAGGGTCTGAAATGTAACAGCGGAGACATAAATCAAAAGGGCTGTGCTCTTTGCTTTGAGGTGATGATTTACAGAAAAACAATCAGCATGAAAATAAAATAAGGCGCATGCACAGATTTTGTTCCCTCAATAAAAAACTGCTTGTGATTGTATCATATGAAAATGGGGGATGGTTTATGCAGAGCGCTGCAGCCATCAGCACAATAATACCTTGTCCTCAAGATCAAAGGTTTATACAGTGTTATTTCGTTTTTAAAGGCCAACAATCCCAAATAAACTTTTGTCTGTGTGGCTTTCATTTCATTGTGTGTGGTCTGTAACCAGGGCAACGCAGGACACACTTCCTCATATACCGATGGGGCTTTTTATGGGTCGACATAATGACCACATAAAAATATGAAATTCATATAATTCACTTAATCTAGATTTGAAATGGTAGTTTGAACTCATTTCATGTTTTGGGAAAATTCCAACTAGAAGCACATGAACAGTTATTCATACATGAAAGAAATCAATTTAAGCAAAATGTCAGAGCTGACTGGGTTAGTCGTGTTCTGGAAAGGCAGAGGAAATGGTCCAGAGCAGCGAATTTGCAAGAATAATGAGTATATAAAACACAGACCAGCATCCTGCAGGAATCTCATTTAAACAATAGCCTGTAAATCACTAATAAATACAAACTTACAACAAGTGACAAAACAATAAATTATTGTTGACATGTGTTGTAATTGCCTTTATTCATTCATGTTAATCACTGTCATTTGTAAGCAGATCTCAGCACACCAGCCTTGATATTGATTTGTTATGTTTTAAGACAATTACAGTGTTTGCTAGTAAAAAAAAGGAAATAATTACAGCTTAATGAAACTATCTAATTAGAAACAAATGAAACTTTATTTGCATGGCTGAAAACAGCTGGCAATTGCTGCAAAGGCTTTTCTTGCACTGCTGGAAATGTGTTTTTAAATCTGCTGCTGTACACACTGCAAATAAAGATGATGATAGTGACGGTGATAATATGATTATTTCTGTTCGCAGCATTTGTTGGCCTTAAAGGTTGAGCTTTTATTTAGAGCTGAAAACCTGCCTCCTCTACTTGTTATCCTTCGTCTTCTTCCTCTTCTTCATCACATTGTTCCCTAAAATAATCTGCACCTGAGACAAGACAAAGAATCTATGCTAGCAGCTCTGTGAGGCTGTACTTTGGCACAGCGGTGCTATGAGCTAAATGCTAATGTCAGCATGCTAACATGCTCACACTGCCAACGCTAACATGCTGATGTTTAGCAGGTAGGAGGTTTACAATGTTCACCATCTTAGTTTAGCGTGTTAGCATGCTAACATTTGTTAATTAGCACTGAACACAAAGTACAGATGAGGCTGAGGGGAATGTCATTAGTTTTGCAGGTATTTGGTAATTAATCAAAGTATTAAACAAATGTAAGATTTTGACCTGTTGATGGCGCTACAGGAAAAGTTAAGGCATCACCAAAGTTATTACAGTTCATCTTGTGGGGAACATGAACGCTTGTAACAAATTTCATGGCAATCCATCCAATAGTTCAGTCTGGACCAAAGGGGTGGACCGACCGACCAACACTGCCATCTTTACAGTCAAAAATAGTTTTCTACATATTTTTTCAAGTATAGGCAATGTTACATATTTGCCAGTAACTCATTTAATAACATTACATTTCCTTTGACAGACGATTTGGGAGACATTGGGAGCATTTTTGGGGTTCAGCGTCGTGCTCAAGGACACTTTGACAAATGGACAGGAGGACCTCAGGGATCAAACCACCAAACTACAGCTACTCCTCTTGAAAAACAAGGTCTAAAATCTGCTTATTTCACAATCAGATTCCTGCAGATGCCGGACCGTTATGGAAATGTTCTGTTTTTGAGGTGACTAATCGAGCTGATGTTCTCACTGTTAAATGATTTACCCTCTCGGCCTGAACATCCAAATTGTCAGTTGCGGCTACAATATATTATCATGTTGTTATTGCTCAGTATCATTTTTTTCATGTTTTACAACTTGTTTAGGTCAGATTAATCAGACGTGGACCCTACAGATTGACTTTTGTACTGACTGATAATTAGGGGCAATAAATGCTTGAAAGGAATCAAGATGCAACTGAAATGCTACATGAGCCAAAGCTACAAAACTTGACTAGTTATGACTAGTAAGTTATTTATTTTATCTAAAGAAAAAAAGAATAAAACTGTGGAAATGACTTGGTGGTTAAGATGTGGAGGGGTACACCCAAAGCAAAATCTTGCCCAACTATCTTGCCCGATTATCATATTATCTCATATCATCCCCAAATCGTGCACATGTAGGTCATCCTAGCATCAAAAAAATATATAAACAAACAGTGCAGTCTGTGTATCAGTCCCATCGTGATGCATGTGCACCCGCAGTTGAGCTGGACGCTTGTAATCAATGCCGCTAGATAATAAGTTACTTCACTTGGTAAGATAAACACTGCTGTGGTTGTTCTGTGCAAGGCATATACTGGTACAGCTTTAATTAATTCCCATAAATGATAAGATAACATCAACGGCAAGAAAACCAAACAGCTTTCTCAGACAATGCACTAATTTAGTTAGGCGTTAATCAGCTTTGTGAATAAAGTATAATCACAGGTGACACAAAGTTATCTGATTCCGGATATTTCCTGTATTTCTGTGATTTCTAAAGTTGAGAATCGGAATTTATCAGAGCAGTGGTTTTAGCTTATAACATCTTAAAATAAAAAAATAAAAAAACATTTTTTACTGGTTGCATACCGCTTGGGACTAGTCCAACTAAAGATTGTTTTTTTTTGTTTTTCCTTTTGTTTATTAGCACATTTTCACAGGCTCAAACTCAAAATTCTTCAAAAGAATACAGTTTTGCTGCTCTCCTATCATATTAATCATTTTGTGACCCCTCAGATTTAATGTGCAAAGTCAGATGAGAAACCACAGGTCTAGATCAGTCAGTCAGTGTAACTTTTATTATTATTATGTTATTATGTTATCATTATTAGACAGATGGCCGGAAGGCCGCATTGATATCAAGTATTATGACTGTTATAAATCATCCAAATAGTCACATTATGACAGACATACTATCAAGAAGAAAGTACAATAAGCAGGCCTCAGTCTCTCGCTGCTGATCTGCTCATTTTTGAGTTTCTAGGGAGATATAAGGGAACGACAAAGGGATGGGAACAGTGGCAGTAGATACAACACTGACCAGTATGACGTCCAGCTTGCAGGGGAAATAAACAACGCTGATTTATTGGTGAGGATTAAATCAGAATAAATCTGACACTCCTGATAAATCTCCACAAGTTTAGTCTGCAGGAACGGAAAGAGCCATCTGTGTCAATTTATGGCTTTGTAGTAAAGCCGCCACTGTTGGCCTTTGTCTGATAAAAAAGGTGTAATCTAAAGCACTCCAAGCGTGAGACCTATGATTAGCAATGGGATTCTCCATGACATAATCAATGTTTTATGCCGTGACCAGACTTTAAAGTAATGTGGATATAGACAACAGGTTGTGAGAGCAGAAATATTTGGTTGTTTGTTGAGCAGTGTATTTCTTAAAGAAATTTATTCCCTGAATCCCAAAGTTTGTACCGTATATTCACCTCTTGTGTTTTGTGTTGTGTTGTGTAATGTGACCTACAGGAGCAGCCCACCAAGTCATATTCCTTGTACTGTATCTGCAAATGTACTTGACCGATAAATCAACAGTTATAAATAGAAGCAAGTATCACATTTATTTACAACAAGACGATAAGGCAGTAAACAATAACATAGAAAAATACTAGACGTTAACATTTAACATTAATGTTTTACTTGTTTACTCAAAGATCATTGATGATGGGGTCTTTTCTTGTTAGACTAATCATGAAAACATTTTGTCTGTATTCACTTGACATTTCTATTTCTATTATCAAGGATAAAATGCACTTCATTGGTTTTTCAAGTGGCTTGGCATTTCAGTGTGTGGTTGCTGTTTGAGTACAGTTCATTATCTCTTTATTGGCCGTGCAATGACATAACATGTTAGACAGGGATGATTTGTCCGGTTGACAGCTTTAGACGTGACGGTTAAGTGTCTGTTTTACAAACCCGAAGGCTCCGATAAGAAGAGGTCACATATGCCAAAATCATGACACCTGGTTAATTTGATATAACTCTTAACTTTTATGTCCCTGACATTCAAGTTTCTACATCAAACCCACAGATTCGAGGATCGTGTAATAACTCAGAGATGCAATTTTGTGCCTCCTAAATGTCATTTTTTTCCCCCCAGACAATGTGTTTTCTTTTCAGTTTAAAGGAATAGTTCCACATTTTGGGATACACGCTTTGACACGCTTTATTCCTGAGTATTAGATGATAAGATAAATACAATGGTGTATTAGGGTCATTGTAGTTTTAAAAAACATTACAGAGCCGGGGGAGGGGGAGTAATATTGCAAGCAAAAACTCAGACTTTAATCTGAAAAAACTCAGATTGAAGTCATAAATACTAATGGATATTCTCTGAGATTAAAGTGAAAAATTTACAAGAAAAAAAATAGAATATTTTCTGAGATTATAAAGTTATAAATTTGCAAGAAAAAACTCTGAGAAGAAAAATCTCCTCTGAGATTAAAGTTTAGACATAAAAACTCGGAAAACCTGTTTTTTTTGTCAAGGAACTACATCGCTTCACTTCGGTGTGTTTTTAGTGTTTTGTCTTAGAATATTACCCTTCTCTACGGCTCCGTAATTGTATTTTATTTTTACCTACAATTGCCCTAATACGCCATAGAAGATCAATACCACTCTCGTGTTTGTATGATTAATATCATTGTGCTAAGCTAAGCTAACCAGCTGCTTCATGTATAACCTACAGACATGAGAGTGGTATTGATCTTCTTATCTAACTCTCGGCAATAAAATGTCAAACTATTCCTTTAATCATCATTCATTTTTGAGTTTATCCTAAATGGTTTAACCACTGTTTGTAACTGCACACGATAATCACTGGATAATAACTGGAGTTATATGGTTTTCACATGTCCACAGTGATTGAAATAAACAGCATATTAAATGCAAATATATTTATAAATATATATATATATATATATATGTATATATATATATATATATATATATAAAAAGTGAGGTAACAGCCACACAGTATGGTAACGTATTTAAACATGTGACAGTGGGCACTCTGAGAAAACTGAAATTCATAACAAAGTTTACAGAAATTTGAATCTTATCAGTTTCAAAATCATCTGAGAGCAGGTAATTATTTATTGTACAGACATCTTTGGCCTTCGTGCGTGACAGAATGTGCGCTGCCTGAAAAACAGTAACAAGTTATTTTAAAGGAAGCACGAGACAAAAACAATGAGGCAATCGAGTCTTTTCAAGAACAGAGGAGAGGTTCATTATATTTCATAATGTCTCTGCTTCTCCCACTTTGATTCATATCGGTGTCTATTTTTATCCTACTGGGAATAAAGCTGCTCATTTCTGGTTTTGTCATAAAGGTTGTATGACTCACACTGTTTCTGGAATCGTGTTTTGACCTCCTGTAGAGCAGCAGCATGGATCTGATGGTGGAGGTCAAACGTATTAAAAGTGAGGAGCTGCATACGAGATCAAGTTCGGACACTGCTTTACAGTTTTAAGTTTTTATTTCATTCTTACAAAGAAAGCAAGATAAGATTTATCACATGTGATGGCACTTCACATATGATAAAATTCAAACAAATGGCTTTGACACATGTCGTTTTCAGACATTTCACATGTGATTAAAAACTTGTTTTAAAATAAATACGTGACGAGTTTTACAGGTGCTAGTATTTCCCTGTGAAAATCTATTTGGATGACACCTCGTCGAAATGATCTACAGCATAAGAAAAAATAATAATTAACACACTTTTCCAGCAACAGTAGAGAGTTTACTTTACTGACAGATGCCTGTATGTTATAAATATATAGGTAAACCTAAGAATTTTGCCGCTTTTTCCAATTAATTTTGTGAATGTACTCCAATTATTTCTTTACATTTTAGCATATGACTACTGAATTAGTCAGGTCACACACATTTGTATCACTTAAAGCTTGACTATAGTTAATATTATTATATGAACAATGGGTCAGATAACTACTTGTAGTGTGAAAGGAAAGAATTATCCCCTGACTCTGCAGGTCCCCTCAGCTCTACGGAGGATTTTAGCGTCTTTCAGCTCATTGTTTTGGTTTTAGAGCCCACAACTCATCAGCGTTGTTTCCAGACGCAGACATTTACAGCTAAAAAGCTCAGATCAAACAGCAGACGGACAAAGTTAGCAACTAGCTGGTGAACACAGTGGAGCCAGATATTTCAAGGAGAGCAAAACTGAGCTAAAAAAAAAAAAAAACAAAAGTGAATATTGAATTTACATTTACATTAACATTAACAGCCAAGAAACTTGACTTAAAATGAATGCTAATGTTGCTCCGTGTCTGCTGGATGTGTAACTAGGGAGCAGTTTGCTAACACTTTTACCGTAACAACTTTAAAAGGTGCTTATGTGTCAGTGTTGTCTTTACAGCTTGTTTTGCTGCCCCCAAGTGGCCAAAAGAAAAATCAATTAATGCAGCTTTAAGGAATTTAGACATTGTACTCAAAAGGTGCAGATGTAAAGAGGGATGATGAAGTGTCTTTAGGGTGAGACGCTGCTTGCTGACCCTCTTGACTCAAACATATTCTATTCACACTCAGGCTGATGATTTACTTCCCTCCTGCCTAAATGGTCGTCATTAGTCTTACCTGTCTGAGTAATTGCCCTTTCCCGTGACTTGGAGACTATTTTTCATTTCTTGGTTCAACAGAGAACCCTTCGGACAAACAGCTAATTTTGACAGGCGTGGGCGAAGCGTGACTTGAAATCAATACCTTGGTTGAATTGTTGTCAATTAGCTCTACATTTCTTGATCACCAATACGCAAACAGCTTCTAGGAGCAGCACAAGCAGTTTTTTAGGTTGACGTGAGGAGTTATACTGAGTGCAGTGAAATGTCAGACTGAGCCAAATCCATCATCTGTAACCTTCACACAAACACGTCACATCGCATCACAGCACGAAAATGCTGAGTTTTGAATATTTCAACAAACTTAAATTATTAAAGTGCATCACCTCACCCTAATTTTCTTGCTGTTTGTCACACTGTACCACCCACACATTTCCGCTGGACAGCCTCTCTGCTTTCATGGCAGCCTGTTGGCCTGATTTCAAAACACCTGATTGGGTAAAGCCTTACCTGCCTGAAGTGAAGGTTATTGATTAACAATGCAATCTCAACATCATGTACCACTCCCACCTGTCTGCATGGACTGTATGCATACTGTATGCATACAGTGCAACTAATGATGACTAACACAGATTATAGTAGATATTTATTTATTACATTTTTTTTGTTTTTCATTATTCATTATTCATTAATCCATTTCCTGTGCGGGGTCACTGGGGGCCTGAGCCTATCCCATCATACATTCACATGCACTGGGCAAGCACGTGTCGGTGTAAACAGGAAGCAAATTGTTTACTCTGCGGTTGGTTGCTTATAGTTGCAGAAAATACTACTAATGAAGAACAGCAATAGAGAAAAGTAAGACCAGAGAGTAGTAATTGTTGTAATTTGTTATCCATGTTGAATTAACCACTGGTAGTCAAGGCTGATGTCGCTTGTTTTCTTCCAGAAAGGGGTGACGTGATAGGGGCGTGACGAATCAGGGAAGGACACGTCATGGCTGATAAGAGCCAATCAGGAAGCGAACGTGGGTGTCTGCGTCATTGTTTTAAAACGTTGCCGTTTCTGCCCGTCCTCACTAAAACCACGCAATCACGCAATCCCAGAGTTTTCAAACTAAAACGGGGTCAGCAGCGTTTTCAAAGTTCTCTGTTTTAAAACAAAAACATATTAGTGTGGATGTAGCCATAGACAGACAATCATTCACACACACCCAATACACGTCTTTGGACTGTCGGCGGAAACCGGAGCACACAGAGGACACCCAAGCAGGCCGGCTTGGATTAAACTATCAGGGGGCCCCAGGGGGAAAAAAATGAGCTGTGGGTCCTGTTAACCCCCTCTCTCCCACTCTCAGTGCACTGTGTATGTATTATTTAATGATCAGTAATTAGTTTGTGGTTACCATAGTTTGCGGTAATGAACTAACAATTTTATTTTGTAAAATCCACTACGTAAGCAAATATATAGTGAAACAAGAAAGGGCTTAAAACTTCCTCTTTTTTTACTCGGGGCCCTCCACAAGATGGGGTCTCCAGATTAGGTAATAATGCAGGTGTTGCCTTAAGGCCCCTATCATTTCAGTTTTATACTGTGATTTCGACTTCAACTGCTTTTTTCGGTTTGCATTCGCTCGGCCAATAGGAATGTTGAAGTGACGTAAGCCGGCCAGCGGTTGGCATAGCAACGTCACTTCTGCTATCATACAACAACAACAGCTACAACTGTCGGTGTGTGTTTTGTTCCATTATTTAAGGCTACCATTACGAGCTGTTGTTTGCACGGCTAACGTTTTACAAAAGTTTTTAAAGATGGCGGTTGCCGGTGCTGCATTGGCTCATGTGTTTGACCAATCAACGTACACTTTACGCCACTCAAGGTTGCTCTTCAACTGCTGTTTATTCTGAAAATATTCCACCATTGCATTTTTGACCTCTGGAGTGAAATGCTGTGTCTGGAATGAACTACACTTGCCGTGTTTAGGTTTATTCAGGGTAACTGTTGATAATTAAAAATCGTTATCCTTTATTGGCTAGAATCACATCATAAATCAAAACTTCAGACAGACAGAAAATAAGACTTTTCTGTTTCAATCGCTATTTCTATCTGACAGAAATTAAAGTTCAATGACACTGTTGAGATGCAATGCGTCTGCCCGGGTCTCTTCAGTAGATAGATAGATCTGTCATGCTCTGCGTAAATAATTGTGTTTAATGAGCTCATTAAAAACCTCACAGATGTGTCGCTGGCCTGCCACACCCTCGCACCGCTGTGTATGTGGGTGGACGCTTGGTGCCACTCATAAGCGAAGTCAATTGATTTTTTTCGTGGCCTCCTGCTGTCCTTGAGAGCCGTGGCATTTAGATAGACGTGCCATTACTGGAAGGTCACAGGTTTGATTCCTGCAGCAGTCAATGTGTCTGTGATGAACTGTTTTTCACTTTGTTAATGAAGCTTTGTCTACTAAAAGGACAGCTCTTTAGCCTTGATGGCAATGCATCTATACTGTAGGTATTCATGTTGTCTGCAGCAAACACCTTTCCTTGTGTGTTCAACCCACACCCTTTATTCCCAGTAAAGGATTTCCAACACCTGTTTCCTGAAAGCTTTTACAGCTGTGGTTCTACACACCTATTTTTTAGTTGGCCCAAAAACCTTTTCGGAAGTATACCCATAGCTTATGTTTGTTACCAATAATTTTTTTAAATTATTATTTAATCTTTATTTAAGCAGGCAGTCTCATTAATTAATTCAGGTCTGGCCGGGCTCAAAGGCTAAATAAATAAACTGATGAAAACTTTATGTTTTCTGCAGCAGAAGCAGAAACAGCAGTCAACTCATGCACCAGTATTCATGAAAATACCATCTGATTATTCCACACCACGGACTAATGAGAGCTGTGCAGGCAACTCACATGGGATAAAACAATATTTGCATATAGGTGGTAATGGTTTGTTTTAGCCTAATTGGATGAAGTTGGGTGCGTGTTCCCTCATAAGACTGCAGGAAAGGCAAGGCAATAAAAGTACCTGGCATGAAATTTAGCAGCATATATTTTTTCTGTAATATTTTCTGTAATAAACAATATTCTGTATAAAAACTATATATATTTAAATATAAAAACATAAAACTATTTTTTAAATATGATATGATCCAGGTCAGTCAGACACTTCAGCATATAAAGCAAAGTTCGATAATTTGCATGGGTGTGAGTAACAGGACTTTCTAACAATGGCAATGGGCTGGTGTAGCTTCCTCGTCATCAATGGAGCAAATGGTAACTGTTTAACCAACCAGAGGTGTGATCAATTCTGCAAGACAGAAACGCCAAGTGAGCCAGAGATCCATAAAAATAATCAGACAGGTGATGAGGTCAAAAGAAGGATTTATGAATTTCCCTTTGCAAGCCTGTAAAACCCAGTCGCTACTCATTAACCCGTGAGAAAAACTTTGCTCCCATTTGTAGCACCTGTGGTCACATGACCGCCGGGCTGCGGGGCAGAACTGTTTAAAAGGAGGCTTGTGGACGGAGAGAAGGTAAACACTGAGCTGAGCACCTTCTGAGCGCATCATCAGCAAGAGACAAAGAGACAAACCGCTGTCAACTGTCACCATGAAGGCCACACTCGCCGCCATCGCAGTCCTCGTCCTGGCTCTCGGCTGGACCTCTGACGCTGTGCAGGTTGAAGTAAGTGCATCACTTAACATTCCTGCATGACGGATGTCTTCATGATGAGTCTGCCAGGCCTCTGCAGTATTCATTAGAAGAAGCACTGACTGTATTTGCCTATGAGTCATGTAGGTTACAGTGCAGAAAAGGCACACCTTCAAACTTGCATTGTGTATTATTGTGGATTACAAACCACACTAAAACTGCAAAACTCTGCCACATACTTCTGTAATGTCACATTATTTGAACTAATGCTACGTTAGCAAACTTTGGTTAAGCTGCAGTTCTTTAACACCAACATTTGCTTTTTCTTCCAGGAGAATGGCTTGTCGTTCTCGGTGGAAGCTGTCAAGAGGCTTCAGGAGCTGACGGAGAACAGCGGCGCGACAGGACAACAAAACCCACGACTCAGGGCGAGCACCGTGTCCCTCTGCGCCGACCCCATGCTCCCACAGGAGTTCCTGCCCCTCTGTAAGCAGAGAGGAGCATCTGCATCCCTCGCCAGACTAGGTGAGACCATTACATATTGAACAGCCAGTCTTTGTGATGGAGTTTTAAGTGAACATGTCAGGTCATGAATATTGAGGTACAGGGGATTCAGGAGTGTAGCTGATGTCTGTCTTTCTGTTTCCTGTGTTTATTTCAGCTATGGTTCCCATGGACGTCTGCGAGATCTGCGCTTTTGCTGCCTGCACTGGCTGCTGAACAAACCCAGCACACCAAAAACATCTTGCCCAGCTTAAGACTTGTGATTTTTTTTCCTCCCACTCAAAACTATTTCAGGGAATTTCTAAATTTTTTGCCTGCAGTGATGAGACGATGACTTTGTGTTCCCTGAATACTGAGCTTCTGACTCTGGCCCATTGGGTACTATATATAATTTTAAGTCGCTGTTAGACAAAAAAAAAAAGCCCCTAAAAGAAAAAAAATCTGACTAACTGTTACTTTTATTATTTTTCTGCTGACTGTTCTTTATCATACATTTTATTTTTGAAATTTACATTGTTTGTTACATTTCTATCTTACCCACCCTTGTATACATATTTAAAAGAGACGTTTCTTTATTTTCATTTTTCTGCTTTTTTATTGACATTGTTTTGAATAAAAAGCCTTCATTGATAGATCATGTGTACATTGTGCTCTTTCCTGCAAAGTCAAACACTCAATTACTTTTATTATTACTATATCTAATACTATTTGCAGATTGTTCCCAGTTGTGGAAAAAGTCTTCTTTTCAAAAATATACTTAAAGCTGCCCAAATTGATTTTTGGCCAATAGGGGGCAGAAAACATCAAAATGCTGAGCGGTACAAGGCAACTTTTAGCAACCGCTTGCCTAGTCACACATCCAGCAGACACAGAGCAACATTAACATTCATTTTGGAGTCATGTCTGTGGTGTGATGGATATAAGTCAGTATTTACTGGTCTTTTAGCTCTGTTTTGGTCTCCTCCTGAGCAACGTTTCTAGGTCTTTAAATGCTCAACTTTCTTCATGAGCTAGTCGCTAACTTTGTCGTCCTGTGGTTTGTTGCTGGGCAGGTAGCATACAGGGGGTTTATGAGAGAACGCTTGCACATGACACACATGCAACCAAAACAACTAAGAGCTAAAAGTATGTAAAAAGCTGCACAGAGCTGCACAGTTGGTTGTTAATCCTCTATAATATCTGGTATTATGAGCCACATGAGTTGTTATCTCAGATCAGCTATCTCACAGTGTCTTATTTGATTGTACCGCGCAACAAGTGTGGACATTTTCAGATTCTATACATAGTGGGCTTTAAACTATTAGTTTATATTTTTGGTTTATTTTATGTTTTTGCGGTGGAACTTTATTCTACAAAGAAACTACAGCTTTCAGACATTTGTATGGGTATTTAGAAGTTCACAAAATAGAAATACTCAATTACAAGTGGTCCAAATTGTCCTGCATACTGTGTAAATGTGTTGTGTTATTTAGCATCACTAAAAGGTTTGTTGAGCACGTATGCACTTGTTTGTTAACACTCAACACCTGCAGGCCCTGTCTGGTGACCACTGGTTGTATCTGCAAGAGTAGTTGGAGTTACTACGAGCTGCTGCCCCTGTACCTTCTGTTTTTATCATCTGCTCAAGCCTCCTTTGCCTTCGTTTCAGCCTCAAATATAATGTCCACGGTTGGTACTGTTATACTGATATACTGTCAGTCCAGGGCACCAGTGGACTTCCTGTATACCTGCTCCTACACCTGCATTATACTCACAGCCTTGATAATTAATATAGTGATGAGTGTGTATATCTGAAGTGATATGAACATACGTGAACAGTACTTGCACATGCAGCAATGCCAACAAGGTAACTAGTACTCTTTTTTGTTGTTGATGCTTTGTAGGGAAAATAAAATCACTATTTAATTTTTTCCTCTGTTTATTGTTTACAAAAATATAAATTTTTTGACTATAAATAATTAGAATATGTTTAAATTTGACCGGTTTGTGGAGAAGGATTTGAACATGTAAAATTCATAAAAATATATATTTGAGCAAGTAAAGGAATTGGTACCTTTAGTGGTGGCTTGTCAAAAATGTCTTTCTAGGGTTGTGTAACAAAAGTTACACAAATTAACTGTATTTTTCTACTAAACTGTTAAAAGCGCCTTGCCGTAAAAGAGTAGGTATGCTCAGTCAATTTACTTTGCTGCAGTTCATGTGCAAAAACAGATATCTGCATTTTTATTTGTTTTCCTTAAATCATGTTTTTATTGTGCACTCCAGGGAATATCAATCGAACTGGTGTTGGGTTATTTAATATAAGAATGGCGATTTGTTTTTGCCAAATGAACTCTTCTATCACATTTTTCTTATTCACAACTTTTAAGCTGCACATATCTCCAAGCATCAGTGAGGTTCAAATTATATTCCAAACACACCCCAGTAAAATGAAGACATAATTCATCTTTCTGAAGATTGCACAGATATATCTCATCAGATATAGATATCTCTTTCCCACATATATCTGTGGATTTTAGGTCATACTGAACATTATTTCTGCTTGTAGGGGGATTATTTCACTATTTTGTGTGCCAGAAGCCACACTGGACCTTTCCATTAACAAGTGAGAATTGGATTTATGTCCTGTACATCCTTTAATTGTCTAGTTTTAACACCTCCCATTTTAATATTTCTCCAGCTTGATAAGTTCAAATTCCACGTTATGTCACTCATTGTCTAGGAGACATAAAGTAGAACAGACAGGATCTTTTTCAACCTGATTTATCCGTGAGACAAGATCAGTTTAGAGTTTCTATCTGAACAGTAAATAGTTATATAATTCATATTATATAATGAAAACCAATAAAAGTCGATGAGAATCCTCCAGTATTTATTGATTTTCCAAACAATACTTGTCTGGTTACTTTATAGTTTTTTATTAACTATTGTGTGTGTGTGTGTGTGTGTGTGTGTGTGTGTGTGTCATATACAGAATATTATTCTCTTTTTTCTTTTTTCTTTTTTTTTTTTACAATACATTGACAACGGTGATTTAAACCAGTAGACTGGGGAGCCGGGTCTCTAATAGTGGATGAGAACTTGAAAGTTAAAGGTCAGATATTTTGCTCATATCTAGGTTCATATTTATGTTTTGGTTTGTTTGCATGCAACACCACCCTCAGTCTGAAATGGTCCACTTTATCTCCTGTCTCTTTGTAGACAGTTTGGCCCAAAATACGAACAAACAAAGTCTGCCTCAAATTTATTTAAAAAAAAACAGAAAGAAATAAAGAAGAAAGTTGAAGCCTCACTCGTTTAACTCAGCAGAGCAAAATCTGCCAAAATAGGTCGATTTTGTGACTTTGAAGAGACTTCTGAAACAACGTCTCTGAGTTCTCACAGTCAGGCTACGATTCATTGCTGATGGAGGAGCTCCAGACTGTGACTCACAATGACGTCACAGATTTTGACCCTTATCTGTTTGGGAAAGAGCTGCTCCCTCTCACCACAGTTGACTTAAGCATTTAACTTCTTATTTTCTTCATTTAAGAATTGTGTATTTTGAAATAAGGGAGTTAAATTATGTTTTGAAATTGGAATGATACTGAACTGTTTTCTTTCAAGTTTATGAGGGAAATAAAAACTTTTGCTTCAAGGTGCATTTTTCTGACTGTGTACCCAAACAAAAAAGTTTCCATTTGCATCTGGAAGACGTCAGAATTTGCAAATATCACAGCTGTCTAAACAAGTGACCTAAACGGATCGGCTCTGTACGTATATGGCCTCTTCCTTATCAGGCAGCTCTGTGACAAATATCTGTGGGAGAGAAACAAGGGATGAGATTTATTAGCTGGTAGTGAGGCATCGGATGTGTTAGTATGAGACCCAAAGTCAATAAAGAAATATCGTGCTGACGGAGGACGCAACAGAGATAGAGGTTATAAACAAATTTAGAGGATAGTGGTTATAAACCAAAAAAGAGGATCCAATGCACTTACCAGTCTGTTATCTTTTTCCGGTCTGTGTGCTCCTACCTTTACTCTCCTCACCCTGCCATTTGTCTTTGTTAATAAATCACTCACTAATCTGTCCACACACCTTATAAGAGGCAGAGCAGACATACAGCGACCACAGAAGAAACTCTCCTCTAGACTGAGCAGCATCTCTTGCATCATCTGAAAATGAGAGTCCTCAGTGTTGCCCTTGTTTTGGTGCTGTGTGTGTGCGGAGGAGCTGTAGGTGTGCAGGTTAAGGTGAGTATCGCTCGTTCTTGGAAATACTGTTGGCATGTTTTTTATCTTATCAATTGGGCTATTTGGTTTGTTTCCTTCTTTTCACTCCATTTTTTCTAATGCATCTTAGAAATAGTAGAAATCCAGATGTTGTCAGGCCTGTTTAAGGTAGAAGATTGATTTGAGGATTTCAAATTTTCACCTCCTTTAACATAAAACACGCATTTCAACACCATTTATTCAGCCACAACTGAATTGGCAATCCAGTCCTCTCTTTCGATTTAAGTTTGAGAATACATTGAGCTAATTTCAGCCCTTGCACCTCTTATCATTCCCATTACAAGCACGCTCTCGTTCTCAATTCAAAGCACCTGCACTTGGAAGATTTGAACTGTGCCAGATTTTTCTCGTCCCTCAAAGTTCCTCTTGTTCCTTCCCCTCCAGGTTGGAGACAGGAGCTTCCCCTTGGAGGCAGTGAAGCAGCTGAAGGAGCTGATGGATTCAGACGACGACGTTAGCCCCCACCTCGCTGAGACGAGCATCGTAGCCGTTTGCGGCAACCCTCTCCTGCCGCAGATCTTTCGGCCAGTGTGTCAAGGGAAGGGAGCGGGGATCGTTTTTTCCAGACTAGGTAAGACTGGGACAAACAAACAAATAACAAATATGGAAATAATAGACGTGAAATATAGGACATGAGATTTATTTTGGCACAAACACATTATGGCATTATATTACAATATGTTCTTTCTAATGTGTTTTCTGATCTATATGTAAATGTGAAAACTCCAAACTCCAAATCTCCAAACAGCAGACTGCAGAGGGTATTGCATGCATAAGAAGTTGCACTAGTGACATTTTGGGTATCTGCTTAATCACAATAAGCAAATAATACTGCAGGACCAAAGCAAGATCCAAAACAAAAAGAAAAAAAGGGAGTCTTGGGAGACGAATATGGCATGCTCAGTGTATAACATATAAATTAAAAAATCGACATTAAAGGATAAGGCTGGCAATATTTAATGTTTTTGTTATTGTCAGCAACCAACCCCAACAACAACAGCTCTCAATATTTTCCAACTGTAGCGCTCAGCGCCAAGGCTAGTGGTTCCTAATGACGACATAAAACTTTACAAACAGGTCAAAAATATATAGTTGGATTTTTAAAAAGGGCTCAATTTCTTAAAACAGCTGGGAACTGTCGTTTTTAGTAAACGTTACTCAAACAGCAGGAAATAGTGCATTTGTTGGGGACTATTTTCAGCACTGGATTAATACACATTTGGTGCAATACTGAGTATTTACAACACCAAGAGAGCAGATGTGTGATTGATTTAAAATAAACAGTAGCCATGGAGCTCTATGGCACAGAGGAATCGGCTGTATCAGGCTTTGTCCACACCAACAATACTTGTGTCAATTAATTGTTGGTTTTGGTATTTTAATGGGATTTGTTGACATTAATAAAATATAGAATATCTCTAAACATTTTCTTTAACGAAGAGGCCGCATCAAGTGCAGCAGCTGGTTAGCTTAGCTTAGCACTTAGACTGGAAAAAGTTGGCCTGGCTCTGTCCAAAGGTAATGAAATCTCCCTACCAGCACCTCTAAAGATTGCTTATCAATTAGTTATATCTCTTTTGTTTAATCTGTCCAACGATCCATACAGATCAAGAGTTGGCTCAATCGAATAAGCGTATTATTTCCTAAAATGTCAAACTATCCCTTTCATAATTACATGCTACTGAACTACCTGTTCAATGAGGATCAGTGTCAACATTTGGCTTTTGTCAAATTCAGACAGGAAACAATCTCCCACACAGGCTCTTAAGAGATGCTATTTTATCAACAGTTTTATTACTCAGGCACACGCGCTCTCTCTAAGACTTCAGAGATTAAAGACACTGACAACAGACGCATGGCTCACTCAAGAGTTCACTGTTTACACATTGTATTATGCACATCCTGCAACTGCTGCACCATAAAGTGGCTCTGGAATGATAATGCCAGACAAGAAGCCTGTGAAAAGCTGTGCAAATAAGTATTTGGAGACCATTAAAGCTAATTAGACACAGACAGCACCCATGTTGCTGTATTGAGACGGATACGGATACGGATCCCATTATCAATATTAGCAGTATTACATAAAACTGAAACGCTGGCCCTTGGGTGGTACAAAAACATCTTTTAGGTCAGATGAATATTTATGTTTCTTTTCTTTTTTTTTTTTCTTGCACTTTCCAGTGTATATCATCACGGCTTTGGATCCTTGTGAAATATGTGCCAACCCCTCCTGCTATGGGTGTCTGAACTGAGGCTGCCATCTGCCAGACACACAAACACATCGACTGAGAGCCTCTGGAGGCGTCATCCTCCATAGTTCTTCCTTATCTCTATGTACAAGGCATCCATGGACATCGGCAAAACACATCCTGTCACCGAGCAACCAAGCCCAACAGGTCTCAAGGCTCAGAGATCATCGTACTGGATTTGAAAATATACATAAAAACCACTGAGATATTCACCATTTTTATGTTTATGTTTTGGTAGATGCTGTTCTTACATACATAGTCTCTTGTCAGTAAAGACAGACGTTCTGCAGTGTTTGAATATTACTTTGTTGTCTTCAGCTTGCTTTCATGTTGAACTTTTAATTTATTGAGTCTGATGCAGCTTCTTGATAATAAAAAATATGTATTCTTTGCATACCTGAAAGCCGTTTTTACTTGTAGTTTCAAGAATACAGTAATGCTCACACACTCTGTGTCTTACCTTTAATACAGACACACATGCACACACACAAAGGGAGTATGTTGTTTAAAAGCTACTGAATGGAGAAAAAACTAATTAAAGGACATTAAGTTGAGTCTAATGGAAGCAAATAGCAACACTAAAATAAGTGAGAATATAAACCTGTCACTGATTCCACAATTTAAATCAAAGATTGTCTATTTGGAAGATGAATCACTCAATTAAAAAAGAAAAATCAAAAATTACAAAAAAAAAGGTTCACATACCAGGCTGAAAAACTGATAACCCATCTTCTCCTGCTGTGGTTTCAGAGCTCTATCTTTATTTTCTCATCCAAAAACTGTCATTACAAAATTAAAATTCGTTGTAAAGCTCCAAATAAACCAGCTCTGATCTGTGTTGCCAGTGACGATGGAGCTTCTCAGTAACCTATCACATGGCCCCGATATGAAATGTAGGAAATCTTCTTGTACATGTTTACAGGCATCTAAAATTCCTATTGAAATGTCATCTGGTAGGTTAGCCAACTGGAACAGCTAATTTATGGCAGCAGCATTCAGGAATGTGCATTACTGACATCAGGCACCAATATGCATCAATACGCCTGATGTTAGTGACCTGCTTTCCTACCCCTGTGCTTCACAGCCATCAGGTGTCGGGAACTCCTATTTACAATCATTTAAAGCAGCTTTACTGCCTGCATTGTGTTTAAGTTGCATCCACTGATCGATAAACTCTACAATAATGTGAGTTTAATGGATCAGTTAATGGACTGGTCTAATGAAAGTTATCAACCTCAGCAAACACTGTGTGTCTAATCCTTGACAGCTGATGTGTTTTTTCCTCCATAATGTGCAGTAAAATAATTAGAAATGAAGCTGACACTGTTTTGTTTTTTCTGGGTATTGACTCACACAAATGGTTATAAAATGAGTGGCAATCCACACACAGGAAGTAAAAATTTCTGAAAAATGTGATGCTGTATTTTGTTTGCATCTTTGTAGCATACGTTGGTTTGAGAAAAGAAAAAAAAAGTTGTACTGAAGTATGTTCATTACACTCTTTTCCAGTGGTAGAATGTAACTAAGTAGTATATTTACTCAAGTACAGTACTAAAGTACAAATGTGAAGTACTTGACAGCTGACTGAAAGCTATAGTTAGTTACTTTTAAGGCGATTTCTTATACCCTTCCTGTCCAGTGAAAATTTGTTGATTTGGAATTAGAATTTTTCTGATAAACTGATTAAATGTTCCTTTATGGGTTGAGAAAGATCTCCTACTTCTTAAACTAAATAAACGTTTCCTCTATCATAGTAAGATTTTTCTACAGTCACTTACTTATATTCACATGTTTTACATGGACAATAAAGTCAAACAGAATCAGAGGGGGAAAAAATCAGACCATGGAGAAATTAAATAGACTGAAAACAGACAAAGTTAATTGAAGACAGTAGTTAAAAACAATCCTTGAATGAAACACAATCCGATGACAGAAACAAAAGCAAAGGACAAAACAGAAGTGGTGAAACAATTCTATTAAAAACAAAAACGGAAGTGGCAGGGAGTGAGACCTCTCGTGAACATTATAAACATAGAGACAATCAGCTTGATTGAAAATGTAGATGAAAAATATTATAATATATATATATATATATTATATATATGTATATATATAATATATATACTGTATATAAAAAACTAATAAAAGTCAGTGCAACTTAAACAGGGGTTACAGAAAATAAATCTTTAAAATATAACATTGTGCGCTCACTTCATATGTTTTAACGTGTCTATGTACAAATTGAATTCAACCAAAAAATTATTGAAGCTAGGGAAGGACTTCTTGTCTTATGTATGTGAAATTTGCCAAATAAGAGTATAAGATTTGTCATGTAACTCAAAGGCTCATTATCAGATTGGAATTTAGTAATAATGTCTTTAGGCGTAATTGTTAAGAAATGACCAGTCTTGTTATAAACAAATTTCTCTATGTCCTTCCAAAACACAGACGCGAAGGGACAATGGCAAAATAAATGCATAACTGTTTCTGGCTCAGCATTACAAAAGGTGCATTTAATATCTATGTCAATAAACTTGGAAATTACTATATTACATGGATAAATGTTATGCAAGATCTTAAAATGAATTTCTCTGTCGTCTCGTTTGGATCCCCTGCTTCCTCCCTCAACGTATGACGCATGACGACCTCTGGCAGTTGTTTAGTGACGTAACGACGTGTCATTTTCAAAATAACGGACTTTTTCACAGTGACAGGTCCCACCGTTAATTAAACACATGTCCGTCGAAGTAATACATATTTTCGTTAAGTATGTAGGCTTGAACGTTGAGCTTCGCCACAAAACACAGATTAAGGATACATTTGAAGAGAAATTTGGCGTTATCATGTCGCCCCTGTTTCACTTTGTTGTCTGTTGTAGGAGGGAAGAAAACACTTCACCTGCTAAAGTTTGGCAACAGCCGCGATGTGCATCAACCCAGGTAAGCAGACAGAGAATTAACACAAAGTTGTGGTAGCTAATGGATTTTACTCGTCATGTATTCATGTTAATTGCTGTATTAGTAGTTTTGAAGCGACTGTTTCTTTCGCAATATTTCAAACTGTTGGATTTTCACTGTTTTAGTGATACTCCTGATTTAGTTTCAGGGTACTGCAGTAACTTGAAATCGAAAACGTTTGTTGGACACAAACAGACAACTTTTCCACTCTGTCCACAGAAATATTTATATACTAGACCATACGACAGACATCTTTGATATTGCCTATTTGGTCAACTATTGTCTTCATCTTTACGTGTCTGTTTCCAAATGTGTTTTGCAAAGTCACGCGGCTCGTTGGTCTAGGGGTATGATTCTCGCTTAGGGTGCGAGAGGTCCCGGGTTCAAATCCCGGACGAGCCCACCTTTTTAACTATGCGTACACATTCAAGGTAGTGGCAGAAACTCTCAATGCAGTACCACAACAAACATACAGAAGGAATAAAACAGTAGGTGAACAAAATAAAATATACATGTAAAATAATAATTAACCTCATAATGTACAGCTTTCCCATTTTATATTTTAAGTAGCTTTAAGTTCACGCTGTATGACAGTATCATATGTATATTCTGTATCAGTTTGTTCCAGCTCTTCATTGAAGCTATGATATTTACACTGAGTGAAATATTCAAACCCAAGACCTGCACTTTTCTATCAAATGAAAACATTGTAGATGTCTTGCGCATCATTTTACACACATTTCCCCAAAATTCAACCTGACAGATTTGGTATCTTTCGAAACTTTGTCTGTATCTCCACTACAAAATAAACGTCTGCGGGTTTATATTCTATTTTCTGACATTTTATAGACTAAATGATTAAACAGTATATCATAAAAATAGTCTACAGATCAATCAATAATGGAAGTAATCGTTAGTTGCAGCCCTAAATGCCACGGTGGAAAGTAAACAAGTATAGTTACTCAAGTAGGGTACTTAACTACAGTTTTGAGGTAGGCCACTTGTACTTTACTTTAGTATTTTCATACAGGGAAATATTGTACTTTTTACACATTTATTTGACAGCTTTAGCTTTTACTTTGCAGATGAAGATTTTTTAAATAAAAAAAACATATGCTATGCTCTTAAACCCTTAATAATAATAATATAACATATATAATAATATAACACTATATGAGGGGTCATTCTTTCAAAATAAGTACCTTTACTTTTGATGCCTTGGTACATTTTGCAAGTAATACTCTCCAAGACCTCTCAATCCCCACCAGAGGGCACAATTCACTAAACTATTTTTACTACATTCTGCACACTTCATAGCATGTTGGTAGCATATGAATATACCCTTTGCATAAAATATTATTTTCATGCAAATTTCAGTTATGTATTCACCTTTTTTATTTGCGTTTTACCTCAAAAAGGGAAGCAACTCCTTTGTTGCATGCTGCCATGAGAATAAAATTAGGGTTAGAAACAGAGTCACCTGTATATGGCAGCATGCTGTTCACCATATACTGCATGATTGCAAAGTTCATGATAACCCCTGTCATGCTCCCTGTTCCAAGGAGCCGTGAGAAAGTGTGAGATTGCACATGTTTCTTAAGTTACATATTCTCTGTAAGAGGAGTGTTTATATTTTCACAGCTTGTTTTGTATGGTAAGCCATCCCTCCATCCCTCATTTGGCTATACTATTTATCCTGTTCAGGGTCGAGCATGTTGACAGTCTGTGCCAGGGCCAACAAAGAAATAGACACAATTGCATTCCCCTAAGATTTAGAGTTTCCACGTGATCTAACGTTCATGCTTTGGACTGTGGGAGAACATGCAAAGTCCACACAGAAAGGCCCCAGCCGGCGAGCTCGGCCACAGATTTTGTGTTGTAAGGCGATAAGGGAAAGCAAGTGAAAACGTGTGTTTTCACTTTGAAGTCTTTTGGGTTTACACAGCCATGACCCCTGAGCCTCCACCTCCCTCAACCACCTCATCGCCTTTGAAGGACTTACACCCATTGACAGAGTTATGAGTTATGTTTTTTTTGTATGTGTGCCTTTTCCAGGCTTTAGTCACAAACTGATATCAATCATTTGGACCAAACCCAGCGTTACAAAAAGGGAAAGTCAATCTTGATTTCAACACGTTGCTGTTGGTCACATCAAATGAATCATCCTCTTTACGCTTAAAGTATTTCAACAGATTACAGGAAAGACCAATAGATGTGTCAAGTTAGTTACTGTCGAGCAAGCTTCCCATTCTCACATGACACATTTGTAGTCTACAATGATAATGGGGACAGATTTGCCACTCAAACTTACTCAGTATTTTTGAAATAATGGGTCCTTGATTTCAAGTTTTCATTGTCAGTTAATCTGCTTATTATCTCTTGATTAATTGATTCATTGTTTGGTCTGTAAAATGTCAGAAAATAGTGAAACATGCAGTTCACTGTAATGTAAGGAAAAGCAGCAAAGTGTCACATTTAAGAATGTGAAACTATCAAATATTTGGCATTTTTGCTTGGAAAGTTTCTTACATGATTATCATAATTATTATTTTTCTGTCGAACAGTTAATTGTTTCAACTTTACAGGCAACCATTGATTTTGTCGCAAGCAGATTTTACCAGCTCGCGAGCGAGTCAGTTAAGGTAACGCTGTCTCCGGCTGACTTTTTATAGCTGACTCATTTTAAAGCAAACATTTGCAAAGACACCACCATCTACACTCTTTAAAGGCAGAGTATTGATCTTAATAGAGCGCACTGCTTCAAGGTGTTTAGAAAACCAAAGTGACATGCTAAGCTATGATTGGACAATCGCTGTTTGGGGGAGGGATTTAGCGAATGGTCAATATCCTGTTCCCTCCCACATCTGTCTGCTGCTTTGGTAGATAACGAGTTGTCCTTACCTGTGAGTGTGTACTGTGGTCATGATTGACTCTCTTTAATGAAAGCATCCTGCATTTCATCAACTGCTGCTGATTGTCTCTCACCTTGGAGAGTCACACACATGGATTTGGCCAATTAAAGCTGCAATTGACCTGGTTGTCTGTCTCTCTGCCTCATTGCTCAACAGTCTTTCTTATCTTGGCAAACCCATCCCACTGCACCCATTGTGGAAATAAATTATCTTGACAGGCTTAATTTTAAGTAGGTTGTGCAATTGATAATAGATAGTTATCTCCTTCACTCAGGTATCATTATAAACTGGGTTTTGACCTGATTGGATGAATGCATCACTCACTGAGCTCTTTTTGGTTTCTGTTTCTGAATTCCCAACTGGAAAAACATGCTGGCTGTTCCGGATATAAGGTGTGAATTATATGGGCTAAATCATCCTTCACTTGATATCGTCAACACATAGTTTTAAAAGTTGTTAACAAGGTTTCTGGGTTTTGAGAGGTTAGTGAGACACATTAATCAGCTCAATGCTCAACAAATAGATCACTGATTGGTCCAGCATGTACACCGAGGTACATTTATTCTTCAGAGGATGTTTTCAGATTAAAATCTTTCTAGCAAAAATTGAGCACATAAGATAAGCCGTCAGTCTGGCTGTGTGAGGTTATAACCTTTGACATTTTTTGCTCGAAAAATGCGGCTCTAGACGTTGATTCACAACCAAGTGAGCAGTCCAGTTTCTTTGAGGTGACCAACTCATCCTTGCCTAAAACAGGGCAGACAACGGTTTTTTTTATGGGAAACTTGTAGGAAGTTAAAATGTCTGTTATAGATTGAATGTGGCTCAACTTACAAAACAGGTCAGGAATGCAAGTTAGCTATTTCGTATCTACTATTAACTTGTTGGCCAAATCAATGGTTTAGAGGCAGTTCAACTTAAAAGGAAACACGGTGAAGTTACAAAATGTTCCCTCAGTTATCACGATAATTAGGTGAACAAATGCTTTTATATTTTTAAGTAATTTAATTTATCCAGTTGTTGCTCCCTGTCATTTAACGCACATTCAACAGTCACATAATTTCACTGTCAACTGTTAGACATTGATCAAATCTACATTTAACTGAAATTTCAAACCTCAAATACATAGTAAATCAGTAACACCTTGCTCTCTGGGAGCGTACCTCCACCTAACAGAGTTATCCAAAGGAAAGTTTTACAGCATAGCCACCACCCAGTCTATAGGAGGATGTTTGTCTCCTGAGTAATAATCAGAGCTGTCTGACAAATTCTGCTATCAGATCCACCATCTGTAGCGTTTAGTTGTGTTGAAATTCCTTACCGAGGTTGTTTATTGCTAGAGCAGCAGCAAATCCCCAAAAAGACATTTGTTTTTAAAGATTGGCTCACCTCTACCCATGGTATAACAAAACACAACACAGAGATTAGTCTCTCCTTGAATTTCTTAGGTTATGAATAAAAGGAGTAAAGGTGAGAAAGTGACAAAAATGTGACTTGTTTTTTCAACCAAACTTTCAGTTGTAGCCTGCTGCAACACCTTGTTTTGAGGACTGTATCTGTGAATGAATGAATATTAATTACAATAATAATTTTCAGACCAATCTGTATTTCCATATTTAAGATAAATGACAGTGGAACCCAGACTAGTTTTTGTCATTTTATGTTTTTAGATTTCTTTTTCTGTATTTCATCTTATCTGCCATTTTGGTGCCATAACATTTTTTCCTTATTGTTCCTGAAATAGAGACTGGAGAAAAATCAAAAAGCACAGTTGTGTTTTATATACACAGCGCAGAACACAAACAAAATACTTTTTCTTATTAGAAAGGAAGCATCTGTTGTATATGAAAAATGTCCCTATTCTTCCAAAATCAAGAATAAAACTCATTGTACTGGGTTATGTTGTTCCCTGCTGAATAAAAAGATGTACACATACTAGTACCTCCTTGTTTTAGAGACACTGAATTACATTTTCTTAATGTTAGAAATTGACTCCTCATTTGAAATGTGACCCAGTTCATCCAAATAATGTGTCAGGAGGACAACTGGCATGACAAACAAACGAACTTCACCCTGTCAATTATTGGCATGAGCGACCTTTCAAAGTTTGTTTCCTTTGGCCGGTGCAGACGTCCTGCCACAGGGGTTTCACAGCCATAACACAAGAAAAGGAAACATAAGCATCAGTATACACTGTAAGCCGTACCACCCAAATTCTTCCAGTGCTAACAGTTGTTCTCCTTTCCTGCAGAGTTCTCAATAAGTGAAGATTTTCTTCCCAGAACACGATGTGGGTAGGAAGAGATCTGAGATGACATAAGAACAAACACACGTCCAGAAAAGTGAGTCATGGAGCTCACCTTCAGTGAACCGACCAATCAGACAAATAAGTATCAGTTTTGAGGCAGAAACTGAGGTAAGAGGTCTTATCTCTGACCGTCTTTACATCTTCTTCTTTATATGTTTTCTTTCTTTCTTTCTTTTTTAGCCACGTTAGCAGTTGTTTGGTCAGCGGTCCACTACTTTGGTCCAGACTGAAATATCTCAACAACTATTCGATGGATTAACATGAAATTTTGTACAAATGTTCTTGGTCCCGAGAATGTTTTGACTTTGACTTGTTATACAAGTTATAGTGAAATGTCTCAACTATTAGGTGGATTGTGATGAAATCTGGTTCAGACATTCATGGTGCACAGAGGATGAATCCTAATGACTTTGGTGATCATCCAACTTTTCATCTAGCACCATTAGCAGGTCGAGGAAGAGCTGCTTGTTCTTTTATCAGCTCAGTTCTTTTTGGCTTTGTCCTGTGTAATGTACATGTCTATCGGTTAAAATGCCCTCCGGAAGGATGAGTTAAATTACAGAGGAGCACAGTGAATGTTTCATTCCCCACCTTCCCCTATAATGTTAATGGTGCTTTAGTCTTGCCAAATAATTTTCCACTGCAGATACGTATCCTTATCTTTGAATAAAACAACAATTTAAAGAAAGGAAATCAAAAATGTCTAAGCTTTCTCTCGTCTTCTTTCTGTATATTTACTATCATTCTATCTCACTGTCTATGATTCTGTTTCCCCCCTCGCCCCCAATTTTCACTGTAATCAATGGTTAATCCCATTTTATAGCATCTGGCTATAAAATGGGATTAACCATTGATTACAGACTTGTCTTCAACAGCATGGGATTACCTTCTGATTACATGATTATAAACATGTTTATACTTTATAACAGCCTTTTACTTTCCAACACACTCATGCTTAGACAAGTTGGATGAGATAAAGACGAAGAAACAGACAAAGACCTGATGAAGTCTGTAAAACCACAATCTTGCAGAGTCCACAAAAATGAAATCTTCATGGGCCAAATGGTTAAATACAAACAAATATCTGCCAGAGCTTATAGAGTTTACTCTACAGAAAACTGTATGTTTGCTTTCACTGATGGATCCAGTCAGTTGAAGGGAAGAATGTATAGTGATTAACCCTTGAGGTCTGTTTAGGAATAAGTGGATCCCAGCAGTCACTCATTACCACACATCAAAGAGTCCTCTGTTTCAGCAGAATTGCAAGCAGCCATTCATATGCTGCCATCTTGAATAAGCAAATAGGAGCTGTCTGCTCTAACAAAGAGTAATTGCCATGTAACAAGGCAAAGGCCCCAAATATTGTGTTTTAATTGGGGGCATTAACAACAGTAGCAGCCCGTGGGAGTAGGGATTTGGGTTCAGCAATCAGGTTAATTGGATATTAACTGTACTTGACAAGTAATTCTCTTCTGTGATCATCAGATGAATACAGCAGTTTTGGGACATCAGTCAAACAAAGTATGGCGCGCAGCTGAAGCCGGCTCTGCTGCAAAGAAATCTAAAAGCTAGGGATCCAGATTGTGACATGTGTGATTACTCAAGAGGAAAAACAGAGGTGTTGAGGGAGCACCGGATGATTGGTTTCCTAGCCCTGCCAGTCTCTTGGGTATTGCTGTGTTTTATCAGTTCATAGAGCAGATCAATGTCGAGCCATGATGAAAAACACTTTCACATTCTGTGACTTCATCACGCGGGTGAAACCACCTTGCTGCTTTGGCTCTCTGGTTAAAGCCAGATCCGGCGGTCCCATCTGACAAATGCCCAGAAAATGTCATGTGCAAGATTAGAAAGATGTTATCCTGTTTTAGTTTATCCTCTCTAGAAACCCCCAAAGGATTGTTACGCTAAATCTGGATGAGACCAAAAGGTCACTTCATCTACACCGGATAAAACCACTAAGCCACAACCTACGGTATGTTCACTCGATTATTTTTAAGTCATACAAGAGCTGAAGAAGAAATGTGAGAGTGTTGTTTTGCCAGGAGGCATTGACTTAACCACCGCCTGTCCTATCATGTAGAAGTAGTGGAAAAAACATGTCAATCCACCTATAAAGTAGAGACAGACACTGTTTTACATTTTTAGTTTTGCATTTCCATTCTAATAGTTTATACAGTATATATTACAAAAGTGATGAAGCAAATCCTTGTGTGTTGCTGCCAAAATATACATATATATTTTTAGTTAAATTAGACTGCTTTTTCGCATTTTGTCTTGTGTTACAGTCTGTAATTACATAGTATTTTATTGCTTTGATGTTGTATGCAACAGAATGGTAATAATCTTAGTGAATTTAGTGGACATCTCTAGTCCTGCCTGATGATGTGAACTCCCTCCTACAGGAAATCCTTCATCCTGCATCTGTGATGTTCCCTGACCTCAGATACAGGACTTGATGTGGACTCTAACAAGTCTCATTGGATTTCTATCTATCCTGGTTAATCTATTGCAGTGACTCCTTTCTGGCTTAAAAAGCTCATTAAAGGTTAACTTGGTGTCCTCTCTCCCACTGTTTTTTTTCCGTCCGCTGTGTGGATCAACGTATGCATGCAGCTGTGGAGGAGAGTCAAGACGCTGGGTGGGGGAGGTGAGCGAGGGCTAAAAGGAGAGGGCAGAGGGGATATGTGGGAGCCAGGAGACCACAAAAGAGATCAGCTCTCCTTCGTTTCAAAGCTCTGCTCTCAGGAAATGTAAAAGGAGTGAAAGCCGGCGCCGAGATGAAGCATGCCAACCAAACAGTTCAATTTGTAAAAACATGTTGTAGCAGTTTTTGATCTAGTCTGTCAAAATGGTTTTATTCTAACAACCTTAACTAAAAGTTTTTGTTTTTATTGTTTATTGTCATCAATTAAACACTTTATAGCCCCACTAGGGACAGTCTGTTTGTCAGTTCTTACCACGCTGGTGAGTGTTTGAGGAGCAGGGTGTGCACTTTTTGACCCCTGGTCTTGTTTGCATAATGTCATCAATCTAATTTTGGATTTAACACTTCATTTTTTTTTTCTGTCCAGATGTGACAAACTTTTCCTACAATAGTTTTTTTCATGAATTGCCATTCTGAGGAAATGTATTTGACCAAATTAGATGACACACAGCAGACAATAAAAAAACTCCCTTGTGTCATCACTGAAGACTTTAATCAGATCCTTTCCAGCACCTTTATGAAATTCATAATTCAAAATGTTCCATTTATTATGTCCATGTCGCATATTTTTTTAGACCTGAATAAGAGTTGCATTCTACTGCTCACCGCTGCACAACAAATTGCCCTTTGGGGATAGTGAAGAACTGAAAAAGTGAAAAACTGTACTTTACCTAAAACCCCTAAAGTCACCTTCTCTCTGACTCTGTCTCTCTGTCTCTCACCCTCCCTCCCTTCTCTCCTCCAGCCTCATCCCTGTTGTGCATCCGCGTCTGCCTGTCTCGGTCACACTGGGAGGTTGTGACTCACACTGTAACTAACAGTGCTGGAACAGTGAACGGTGGTGACCTGTGTAAGCAGTAAATCTGGTTTAAAAAAAAATAGCACCCCCCGGGAAAACAATATTGTGTAAACAGTACAGCACATTACTTTTTATTTATGACAGAAGTAGCTTTTAAATAGAATCAAGCAAATACTAGCCCCTCTGGATATTCACCTGGATATGCACAGCATAATCAGGTCGGCTGAGTCAGTGATCTCTTTCAAGTCCCTTAAGACATACTTGTATCAGAGAGCATTTTACTTGAGTTTTAATTATCTTGAACTGTCTTTTATTTTCTTTTAAAAATGTTTTCTTTTACCGATTCTTGCCTTTTACTGCACTGTATTAGTATCTGTTTTCTTTTAAAACCTGATGATTTTATCTTGACTGTTTTATTTTCCTGTCTTTGTGAAGCATTTTGTAACGTGGATTTTGAAAATTGCTCTGTAAATAAAGCTTATTATTATTATTATATAAAAACAGACACTGGAAGGAGGCACTGTCAAGCTCTGTTATCTTAGAAATTGCCACACTTTCATCTTCAAGCTTTGATTTGTGTGGTCCATCACAACAACAACTCGACATTTGGCCCAATAGGAGTTTTTCTTCGATGTTTGCATTTCTTGTTGGCCTGATTTATCTCAGGGCTGGATGGGGTTGGAGACTTTTCCTGCAACCCAAAACACAGGGAGACACTGTGGACAGATTGACTGTGTCAGTTAACACACTTAGACACAATCATATTCACCCAGTACCGCTCATTATGAGCTTATGGCACAGCTTAAGGTTGGACCATAAAAAACAGACAGCAACAATTTTACTGTATTACCGTAAAAGAATCAGTTGGCATCAGGGTTAAAGGGTTGTTAAAATTGTATTAATCAAACAGAACTTCTTTGGTCGTGATTAGTGATGCCTCCTCTTTGGTGAACCCTTTGACTTGTGGTGTTCCCCAAGGCTCCTTCTTCAGACCCCGTTTTTTTCCTACATACATGTTTCCAACAGGAAACATTATCTGCAAACACATTCACTATCATTGTTATGCAGATGACACACAGATTTATGTCTCAAAACTTTCTCGAGCTAAACGAAAATAAATCCAAAATCATTGTATGTGGTCCATCCCCAATTTACAGAACAGTTTTGACTTCCTGTGTGCAAATATCAAACCCTTTTGTTTGACTGACAAGAGGTGACAAGAGTTGTTGTCATGTTTCCTCCAAATGAGGAGCATCTCAAAAGTAAAGTATTTCCTTTCTTGCGCTGATCTTGAGAAGGTCATACATGCTTTTGTATCATCACGTTAAGCTTATTGCCATTAGTCTTATTCAAGGTACAGATGAAAAACAATCCCGCACTGGTGTAGCTGCAAGGCAGTTACCACACTACTCTTTTGCTATTTACTATCCAGTGGTGATTACTGTAATGCAATCCAAAAACACAAGTCTTCATATCTAAATGACAAAATAAGTTGTTTGTCAGTGCCACATGTGTCTAAAATTACCCCAAATGTATGCTACCTGTATATTAGGTTATGTTTAAGGTTAGGCAACTAACACTAATGTTAATAAAAAACAACAATGATTGTTAGTAGGAGACAGGACGCAAACCCCAATCTCCACTGTCAAATTCACACATTTTGTATGGCCTGCCATCCACCCAGCCTTCATTTTGCAGCCATATAGCAATGTTGTGTATTTCCACCTTGGCAACTAGTGTTGTGTGAATCATTATTCAGTCAGTTGTTATTCACACAACCCTAAGAGCTTCTTTTCTTATCAGGAAAACATAAATATCTAAGAATTTGAACAGACAACCAAGACTATTATCCCTAAATCACCCATACGCCATCATGTCTAACGCTTAGAAAAATATGTTTTGGCCAACACACACATTCCCTAAGAGATGTTCAGGCCCAAAGTAGTTGATAGAGGCCCAGAAAGCATTCACTTCTCTTGAAATAGGAGATCCTGCCATATTTCTGTTTTTTTGTTTGTTTGTTTTTGTTTTACTTTTTGCTGGAATTCTCAGATTCCTCTCTAGAGCAATAATTCCACTGCTGATGTGGAATAGTTTTTTTGGTTTCGCCCTAGTATGTTTCTGTGAAACAGATATGTTCCTGTCTGAGCTGTGTCTTTAACCGAAAGTCACACCTCATTCTTTTTAGTGTTTATGGCTTAATCAACATTTACTGTAACACAGTGAGGGACTTGATTTCTACACTGACCATCAAAGTTGGGAGAGTGGGGGAAATTCATTGTTAAAGAGGCAGAGATATCAGACACCAGCAGCAGCCTCAGTAGACCAGATTGCAATGAGCAACATATATTCTGAGTGACAACAACATGTTCTTTCATGTTGTATTGGAGTTAATACACCAATATAGACATTATCCGACTTGGTGCTTATTAATACAGAAGTGCCTGGTAAGGCCAACAAACAGGGTCAAAGTCTGTCATTCAGGGATATTCTGCATCGCCGGATGCAGGACAGTGAGTGGCTTATGTGGTTTAGTTTTGGATGTAGTAGAGTTGGTAGAAAGGCGACAGTGTCATAGCAGGCTTGGCTCATCATATTAATCAAATACAGGAGGCACTCTGTGTAGCTTTTTACCTGCAGGGCACTGCAGACTACCCAAAGTAACATATGACACTGGAGCATACATGCTGGAGGACACACAGGCTTTAAATAGGTGCTCCAGTGTCATTTTCTGAAGAATGAGCTGCCACGAATCTATCTATCTATCACAAATTCGCATCACTGCCGGTATGAATAGTTTTGATGCGAAATATTCACAGGTGAGTATTTCGCTTTTTTGTGTAATTTATTCGTCACATCCCCAGTGTGTAAAGGCCATTCTGACTATGGGTCATGCTAACGTTGCACTCACCACCTTCATTGTAGAGATTGAGAGAATATGGACTCAACGCATGTCGGGGCAAGCAGCACAAGCCTCCTAAAGCTTTCCAAATAAACTTCAATTTTACATAAATCATTTAAAATGCCAAAAGTAAACACAGAAATAACCAACCTGGATTAACTATTGCGGCTAGCTGCATAGGAATCGTCTTTCTGGACAACTTGCCGGCTAACCAAATGAGTTGCGTACTGTTCAGACCATAGACTATATAAAGATGGACGACGCGCCTCCACTTCCTTCCATTGTAAAAAATGAAGCCAAAATACCCCGGATACGGGTGATGCCATCTTGCGCTGGTGACGTCATTTGGAGCCAGAGTCTGTGCAGTAGTGATCCGCGGTGTCGAGGTCCCACCTATGCACCCACCTGAACCAATCGTGAGCACACACAGTTGTCAATCATGGCGTGACACCCCCTTTTTATAGCATCAAATAACGAATTAAAATCAAACTTATCAGAATCAAATAAATGCAACTATTGTGTATGTAGTGAACGTATGAAAGAGATGACTGCACACACCCAGTCTTATCAAAAACCCAAAACACTTCTACCTCAATCGCTTATAAAGCACTTTGAATTGCATTTGATTTGTTTGAAAAGTTCTATATAAATACATTTTGATTGATTGATTGGAATCTACAGCTGTTCTCGTGGGTCAAGGAAAATGTTAAAGCAGTGTTGCAATGTTATTCCTGGTGTTTATGTACATGCAGAAGCTTCTCCCAGAGTTAAAAACTGTTCTCCAACTGTAATCTGTGATGCCATCGACAGACTCTCTCTGAAGCTGCTCCATTGACAGCAAATGAGAGACTTTGCGCACCCTGTGACAGTAGGATAAGAGGCAGCAGAGCAGAAAATAAAAGTGTTACCTTATCAATGGCTAACAGTGGGTGAACGCAGCGGGTGAAATTAGTTTGGCTGACACACAGACAACACAAAGGAGGAATCGCAGGCGGAAGTCACACATTAACATTTACAGAGTGGAAATCCACTGCAAAATCACTGATAGCGACTTGCTCAATTATTTATTTCCCAGCATGACAACAAAGCAAAGAATTGTGGCTTTGTTTCACTAAATGCTGCAAGAACAGAGTGACTAGCCACTAACCTAAAACACTCATGTATGTCTCTCTCATGGGTTATGCCATTACTTTGAAAGGATTCAAACTGTTTTTTGGTTTCGTGGTGAGATAATTGTGGATAATGTTGGATCTTTTGTGTAAAGTTAAAAGCTAGGTTTCATGTGCTTCCAATTAGTATGTAAATTTGCTGGGCACGTCCCTCCCTGACTTTATTGCAAATGTTTCCGTCCATAAAATTGACCACTACAGCTGGTCTCACTCTCAAGTTCATTCATTTCCCGCAGTCTTCAGTCCCTGCACATTTTGGGGGCATTTTATTTCATTATATTCATGACAGTGAGGCTGTACAGAGGAGAACTGGAGAAACCAAATGGAAATATGTGCAGAAGTCAGGGCCCAGACCTGATTCTTTCTGCCCTCATTAACTGCAGAGGGATTAGCCCTCATGCTGGCTGCCTTCAGAGGGGTGACGGGGGCATGGGGGTGTAGAGAAAGGCGATTAGGACATGTTCACCTCTTCCCAGCAGGAAACAATAAGAGACTATGAGATTATGAACAGGTCCAGAAATGAGCAGAGGGAATGACAAAGCTACTCAGCATAGCATCCAAAGAATTAGCAAGTGTAATAGTTAGCGGTAACCTTGGTAAAAAAAAAAATCCTTACAAATACAGAACATTTGATCCAAATTCTTCAAAATTAGACATGAGGTTTATTTCCTGTCATATAATAAATAATAAACTTTACATTTATAACTAAGTATTTTGCATACTGAATCAGGCTGTGATCGTTGTGGGTTTTAATAAATGCACTCAGCTGAACTAGATTACCCAAAGGAGGAGGGTCATCGACTCCATTCTTGCTCAGAGAAGGATCTCTGCTTTGAAAAGGGGAGAATTAGCATCTTCTTGCAGCATCACTGCCCCTTTTATACAGCAGCCTGGAGCTGTCAGCCTTGCCTTGCTTTCTTAGTTTGATCTGTCTGAGGCTCAGAATCTCAACACACTCCCTTTTTTTTTTCTTAACCATGCCCACAGCGAATCAAAGGTCTGGAGAGGGTCCCTGATATATAGACAGAGAGATTGATTGATATAAAGCATCATCACTCAAAGTAAAATTGGCCAAATCAAAGGGGGAGGGAGGCAGAGAACAGAGGGGAATGAGATGGAAAGAATCGAGCTGTCACAGCGCGCTGCTCAGAGAGGTTGAGGTGATGTGTTTGATGAGCGACTTGATGTCAGTGGTGTCAGGGCGAGTGACGCTTTGATGACAGTCAGAACTTTTCAGGGTCAATCAAGATCTATACCTACAGCAGAACAGCTACAGTTTTTTCCATTACATCCAGGCTCACAGTGAAATCTCTTAACTGAGGCTCAGATGAACAACTGACAAGGAAAAACTTCCACAGAGCATTACATTTACTATATTTTACACACAAGCAATTTTTATATCTTGATTAAAGGGAAAGTTAGTGAGGACAGAGACTGTACTTGTATCTTAAAATGTTCAGATTACTTTCATGTTCATTAAATAAAATATGTCGGAATCAAATATAACTTCTTAGATTTAAAGAAAAAGATGACTTTAGCTTTCCCCATTGTAGCTTTAAAGCTGGAAATTGTTTGGTAATTCCATATATGACAATATCATATACTGTATATGTTATATAGCAATTTGTTCCAGCTCTTCAATGAAGCTATATTTATACATGCTTTACACGTATTTGTTACCGTTGCAAACTTTGGGATCTCCTCTAGAAGTAAAAATAAACTTCTGTGGGTTTGAGCAATGTTTGGCTGCACAGCAGGAGTTTAATGACTGAGCCACTGGTAAGTCATTGAGGTTTAAAAGATCATAACACTGTGTAGTCATTTTAGTCCTTTAACTACAAATGATGTATACTTTACATTTTTGCTAACCAAACTCAAATGCATTCTGTACCACCATAGATTTTGGATGTATTTTTGACACAGTTCCAGGAAGCCATTGGGTTCCATTTACATGTATTTCTATATGGTATGAAACTTACTTTTGGCCAATGTTAAACTATGGTAACATGTTATGTTATACTTTACGCTGTGATGAATTACACACTTCAAGCAGGTTTTACAACCAATTTATTGCCATACTGTGAGGGGATGAAGGGAAACCAACCTAGCCTGAATTGTCATTTCTTTTCACTTTAATCATTCTGCCTGTTAGCATTAGCCGATTTCTTGTTGGGTGGGGGTGGGGGTGGAGGGGTCAGTAGTGAGTGATGTGTCCGTCCTGTCAACGTAGTTGTCAGTTGACACAGATCAATTTAAAGGCCCTGAACACACCTGTTAAACTGTGTGGGCATGTACTAGACTGTGCTTGACTGACATTTCCCGCTGGACAAATTACACCTTTATTGTCCTTAGTACATGGAATCTGGTGACATTGTGTAATTCGCACTATAGCTCTGCCCACCTTCAACCTCAGCGAGGTAAACAGCCATCATTTGACACAACACCAGACCTTTTAGATCACTTAACAAATCAGAGATGTGGGCAGTGATTCAGACGTCTGTAACCAGGCTAATGACCACTCTAATGTCCACTCTAACTTTTAAAACACAGCAACGTGGTTTGCAAAATGTTTACTTGTGATGTGAAGTAGACATGAATTGTAGTAAATGGTCTGAAATGTGCACAACCACTGGCATGGTCATTTTAAGAGGATGACAGGCAAATGCTTCAACTACTGTACACTATTTGTGGACACTGTGTACATACTAGCTGGATAAAAGGCAAGATCACATATGGGGAGAGGCCTGAGACATAGAAAATTACAGTGTTTCTGGTATGCAACCTTACATATGACTTTGTAATATGAACTCACCAGACATCATGGCTAGCCTGAGGAAATTGTACGTCTGGTGAGGCCACCTCAAGCGTTTCTATAGACCTTACTCAGTTCCGGCTGAGAAATGTGAGTGAAAGAGGAGGACTTCACCAGCTATTGTTCTTCATCTTAACTGCTTGCGTTGTCGTTGATGGATTAAATAAAGCTTTGACAAGACGACCACTTTAAAGTACCATCATACATGCAAGACACCACCAAGGCCTTGTCCTGGTTTCATCACCTGTTTCACCATTTCAGAAAATAAACGCTTTCATTATTCTGGAAATATGAGAAGCACTGCGAGTTATGAACAAATATATTTGAAAGCAAGGGGAAGTTGGGGGTTGAAAGCCCACTTGAATATTCATGGCGTAAAATCTGATACCCATCGTCACCCATCTCTAAATATAGAATACAAAAGATAAAACAGGATTACAGGACGATTTTAAGCCGCTAAGACGAATAGAAGAAAAATCCTAATCAGCAAAGCAAGATTACACAAAAGCACGAAGTGGCCCTCGAGGCCCTGAGTAGATTCCAAGCAGCCGATGCGTGTGCTGATATTGAGAATTCTAGTGACAGCATGAGGAGTTCATTTCATACCCGTTAAAACTGAACCTCCCCTTTTCATGCTTCAGCCAACATGAGTCCTCCTCTGTTTTCCCAGTGACCACATGATGCCAAGGAATGAGTGGCTTCAGCCCATTCACATTCCACACAAGCCACAATAGAGCAGATCGAAAAGTGCAACATACAACATATGTGACACCCTAAAAAAAGAAAAAAAGATGTTAACCAAGAGAGGTTTTTCTGGGCGGATGTGTGACAAATCGCAAATTTGTGTGACGTTTTACACACCACAAACGTGTTTTTGACCTTGTGTTGAAGTGTTTGTACAGTTGTTGCACTTGCATCTGATGTAAATGCAGCTTAGTTTTCAGATTTCCGCCTTTAATTGGTCTCATATGTCAAAAAGTCGTCTTTTTTCTTTCTATACACAATTCTTCCTGTAACTTTTTGCTCTGTAAAACATGTCAAATGTCAATAAATTTGACTTTAGTATTGTTCTACAGAAGACTCAAAGCACCGTTTTATAATAATGAAAAAGTAAGGGAAATGATGTATTTGGGAAATCAAAATAAAATCAGATATGAAGAACATTTAAGAGAAGTTTAAACCATTAATGTTGCAACAAAACTGACAAAAGATTATCAGAAAACAAACATTTTCTTTTATTGGTTAAGAGGTTTTACAACTTCTGTTATTGGACACAAAGTAGGTGGGCTTTTTCAGTGCTTTTTTGCAATTATGCACAAAGTGTATGACAAGAACTATATATCTTTTACTCTTTTGTCAATTATACATTCAGTTGCCTCTGATTTCGGCATAAAATTTGTCCATGAAAATGTGCCCTTCTGAACACACCACAATTACATGACAGATCTTTTGCCATCTTCTGAGGTAGATTCTGTTAACTGCACATTTAAGATATGAAACATATTCAAACAGTTGTAAATCCAATCTATCTATTCAAACCTTAACGGTTTACATTTAACAATTAGGCTTAACAGGTCCTAAAACCTTTAATAAAAACTGTTCAGCAGACAAATCACAACTGAGATCTCAGATTTTATGGTGATCTCTGCAACACCACGTTTCATTTCACTGCATCAGGGGTGATTGATTATTTTGTAATGTTTTACATATTTGCCTGAATAGACTAAAACTGATATCCTTGTGCTTTTGTCAATTCAATTATCATAACACAAAAGTGCCCTAACAGTGGTCCCATGATCAAAATAGTGAAGGGTAAAATTAGAAATTGTAAAAAAAACAAAAAACAACAACAACAATAAATTGAAATCTTAAAATGTGTGACTGGTTAAAGCAGGGGTACTAACAGGATGAGGACTGTCAGGGGAAGGTCAGCACAGAAGTCGGGTGACTGTGAGAAAGGCTGCGATGCTAGAGAGGACGGGGCGCAAACCAGCAGTCCCGCTGCGTGACATACAGTGTTCCCTGTTCTGGCCGATACAGCCTGCATAAGCCATTACGTGGGGGATGTAGTTCTGCTCATGGACCCCATGTAGCAGGTGAGCCAGGGGGCCTTTAGCGAACACAGCCACATCCTCTCCTCCATGAGTCTCCATGCTCAGAGGTACCGCTGCCTGAGCTTGGTAGTTGTTTTCCTCTGAAAGGCAGGAACACAGAGAAAAGATATAAAGATACATTGTTTTTAACTCCTGAGAAATGAAGGGGGGGAAAAAATCCACCCTAATTTAAAGGGTCCCTGTTGAGTTTTTGCCCTCCAGTATCACTATGGAGCTGTTTTTATATGGGTGGGTCCTCATCCTGCCAATGATTTCACACTATTCCTATTATAAGTAAACATGAAGGTAAACAATGCTGGATTTAAAATACTTAAAATCAGCTTTGCAAATGATTTATGAGGAAAGAATTGCATTCAACACAACTAGAAAACTCCACAGGGAACCTTTAAGTTATGCAGCATTCATTTGAGATTACTTTGTAACCACTCATGACTACATCACTCCTGTAACAAGTCATTTTGTGACATCATAGTGTAATTTGCTGTGTTAGTGTTCCCTGAAAGCCTGTTTTACATGCTTTAGTAAAACTGTATTATTGTCTATTGCAGCTACCTCAGGCGGAGAAATTAGTATTGTCTCCTCTTCTGCAATAGATTTATCCTTGTATGACTAAAATAGCTTGTAACATCACAATATCTAAATTTGTAAGGTTATTTTGGGGAACAATAAAAATAAATTATTTACAGTGAAATGGATGTAGATACGTTTTTCAGTCAAAGAAGTTTAGCGTGGATTTTCTTTTTAACTCTACTTTTTAACCTAAACCGACGTGATTTTACTTACGGTAGTTAATAGTGGAGACATTCTCCCTCGCACCGTTAACAATTTTGTAACCTGGTCCGTTCCCATATAAGATGGAGGTGAAGGGCTTCTGGTCAATATCACTCAACATTGGGGCCAGACCTGTGGGTGGAGACAGAGCATTAAACGCCATTACCACAACAGAACCAGACCGAAAATGTAACTTACAGCACTATTAAAGAGATGGTACAACAAAGATATACATAGTACTGGTTGTGCATCATTATCATTACATACCAAATATTGTGTTTCCTCTGACTGTGTAGCCTCCGAAGTTGAACACATGAGAATGGTCAGCAGTAACTATAGTCAGTGTATCGTGGGTGCTGGTCATGAGATCTGCCCGGCCGATGGCTCTGTCCATTTCCACAGCTTCATGCAGAGCCTGCTTGGCCTTGCCCTCATGGTGTCCGTGGTCAATACGTCCTCCTGACAGAGGGGCAAATATTTCCAGTTAGCTGTTAGACTCTTAAAGACACTGTGAAATTGAATAATAATTGAATAATTCTAATCCTGTGTCCCTGTGTTAATTGTTCATTTATCTCTTGATTAATAAATTAGCGGCTGTTTTTTTTTTTGTTTCAAAATCCTTCTTTTTTCTCTTTCTGTTAAAAGTAAAAATATTTTTGATGACTCATGGTGACTCGCTTACCCTGCCCATCATATAAAGCCGCACTAGTCGGTAGCTATGAGCAATATCATAGTAAGCGGTGTGTGTTTGGATTTCCAAAGAATGTAACTGAGGTCTATTTATTCATTTAACTATTATCCTCCTCTTCCTGATCTAATAATACAAGTGAGGGAGGTGTGGGTGGAGGTCAACAGTCCTACAGCTCCTTATCTCTCAACAGCTCCATATCACGCGGTATTCGTTACGTCACGCCCACATGTTTTCGCAATCCAACCAAATTTCAAGGATTTAATTTAAATCCCTCTCATAACTAAATCGCGTCCACATATTCTGTTTCACTCGTAAATCCGTCACATTACAGAGGATAAAGATGCTCCAGCTGTCGTTTCACTGTGACTTTAGTGCCAGGGTATGCTTTAAACTACTTTGTATGACATGTCTTTCAACCATGTCTAAAGCTGTTCGACCACACTCGTAGGCCAGGCGAAGAAAAGAGGGGCAAGACGCAGTAATTGTTCAAGTGGGTGTAACGGCGCACGCTTTCTTTCACCTTCTTTCTGATGGTGTTCAATGATCCGTCAAGCACTGTTTGAAACATACTGACCCCCTTATTCTCGCTCAGTCTGGCTAAACAATCGCTGTCATACTTGGTGTTTGCTCTCAACAGCCACTGACTGTAACCATGCTTCTTTCAGCAGATTCGACCAAGGACACATCAACACCAACCTTCCTGTGCCTTCTGTATCTAATATTGCCATTGGCCATTCACATGTTCCAATGATAATGATAAGACCAGAACAATACAGAATTTTGTTGGAATGGTGTTTTCTCTTCTCCTAGACTGCCTAGAATAAACAGCAACAGATGTAAAAATTCCTAAATACCACAAACTATTTATCAGTTTACATAGTTGATAAATACTGTTTTATATTCGGTACCCATGTCACTGTCCTCCAGTTCTCTCCTGCCTAGCCAATACAAAAGAAAACCATGTCCTCTGGCTGAAGGGCAGTCTCGCTAACCACAGGCCACCCTGCTGCTTCTACCCCGTCACTCATACAAGTTTATGCCGTTATGGCATAAATATCTACATATCCACACATGAACACAACAAAAACAGAATTTGGTTTGGCTTGGATCTCACAAACAGACTTCAGCTGTGTAAAGCCACTTTCAGACATGGGATCTGATAAGTTTATCTATCTGAGTTCATAAGTTTAAGTTGGAAAAATGTTATTCACACTGAAAAACACGACTAGATCCCAAGTAAGCCGACTGCTAGAGTAACTTTAATGAGGAACAAAAGACTCAGGGTCCTTTTCAACCATGAGGCCAACATGTAAAACTGGCAGAGCATTTAGACAGTGCATGTTCTGAAGGGGCATGTGTTCACAAAGTTGTCCACTTCTTGAAAATAACAAGTAAGTACATTTTTCATGTACAATATCTTGGGTAAATTAAGACTGTTTAAACTGATTGAAGCTGCTGAACTCTCTTTAACTCCAGCAGAAAACCTGCGCCTTGTAAAAGTAATTTAAAGGTTTGAAGGGCGTTTTACTAGGATGGATAATTTAGTGATAAGTGAACCAATGATAGGCAAGCTCTATTTCCAAGTGGTTCGTGTTGTCTCTTCAAACTGCTTTTCCTTGTCTCTGCTTTTCATACTCCACAGAATTGTAAGCAAACCGCTTGTTTTCCTCTTTGATGCCAGTTGGCAGATGTCACTGATTAAATGACTTTGTTTTTGTGGAACTGTCAAAGTCACATTAGACCCGCTAAGAGAACAACACGAATGCAGTCGCTTGATAAGCTACACCAACACATTACTGTACTGAGCGCAGGGGGAAACAGCTAGACTGGCTCTGTCCAAAGTGAAGAAAACACCTACTAACATCTCCCTAATTAACATGCTGTATCATGTTTAATCTGTTGACAAACAGGTTCAAGGGGGAGTTACAGTAACTATTTCTTGGCAAACAGCCGGACGGAGTGACTGTGTGCATCTTCCCAGTAGCAAAGGAAGATGTGTAGAGTTTCTGCTGTCCTGATGTGAATCCACCATTCTGGAGCCAGAACAGCAAACAGTCGTGATTTTGTTGAGCATTAGCTGGGCCCACCTCATAGTGAAAGAGTAAGAGTAAGCAAGCCGGCAGTAGCATAGTGGACGCGCTGGGGTGTATGGTTTGACCATGTCCTGGATGTAGAATGGGCCTGAGCCAATTGCAGTACGGTGGGCAAGTACCAGCATATTGAATCGGATTAGAGCAGCCACTGGTAGCCTCAGAAAGTAGTTTCAGAAAGCAAGTGTGTCTATTTCTTTAATAATCCTAATAACAGCATTGGTATCAACTGTATTAGGAGGCAAACAATCCAAACAGCACACACCATATGATTTTATCTCCCAACTGCCAACACCAACTGGCCTCGACTGTAAGAGACTTGGTCAAACTGATCAGTGGTGACACTCGAATCATATACAGTAATAACTATAATCGGTCCAACAATCACAGTGTGTATCCCCACCTTATATACGTATTGAAATCTGCGACGACAAAAAAAAAGACTTAACTAATTCAGTCGACCAGTCTGACAGGTCTTTGTGAAGCTGGCCCCAAAACGCCAGTCCAATTTCACCATGAGGCTACAAACTCACCTTCAACAAGCAGGTAAAATCCACTGGGGTTTTTCCTCAGGATCTTTATGGCCACCTCCACCATCTCTGTCAGCGAAGGATCAGTCTCAGTGTTCCTCTCCAAGTCATATGTCAGATCCCCAGGTTCAAAGAGACCTGGAATAACAGAAGGCACGGTTCAAGGAGAAATAGGATATTACACACAGAATATAAGCCTACAGCAAATGCATACACTTCATTTACAATTCAATGAGTTTCATAATGACACTGAGACTGGAAACTCACCCAATAAGTAATCCACGTTGTTAGGGTTCAGTGATAAGAGCTGCCTCTTGTTCCATATATAATGGCCTTTCTGCACAGTTAAAAAAAAGACAAATGTAGCTATACTTGAACTCCTAAATATGTAAATGTAATTGGGAAGATAAAAGAGGGAGCAGAGAAACGAGAAGTGCAAAGAGAGGGAAGAGTAGGCAAAATTTACTTTATCCTTCATTCTGTCAGTCCACTCCTGCACCAGGTTTCTTCCGTCTTTTCGTGTGCCACTGTGCTTCGCGACCCCAGGGTACTCTACATCCGACTTGTTTTTGGGGAACATGTACTTCCTCCCTCCACCCATAATCACCTGAAAAGCCACAGAACAGAATAATAAATTACAATCTTAGTCTTAACTGTTTCAGGACCAAATGATCACATGCCCTGTGTCTGAGAAAGCAACAATTGACAGTTAACTAAGACCCGCTCCCCTTAGTTACTGTTGCTACCCCTGTCAACTGCACAATGCTAATTTACAATGCTAACGTGGACTTACCACTCAAAGTTTCTAATTATTTTTGAAACAATGGGTCTTTGATTTCAGACAGTGAAATCATTAATCCATAGACAAAAGCAGCCTTCTAATTTCTTGCCTGCTATGGCCGATTTTGTTGGCTGACATGACAACTGTTGCTAGCACTTTTGATCAGCTCTAGCTAGCTAGCTAATTAAGCTAATGTTAGCTCCACGAGTTGGTTGAAAACAGGGTCTCCGGCTGCTATTTTAATGTTTCAAGCTTATTTGTTTTAAAACAAGAACCCTGTAAAGGTGTCTTAAATATGCACTTGATGGCTACACTAGTATGATCAGGAAAAATGCTTTCACGCTTCACTTTCAAATAGTATGTTTCAATTTTAGGGTTACAAGAGAAAGGACTTTTAGGATTAAACAATGTGTTGTACCACTAGCTCGGATAACAAGTTTGGCTGGGGTTGCTGGAGTGTAAACTTCAAATCCAGTAGAGCAAGACAAACCCCGTAACGTTAGCCTACACTCTGATATAGTATCATCTAGGACCAGCTCTCACACAGTGGGGAAATAACCGTTACTGCACAGTGGATGTGGTGGTTTTGAAGTTTTTTTTATTTTTATCTAATGTTTAACTCCTCTGGCCTTAACGTTATGCTAGGTTAAGCTCCTACTATAGGTAGTAAGCTAGTTAGCCGGACATGCTAACGTTTGCAGTTTACGTTAGGATTGGACAAAAGCTGCCTGGGGGAAGGGGTTTAGTGAACTGTCAATTAGAAATGAACACAGATCATCATAATCAGCTTGTAATTGTAAAAACTGGTTACACTATTTGATTAGTCTAATGTTGGTATCTAGTGACACATTACTATAATAATAAGTTATGTATCAGAATTAATACTTTTGACTCACATCAATGTTGGGAATGTTTTCAAAGAGTTGTCTGGCGATATCCTTGCAGCCGGCCTGCAGAGCTTCAGCTGGCATCTCATTGTCGGAGTACCACTCTCTGTCCACGGAGTGGGCGTAAGCAGCACTGGGAGTCGCATGGTTGACACGGGTTGTTGTCACTATTCCCACTGACTTGCCTGCAGTGGACATACACATACACAAAGGCAGCTATCTGAATTAGGGCTGAATTATTATTATTTCTTTATTAAAGAACATGTTCCGACCTAGATACTAGTGCTGATAAGCTTCATATTAGCTTTGGTTGAAACCGACATGCATCGTTTTCATGGAACAAGGAGAGTTGATTTCGTCCCCTCTTACAGATCTCTTACAGTGAAGTCTCGCTAAGAAGGAATCACTTCACAGCCAGTATGGACAGCAACCAACAACTATTTGAACGTGCATATGTATATTGAATATTGTATTAAAGTAGAAAAAGTCAGAACCTGTCCTTTATTCATGTGAAAGCAATTGTAAATCACGTGAAAAAAAGAAAGTTCAATTCAGGAGCACTGGATTGTACCAATGTTCGCAGAGAGATTGGATTGTTAAATACCAAAAAAAGTATTTTGTACATTTCAATTTTGTTGTGTAGTCAAGATCCCCACAAGAAAATGTTAATATTGCTCATCCCTAGTCTGAATAATAATTTTAACAGTAATGTCCACCAATGATCAATGGATGGACCAGTATTTATCAGCAAAGAAAATGGTTTTTCGCTAATAAATCTTCTGGATGTAAAAAGTAAAACATTAAAGGCAAAACCAGCACAGGACAGTCTTGTAAAATGGCCTGATGAAAAACACTTTTCCATTTCTATTCGCTTTGTGCAGAAGGTCAGCTGCTGCCTGCAATGTTCCCTGAGGAATGATTGGATTTCTTATTATGTGTGACCCCTGAACCCGCACACATGCTCACACACACACACACACACACACACACACACACACACACACACACACACAGACCCTGACCCTCACCCACCCCTAACTTATCCCCTCTACGGCCCTCTGAAAATCCATAGTACTCAATCCTTTCACATCTCCTTCTTTGTGGTGACTTTCATTGTGTATCTTTAAAGTGTTGTGTTGCACAACATATGTTCCAGCAGACTGATGTACTCTGTGATGTATCCTTGACAGGTAAAAGCACATTCTTGAGGAAAATCAGATGTCATTCATTTGGACACTTTTAGGCTTATGATCAAACATGTTTGTTTGTTAAGATGTGGCTCTATGGAAACAGCATTGAAGTAATTATTGAAATTGAAGCCACCCCTAAACCCATGTGCAATTGGTTTTATATGTCTTAACAACACTACAAACCAATTCAAATTGGAAGGGATGCAGACAAATCAGGGTTCGGGAAGTAAAACAAAAACAACCAAAAACATGACAAAACTTCATAACAACGATGGCCAGGTAGAGATTTTTGAAAAATCTATGGTTAAAAGTTTGTTTCTTGTCATTTAAAATGACAATACAAAAAAAATTAGCTCTCTGGGTTAAGTTAATGTCACTTACAAACTGCTCTAAGGATGACTTTGGTTCAAAGGATGAACAGCTGAAAAAGGGAATGAGCAGAGTGGTGTATTAAGAGCATCACTTCAAAGTCATTGCTTTGAGCGATCAGTGAGTATTCCCATTTACCATTAACACAGCATTACCTACAACCACAATTAGGTTTCCCCGGACATGAAACGCATGATAATTGATTGCAAACATCTGAAAAATTACAATTCTGGGTCCCTGTAGACAAAGAAACGTCTGTGAAAGAACCCTGTGTTAGGTTACGTTTATTTAATGTCACTCTACCTGCGTCCTTGGCCCATCTGAGGATGGAGGTGACCTCATTGCCCTCTGTGGTGTTACACTGTGATCGGACAGCAGCTGCACTCACTCCCACCGTGCCCTCATTGGCCTTGACCCCGCAGAGGTAAGCTGTGGCAGTGCCTGCACTGTCTGGCACCTGTGCGTTAGTGTTGTATGTCTGCAGAGATACAGGCCATTGACATGTGGTCAGAATTCAGACATCAAATAGGATTGTAATGGCCCATTTGTTCCTATTGAAGATGTAACTCTTTAAAAACACGTCACAAATATATAGTTTTATCTTTAAAAAAGGCTTAATAAATTCCTAAAACAGCTGAGTACTGTAGTTTTAAGCAAACATTACTCAAACAGGAGGAAATATTAAATTTGTTGGGGACTATACTGAGCCACGGATTAATACACATTTATTACACATTGTTTATTTTTGGACTGTTTGTCAGACAAAACAAGCATTTTAATAAATCACCTTGGACTGTGGGAAATTGTGATGGCATTTCTACTATTTTCTACCATTTTATAGACTAAACGATTAATAAGAAAATAATCAGCAAATTAATCGATAATGAAAATAATTGTTAGTTGCAGAACTGTTTACAGTTGCAAAAGAAAAAAAAAAGTATATATGTGACTGTTTCTTATCAATACTGTAATGTGTAAAGTTCTTTCTAGCAGGAATATGTGCAATTTTACACGGGTACCTTCATTAATTAGGTCTATTCAAATCTTTCAACACTTTGTTTTTGTATGAGCTGTTCCACACAGTTTCCAAGTTTATTCATCATTTGTATAGTGTCTGACTGTTTTCTACAAATCTCCAAACCTTGTTTTCTCTGGATAATCCAAATAGATTTTGTCGTCAAAAGGATTATTCCAGGAAGTTCTTAGTTTATGTAAGTGGCCAGATTGCTTTTCCCATCGTATTCACAGAGGAGGCACTATTAGGAACTTGTAAATGTCACCTGGTATGACTAATAAATATGTAAATGTGGTCAACAGTAATAAGAAAACATGTTTTTAATTTCAGATCTTGTCTAGGACACCACCTTATGTTAGAGTGCCTGTGTTCATCTAATGAAAGAACATGTCATCCAGTGCAACGGTGAGGCTCACTGATGTGTTTTTAATAGTCTTCAACAATGGAGGTCTACGGCACAGAGGAATAAACTAGATCAGACTCTGGCTACACAGACAACACTTGTTAGTAGGATCAGTTAATTGTTAGTTTTGGACTTCTCATGGGATTTGTTGGCAGTAAGAAAAATATAGTATCGCCAGACTTATAGTTTAACTGGTTTATGTTCATAGTTGCTGATGATTCATGACCTATAAATAATCAAACTACAATATGATTTCTGTCTTTTTTTTATCTAATCTGTAACATAATATGACGTGATATACTCAATGACCCTGTTTACAGTCACCAGCCTTGTCAGGAAGCCATTAATGGCCACAGCAAGATCAATACATGGTGACATACCGTACGATATAATAATGACCGAGTCAGACCTTGGCCAAAGATATGAAAGGGAACTTGTCCATCTCTAGCTGCGTCTCTTCTCCACTCTGTCCGTTCAGCTGACCCTTCAGTATTCGAGCAGCCGTCACCGTGGGAACGCCCATCCCTAAACACCAAAAGCAGGTCGACTGTTAGGATTGCATTCACTTTCCCTCAGGGCGGTAGAGAAAGAGACTGCACATGACAAACATTAACACTTTTCATTCATTGCTGTGCACCGTTTGCAACACATGAAAGATTTTTGCTTCCTTTGACATTTTAGAACAAGATGAACTGCTGTTTCTTGAATACAAATGACTTCAAAAATAGATACTTAAAGAAAAAGAAGATAAAAAAAAAACAAATGCAAACAAAACAGATACTTTTTAGGTCACAGAAAGAAAGGGCCTTGTGTAGTCAATCTGTAACTTGCAGAATGAACTTTTTGTTGTTTGGATGCCTAGAATGAAAGCCTGAAACCGAAGATAATTACAGGTAAATATGAGAAACTGTGTGTTATACTTTTTAGGTCACAGGGAGCGAGGACCTCTTTGTAAATCCATAACCTGCCACACCTGGATGAATTTAATTTTCCATGACTTTTTGTTGTTTAGTTTTTTAAAGTGAATGCCTGAAATTAAAGATAATCACAGGAAAATATGAGAAACAGTTGAATATACTCCTAGGTAACTAGGTAGGTAACTGTACACAGGAAGAAAACAAATTGTGTGGAATATTCCCAAGTACCATTTGCCCCAGGTGTAGTTAGATAACTTACAGCACTGTTAAAGAAAGTAATAAATAAAGTATGCACATTACACAAAACCTGACGCTAAGAGATAAATGGAGGAAACAATTCATTGTGCAGCTGAGTCTTGTTAAACAGAATCCTGAGACTTTACTGGTATAAGGTAGACAATGTCTGGGAAACATTTTCCAGTAAGACAATCATTCCCTGTGGTGTCTTAGCAACTTTTTTTTTTAAGTTGTAAGATGCTGCCTGTTATTCTCTAACTATGCTAACATGACCATGCATGCAGCAGTGCGCAAGAATGTCATGCTGTGCATAAACAGAGAGAGCAGAGGCCCGATGGAGGATAAAGGTTATTGTGCGACCAATGAGCGGCCCAGCACGAACAGAAGCCCAGTGATCTGGTGGCAGCACAGTTGTTTTGTTTGATACTATTCATTCACCTCTAATGTTAGAAAACATTTGAAAAATCTCATTCATTTTCTCCTGGAATACAGGATCCTCTATATAACATCACTTCAGCTCAAATAAAACTGTTGGCTCGGCTGGATTGTCAGTAAAAATGACAAAAGGGAAAAAGTGGGTCTTTAGCGGTGAGCTTACTGCAATTCAGATCCTTCTGCAGCAAAGTTACCTTCCACCTTTGCGTGGATTTACACAGCATTTGGGGAAATTTCATAATTTGTAAACACAATGATGTCGTGGCTTACCATCTCCAAGGAAGAGGATGAGATTCTTTGCTTTGTTTTGATTGAGATTTTGCAGGGTTAAAGCATTCTTCAGGGTCCGCTGGGCCCAAGCATTCCAAAACCTGGGATCCTTCTCTTGCTCTGTGTACGGCAATAAACAAGTCTGGTTAGCTTTGGATAGTCCCAAAGAATCAGCAGACACAGGTTTGTCTATATGTCTATTTGTCTATGTCAGGTTGTCTTCATATGTCTTGTTGTATGCGACCAACAGTCCAAAACCCAAAGATATTCTGTTTACTACAAAGAGAAGCATAAAATCCTCACATTTGAAAGCTGAAACCAGCATATGTTTGGCTTTTTTGTTTAAAAATGACTAAAACGATAATTCAATTATCAAAAAGTTACTTTTCTGTCAATCAACTAATCGATTAATTGACTAATCATTGCAGCTCTAATTGTCACCAAAAAACATCTAAAAGCGACATACAATTGTTGTTACAAATGTTAATAATCCATATTCTACACATTTGGTCTTTTTATAAATTGTGACGGCAGAAGTTGTTACACGACAAATACACGTTTATCTCCTACAGAGCAGCAGGGCGATCATTTTTAAAGAAAATGTGATCAAACAATGAATTCCTGTTATTTTCTTGGCGCCACCAAGCTGAACACAGCTGCAAAAATATCCAGTGTTTTGAAAAAATACAGGAATCCATTCGGATAGATAAAACTTCCTTAAAAGGTTCCAAACATTCTCTTGCAACCTTGAAAAACCTCCAGTGTTTGCTGAGCATCTCCTGTTGCATTACAGACAGCTGAACAGTAGTTTTGGAGTTGGTTTGTTTGTGGCGACTGACTAACAACACACTAACTTACCAGGGAATTGTGGCTTCTCTGAACTCCCCAAGACCAGACAGGAGCAAACGATGAGCAGGGCTGTCAGCTTCATGTTGTCTTCTCTGTGTGGCTGACGCGTCACTCTAGACAGCCATAACATGCTACTTTGAGAAGCTGAGGAAGCCTGTCTGCAGTCGCCTCACAGCTAGCGAGAGAAAGAGAACACACACTGGTGATTAAGTCTGTGTCACCTTGTCACACACTCACTCTGACATACTGGTTTAATATCTATTTACTCTGATGATTTGACTGAACAAACTCATTTTAGGCACACAACACATTTCTTGCTCATGCTGTATCGCTTCAAATAACCACTCTCTGTAAGTGACCAATATAGTCACAGGCTTGTCCTGTTGAAAAGTGTTGGTTCTTTGCTTAGTGGGACCTTAGCAGAAATTATGGAGAGAAGTGGTAATATCGTTTTCTTCCTTCCCTCACATAAGCTTTCCAAATAAAGAAACGGGTGAAATAAGGCACTAGGAGAATGCAACCAATGGTCTGTTCTGTTTTCATGTCATCAAAGCTGTGTTGATGATATTTTTTGTGTGTGTGTGTTGTTGAACAGCGGCAGAAACAAAAGGAGAGCTTGGTAAAGTTAAGCTGAAGGCCTCACTGTGAATGTAAGTAGTCACATCAGGGGCCCTTATGGGTCCTGGCCAGTCAAGCTTTCATCTATAATTATCCACACCCTTCTCCTTTCTTCCCTGTGCTTATAGTCAAGGTCATTTTAATGGGATTGAGCTCCATAGCACTGAGAGGTTTAAGGGCCATAATAAAGCCGATTAACACCAAATGATTGACTGGACACCTCCGCCCATGAGAAAAAAAACAAAAAACCTCAAGATACTAATTCTTTTATTGCAAAAATCTTTCACCTGTGCAATTCTGACAGGAGGATTTTTCCTTTTTTTGAGTATGAATAGGGTTGCGTGCAAACGTCTAATGCCATAACCTTCCAATTGCAACATAAGTATAGCATTATATAGTTCAATTGCTATCTATTTTGTTGTTTCCCATCAAGCCCTGGCCTGTTGTCACTTACTATACACGCACCATATCTCTGAACTCCACCTTTTCTTACTGACTATATTGAAATTCCAAACAGCTTGCAAAGATCACCTCGTCAACACCTCCCAAATCTTGCTGAGACTGGAAACTGTGCCAGCCTCTATCTGGTTTAATAAGAAACAGGCAAGTCTGAACCACAAGAAAAAAATCCTGCACCAACCAGGCAGAAGTTGATGGGTATAATAAAAAGGTACACTATTAATCCGAGATGACATGCCAGAAGCCAGTTGCCGTGCCCTTCCCATAGATGCAGCAGGCCCCTTAAAACCTGCCAGGTCCACCCAGGGGCAGTGAACCAGCCAGTCTGCAGGTAAAGTAGCAAAGCAGTGCCAACACGGCTGCCAGCAGCACGCTAGTCAGGGCAGTGGTCAGTATCACGTGAGATCCCACTTCAGTCATGGTGTCGCCAAGCATTCGGCTGCTCCAATGTATCCAAAACCCAGCTGGTGTCAAATGGGGTGAAATTTACCAGCAGTAAATAACTCTGCCGCCTGAGCTCCTTGCTGAGCTGCTGTTGAAGCCTGAAGCAACTAGTCACACAGGCACTTAAATGTGTCACTCCAGCAGGTAGCAGCTCCAAAGCAGGGATTAGGGTTTTAATTATGCTCAGAAGTGGAGGGCTGATAGATGGAGGCTCCAAAATATTCTAGCAAAACTCTACATTTATCGTGCCGTGCCTGGTTTTCAGACAGACGAAATTGTGTTATCTTCTCTGTCTCTGTTCACTCTGATTGGCAAGGGGACTAAACGCAGTTGCCAGTTTTTAAATAGGCAACTTGGTTTGCTTCTCACACCAGGCTGCCTCATCCAAACTCTTGTATGCACACAGAATAACTATTTAAACAGAATTTCACACTGCAGGGGGAGGACATCTTACTTTTTTTTTTTTTTACCTATTTCAGTAAAGGTCTTATCTGTTACTACTATTTAGATAAAATATAATAAAACACATTTTATAATCATTGTGCCAAGAACTTCATGGGTGGTGTCAGTCTAAAGTAAAGCCTCCCAAACTTGTTCATTCCCAAAAAAAACATACCACATGTGAGATCCTGTCATTAAAAACCCCAAATAATAATATAATATATATAATATTTTAATTATATAAATAATATAAATGGGGACATTTTAATGCACCCTACTATACATTAAATGGGTGAGGAAACAGGAGTACGTGCAGGGAAACCCATGGACCCACTGCAAGCACTTCTGTAATTTCTAACTGTCTAAATGACTTTCAGGTTGCCAACAAAAATCACAGCATAAAATCCTGTCTGACAATGAATTAAAGTCCATCAAGGATCATCTAAGAACAAAACTGGTCTCGGTGTAACAGTTGACCATAAATCTACCTTTTAAACGCCCAGCGTGGATCATCTGACAATCCTTCAGAACAAGGATAAACTCGCAGCAATATTCAGAGCGGATGTTGAGAGGAAAGATGCAAAGTAGGATAACAACCCTTTAACCAAATTTCAGCCTGACACTCCGACAGCGACCGACAAAAAAGCAACATGTTATCTGTGTAAAACAAGCCAAACAAAAGTTGCACTGTTGTTTTACTTACTGCAAGTGGCGTTTTTTTCCCGGGACAGAAATCTACATCCAAATGTGCCTGCAGTTCATTCAGTCCTTCACCTTGAAATGTGTGTCCTTGTCGCTGCTTTCACGGTCCTTTTTATAAGGCCACACTTGTTCGACTCTGGCTCTGGGGGTCTGAGAATAGCGGTCTGTATCCCACGAGGGGCAAAAAAACCAAAAAACCTTAGAAATAATGATGCCATGCTGCTGCTGTGGGATTGGATGGACCGAGAGCTCCGCCTGTCTGACGACCGATGCATTGCTTCAAGGACAGAGCACCATAATTATACTGTAACTATAGTGGCGGAAGTTTTTATATACTTTGAGCAGCAATAACACAATTTAAAAATACTCCATCATAAGTATAAGTCCTGCATTCAATTTTTTTGTTAAAGTGCAGAGGTTTTATCAGAAAAAATGTACTTAAAGTATTAAAAATAAAAGTGCTCATGCAAAATGGCCCTGTAAGTGTTACTTACACTATAATATGTTGTAATATTGGATGATTATTACTGATGCATTAATACAGAGATGTGATGTTGTAGCTGGTTGAGGTGGAGCTCATTTTAAGTACTTTATATATAGTGCCATAGTTTTTTTTATTTATTTAATGTTTATTTTTTAGGGACAAGTATATATCATTGACCAATGCCCGTCAATATATGGCCCTTTACAATACACAAAAATCAACAAGAAAATACATAGGCCTACAAAACAACACAAAACTAAAAAATAAAAATTACAAACAATGATACAATAGAATTACTGTAAATGTAATGACAAGCACAAGAACATCCATAAAAATGCGTCATGTTTTATAAACTGATTGTATGTTTTGAATGTAAAATCTTAATCTGTGAAGTTACTAAAAACTACAGCAGTCAAGAAAATGTAGTAAACTTTGCAATATTTCCCTGGAGTAGAAGTACCTCAAAATTGTACTTAAGTTCAGTATTTTAGTAAATGTAGGCTACTTTCCACTGCTAGCTAACTAAACAGCAACCCCCCAGGTAAATAGCCCCAAATATAAACAGTGGTGGAATTTGTTTTAAATAGTAGGCATAACTGCTGGTAAAATAAGGATGAAGTTAGCTAGCAAACTGTTAGCAAACTGTTAGCTAGCTGCAGTCAGACAGTAGTACGGTCAACGGTCATAGATTCTTTATACAGTCAACGTCAGTGTGTGTGTAGACAGGACGTACCATTTGAATTTAAAAGTTAGTAATCGTTGGCAGCCAACAGATAAATATGGGTAGCTTTAACACTAAAGCAGTAAGAAGTATATTAAATCCATACAATTGAAAGTGAGATAGTTATAGGTTAGCTGTATATCTCTACCAGGTGGAAAATGTATGTGTTTAAAAATAAGGCAGGACATTCTGTAAAGTATGGTGGAAAAGAAAATGGACTAGAAATTAGATTTACAGAAAGATTAGGTTATATTAACCTAGTTCAGTCAAGCGGTAAGTTAATAAAATGTGCTAAAAAACAATGCTGCTTTTTTTTCACGTTTGATGGCTTTTTCACACTTCAACAGGACATCCTGAGAGATCAGCGTTGACTGTTTTTATTTTAGAAACGATTACGCGAGTGTGAGGTGATTTCCGGGGTAGCGGCGTGGCGGAGAAAGTTTCAGTGGGACGTGAACTATCTTGACAGTGAAGCGCAGTCTCTTTGGTTGTCGCAGCCCAGGCTCACACACTGTCCCCGGTCAGAAAGCACATAGCGGAGTCGCGGCAGTGGCGGCAGATCATCTGACAGCAGGGTAAGAAGAACACGTCCTCTTGACTGTAAACAATACTCAGATATGCCTGTAAGTGAACTACCAAACGTTTAATTAGGTAAATTCCTCTTTTTAAGCAATGACACAACATCACATGTGTTCAGTTTCACGCTGGAGTTGATTATTACAGGCTTGTTTGCGGCTGTTGACGTGAAACTAAATGTTTTCCTAACGAAATTTACCAGTAAACTAATGTAATTCTGTGATTGTATTTCTTATATAACTACAGAGTATGTAACGCTGGCTATATACGGGACGTTGCATGAAGTTCAGTGACCTTATCGTGGCTGCCTTGTGTTTTAATCTCCTATGAAGTCAGTGTAGTATTCCCATATGGACTTAAGGTTTTGCTGCTATACATTAAATTGTCCTAAGAAGATATATTGGCACTGTTTTTTAGGCTACCTCTAATTTTTATTTTTTACGTCTACGTTTCACAAACTCTAACTCAGTAGGAACTTAAGGTTTCACAAGCTGAGCTTCACATGTAGGCAACAAATGACAAATTGCCACACAGAAGACTAGCATCTAAAGCATTTTCAGTGGTCTGTGTAATAGTTTAGCCTCTATGCTGAATAAATCCACCAAAACCACATCTTAGGCTAAATGAGTGTGTAGCCACAATACAGTTGCGTGTTTGTTTTCCTTGATTTAATGCTCTCACTAGCATAAAATTAATATTTACTTTAACTGTCTAAATGTTATCTCAGATTGTTGGAGGGGAGATTGTAAGCAAAGAAAGAGATCATCAATCAAAGATATATTTAAGCAAACACTAACTTTGAACACAAACCAACTTAGAAGATCAATGGCAGATGTAAAATGTCCTCTACTGGTTTGTGTTTTTGTGTGTTTTGCTAAAGTAAACGGTCACGCTTGGCAACACATTATGAGGAATTATCTTGTTAATCAGTTGAAAGGGTGAAGAAAAAGATGTTAACAAGCAATCAAACTTTATTTATATAGAACTTTTCAACAGATGTCACAAAGTGCTCCACAGGAGGAGGAAATTAAGACAAGTGAAGTAACATCTTTTGGATGTAGGCCAAAGCCAGTTTATTGCCAAAATATGGATTTCATCCCCTTAAAGTCAGTTGGGAACAACATGAAATCTCTTGTTACCACAGGCACACATTTCGTGTCTTCATACTGTGTGTCATTGCTTTGAACTTTCAATCGAGCACTAGTTCTGCTTTATTATGTGTCATTTTAACTCATGAAGCAGTTAAAATGACAAAATCCGGTGCTACAAATTCAAACCAATAAATATGTTGGCTTTGCAGGCATGAAATATGAAAGACACACAGACCACTAATTGTACAAGCTAATGCCTGAGTGATTGATTGGTTTAATAACGGCACTGGATGTATTGCACTCAGGGAGCTTGGTTTACTCTGCAGTTATTCATTACCTAGGTGTGATCGTGAGTGCGCTGCAGAGCACCATAACAACAGCAGGAACAGGTAATCTCCTTTTATCTGTTTGGGCTTTGGCTGAAAATCTCATTGTAAGCAAGCTTCCATGTGCCACTCCTTTAATCCAGACCTTATGCTGAAAAAATTCAAACTAGGGGCTCTTAAATTAACATTTGGGTGACTTAAAAATCCCACAATGTACAGTTGTTTTAAAATACATAATCATATATAAATATGTAATGTAAATATACAGTATCATGGCATGTTTTACTGTATTGTGCATGCCTACTGGGGCTGATTTAACATAAAACTTGCAGTGGCTGCTTGCTGTAGATGCAGCGCATGGCGGTGACACAAGACCTGACTGGGTGATATTTGATCATTGCACATACGTCGCAGTACCTGAAACGTGCACAGAAGAATGACTTTTGCAACCAGGAATCTGAAGAATTTCACAGCTGCAGCCTAATAACAATGTCAGAGAAAATGCAAGCTCCTTATTTACTTTTTTTTTTACAGTGCACATGCATGACTAAAAATAAACCAAAAGTATTATGATACTGGTAAACGTCCCTCGGCTTACTTTAACAAGCCTACTTTGGAGCAGGGAAAAGCCGATTTCCAGGGAAAGTAGCTTTTTTTGGGGTTAACACTTCATTATCAGGGTGTTTTCTCCAAAGGAAACATCTCTGTGCTGTGAAAGGAAAGAAATTTCCAGTGCTGTGCTTACATCAGAGGTCAGAAGCTAAAGCCTGAGACAACTTTGTCTTATCTGTGGCCTTCAGGCAGAAACACAGGGGACTGGGCACGGAAGACAAAAGTGTTAGCGCCGAAGTGGCTAGCGGCTGTATGTATGAATGTCTACGTGTTGAGTCATCATCCCAATCTGTTTGTTTGCTGCATTTGATATGCAAACATAAAATCAACTTACATACACATCCACATACTGTGCGTGGCACAGGGTCAGGACCTCGCATACAGGTCAAAGGGGACAGTACATGGCAGCTTGTGTCACAGCAGTAAACAACCTCATACATAGTATAGTTGCAACCAGTTTACCTTCAGGTGAGATAATGTTGAATCTAATGAACGGTTTGTGCTGTGCTTGCTTAATCTTGTTGTAGTAAGAAGAAGTGTGGTCATGTTTACATTTGGCATTGTGGTATTTCTGGAATGTTTTCCCAACATATGTTCTTCTTTTGTGGTTCACAAAAAAAGAAGGTTTAACTGATTGCTTTAAGCCTGAAGAGGAAGTTTTCTTTTGCTGGGGTTGCTGTCTGTGGGTAATCTCTCTATGTGACAGAGAGGTTACGAGCACGCCATCGGCCTGAACTGATAAGGAGAAGTTGGATTTCATCAGAAACGTGACTCCAGTCACGGAGGTCAAGTAACTTGTCACACAGAATATGAGGCGCAGATTGTCACTTAGATTGTTTTTGGCGTGTAGTCTTTAATTACTGCTGTTCTGTGGCATGAAACCACATCCAGACCTAGCATCTTACTGGCTTACCCTGGTGGTTAACTGAGCCGCCTTTCTTCAGATGCAAAATGTGTTTACATGTCAGCTTACGTCAAACGCCACTGTAAATCACCTGTAGTCTCTAATGTCTAATGTCTTGTGAGCTTCATTTTTTGACACAATTCCTCTTCTTTCTTTTCTTCTATAAATTCACGTCCTGTTCTCGGTTTTTCTATCAAAAACTAGTCACTGTCAAACATACGCAGCACCCTGTCCCAAACACAAACATGCTCCAGTTATTCTTGGAGGAATGCCCCCTGTGCTACAAATAATCGTCTGGTTTGCAGGATCAGTGACGAATTACTGACGCATGTTTGTGGTTTATGGCCTTACTCAAGGGCCTCCCATCATTTGCAAGAATCGTGGGATTCTGACCCCTCGTGCTATCAGCTTTTCTTTGGGAGGACATCTTCACACCCTGCGGGACACAATGGGAGGTTTGCTTCAAACTGTCCAAACTGACCTTGACCACAGACTATTATAATGAGACCTGCATCATTTTGTATTCTCAAATAGCTCCCAGTTGCCACTTTAACGTGACTTCCAGAAGGACTTCCAGGGGCATCAACAGGAACTCCTCAGTAGGTTACAGTTTTTACAGATGTTATTCATCCACGGCTTTCCCTCTCCCTCTTCCCTCAGCAAGTTACGGCATGCAGATGACCTCAGATTTTAAGTGTTTGTATGTTATTCAGGATATAGAGGCGGTTATCGCATCAGGTCCAAAACCTCATAGGCATATTTCCTAAGAAACGGCTGATATTAGTCACCAAATATCATTGACAGGAAAGGGAAGGCAGGGTTGTCACTAAGCAGGGATTCGGCCCAGAGGGGTCAGTCTGTGTGGCAACGTGTGCAAGCACATCTGCACAGACCCCAATGCCAGGAAAGTGTTCAAAAACACCGAAAGTGTGCTGAGGAATGTGAGCGTAAGACAACAACACGGCCTGTGCCAGTGGATACGGCTAAGCTATTTGTTGCTCTACATTGTGCCCGAAGCAGACCACATGATTAGATCAGGGGTATTTTACTTTTGCGTGGTAAAATTCAGTTCGAGTAATTCAGTAAGCGTCCCTTGTTTTGTTAAATGGAACAGCTGTAATCCTTTCATGAGTTGTTAGCAAAATATTGATGGAGAGCAAATGCAGTGTGTGTGTGCAGAGAGAGAATAAGGCAAACATCAATATCCCCATTAGGCCCTTTTGGCTTTCAGCTATAGGTCATTTGAAGCCATTTGTGTAATTGAAAGTGTCCTAAAAAACAATTGGTGGGCTCTTACTCCCTCCCCTCCCTGTGTGTCACTCTGCATCTCTCATCACTTTAGTCCACCATCTTTTGTCCCAGCAGTCCTTTTATAAGCCGATAATGTGACTTGGTGGCCGGGTCTAACAGAGTTTAAAAACACACCAGCAAAGGAAGGGTTTGGACGTTTGTATGATTGTGTTTGTTGTTGCTGTGTTAGAGTGAAGATAAAGCTAACAGCAGTTCCCTCCTCCCGGTGTTGCTGGGTTGTTTTGCGGCATCTTGTCTGATAGAAAACAAGATTTAACAGGAATCTGTGCTCTTGGTTTGCCTGGAATTCTCTGGAATGCTTGTGGTGGGAACTTGGTTTTTCCTCTGTGGCATGTTTACATGAAACAAGTGGAAAATAAAATAAAGCATGGATCTGCTGCGCCTGGATTGCCCCCTGGTTATGTTTACAAGAAAATCACATCAGTCTTCATCAAGTAAACAGTTATGTTTAGTCACTGGTTAGTCAGTGGATGTTAACATGGGAAGATGCAAGCCAGAGCATGAAGGTAAATGTCCAGAAGGAGCCTGAGATTATACTGAGAGAGCAACAGAGGCAGCATTCAGCTGCACTTCTAGAGTCTGGCTACACATCTGGTGTCCATCACATTTCACTTGTGAAAAATATAGTAAGGATTCTCTCTTTTCAGAGTTACCTCTGCAGTGCATTGCATTGTGTTGAGCAATCAGTCTGGAGTGAGCTGACAGACAGCTGAGGTTAATCATTGCCCTCTTTAAAGTGCTGACACTGTGGTGTAAGAAAATCAGATGTAAACATGCTTCTGTAGTGCCTCGTGTTTCAGCTGCAGGACCTTTGTTTGCTCTTGTGAAATTAACATTTGATTAGTTTGAAGCAAAATCAGTCATTTGTTTGACCATATAAATTACAGGTATGTTATTTGCTATTGAAGGCTGACTTATAGATGAAAAATTTGAATTTTGTATTCATCAGCTGATCATACAATCAAAATATAGTATTTTATCTGTGTTTCCAAACATTACTGATGTGAGCAAACCTTCAGCAGCGTTAGCAAACATGCATAACTTAGATCAAGTTGTTGACTAATGTTAGTCCCTACATTAAAAGATCTGTCTACCAATTTTTGAGTGATAGTAGGATTGCACATTGTCTTTTTCAGAATAACCAGGACTTTTTGAAAATGAAGAAATATTTGGTGTGAATAATTGCATTCAAGATTTTTGATGGATTATATATGAAAAAATATTAAAAAAATACATAGAAAAATATTTTACAAAATGCATTTGATTAGAAATCTGAAGGTGTCAAATATGATAGCGTATTACAGAACATTATTCCATCTAATAATTGAAACCTGTGAGGTTTTTGGTCATAGCAACAGCAACTATGGACTTACTTTTAAGTGTTGAAAATTGATAAATTGCAAGAACAATCATTTACTCAAAGTAACTTTGAGGAACCCTGTTTGCTTTCTTTTTAAACCTGAGGCCTGATTTTTTTTGTCACACAGGTTTTAAATACCTTAATGAAAAGTAAATTATTTGAATTGCAGAGTTTGCATCATGTGTTAGTGGGCCTGTGGGTGAGGGGTTAAACTGGAGAGGAAGTGACTGTGATGCCTATCAGGTAACTGTTAGCACGGGCAGCAACTACAAGCATGTTGTCGGAGGAGGATATTTTGTCCGGGCCCCTCCCCCGAGAGCCTAATTTCCTATAGAAAAGACACTGGGTGTGAACTACAACTGTGAGGTTCCCTCCCCAAATCTAAGTGAAACCACATTGTGTCCTCTCACACACACACGCGCACACAATCACTTGCGCACACAATCACTTCCACACACAATCACTTCCACACACTCAGAGTCCTGCAAGTCGGTGCTCCTTCCTGTTTTACACTAGTTCCGTCTTCTCTCGTGCCGTGTTTGCTCAGACTGGGCTGAGGAGGAAGTCCAGAAAAAAAGTCTGCCCAGGAAGAGGCACGCAACTGTTAAAAGAGGAAGAGAGGACCCACAAGGAGATAGTGCAAGGACTTTCAGGAGGAGGTTTTTGTTGTTGTGTTGTGACGTTTGCCCCTGGAGGTATCTGCCAGACGCCATGGGGGCTGTGAGAGGTGTTGTTGGGGTTGAAGGGAGCAGAGAAGTGCTTTTAAAAGGAGAGGACTGACACACTCTTTGAGAGTCAACTCGGTGTTTGAGTGGAAGAGCTCCAACCAGACAAACCGGATTCCTCCACATGGATTTTAGAGGGAAACCCTACCCTGAAGCCTCAGAGACTGCTGACAAATAGACGTCACACACACACACACACACGAGTAGGAGAAGAGAGGGGCTGGAAGGAACATGGAAGCACTGAGAGAGTCTTTTCTGCATTTGACTTTTCAGATGTCAACGTATAAGAGAGCCACGCTGGATGAGGAGGACCTGGTGGACTCCACCAGTGACGACGTCTACCCATCATCACCCATGCAGGTAAACACCCTGTGCTAAAAATAAACGAATGGGTCACTGCCAGTACGCTATTGTTATACAGTACATAGAAAACATGTATAGGCCTTCATGGAAAATAACCCTGCTGTCATGTAAAAATCTTACCTCTTTAGAAAAATGTAAACTTGGCTTTGATTGCAGATGAACGTACACTGATTTTGTGTTATCATGGGTGATGTTTTGAAAGTTTTAACTGGGTCATGGAGTCACAAATCTCAACCCATGAGGAACCAGTTCAAGTAAAAATGTGAAAATCCTTTGGCGGTATGAGTATAATATTAAGTCTTTTCTCGTTTCTTTGGAGGCCTGAATTTCAGAAAGCCTCTGTAATAAGTTACAGAGACCAACCTGCTAAACAGATGCTTCATGCTGCGCTGTGAGGCTTGAAATATGGGATGAAGCTTAACGACTGTAGTATATTTGCTTTACTGCTAATATACATACAGTAATTAAATCATGCTAGCTGGGGTAACAGATGGATGAAAAATTAAGTATGGGATGATGATGAGTGTTCTCCAGACTTTTATATGGCATAAAACCACATTGTTACATTGCAAAGTAGCTATTTCAGTTTGAAGAATTATATTGATGCTACTGAACCATCTTTTATACGTTTGTCCATATAATTTACATGGATTTTTATTGTCTGGCTGATCCACAGTTTATGGAACTGAAAATTAGCCTCATGCTGTGATTTTTCTGCAGAATCAGAGTAACGAGTCCAACTCTCGTTTCAGCAGAACCTTTGACATTTCTTATAGCAAAACAATGCCTGATTCTGAACCAACATGTCTAACTGTTGAAGTTAGGAGTTGTCTTACTGTAAAACCTTAATAATCTTAGTCAGTTAAACTTTATTTATTCAGAAACTCCCATTGAGATCAAGATCTCTTTTACACAAGAGACCTGATAGCAAATTACATGTATAACAACAAGACAATTTAGTCACACAAAGCTGTCATCACACACAACAGACACACTAATTAAATCCTTTAAATCTTAAATCCTTTATAACAGTTATATTTGTTTATGAGGATACAGTCTGACTGACTAGACTGGCTGATAAACCTGAGACTGCAGAGAATTTCATAAATGGATAAAGAACATTCGGCCTGAATCTCTGTGTTAAACAGCGTACTGTACGTGTCTGCACACACATTAACAATCCTGCCGTTGTGTGGTTCATCCTAGAGTAGGTATTTTTCACAGTGCATATGTGCAGCCTATTTTTGGCAAATGGTCCTATGTATGTTGTAGTCACTTAGCGTATTGTCTAAGTAACTTCTGACAAAACAGTTTGCTCTGGGCACTTTTTAAAATCTTTATTAGTGGTTTTAAGCGGAGCTGAGATCCTTCAGTGCAGCCATTCCTCACATACTTTATTTGACCAGAAGAGTACCTGAAGAGCTCAAACAGAGGGCTTGAATTCAAGACTTTGACATAATTCTGCCATCATCATTTTGCCGTGGTTTCCAGGGTAATAAAATGTGTTTTTCGAGAGACTGTGATAAGCTGCAGATGGAAAGTGCACAGGCTTGGCAGTGGGATTCTCTCAATTATACTCAGAAACACAGTTTAGGTCCAAACCAACCCAACGTGCTGAGCTCCTGGGATTAAGAAGCCACTGTGGCTTTGGCATTTGATTGGGTCACATTAGGTTTGACTGTTGAACTCTCATCTAAGCTAATAGCAGTAAATCGGATCCGCATATATACACTTCAGGGGTAATTGACTTTCATAGGATATATGTGAGGTCCAAGATCTGGCATTCATTTACAGCGGGGATACACAAAGACTGGCCAGAGTCCTAAACGTGCCCTGTGAAAGATTTGCGAGTGGCCCTTGGAATCATTCCTGTAGGAAATAAATTCCCCTGGCGGCCTTAGCTAAAGCAACATTCAGTAGAAAGAAGTGCAGGAGCAGGGTGTGCTGGTTTAAGATCCACTACATCAATCTTTGATTTTAAAAAATGTTCAATCACTCACCACAAAGTATGCACTTTCCTCTAACTTATAAATTCTTTCAAGTTGAATTTCTGGGAAGCTTTGTAGCATTTTTTAGAAGCTAAATATCTGTAATAATAACTGGCCACTTGTCTGTCTGTTGTCCTTGGTTGACATTTACAGGAGAACCACAAAAGCAGCAGATATGGTTCAACAGGATTATTGTGTCTTTCTCCCCAATCTGGGGCAAAACGAAAATATCCTTTATGAGCGCATGTTAATCTAGAAGTGAGGCAACAATAGAAGAATGCTTAACCTTTTCTGTGTAGGAGTGTTGAAAGCGCCGTAATAGAGAAGCCATTGTGCTTTGATACCAAACCTGTCATCAAATCCCTGGGAAGCTGTTTGACTATAGACAACATTTTCCACACTGTATTAGTTCAACAAGGTAACATGAGTGCGTGTTTTTGAAGCTGATTTGAAAGTCATTTTATGCCTTTTAACCATTTTAAACCTCTTTAAAAGTATCATATTTGACTAATTTAATTAAATGAAGCATTTAAAGGTTTAATTGTGTGTCTGTGTGTGTGTGTGTGTGTGTGTGTGTACAGGTGACTCTTCTGCACGGCCGTCGTCCCACATGTTGGCCAGACAGGACACAGAGAGAGAGGAGGCTGCTGTATTTACTGTGTATCGTGTCTGTGGGCCTGTTCATATCTCTCATCACGACTGGGGTCTTCTACAAACAGAGTGAGTTCAAAGTTCTTTTTAAACTCAGCGCTCCGGTGAAATACGCTGAAAAGAAACACCTGCGGTCTCTGTGAAGTAGTCTGACCTGTGGACTTCAGATGAAAACTCAGTTTGTTATATCCTTTCTATTATGAAATTTTTTAAATATATCATCAAATCAAATCAACAAAGCAACTTTCCTAAAAGAAGAATAATTTAAAATAAAAACACACACACACACAAAAAGGAGAAAGGCTTAAAGGAATAGTTCTGCATTTTAGGGAAATACGTCCGTTTCCTTTTTTGCAGAGAGTTTGATAAGAAGATCGATATCACTCTCATGTCTGCCCATTAAATATGAAGCTACTGCCAGCAGCTGGTTAGCTTAGCTTGGAATAAATACTAGCAACAGTTGGAAACAAACAAAGGTAACAAAATCCACATACCAGCACCTCTGAAGCTCACAAATAAACATGTTATATCTCAATTGTTTAATCCATCTTGGCAAATTAGGCTGGTTTTGTTAACGGATTTGGTTACCTTTGGACAGAGCCAGGCTAGCTGTTCCCCCTTTTACAGTCTTTATGTACAGACATGACAGTGGTATCAATCTTCTCATCTAACTCTCGGCAAGAAAGCGAATGAGCGTATTTCCCAAAATATCAAACTACTCCTTAAATGGGCTCTACCTCTGTAAAGCTAGGTTTGCGTCTATAAAGCTACTGAATGCAAAACAAATGCACATTCATCTTGTCTCAAGATATTGCAGAAGAGGTGCCCAGGATTTTTCTCACGTAGACTGATGATTCACACTATTAAAACGTTAAAACAAAAACAGAAATCAATTCTTGTGGCCTTCTGTAGAAAGAAGGTGGATTTGTTGTTTTCCAGTCTTTGAGAATCATTTTTTTGGCTAGGACCAATCGTGTATAAAAGGGAAATAATAAAGTGTCCAGGTAAGAAAAAGATCTGTAAACCTCTAGAGGCTGTTAAGTGCAACCTTTCTATACTGAATGTATGTATCTCTTTGTCTGTCTATCCAACTTAAAAACCACAGTGCTGTGCTGTTTAATACAGTAAACGTGGTTTGATTTTTTTCAAACCAAAGCCTTCAGCTAAGCTGCCTACAAACAACTCTAAATCTCTCCCTTGAGGTTGTTCATTATGGAAAAAGGACTTGTGGATTTAGCATCGCATCCAGGCGGCGTCTCATCTGTGTTGGTTTCCTCAGATTTACCATGGGAAACCTAATGCCACTTCCTCCCATTCAGAACCGCATGTCAGATGACACTTTGAAATAATAAAAGGAACAAGGATGAAATTCTCCTCGGGGCACTAACCTCGTAACTTTGGCTCCGTCTTTGTTTCATACCTTATATGGACAGATGGTGAAAGTCTTTACTGTAAGTCGAGTATTAGAGGTGAGTTGTTCCCTGGAGTTGTGCTCTGCAATGACTCGCGCTTACACTTCCCTAAACACCTTCTTTAGTTTTCTGGAGCTCTTCCTGTTAAACAGCGTTTCTGTTTGGACTTTAAAAAGTAACACCGAGCGGCCAAAAGCCTCTGTGCTTTCCCTCTAATCGCTTCAGCTTGATGATATTCTAGAGAACACAAGACACAAAATACCCAGTCCCAGGAAAAAGTCGTTTTGAAAGTCACATTTAGCTAGTAGCACCGACCAAGGAGCAATGACATTTATTTACTAGCCAGTTAAATACCATTAAAAAGGAAAGGGACTGACGTAAACATCTAGATGAAGTCATCCAGGATCCTGAACCTTCATCCATCTATGTAGTCTACTTATTAATCAGACAATTACATAATCAGTTGGCATTCCTGCTAATTATTTATAAAGGATTTTTTCATGGATAAGTATTCCCTCCAGGTTGTATATCTTGGCTACTACCTCTTATGAAATATTATTTTCCAGATGGTCTGAAGACCCACATTCATATTTAGATGTCCTACCATGAAATATTTTCAGATTATCCACTGTGATCCTCAAAAATGTTTTTGTTTTTTTACCAGGAGAAAGTGTTTCCCACATTAGAGGGTTGATAAAGCAGAGGGTTTAGACGTGAACTGTCTATGAATTAAATGTGTTCTTTTGATTAAAAAAAATATTTTCTCCTGCAGCTCACCCGGGCTTGTGCCTAACAGAGCCATGCATTACTGTGGCCAGTGCGGTCATGGGAGCCCTGGACCGGTCTGTAGACCCGTGCCATGACTTCTACAACTTTGCCTGTGGGGGCTGGGTGAAGAACAACCCCCTCCCTGAGGGCAAGTCCCGCTGGGGACCTTTCAGCAACCTCTGGGAGCACAACATGCTAGTAATGAAGCATTTATTAGGTAAGGGTCCTTTGAGTAATTCAGTGTCCTCAGCTGCCTTTACCCCAGGCAATGGTGTATTGTGTCTTTTTCCAGCTCATTTTCCAGCGCTGGGGAAACCGGCTCGGTTTTCATTCATGTAACTTAATATCTTATATCTTCATTGGGCAGAAAACACAACGATGAAAGGTCTGAGCAAGGCTGAGGAAAAGGCCCAGCGATATTATCAGGCCTGCATGAATGAGGCCAAGATTGAGGAATTAGGAGCACAGCCACTGCAAGAGCTAATCAGCCAGGTATGCTTATTTCCTAAAGCGCTCAAACATCAAAAACACATACATCATTTCAATCCTTCTTTGTTTTTATCAAAAGAACCAATTTCCTTGCGTCCAGCAGTCTCTTGAGTGTCTGCCTAAACTGCTGCCTGTTTCAGATAGGAGGATGGGCCCTGACCGGACCCTGGGACAAGAAAAACTTCCAGGAAGTTCTGCGTATGGTGTCAGCCAAGTATCGCACCTCGCCTTTCTTCACCGTGTTTGTCAGCACTGACTCCAAAAACTCCAACAGTAACATCATCCAGGTGAGAGGACCGGAGATTTGTAGCCAGGCCGTTTTATAGGCTTCATCTGTTTGAACAATTACATGTATTTATCTAAAATCATATATTTACATCTTCTTCACTGAAGCCTTTGATCACATCCCAATAAACTTGCATTCACCTTTAAATTCTTACATCAAATCCCCTCCAACACAAGCAGCTTTTGCAGGCTTCCCTAAGGGGACAGATTTTATCTCTGCTGATGTTCTGGGGACAATCCACTCATTATCACGGTGGTCTTGGTTTCACGCTGACAGTTTGATAAGAGAGTTCAGTCCTTTGTAGGGTGTCATGAAACCGTGACAAATGGCACTGATAAGATCTTTGGTGAGCTTCTGCTTTTAGCCTACATGCTGGCAACATAAGAATGAAAACAAAAGGGTTGTTTGTGAGTGTTGAAATGGAGGGTGAGCTGGAAGTCATGGGATGTTTCTCTTGACTCTAGGTGGATCAGTCCAGCCTGGGACTACCTTCACGGGATTACTACCTCAACAAAACAGCAAATGAAAAGGTACCGTTGACAGCATTACACTGGTTTCACAGTTGTTTGGCGTGTAGAAAGTTGGAAGGTAAAAGTAAAAGATATTACAGCTCAAGTCAGGTCATCAAATCAAGATCTGGATCTTTCTGTAATGAGAACAAATACATTACTTGGAATTCAATTATGAACATACCCAAAGGCTCATTACAGATATTTGCAAATAAAGTCAAGAAATATTAAACGATAATTATTTCAGCTTCAGGGGAAATTCTCTGCATAGTAGCTTGTATTTGCATAGTTTAGGATTACTTTCCTAATTGAATTTCATCACACATAAACACACCCCTTGTCTCCCCAACCACCCCGAACCTCACTGTGCTGCCTCTTCCTTGGACTTTGCAGTATCTGACGGCATACCTCAGCTTCCTGACGGAGTTGGGGGTTCTCCTGGGTGGCTCCAAGGAGACGTCTCGGGCGCTGATGGAGGAGATTGTGGACTTTGAAACCACCCTGGCCAACATCACAGTCCCTCAGGATGAGAGGAGAGATGAGGAGCTCATCTACAATAAGATGGAGGCCAAGGATCTGTCAGTAAGTGTCTCCTGGTTTGATATGCCAAATAAAACAGTGTACAGCACTTAAGATAATCATTTTCTACAAATCATGACTGCTCCTGCAATGTACCAAAGGAAGTGAAAAGTGATATTATTTCAAAATCTAAGTATGAATCTATCTCCAGGATGTGGGAGTATAAAGAGACTATATATTTGTGTTCAGACAACATGTCTCAGTATTTGTTTATGTGTGTGTGTTTTATCTGTGTCTTTGCAGACTCTGGTTCCTGCAGTGGAATGGATACCATACCTCAAAGAAGTGTTTGCTCCTGTGGAGCTCAACGAGTCAGAGCTGGTGGTTGTTTATGCCAAGGAATACCTCCAGAAAGTTTCTGACCTCATAATTAACACAAATAAAAGGTCAGACATTGAAGAGTTTTTCCATTATTGTGTCTAATACAGGTTGCCTGTTGCTATGTCTATGCAGTAAAATAAATAAAATAGAAAGTATAAAAGTATTTACTTTAGAAAGTGTAAAAGTATTTACAGTGTTTATATAACATATACATGCATAAATCTTCCTACTGAAAGGCACAATGGTAAGCATTCAAGCAGTATTGAAGAGGGCAACAAAACAATGAATTTGATATTTCCTTTTCAGCCTACTCAACAACTACATGATAATGAAGGTGGTGAGGAAGATGGTGTCCATTTTGGACCAAAGGTTCCAGGATGCCGAGCAGCGCTTCCTTGAGGTCATGTACGGAACCAAAAAGGTGAGATGTGAAATGTTGGCTTTTTACAGTCACTATAATCCAGCATGACACAGGTCGATTTAAACACAGAGGTGGGATTAAGGAGATTAAAAGTGGAAAGAAACAGCAACGTACTGTACATGTTTTACCAGATTCTCATACAGATAATGTATTTTTAGCATGTTTGTGAACTGAATACAAGTATCTAAGTTGCCGTTTTATCATTGCCTTACTGCCTTTTGACTTAAACAGTTAAATATTTATTTGAATTTGAATCTAGTGAATCACCCCGAGTGTATGTGGGCTTTTTAGAAGTCCAGTATATACAGGCGGAGGAAATGGCCCAAAGCCAAACAGCTGGGTTTAGAGAGCTTTTCACTTGACCTCTTGTTCTTGTGTGTGACACTCTGCGGAGGATTCATTTTTACTGAATGCAGATAAATGGAAACTGGAAACTGAAGCAGAATTTTCCGGTCATTATGACAAGGCTTTACAAGAACTGTAAATTATCAGCCAGTACTTTATGTTGGCTTTCAGCCTGATTTCTTGAACTTCATGTAAACGAGAAACCTGGTTTCCTTAATTGGGGTAAGAGCTTTAAAAGAGAAATCTTCTGGGTGTTTATGTTTGCACGTGTGCATGACAAAGACCCAGCACAGGTGACAGCATGTCTGGGGCAGCAGTTTGGTAGAATGAAGGCAAACATCATTACATGCTGCTGTGTTGGTTTTCACATCTGAAAAGTAGGTCTTTTGTAAAATGCAGACACTTGTGCGCAGTAAGGAAAACCTGTGATTTTGCTCTACAGATCCTGTCCCATAAAAATAAGAAAACACTCTTTAAAGTCCATCATTATATGCATCACAGTCTTGATTCAAATATATAATATTGGGTAGAGGAGAAATCTGATTACTGACAAGTTGTACATAAATTAACTGTGTGTTAAGTATTTACTAGGATTTCCTGCCTTAACATGATTTCACTCAGTAACTTGTGTTTCATGTGTTTCATAGTCATTTGGTTAATGGTGAGGTTAAAGGGTAATTTCACCCAAATTACAAAAAAAGCCTTTCGTTTTCAGGATTAGGTGGCCACAGAACAATGGAGGTGAATGGAATTTCATTTGTGGCGTTCAAGACATTAAAAAATGTACATTGAAAACAATTCAACAGTGGCATGTCTTTCCAGGAAAAGTGGTCACTGTGAACAGATTTCATTGGAACTATTTCTTTGGTAGAAAGTAGTTCAGATGAAAACTGCATTTTTTAAATGTCGTTTTTTAATGCTGTGTGTTCAGCTTCATTGTATTGGGTCGGAAGCAGAAATCTCAGACAGATATCTTAAATCCACAGTTAATCAAACCAAACAATTCTGCATTGCTAGGTTCCACTGCGCTACGGATAAATGAGAAAAATGAGAACTGGAATTGGGTGAACTGGGCCTTTAAAACGTATCCTCTCTAAGTGTATGTTAAATTGACTTGGCAGCAAGTTGCACTTCCTTCTCAACTGAGTAACAGTTTGACTGTGAAGGCTCTGGTGACCCCAGCCCTTAACTGGGCAAGATCCTGTTCCTTCTGCCTTCTTTTCAACTGGGGTCAAGCTGTAATAACAAACCCCAAACCTCCTATGTGTGCCTCTCTTTGTGAATCTGTTTTATGTGAGAGTGCAGCTGTGTCTCCTTTGTTGTAGAGAAATTCTGTCTACTTTGGGTTCTTAATAAAACTCTAAATTGACGCATCTGTGATTGCAGGTTACTTTTATTGTGTACACGAGCAGTTTCTGAGTTGCCTCTGTCCCTCAGGAATTACCCATCCTTGTTATAGTGAAAACCAGGAGAAAAACAAAACTTACACAATTCATGGGAGCTGCCTGGCTGTCGCATAATTCTCCCAACATGACTAGTTCTAATTGGCACTACATACGCGCACATAGGCTTTGCTATCTAGACCGGTCAAGGTGAAACGTTATACCAGTATCTGTTCCCCGTTCTCCTTTACATCAAAGCAAACACATGTTCTTTTCATATGACAAGCACTCAGTAAGATCTACAGTAAGCTGCAAGTACTCTCTGATGAACTGTTAGGATATCAGATCTTTTAGCTGTGAAGTCACAATTTATTTCCCACACTTTTTCCCTCCGTGCTCATGTGCACGGGTTTACAACTTGCCGTCGCTTGCTCAGAACACTTCCTCGCCCTGACCTTGTTTCCTCTCTATCTACGTATACATGCAGCTCCATTTGTCCTTGTCCTTCCTTTCACCTGATAATAACTTTGTCATATAGGGATCTTTTTTTGTGTGTGTGGTTTTTTTTGTTTTTTTTTTAACCTGCAGCCAATGAATTAGCTGGTTGAGTGTGAGATTTAGATTTTAAAGTTCAGATGTCAAATCATTGTTTTAAGATAGTTGGAGACACTGTCGTTGAAAATTGATATTATGCGCATTTGTGTATTGTGTGTTTATGTCTTGTAATCTTTTGTAAATATAAGTAAAATATAAGTAAAAACTGTGATTAACAAAATGCTAATTTTCCAGCATAATGCTAGATATAATAATTTTTGATCCTAAAAACTGCACAGAAATAAGCAAATTAGCAGGCATTGGAGGAAACAGTTTTTTTTCTTTTTATTGAGGTTCTGGCAATAATTACATATAATTCCAGTTCCGAATATGTACAGAACTAAATATTTTTGAACAACCTTTAACAAAACATAAAAACGGCTAACATAATTACATTCAAATTGCTGGGATATGCTGTAGTCAGTTCCAATGTTGTTAAGTAGAACGAAGTCCAGTCCAGAGGGGTCCACCGTGTCCAAGACTGGGGAAACTCTTCTATTAGCGAGCTTAATCAAAACAGATTTTTAACAAATTCATAAAATAGCAAAACACATAACCTCACATATAACAAATCAAAGGCTGTCCCAGTCTTACTGGGTAAATGACACTGCCCTTTACAAATTTGGATGCAACTCTTTTCCCCACTGAAATCGCTCGCTTGCATTGCTTCAGTCTTCAGCGTAAATAGGCCGAGAATCTCCACGTGTTGTTTCCATTTTGTGAAAAATCCCACCACCCTGACCTTTAGAGAGAACACTGTGTCTCTCAGCCCTCAGAGAGATAGCGGCTCGGCTTTGCCTCAGAAACGCTGAGCTCAGAGGTTACAAGAAGATCACAACCGTTTACTCTTATTTCCTGTTTGTGTTGATTGTCTTTGTTAGATGACTCTTCTACACAGCGGTTCCTGATGATTTCTCAGTGTTCTACTTTATTGGATTTAAGTCTATTAAGAAAAAAAAGAAGTATTAAAGATGTTTTTAACAGTGGCAGTCATAGTTCATGTTTTATGTATTGTATGCATCCCAAAAGCCTGTGATAAACAATCCATCTGTGCTGATATAGTTTTGTATTGATGTATTTCTTAATGGCAAATTAAGGCAGGAGTACAACCACTTCACATATAGGGAGAAATCCATCAATTTGATGTACATGCTTATTCTGTTCAGAGACATGGGGGGTTGGCACCTATCCCAGCATACACTGGGCGAGAAGCAGGAACAGACTGGCCGGGTCGCCAATCTATCACAGGGCTTTGTATGAGAAATAGCGGTCTATAAGTAGACTGCGTTGTGTTAGTAGCAACACTCTCACTATCTTGCTTTCACTTCGCTACTGTTTAACTGTGACGACAGTTTTCTCCACCTACACATGTAGCCCACGGCCAAATGGTACAAGTCCACCCATGTTCTGTGGGGTTAGTCATGTTCATTCTGGGAAATGTAGGAAGTGACTAATTGAATCAAAATGAGTTGAAGGAAATGTAACACACTGAAAAAACAGTGTAAGAGAATGTGAGGATGCATTTTTCCTTAACATGTCTTGATGTGTTAATTTGATGTTGCAGAGCTGCACACCACGCTGGAAGCTGTGCGGCAGCGACACAGACAGCGCCCTGGGCTTTGCTCTTGGAGCCATGTTTGTCAAAGCCACCTTTGCCGAGGACAGCAAGGCCATTGTGAGCGCTTCAATGTCCCTTCCCTCACAATAGCTCCTTCTACTGTGTGAGATGATGTATGCTTCTGACTGTCTGCTCTCTCTTTTGTGCGTCAGGCTGAAGATATGGTCGCAGAAATTAAATGGGCCTTTGAGGACAACCTAAAGTACGTGAGCTGGATGGACTCGGAGACAAAAAAAGCAGCAAAAGAAAAGGTGGGAGAAAGACGATGTTGATTTTCTTTCCCAGGAAGTTTTCCTACTGTGTCTTTAGGGAGATATTAACACTGTAAATGAGTTCTGTTGAGCTGAAATGGCTGAGAAATACAGCACTGCCACCTGGTGTGAAAATGTGTCTTTTGCAGTTTTTTTTTTTTTATTTGTCACAGGCAGATGCAATATACAACATGGTCGGCTATCCAGAGTTCATCATGAACGCCACAAAGCTGGACAAAGTGTTCAATGATGTAGGTAAATGTGGAACTGTGAAACATTATAAGTCCTAACCATTTTACCGCTTTTATTTATCACATGATGTCTCATTTTGTCTCACTAAAACAGCCTCTGATTCCTCTCTCTATTAGTTCGAGGTGGTGTCAGAACTTTACTTCCAAAATGTTATGCAGTACTACAGCTTCTCAGCCAGAGTGACTGCGGACCAGCTGAGGAAAACTCCCAACAGAAACCAGTGAGTTGCTCCCTGTAACCCTCAATCCCCACCGCCCCGCTTGCCAGAGAGGAGGTTGCACGCTCCGATGGGGACACATTCCCATTATACTAACTCAGCAGAATACTGCTGCCATCCACAAATGTTCCCAGGCAACCAACTTCTCTCCGCTGAACTGATTCTTGTCTCTAATTAGGCAAGGGGGGGAGGGTATAGATCAGGGTTCCCATGCCTTTCAAACTGATCTGTCAGTCAACCTGGCACAGCAGATATTCTGTATTTGTTGTGACCTTGATGTCAGCCTCACATGGTGTCTCTGTTCCTTGTTTGTTTTCAGGTGGAGCATGACCCCTCCAACCGTGAATGCATATTACAACCCAACCAAGAATGAGATGGTTCTGCCTGCTGGAATTCTTCAGGCTCCGTTCTACAGCCGTTCCTGGCCTAAGTAGGTCTTCTACATTGCACTTACACAGGTTTACTAAATCATGTTGGAAGGATTTTATTAGAATAGAATAGAAAACAAGTTTATTGTCCACCAGAGAACCAGAATTGTCTTGAGTTCACAAAACCATAAAAGCAGCATGGAATAAAGATGGTATTAAAACCCCATTGAAGTGTACAGCCAGTGTAATTTAGCAGCTGTTTTTTTTTAACTACACATGAGAGTCCTTAAGTGTGCTGTAGATACAGCCTGATAATCATACTGAAGTGCCGTTTTGTTTAACTTCATTAATTCATTTTATTTGATCTTTTCTACAAATATGAGATGTGGGCAGCTCCCAGCTCACAAAGACAACAAGGTTTCATGAAGTCATTGCGCCTGGCCAAGAAATGGTATCACACACAACCTCCCGTAAAAACCACAAATTGTCACTTACAAGTCATGTTTTATACAGATTAAACAAACGAGATATGACAGGTTAATGGGCTTTAGAGGTGCTGGTAGGTGGATTTTGTTACCTTTGGACAGAGCCAGGCTAGCTGTTTCCCCCTGTTTCCAGTCTTTATGCTAAGTTATGCTAAGCTACCCAGCTTCTGGCTCCAGCTTCATATTGAATGGACAGATATGATAGTGGTATCGGTCTTCTCATCTAACTCTCTGCAAGACCAACCAACTTGTGGGCCATACACACAGATGTTGAAAAGTTGTTATCACGGGTTATAAAAGTGTGCTACATGTACATTTTCAAAATGTATGATTTTGTTTTCTGTTTTTCAGAGCTCTTAACTTTGGTGGAATTGGAGTAGTCATGGGACATGAACTGACTCATGCTTTTGATGACCAAGGTTGGTAAAAGGTTTTCCATTTTAAACAATTTACAAATAACATCATCCTTCGGATACTAAATGCTTTGATTAGAAATGTCTTGAAGCACGATGTGGCAGTGGATGCAGTAATATTTCACACTTTTATTCAAAGGGAGGGAATACGACAAGGATGGAAACCTGCGTCCCTGGTGGAAGAACTCTTCTGTGGAGGCCTTCAAGAAGCAGACCCAGTGTATGGTGGAGCAGTACGGAAATTACAGCATCAACAAGGAGCCTCTGAATGGAAGACACACCCTGGGAGAGAACATCGCTGACAACGGTGGACTCAAGGCCGCCTATAAGGTCTGATGTCAGATAGGAAGCATAAGTAACATTGAATATTTTCTGTATGAACATGAGGGAAAATGTCTTTCTGTCGCTGATGTAAACAAACAATTCAGTGGTGGTGCAAGAGAGCATTTAGATTATTATGGAAACTTCAGACCACTGCTGTTATGTTTCCCGCGGCAACATTGTCAGATTGCATGTTTACAAGGTCAGAAAACTATCACACAGATCTGACATTAATCCCCTGCATGAGTTTATTTGCAGAGGCTGTTGTGGGTCACATCCATTAATCTGTATTGGAAAAAGCAGGTTGTCTGGTTTACAGCGAAGCCTGGAAATGCAACAGGTGGTTATGAGTGGGCTTGTCAGACTCTGGTTACTTCTTCCCATGCACACATTCTTTCCATGTAATGAAAGGTCATAAGCTATGAAGCAGATGAGCAAATCATATGCAAGTAAAAGCAGCCTGCATTACGTTGTGGTACATGTTAACCAGAGGTGGATATCACTATACACTTTTACATGAGAAAAACAGTGAATACATGGGGGTAACATGATCATTTATTGCTTTCGAAGGCTTATGTGGACTGGATCAAAAAGAACGGCGAGGAGCCCACACTGCCTGCACTGGGAATGACGAACCATCAGCTCTTTTTTGTAGGATTTGCGCAGGTTTGTATCACTCATAGTACTCATATTCTTTCTTCTGACTCGATCATACTGTCTACATACTAATACTACTGCTGTTTTTACTGTATTTCTTAAAGCTCCCATCCAGACTCTGATTTGAATAATAATTTGTGTCTGATTTGTTTTTGATTTTCCACAATACTTTGGTAACATTTCTAAAAATGTCATCTACGCCTATGTGATATTACTAAATCCTGTTCGCACATTCATGTGATAAACTCAGATTTAAACTGAGCACAGAGGAACTTTGCCATTTCAGCAGATGAATGTGAAAAAAGCCTTCTAGTGTTAAACTCTGCACATACATCATTCTGCACAGTGAAGCTCAAACATCACAGTCAAAGAACAACAAGAAAAACAACACATTTTTTAATGAATGGGGACTTTAAGTTAAATATCAGAATAAAACAAGTCCGAGCATAAATGTATCCTAAAATTCAAAATTAATCACCTCAAAAAACACTTAAAAGAGCTGTAGCGACAACAAATGAAATGATGAATGTTAGAAAATGAATTCCTCATTTTGTGCCTCTTTATCCTTAATTATTATTTCTGCAGGTATGGTGCTCTGTCAGGACACCCGAAAGCTCACATGAGGGCGTCATCACAGATCCTCACAGTCCGTCAAGGTTTAGAGTCATCGGCACCATCTCCAACTCACACGAATTCTCAAAGCACTTTGGCTGCAAAGCGGATGCTCCCATGAACCCCAAACACAAGTGTGAGCTTTGGTGATGCCTCATTGCTCAGTGCTGTTTATCAGCAAAGAGTGAAATGGACGTTGGGGAAAAATAGCTTGAGATACTGACAAAGTCTCTCTGGACAGGGAACGCAAGAACCACTGAAACTCCTACTGCCTTGCCACTTAATGCTTATAGGACAAAATGTGCCTTCTCTGTATGGAGGATTGCAATCTTCAGTGCTTCTCCACAAAGACTGTTGGTTTCTGAAGTTAAATGTAGCTATAAATGTGCTTTTTGAACACTGGAAACCCAACAAATGGTTGCAAAAAAAATGGGGGAACCACTCTCAAATTTTGTAAACTGCTTGTTTGTCACATAAAGTGATAGATAAGCAAAGTGACATTTCCTTTTTTTGTAACTCTTCACTGTGCTTGGATCTGCTCCAGTTTACTTTTATTGTATTTTATTTATGGTCAGAATGTTTTTATTTGACAGTTAACCAGGGACCTGCAAGACTTTTAACCTGATGGAAGATTTAACAGTTTTAAAGCCATTTATTAAGAATTGGTATAAATATGATTTAATACTACAGCAACAGTTTGTCTTTGAACCATTGCAAGATTACAGAAGCATTTTGTGTACAGTCTGGTCAAACGTTACATTTTATAGAGATATTGACGTGATATTTGTGTTTAAAACAAATTTTTGACAACATAGCGGCGTGCTGGCATTTTAACTTCTGTAATGGAAGACCAATACAAATCAGAAACACAATGAAGGCATTAAGAAATTCACAGCAGTAAATGAAAGCATCAACTATTTTTTCATTCAGGACTTGGTCATATAGGATGATGTGTCATACCTATTTTTATGAATAAGAGTTTGTCACAAATTATTTTGTACAGTAAAACTAATCTTAAAACATTTTTGTCTCATGTCCTCAGTTTGTTTAGTTGCTTGAGCTCTGTCTCTCTCTCTCTCACTCACACACACACACACACACACACACACGTTTGTGCAGAGACGTGTGACTAGATTCATATAGTACCCAATGTCTCAGATTACATTACTTAACCAGTTCCATTAAATCTAATGGGAAATTGTTTGGCTCACTTGCAGATGCGAAGCGGCTAGAAGAACGGTAGATGTCGCTAATAACACACAAGTGCATGTTATAGTCCTGCTGCTAGCGTAGTGTACAGGGCATGAACTATACTGTGTAAATAACTGAATACTGGTTTAGCTGAATAAAGCTTTTTTGGCCATGCATACACGCAAATTACTAGAAACATTTGTGCAACTTGATATAATTAAACATATTTTCATTATTTTGCTTCATAATGTGTCATCTATTGTCAATGACATGTTCCTACATTCTGGACTAATCTAAAACCACATCATAAAATTAAAAAAGTAAAAAATCTGAATTTCAGCCATATTATGCAAACGTGAACCACGCGTTGTGTCTGTATGTGATTGTAGGTTAGTTGAGTAGCCGAGGGAATCCGTAACTGGCCGAGAATTGCCGAATCATCTGTCCTGCCCGGACTGCTGGAAGCGGCCGCAACGCCATGTTGGCGAAGTCTCTCATCTCTGTGAGAAAAAAAATGATAGAAAACATACTTGTCAAGAAGGAAAGGTAGATCGCCGAGGGAAGTTGAAGATCGTGGCGATTATTTATTCTGAAAGACACGAACCGAGCCGGATCCGCAGAGGTTCCGGACGGACGAGGGAGGCTAAACCTCCCACCGTCCCCATGAATAGCACCGCTGATCCGAACAGCGACTTTCCATGAAAAAAAAGACGTTTGTGTTGCTATTCGAGCTTCGTTATCCCAGTTCGTTAAAGGGATTTGGGGCCTGCTTCAAGAATCTGCTACGCTTGCTCTATGTATGCAAGCTAGGCGTTGTTTGTATCAGTATTTATTAAGGTATTGTTTTTATTTGTTGATTTTTTTGCGATGAGTTTGCCACCGAAAGTGGTTCCCAAACCCGCCGCTGTCGCAGTTAGCGGACCTGGAAGTGGCCCCTCTCCGTCGAGCCAACTGCGGGCTACCCTGACCTCCGTGTCTCTGCCGCCGGGAGCCCCAACAGCTCCTCAGCCCGGCGCTGTACCACCACCTCAGTATCCTTTGACTTGGGTAACATGGAAATTGCTTATGATTTTATGCATTTAACTCATCATTATGACAGCAACACACACTATTGTTTTATAAGTGATAGATATTATAGGTTGGATGCGGGGATGATGGTTTCGTTTGGAGAGAGCTGGGAGGGGAGGGGACAATTAGCTAGCTAAGAATGCTAACATTAGCTTATCAAGCCGGTGGTCAAAGCTAACGGAAATGTCAGTTAGTTTTTTGGGAGTTCACGCTACACTGCTGATTCTAGTTACGTGTGTGATTAAATATAGATGTCATTGGAATATAGTGGCATTATATGTTAATTACGTTACGAGGTGACATTATTTGGTATAGGAAAGCTCCATTACCGGCAAGCTATCGGCTTTCCACACCGGTTACCGGCTTTGTTCAGTTATCGCTGTTGGCTAGCAAGGTGCGTTAGCCTAGTGACTGTACCAGTCAGCTAAATGAAGGTTAGCCTCTATGGCTAGCAAGTGCTTAAGTCAGTGAATGCAACGTCGCAGAGCAGTAAAGCTTCATCCAGTTCAGAGTGCTGACCTGTGGCTTAATAATGGGGCTAATAGCATTTGCTGATAGCAAGCACAAGGCCCGGTTTGTGGGCATTGCACCTCCTTTCCTATTTCACATAACATTAGCTTGTGAGGAGGTGCTACTGTACACCTTGGCAGGCCTGTGAGTGCCTGGGCCGGTGAGCTCACAGGATGACAGCATGTAGAAATTAGCAGTAAGAAAGTAATCAAATAGCCTTAATGGCATATGGGTTTATATGAACGGTTTTTAAACCATTATCAGCTGATAATCGTGTTGCAATTGCTTCACGGATATTACACCACCATGACTGTTTCTGTGTTCTCCCAGAAATGTGTCTCCAAATATTTGACATGCAGTGTATAGTTCTATCAGCCTTTATTGTTGTGGGTTTGCACTCTTAATCATTGCCCCAAAATATACCTTTATCTTTGAGTTTGCACAGAGGTAGACCAGTATTACTCTACCCTACTTTTACCCACAGAGTGAAGTCACTGTGGTTATGTCACCTCCTGTTTTATTTACAGCAGGATGGCAGTAGTGTGAGAGAGAGAGGATTAGGTTGACGTCTCCTGCCTGCCAGTGGCAGAGAGATGTCTTTTGTGATCTGACAGCTTCTGTTGTGGCTTAGCTTTGGGGTGTGATGTCTCAACCTGATTTCCTGCCACCCACGATCACAGCCGCCCTGTGTTTCTGACATGCGTAAGGGGCAGTAAGTAGCTGGTTATGGCAGGTGGCAGTATGAAACCCTTTGTTGCTTACAATATGTTGTATGTTTTTGAGTTGTTTGTGAGTTTGATGACTTAGCACAACACAGAAGATAATGGTCTCTTTATCTGTTGTGCTATGTCCTCTTCTGAACCTCCAGGCTTTTGAAATGACTGTTAAATTTGCTTAACCTATTTTCAGCTGTATGATTGTAAGTACCCACCAGTTGAGTACAGAACTGCACTCTCTTCATTTACTCAATGGATGTCTTGTTTAAGCGATAGACATGCATAACAGCGACTAGAATAGTGGTAAACATTTCTCTTTTAAAGTAGGAGACATCACACCTCTTGGGCACAATTGTTTTATTTGGCTATTTGGTTTGTTGTTATGACTCTTGCTTAGTTTAGCTTTAACACTGACTAAAGTGACCAATCTGATTTTGTTCAACATAATGCCATTTCTCTTGATGAAGTTATGGCTATTGATCCACTGATGCAGGAGTACCTGTGTCCCTTTTTTAAATGCACAGGGACAAACCTGTGGCAGACAGCCATCAGACAGCCATATAGCTGGTTACTTCAGAGACTAATTCTTGTTGCTGTAACTTAAATATCATTAAGATATTAGAGTAATCCCGGCTGGTTAATTATACACTTTGACAAAATATAGTCAGGGGTTGAAGATAATATCATGAACACTTGTTCAATGAAATCCAATCCAAAATATTCAATACTTTATAAGTTATATATATGATATTATGTAATCCATTTGGGTTTTTAATGATGCCATGCCAGTTTATTAGGTTCACCTAACTCAGTGGGTCCCAACGTACCCCCACAGCCCTATCAGATGGGCCTAAGTATCATACCCCTTTGATAGAAGGGATGGCTTTATGGTATTGTTCAGTGGTATTTTTTAGTAGTTTTGGCCAAGTTTGCATTTGTACTACTGCCATTTGGAGTGACAGAAACAGTATCTTACAGTATCTTTACTTTTAGCTTTTTTGTTATCTTTTTTCCAACTAGTCTTTCTGCAGTCTTAATCAACGTACAATTGACTCAGGTTGGTGGAAAACTGAGGCATGTCTTGTGCAGTCAGACTACCACAGTTGGTAAGTTATTGTGACAATAACTATAAAGATCAGCATCACACACATTTGTAATCTTACTTGTGTTGATTTTTATCCTAAACACAAATATGTGGATATATATTATCAAATCATAATTTCTATTTTTTTTTTTCAAATTAGCTGAGCTTCACAATTTTACACTTAGCCCCTGGTAACTGCAGAAGTACCCTTGGGGGTACAAGTACCCCTGGTTGGGAATCACTGACCTAGCTAATGTACTTTTAATTCAATCCAATGCAACAGCTGTGCTATAACTTTTATGAAGTTGATCCTATTAGTTTTTTTGTTGACAATGTGCTGACGAGGTGTTTAACTATCTCGTCATTCTGGAGTTTGTAGTTTGTGGTGCTGTTGAATGTAATTGGATTATATTGAATGTTCAATTGTTGAATGTCTTTCATTATAATAAAGTATGATTTTTACACAACCATCTGTGCAGTAGGTGGGAGTTAACAAAGGATAAACTGTTCCAACATCAAATGAGTGAATTTGCAGGGAAATTACACTCATCTGCTTCATCCTGGGACCTCCGTGTAATTTCCAAGATCCCCCTGGTGGTCCCCGCACCCCGTTTTAGAAAGCACTGCACTTGATTTTCATGTCTACATGAAAACCGACCCTCTTGAGTGTCGCCACTTGTCTGACCTCTCACGCTCTCTGGACCTCTGGGGTCAGGAGTGTGGGAGCATGATACGCTCCATCCGGCCTGGACTCCTGGTGTATGGGAATTCCCACTCGGAGGATGTTGGCGTATGTGTTTGTGGAGTCCTGAGATGCACAGGGTTTCAGAGAAGCAGGGTGGTGAGGCGTGTATGTGTGCAGTGCTGGGGCGGGCGGGAGGGGGGGGGGGGGGGTTTGTTTCTGTTCCTGGTTGCCAGAGAAACACCCAGCGCATGCGTCTGCTGCTGCACTTGTCAGACAATGGCCGTGCTGCTTAGCATTCAGAGCGAGAGGCCAAGGTGGCGCTTCCCACCATCTGCCAACAAAGACCCAGGTTACCCAGCCTGCCTCAGCCCTCCCTCATTTCCTTCCATCCCCCCACAGCTCACCTCACCCCACTGCTGGCCCAGCTGAGAAAACTGAGGGCTTCTCCCCATTTTTCCTCTACTCGTCTCCCCGGGCACCCCCTCCAACCCCTCAGCTTTCATGGAACAGTACTTTCATCTCTCTTTGAAGAGGCTTACTCCTTTTCTCTCTCACAACTTTGCAAAAGAAATTCCCCCCCCAAGTCTTTGTCCTCATGGTTTGTGTTTTCTTTTTGGACAAAAGGATATCAGTATTTGTAAATAAAGAGCAGTGAAGTTTAATGTAACCTGCGAGCCAGGCATGTAGTCACGGCCAGCTTTAGTTATGACGTTCAGCTACGTAATGTGTGTACCCAGCTGGTAGGTCGCACAGCACAGTAGTCCTGTATTTCAGGACAGGTGTGTGCAGCCTGCATGAGAAGATATTCTCATGAGCATATTCACTGTGGGATGTTATAAATAAACTGCTGAGTTGTTATGAGCCAGCATGCTGGGCTGTTCTTTCCAGAGAGGGAGTGGCCTGTTGAAGAAGACATTCTGCACACTGTCAGTGCTCTCCCAGTGTTGACATTTACACATCACTGTGGATGTTATTTTTTCTCAATCTTGAAGGAACGCCTGCATTTACTCTAGAAAAAGCTTTTCAAATACAACCAGTAATTGTTGAAAAACTGACATTTTCTGATTATAGTCATATTGCTTTCAACTGTTCTCACAATACTCCGTGTTTACAGTGAAATCCCACCCACACTGATGCTGTAAGGTTTATGGTGTAGTTGAGAATGTTCACGTTTACTTGTCAGCAAGTAGTTCTACAACTTTTGCCAATAAAGTGTTAATGTTTGTGTCAGAGCAAGAATGTATTAGGTTTACATCGCCGGAACCTCTTTCTAAGGGGCGTTAACGGCCGCAGACCAAAATACTTGTGGATAGACTGACAACCAATCAGAGCAACGAAACGTGTGACGTAGCGCTAAGCGAATCTTGTGGATGCGACATCACTCATAACACCGTGTCCTAACAGCAGGCGAGCGTCCGACTATCGCGTCGCATCGAGTAACAACGGACGCTCTCTGTCTACACAGAATCCGTTAAATATGCACTTCTGTTACGTCATGTAAACAAACCACGTACCTATCAGCTGTGCGCTCAGATCAGACCGGAGACGCAACCGCTCAAGTAAAACCATCCATCTTTTACTTGAGCGGTTGCGTCTCCACACAGTCCGCGATTTTTTGCCAGCTGTCTTTCCTGCATTTGGCAGCTGCAACTGTGTTGCTTTTAGCCTGGATGATGTGTTTAACTTCTTTGTGTTTCTCTAATATTATAGTTTGCTCTTCGTTTGTAAAGTATGCTGCTCTGTTGCCAGTACACTTGTCATGTTTGTGATTGGTCATATGCTGCAAACACCGCCCCTTTTATGGCAAGATTGGGAAACCCTGGGTTGATTTACCGAGTTGATAACCAACGTCGTGTGATTGCGGTTGTTAGGCTTAGTGAAGCCAGATAACGAAAAAATAACCTGGGTATGTTGAACTTGCTTTGTAGTACAGGCCTCAGGTCCGCTGGAAATCTGTCTGAATGGGAGGGGGACTAGACGCATCTACCCAGGGCCGACCCTAGCCATTTTAGTGCCCTAGGCGAGATTAGGATTTTTTTAAATTTAAACACTAAGAATTTACGTTTTGCCTTATAAATGTAGCTACAAATGCTGTTAGAATACACAGCAGCCAAACAGTTGCTTCATTTGTGTGCAGTTGAAAACATTAATAAATGCGGTACTGTAAACAGCAAAGCAGCGCTAGTCAAGTTTAGAAACCATTTCTGTCAGTTGTCCTTGTTCTTGTTGGTGTTGGTTGTTTATTTCAGTCCTCTGTTGGCACTTTTTATACAAAACTGTCTGAAAAAATAAACATTTCATGTTGAAATACACCTTTGGTGAGTAATTGGTTACTGTTTGTTAGTATTGTTGGCTTCTATTGCCTAAATCGTCCTGGCATGGATTCTTTTTCGCCTGGGTCAGTTTGCATTGTTCAGGCTAGTGGTACTGCTGGCTGATTTCAGTGCTGCGACTGTTACATAAATATGGCATACATCTCAAATGCCACGTAACCTGGCTGTAATGTATTACTGGCAGCTGTTCCTGACTACTGGCCTGTGTTTCTGCTTCCGCTGCAGGGTCTCCCGGCAAATTCTTCATTTCTTGGTCAGTGTATTTTGACAGATATAATTTATCACCTGTGTCTGACTCATACAATTCAACACAAGTCATCATACATTCCATCAAACTAATACTGCGTAATCGTCTCAGGCTTTAAAAATATTTGTCTTCTCCATGTCATCATCATGTCTTCATCATGATGAAAGTGCTTTTAGTAATTGAAACCCAAAGTAAAGTGGCAACTTGAATGTTGATTTTACCCATTAAGTAGTGAAAGACCATGTAGAGGTAATCATTTCAATTGAGTACAACTTTATTTATCCCTAAAATCGGCATTTACATTTTTTCTGCGTCTACCGTTGAAGTGCAGATTGACAGCCTGTTTCCTTAGTCTTAAAACCAAACACGATCTGTGCTGTAGGAATCCAGAACCACTGTTGCTTAAGATTTGGTCTGTTAGAGTTGAATCCACCAACCTACCACCTATCATTCATACTGTAGTGAAAGAGCAGTCTCGGCAACAGCAGGCTGGGAGTGAGAGCTTTATGAGCTCTGCTTTTATCCAACAGTGTGTGTGTGTGTGTGTGTGTGTGTGTGTGTGTGTGTGTGTGTGTGTGTGTGTGTGTGTGTGTGTGTGTGTGTAAGAGTGGCCAATGGGCCAGCAGGGAGAAGGAGGGTTTGTGTCTGCACCATCTGGGCCGTCTCCACTCACTTCCTGTGCCTCCACTCTGAACCCACTGCGCTGAGATTTCCAGGTAGCCTGTGTCATTCAAAGGAGACGTGGCATTTGAGATGTATGCCATATTTATGTGACGCAAGACTTTTGTGTCATTCAAAGGAGACGTGGCATTTGAGATGTATGCCATATTTATGTGACACAAGACTTTTGTGTCACATATAATGTGTTGTTACTGTATGGCATTGAGAACACTACTATTTGATTTAGGTGATATTTGTCTACAGAGCAGCTAAGTCAGCAAAAATGAAGCTCACCTCTCACTCTGACCCTCTTTTTCTTGGATATTTCATGTGATTTATTCAGGGGTGAGGTTGTTAACTACACAGCTGTGATTCATTAATTTATTCAGTAATAGCAGATAACAGAGCTGTATCATCCTCATTATCACACCCCTGCTATTTTAAGGCTGTGTTTCCTCATGTCTTCCCCTATCTCTCCCTCTCAGCACATTAGTGGCTTTACAGTAAGCTAATGATGAAGCAGGAGCCACAGCAGCTTTTCCCTCTTAAATGAGGCTTACAGGTCACTGTAGGGTCAGGGGTCATGGAGGAGTGGCTGAAGCTACTTTATGATCTCCTCAGGGAAGAATGGTTAGCATGGGCTCGTTTAAGGCTGTGGCGGCAGACTTGTTTTAGACCCAAATTTTACCTTGTCATCAATAAACCACATGGCAGCCTGGCCTTGTTTAGGAGGTAGGAACTCTGTTTGAAATGTGAGCTGCTTTACAAAATATGTACATGAACGTGGACACAGTGACATAAGAAATATGTGGTCACTGTCTTCAAATGTCCTTTGAGTTTGAATAGCTAGCATCCTTGAGATGTAGTTCATTTAGGATTATGTTCCCTCAATCCTCCCTCATCTGAGCACTGCATTTCTTCTCAGTCTCAGCGAGGGTCAAATGTGAATCGGTCACCAGTTGTGTAATTTTGTCCTGTTGGTTGTTGCAGGTAATTTTTCAGCCACACTGACACTCTTATTCCCTGATGCAGTATCCCTATTGTAAGTTGACATTGTGCCTGCCCTCTCTCCTCAAGCAGAAAATGAATGGAGATCAAACTAATGACTAATGTCTAATTAGTGCGTTCAGCCACTTTCATGGTTGTGCCCGTGCTCTACATGCAGTAGAGCTCGACTGAAAAGTGTCTGCCTCCATCTGGTTACCTGGCCACCCACATGGAGGGCTTGACATAAATTATGTTTTACCTTGGGACATTTAGTTTTCTGAGCGGGATCGCCGGGATATGACTCATGTCAGAGCGTTGGAATATTTTTACCACCAGCAGTCATTCGCGAAACTGCAAAAATAAGTAAAAAAAACTTAAATTAAGTGGTGAAAGGGCATCATATTGCTGTCATGAATGGACGTCCATTCTAGGGCTGCAACTAACGATTATTTTCATTATCGATTAATCTGCTGATTATTTTCACGATTAATCATTTCATCATTAAGTCAATAAAATGTCAGAAAAATGCTCATCACAATTTTCTAGAGCTCAGTGACATCTTTAAATTGCTTCTCTTGTCCAACCAACAGTCTAAAAACCCAAAGACTCTTCATTTGCTGTTATAAATGACAAAGAAAAGCAGCAAATCCTCACATTTAAGAAGCTGGAACCAGTAAATGTTTGACATTTTTGTTTGAAAAATGACTGAAACGATGAATCGACTATCAAAATAGTTGGTAATTAATTTTCTTTCGATCAACTAATCGTTGCAGCTCTAGTCCATTCAAAATACAAATTCCTGTGTATCTAGATACCAGCCAAAAAATGTAAAGTGCTTTAAATATCAAAGTGAAATTTTGCCTCAGATTGTCTCAAACAAACACCTTTTTAGGCACAGAAATAGAATTACTTTGCAAGTTGTCTAGAGGGAAAACAAAATGGGATCAGTTTTTCCAATTAAATAAGTTTCTTGCTGTGCTGCTTAAATGTCAATTTGCTGTGGAATAGATTTTGTGTTCAGTATCGCCTTTTGAGTTTCCCCCAAAACGTGATATGAAAAGCTATTCCAGCTAAAGGCATGACACCAGTGTTCAAACAGTATGTACTAGTTTGTGGCATGACAACATTCTGCCACGAACTGCTGGTGTTTGCCTTCTGAGATAACAGAAGTCTGCATGCTGGCTTTGAGCCATTGAAATAATCTCTTGTTTTTACAATTTGGCTGCAGCTGTAAGAAGCTCAGGTGTTTCATCCTACCTGATCATTTTTTGCATTTGCTTTTCCTGCCCTTGCAGCGGTTGACAACGACCCCTGACCTCCTCCAGGTGCATTTGGTCCTGTTGCCCCAGCAGGTTGAACCCTGGCTTCACCTGTGTACACCTTTCTGCCTTCGCTCTGTTTACAGTCCCAGACACAGTTGCTCCTGCCAACCAGTGGTCATGTAGAGCAGACAGATCAGGTTGCCTCACTGTTGATAGCACCCTCCCTCATCTGTCACCCACCAGACCTGAGTCAAGAAGTATTTGCAAGTGATTTATTATTATTCATTTTCCCACCTGCTTTGTGCTTTGTGCTTTTCAGATCATGACAGGTAATCTGCGAATCACTGAAAAATATATACAACTCTCAGTGGATTATTTTTCAGGCTTTCTGGTACTTGATGTCTCCTGTCTGATACTCTTGCCACATCAAACAAAAGATAAAAAATGTAAATACTGTGTTGCCTTAAGCACAGTTTTATTGTGCTCCTCCTCACCTAGACTGCCATGTCAGTGTGAAGAGACTGAGCCTCTAATTACTCCTAATTTCTGTGTGGGGGGTGGAGTGGGGGTGTTGTTTTTTTCCAAATTCCCAGACAGTGAAACACATAATGCTTCCTGTTGTGCTTCTGCTTTTTGAATCGCAGCCGTCTTTTTAAATGACTCCTTTTCTCTCCTTATCTCTCTCTCACCCCTCTTGTGCTGTCGGTTACGAGCAGCGGCGCTGGCGGGGGGCCCCTGCTGGCAAGAGTAGAGTAAAGGAAGAGGGCTTAAGGGGCGAGTTTGCACCTTTCCAACGTTGGATTTGGAAGAGGCAGTGTCCGACCATTTCTGTACCTTTTTACGAAAGCGACAATGTGACATTCACACCCACTTCACGCCGTGATTGGTCAGCTGTGCGGAGGTGAGAAAGGAGTTTTAAACTCTCTCAAGCTCTCTGTTTATCATTGTTACACAACTATTTGTGGTAAAATGGAGTGCAACACTATACATTTCTTCCTGGAGAGACTCTCTGAAAATGTGCACCGATATCCCCCATTTTTAAACAACATCTCGCTTCTCACCCCCTCTCTATGACACCCGGCTTTGCGCAACTATAAACACATTTGATTTCTTACGTGGTTAGACAACACGTCGTACGAAATACTTCTTTTCTAGTATAACCCGGCCCTTAGGGGAAAGGGAGGTGTGATTTGGGTGAAAGGAAAAAAGCCAGACGCTCGGTTTCCCCTAAACCATGTGACCAACAGTGTGTGAGCCTGTCTGTCACAGACAACTGCCTGAGCAGGTTACTAACCACAGGGCTTCCCTCTTTTATGTGGCTGTTACACATTCCCTCTTTTGTTTCCTGAGTGATGTCTCCCCATTATTGCATGTTTCCGAAACTTACAGAATAGAAAGTTATCTTCTTTTCTGGTTTCTGTCCAAACAGTGCCCAAAGCATTAATAAAGCCCGGAGTGTTTTTCTTTGACCTATTATTCTTCCTTGAGCATAAGAAGAAGAAGAAGAGAATTAATATTGAATGAAGTTCGTATTTTTGCAGTTGTCTAATCTCCTGCTCTGCCTGCCCTTGCCTGAAGTGGTCCAGAAATCCATTTCGGATTTTCCCTGTAACACTTGCCAAATGGGGAAGGTACATAGTGTACTCTCAGAGATGGGGCATTTTGGGCGGGGTGGGGTAGTTGGGGGATCCTTGAAATCAAACTACGCGAGGAAAGCCCTTTGGATCTGAATCAGCTAAATGTATTGCATAAAAAACAAAGAAGTGTAGAATAAATTAATTTCAGCAGGAGTATGTCAGTGTTTGCTAAAAAGGAAACATCCACACATACCAGATCAAGTCTCTTCATGTGGTTTAGTCAGCAATATTTAGACTTAACAGTGTCTCTCACATGAATACCTAAAATATGACAGGAATGTTGTCTGTTGAGCTGTCCAACTCTTATCTAGTCTCCCGTTGTCTTTAGAGTTTACCTTAACGCACCTCTTTCCAGAATCCCACGGGTTCAGCCATCACTGGATGACCGAATCTTCCCCACACAGCCTGGAGTCGCTGCAGTCTACAGCGTGAGTCACTGCACGCAGCCCCCTCTAACATACAGATCCACCTGTATGCTGCAGTGCATATATAGAAAAATGCACACTTCAGATGCAGAATGCACACACATATAAGACTCAAATCTAAAGTACGGACTGTGTACACTTTGACCATGACTGTACCAAAAACATACACTCAGTTGCCAGATTATTAAGTATACCTGGCTAACACTAAAGCACTCTCATGCAACGCTAACTTCGTGAAGGTTACATTGCTTTTAGAGAGGTGTTGATTCAGATTTGTGGTCATTTTGGAGGCTGTTTTTTTATTTTGCTGCCGTTGAACTGCATTGCATCTTCCTGAGAGTCTACCCCTCATTGATGTAAATAGCAGTGGACGAAATATTAGAAACTCCTCTCACAACAGAACATTATAACCATTCTAATCACGAAATGTGTCACCAGATTCGTCAGCCTATTGATTGTAAATAAATTCACCCCATAAAAATCAACATATGAGGCGATTCTTTTGCTGTTTCTGACCTATTGAGTTCAGCAGAAACGTGCCTGTTTCCTCCTAAAAACATTTTGAAGGTAGGATTTGAAACTGACAACTGAATGTATATTGAGTTCAAATATGCCGCAGCGGTTTTGTGCCATGCAAGATAACAGTGCCTATAAAACTACTCACCCCTCCTTGAATTTTTTTATTTAATATTTTTTAACATTGTGTCACACTGTATCTAATTAGGATTTTTTGACACTGAGCAATTAAAAAAAATAAAAAATTGTGAAAGTGTAAACAAATCTCTGCAAGAGGTTGAATAGCTTTTATAGGCACAGTAAACAAGCATTTGTGGGTTTTTTTAATTACGAAAAGAAGAAGGCATGTTTGTAAAGACGTAATGCTGTGGAAATGTCTCACCTCACGGGACCTCTGCCATTCACCGTCTCCTTCAGGAGTTAATTAACATTTCCTGTATGAGATCTTTGTCACAATAATATTCACATAATTCTTGGTGTTTTTATTTTAACCTGCTTGGGGCATCAACATGTGAGTTAGGGTGCTTCAGGTAGACAATTAAAATTTGGTCACAGAAAAAAAAGAAAATCCCAGATTTACTTTCATATGTTGTTCTTGGCTGAACTGTGGGGCCATTTATTGTCTTGTTCTTAGTGACCAGCCACACCTACTGTATCTCCCTAAAGAAAAACTTGAAATGGCATCTTCCCTTACTCTGAAGATCTTGGCCTGATATGACAGTCACCCTTTGCGTGGACAATATGCTGCACAGCAATCCATGTTGAGCACTGCTGTTTACAGACCCTCAGTGCTTTGCTGCACCGTTCCCCTCTAATAAGCCAAATGAGCATTTACCTGGAGGGCAGTGATTTGTTAGAGGGCTTTATAGACTTTGTGACGATCCTACCATTATTAGCACAGATACCTCTAAATTTCATTGTTGCACATCTTGTAAATGAGTGTTTACTACAGAAATTAGAAGTTAGGAGTATTGATTTCCTTTTTCACTTTACATTTTATTGATTTTTCTCACATAAAATGAACTGAGCGGACAAAATAAATACAATTGTAACGCTCGCTGAGACTTCCTCAGTGTTTTAATACAAACATTGTAATGGTCATTTGTGGGGAAAATGTTGGCTTGTGCGTGTTTGTTATCCCCATGGTGCTTTTATTTTTACAATCTGTGGCTTCCACACACATATCGGTATACCTTAGGATTTCCACTTTGATTATTTGACACCACAAAGAAGATGTTTCCAGTGATGATAACATTTCTGAAATGTGGAGGTACGTTGCACATGAGAAGTCACTGTGTGTTTGAAGATAAGCTATTCAGCTGTGAGCTTATTTATCCACTGTAACACACAACAGTACTGGAAACACTGCAGGTTTTATGAGATTTTCTAGCTCTGAAAGTTCTTTTTAAGGGCTTAGGCTGCAACAATGATGACACTGGTGGAAATAAACCGTGCCCATGGCATGAAACAGTTGTTCCGTGCCGTGGATGTGGGGTTTTTACCCTCTTTTCTTTTTCCCCCCTTCCCCTCATGTACAGCGCCTATACAGCCGCTTGCCTCCCCTCCCCCATCGCATCACTCTGTATGTCCTCAGAATCAGTCACTCGCCTGAAGCAGAGCAGGCTCCTCCCCTGGCAACAGCAGCTAGATTAGTTGCTTTATCCCAGGTCGTCTGAGGGAAGTGGGCCACACAGAGAAGATGGAGAGATGCAGTAGGGATTGGTAGTATAGAAGCTGTACAGTAGTAGTACCTGGTAGATTTAAATATAATATAATTTGGAGAGGTTGGTTTTTAAATGTTAGCTTTGCCAGTAGAGCTGTAAAAGCTCTAATTGCCTGGTTATAGAGAGAGAGAGAAAGAGAGAGGAAAAAAAGGCCCTGGAGAGAAAGGTGGGTTGCCCAGCTTTCTAGGCTGTCTCAGTGTCCGCCTCCTGCTTTCTTCCTGCAGTATCCTGTCTCACTCCCTGGTGTGTCAGGCCTGCTGCAGCAACAAGCAGCACTTGCAGTGGTGCCAGCCCACAGCTGCAGCAGCCAAGGCCCATCCGGCCCCACCACAGGCTAAGAGCTGAGTCAAATCTCATCTTTTCTTGACACTGCTCACTCGGCTAGTGCCTACCTCGAACCCTTCGTTGGCTCATAGGCTCATATCGACAAGGCTTGTTTAGCATGACTCAGTTGTATCTATTGTACCAGGTGCACTCTATCTGTCACAGATGAGTGGGATTGTAACATGATTACTTGACCCAGTTTTGCCACATGAGGCCCAGACATCCTTGCACAGCATAGCTGGGCACAGCAGGCTGCAGAAGAGGCCAGAGCCAGTCTTAGCCAACCCCAGCAGGCTTCAACACCCATGCACAGCACAGGTCTTCACCTCCGCACACATACAGGGGCTAATCCTAGAGCTTGAGCGCTTAATTTACATTCCTCAGCAGGAGGGAGGACTAATGACCTGTGGAATCCTGCCATTGCTGTTCCTCCTCTACGTCAGTGTGTGTGCGCATCAGTCTGACATAATATCTCATTTTGTGCATCTGTCTAACCTGACTGTTTTATGTGATACAGGTACCCAGGCATGCTGGCCCTCCTTATACTGCTCACGACATCACAAAGGGACACCCTAGCTTGGCGGGCACCCCGCCCGGTCATGCCCACTCCCCGGCGCTCTCTCAGGTATCAATACCCACAGCTTCCCCATATCGCTACCCTAAGGGCTGGGAGGCAGGCGGAGGGGTGAGTTTGTCACTGTGTCCACCTTCATCCTCTGTGCGTATTCATGTTTGATCTGTCCATTTGTCTGCTTGTTTTTTATGACTTGTGTTAAGGCCGGGCAACATCGCAACACTAGAATTTATCATTTCTCAATATAATCACGTCATGACAAAATTTCACATAAAGATATTAGGGGTTTACATGTCTAAATGAATGATGAAGTTTCACTGTGGGATTCCTGTTGGATGGTAGGAATACTACATTGTGTCAGTCGTGTTGGTAAAACCAAGCCTCAGGATATCACCTGACAGTCATGTCAAATGCCACAGCTATTTCTCCATGAGGTCATGATATATGATCATTTGCTTATTCCAAATTCAGAGTGCGTTGGTCTGTTTTTATGTTTTGGAGCCAGATCTGTGACCCTGCAGCTGAAAGAGGTCCTCTGTGAAGCCTCAACATCACCAGTTTAGCATTTTAAAGCATTGCCAGTCATGTTTAGACCTAGGTTCTTTGGGTAAAAGCTCTGTAAAAAAAACAGTCAAAGTGGGAAATAATTATGCAGGATTGGGAATGTGTTAAAAGGGGATGTGGGTGTAAAAGCCTGTATACTACCAGGGTTAGAGGCAGAAGCACAGTGATTTAGGTTGGATTTAGTCAAGATCGATTCATTAATTAGGATTTGAGATGGTTGGGTTTAAGTAAGGATTAAATATATGGTAGAAGTCTAACAAGGACTTTGTTCTCTGTCTGTAACTACACTGAGATCCATCCATGTGATGGAGGTACAATTGGGCAATGGAAAAATTCAGAGGACCAAAACACAACAGAAATAAATTAAGAATGAGCATGCTGGGAAGACAGATTCACTTGCATGTTACCCTTCTTTGGTTAAGGCAACATTACATCCTCTGGTTACACCTTTTTATTAGGAAAAAACCTAAACAGATACAGTCAAACAGGTAAATCTGTGTGAAAGGTTAATCGCTTAATCATAAAAACAGATCCACTGTCACAGTGACACTGCTGCTGTGATGCTGGCATCGGCTGTCACTCACCAGCATGTAGACACCGTGACTCAGCCTTCCTGGAAGTGTGTGACTGTGCTTGCGAGGAATCTGGTTGTTCCTCTCTACTGTTATAGCCTAATGGCCCACTGCCTCACCCTAAAGCAGCTCTAGTCTCGCACCAGCCTTCTATAGATAGTCTTGTCAGCCAGCACAAACTTAAATTATCACAACCACACCAGGAGCAGCTTGAAGAAGAGTATGCAGATCTGCTTAAACCCACCTCTGCCTAGCCCCACGGCACACTAGATGAAGAATAAAGGAACACAGGATTTGCTGTCCTTGAGGGTACCAATTATCTAAACCCCAATTGAAAACATTTTCCCCCAGCAACATCCAAAGTAAGTTAGTGTTGTGATACCCGGTGTTTTGTTAAGGTCACAGTTGTTCTGTGAAATGTCTTAATGAAATGACTGATGGCTGCACAGTTCCTGGTCTATATGTACTGTATTGAACGCTCTCCCTCTCTCTGTCTGTCTTTCCTTTTCTTCTTTTGGCAGTCTCCATACAACCCTGGACAAAATGCTGGTTCCGCGTCTCTAGTGTATTCCCCCCAGACACAGCCAATGAATGCACAGCCACAAAGTCGCCCGGTGAGTGTCCCTCTAGTGGTCTTAGATTTACAGCACCCTGCCTGCCTTCAAGCACCCAAACAGCTTGTGGTTTACCGTGACTGTTATTGAATGTTGGAGTTGCATTGAGTCAGTGATGGAGGGATCTGGTGTTTTAAGCCACACAGAGCTCTGGAAACATTGACTGATCTCAATCTGCTCATGGCAGTGAGGCACTTTACCATAGGCTGTATTTTTTTTTTAATGAGGTCTCCTTCATTGTCTCCTTAAAGGCTCCTTATAGGCTTGTTGAGGTTGGCGGTACTGTATCACTGGTGGCATATGGGACCTTTGTTATAGCCCCGACTACGGGGTTAGGAGCACAACATAAAAGTTAAAAGATTGTTCCCTGTGTTGTAGTTTAAATGTCCATGTTTGTGTGAAATCTTTGTGTAAAGTCAAGCTGCTTCATCTTATAGTGTTTGTTCAGTGTAGCTTAAGGAAAGCCATTTAAAGATAGCTAACACCTTTTGTGAAAAACCAGTAAGAAATTTCCAAATGTTATATTTTGCCAGCGTTCTCTGTACACATACACCCAGTGAGCATTATTTATTAATCTTGCCTAGCTCCTGCCCAGCCCCCATCAGTAGAACAAGGCTAACCAGACCTCGGCTAGTGTGTATACACATACACAAGTCTTGTTTTAAACTGTGTGGTTACAATGGTAAGGTTTGCCACATAAGACACTGGGAATTATTTAAATTCCACTGCAGTGTGCTTCACAGCATACACATTATATTATTTTTTGTGTTCGACAACTATCCTCATGCAGTTAACCTGACCTATCTGGTTCGTAAAGCAAGCTGTTATTTGACCTGGGTATGAGAGCTGCATCATGTGTCCTTTTAAAGCTTTGTCGCTCTGTGGTTTTGTACTGTATTTTCAAGCATCTGCCTTCATCTCTCATCTTATCTCTGTGTCTCTCTTCTGCTCTTTCTTCTCCCCGCTTTGCCATCACTGCTTCAAATCTCCTTGCTGGACCTCTCCTCCCTCCCCCGCCAGTTTGCTACGGGCCCTCGACCAACCCACCATCAGGTAATTTACCCCTGCTGAACGCCCCTCCTGCTCCCTCTCTCGCATCATCGTCATCATCAAAGCAGTTTGCTGGTACCTGCTGGCAAAGGGCTGTTTGTGGGGCGTATGCTGTTCCTTAAAAAAAGTCTCCTATTTGAAAGCCTTAAAGTATCTTGGATACAGTTAAAGAGGTTTTAATTATCATGGGATTTTTCAGCCAGGTGCACAGAGCTGTTTCCTGATGGGTGTGTTCTTGCGCTATTCATGTTTATTTTTATGGTGAGACTGATCTTGGATTATTTCAAGAATTTAATTGGTATTTAATAGTCGTTATCAAGTTTAGATGTAATGAAGCTTGTGGGTGTCCTGGGCTCGGAGAGGAATAAGTAACCCTTTTTGCACAGGATGTAGTGTAATGATTGTTATTCTCCCGGCCTTCCTTAAAGTTTATATCTTTTTATTTATTAGTTATTATAAGGCAGTTAACATGATATAATCTTGATCTTCGTTACATTCAACCAAAGTCAGTCTACATTCATAATCCAAAACAGTAAAAAAAAAAGTAAGTTTATTATAATGTATGCCCAAAATACTAATTGATAATATAAAGATAGATAAAGAAAAGGTGAAAAATAAGGAGAAGCTACATTAATAGGATGAAATAAGTAACTTACCAGGATAAACTATATAGTTGGTGTATAGTTGACCTGAGCACAGTAGAGCCATTACATGCAATCTTACTAGTGTTCAATCTGCTGTATTGCAGATTGACAGAAAATGCAGAACAGAAATAGGAACTTTGTTATTGCTGTGCTTGCGTAGCTAAATCTGTCACAGTTTTTGCAGGCATGAGTCATGAGGCCATTGTCTCATTTGTTTCCAGTAATTACACCAAGGTACCTGCAATTAAATTGGCTGTATTATTGGTGAGAACTTTGTGGTCAAGCTCCAGATGGACACAAATGGCTCCAAGAATGAGTCTTAAGACACTGATTATTTCACATTGCTTTTAAATAACCAGGGAGTGATTACTGATATTCAGGATAAAACAAGACAAAATGATGAGGGACAGAAGCCAGTGGTCAGGAAGGCTGTAGTCTGGCCCCAGTGTATATGTGTGACACTTGTGTAAATTACACTCTGGATCCTGTTAGGCAGTTGACACTTTGTGGACCAATGTCATGAGGTTATGAAGGGCATGTTAATGTGTTCATGTCTGGCAGTGTGGTATTAATGATGTTGTTTGTGTATTACCTTGTGGATGCTAAGAGTCTTTAGACATGCCTGGGTGCTGACATTCAGCCCATGTGACTTCCTGATATCTTTGTGTTTGTTGATTCACGCTGTAATGATTCATGCAACTTTTCCACTTTTAAGATTGATGTGTTATTCACACCCCAGGCCTCCAAGATGTGCCCTTGGTAACTTGTTGTCCAACATCCTCACCTTCTGGATGATTCTGTGTGGACAAATTTCTAACAGACTATTAATAGTATGGTGTCAAAGTGTGTCGGGTGTGTTTGCTGACTGTGTACACACACACACACACACACACACACACACACACACACAAGTGCATGCTCTGGCTGTCACACACTGGCGCTGGGATCTCTTGTGCCACCACGGAAGTGGAGTCGGAAAGCAGATGAAGCTGAACAGTGGCCTTTTATACCAATGGAGAAAACAGCCATTGTCCCCCTGAAACGCACTCAATGCACAGTAAAGGGGAACATAGAGATCAGAAAATTAATTCATTTGGCCAAAACATAAGTCTGTCTTCAAACAAGGATCATCATTATTTTATTTTTTTCCTCCACTTATCAGTGTAACTGACTTCTTTGGATTTCAAACACAGCTGTGTGTGTGTGTGTGTGTGTGTGTGTGTGTGTGTGTGTGTGTGTGTGTGTGTGAACCAAAAGGACAAAACCAGTGGAAATTACAGTTACCGCTGAAACAAACAACTGTTGTTGTTTCCTCCAGAGAGCTGTTCAGAGTGTAAATAACTCGATTAATCTGAGTTTTACCCTTGAGTGTGTCCTCTTGGTTGACTTCAAATAGTGGAAATGTCACATAATCGTAAGGTCTCAACATACTGTTTTTGTCAGCATATTTTCACACATTTTTGTCAGCATTTTCACCTTAACATGCGGCATACAGGGCAAGCTCAAATAGGTAGAAACAAGGGTTACTTTGGCATCAAAATCTAGCTACTTCACAACAATCCCTACATGCTGACAGTATTTGACTTTGCTTACACTGCACCATGATGCTAGAGAAAAGGTAGGAAAGGTTGAAATGGTTCAAGTCAGGGTAAAGATCAAGCATCAGCCTGAGTTCAGTGTTAGAGGGTGACACAGGATGGGATTTTCACTCCTGTCCCATCCCACTCCCACAAAAATACTCCTGTCCCGTCCCAATCCCGGAAGAATGACTCCCATCCCCTTTTTGTGTTGTGAGGCTGCAACCAATCAGCCACCAGCCACCAGAGCAGACAGGAGAGAATAAAAAAGAATTAAAAAAGACAACAGAACGACTAGCATTATGTTCAAAATAAAGAAAATAGTGTTAATTCATATTAGAACTGCATATTTACTGTATATATATATAAAAACTGACCTATTATTATGATCCCTGTCTCACCCGCTCCCGTTGACTTTTTTCCTGTCCCATCCCAGTACGTTATGAATGGTGAAATTGACCCCCATCCTGCGGGAATCCTACAGGACTCCCAAAAAATTGTCAGCCTCTATTCAGTGTGTGTTACTAAATTACTTCTCCACATCTCACAGGGAAACGAAAACGTTTTCACCAAAAGCAGTGATTTGTTTCATCCGTATGAGCTAGCTGGACTACCAGGGCAGCAAAGTGTATCAGCTCCATTAGATAGAAGGCTCTCCGTAACCCTCCCTGCCTGGCCCACAGCCCTCAACATCATTTGTGTTGCTAAGTCATTGTCGCAGGTGACAGCCAGGTCCCACCGGGGCTGGAAAACGCCAAATTGGCAAAGCAAGAGGTAGACTGGCACACAGGCTCAGGCTGCGCAATTTGAGAAAGGAAATACCCCTTGAAGTAAAGTGTGTGTTTGGGTGATAGACGCGTATGTGTATGTGGATATCTGTGCAACTGTGCCTGTTATGTCAGGGTGGCCACCAGTCAAATGCTGATGTGACATTCTGACTGTGACTTTTAAGCTATTTCCAGTCTACTGCCCAGCCAATGATAAACCAACCCTCATTTTGAAGTTCCTTTCCATTGTATGAGTTATTTTAGCCAATCAAAGTGGCTCCGGACAGGGACTGTGTCAGGTAGTGGGAAGTAATTGGGTAGTTTCCTGTCGCGATATGTGTGGGTGAGTGATTGCCTGCTTGTTTTTATGCCGAGGCTTCAGTCTCACCAGTACAGTCTCCCATTGGCTTTTCTCTCTTTCCTGCTTTCAATACTCAAGGGAGGATTCAGGCCCATCCAGGTAACACATCCCTCTCTGTCAAAACTCTCTTCTGACCTGCATGGCATGAGGAGGATCATCCTTAAATGGTCCCATCCCTCCTAACTATTAACCCTGCACACACCCCCTCATCTTCACTACAGTGTATGCTCAGTAGAGAGGTCTTTTATCATCATTTTTATCCCTATGTCCATGTCTTTTATCTTGTAGAGGATCATTACTGGACCTTTTCAGTTCATAATTTTGTAATCTTTGCTCCATTCATTACTCATCTTTAAGTAGCTTGCACAATTTGGTGAACAGCATGCGGAATGAAAGAGACTGTATATTCCTCTCTAAGATAAGTGTGTTTTATTTCCTTTTATATCCAAGTGTATGTTACCTGTTGGAAATGTGTCATGTTTAATATTATTTTCTAGGTGCCCATTGGACGTACGTATGGTTTCAGTGTTGTTGCAGAGCATACTTACTGTTTCAGTGATTGTTTTCAAGCCTAAGTTATGAAGCACTTTTTTTTGTTGTTGACAGTGCTGAAAAGTTGTTTTGTCTGTTGACTCATATTTCTTGCTTTGCCAGCGATTTTTTACTGAGACTGTCTTTTGGGTAGTTGGTAATGAACAGTTTCCCAGTCGTTTCCCAGGTTTCCACAGGGATATTTACAATAAAGCCATTGATTGATTTATTATGTTACAGGTGATTTTCCTCCTGGGTATTTTTAGATGGGGTCTACAGCATTGTTTATTCTGCTCTCCTTCACTGGAGCACACTGTGACTGTGGTTGGGTATTCCCAGCTTGAGCTCTACTTGTTTGGAAGTCGGTCATAGCTGTTGGTAGTGGTCTTTCGTCAGGCCCGTCCAAACACAAAGCCCGTCCAATATTAAACTTTTAACTGATCGTGACATGTGCTGTATAGAAGTCATTGTAGCTGCAGTCCTACGAGTATATATTTTCTGAGTTTTCTGTGCTCTGTGGTGCACGAGAAAAGGCCGTATTGCTGCCTGATGAAGAGAGCCATGCCTGTCACACATTCAGTACTACAAGGTTGGCCAAGCTGCTCAGGCACAAAAAGAGGTATTTGAAGCCCTTTAGCAGTCCAAGAGTTTTTATTTTTTACAGCTGTGGAGTCTGGTGCAGTTTATTCACAGTGCAGAAAGACTAGCCAAAATAATAAAAATAAAGGGCTTAAAATGGGAAAATACAAAAAACAAGAAGTAATGAAATTTACACTGTGGCTAATCCCTTTTAAGTTCTCTACAGGAAACGGTAATTGGGCCTGTTTCTGCCAGTAAGGTCTGGTCTGCTTGCTTTTAAAATGCACTCAAAAATGGTTGCTTATCCAACCATAGGACCATTTATTAACAATCATCTCAAGAGAGATTCTTCATCTCTTTATAAATGGTTAAATATCAAATTATAAATCACCAACATTCAAAGGACATTTTAAAAACCTGATGACCCCTAGGCAAAAACACTACCTTCAACCACCAGTGTGTGTGTAGGTGTGGGATCTCCCTGTGACAAACGTTCAGTTTTAGTTGATCTCCTTCCACTTCTGTTTGTCGTGGTAGCAAGTGGCATCAGGTTTCTTTAGTGAAAGGAAATGTCTCGTAACCAGTTGGTCACAAGTCTAAACTATTACAGTTAAGTGGCTCCATTCATGAATGAAAATTGGCATGAAAATGAATACTATTGGTTAATTAAATCTTTATTAACTGGAATACAGAGGAGAACAAGAAAAGGAAAACAACTTGAATTAGAGATGAATCACAAATCAAACAGAAAAACTAAATAAAAGTGTAGTGAAATCTGCTTTTGTTTACATCTTTTTTAATACAAGTATACCCTGGTTTTTCACTAGTTTTGCTAAACTGTAAGTTGCCATGGTGTTTAGAAAAGTTCAGTCAAAATACCACAAAGGTCCCAGAGACAACGACACAGAATTTCTGCAGCCAGACTCTATTCAGTTAGTGAAACATTTCCAGACTTAATCCTAAATGATCCACCACTTCAGTCATTTTGTATATGTCTGCCTTCCTCCCACCTTCATAATAGGAACCTTGTGAAGGTGCCTGCGAACAAGATGACAATGAACACAGGGCCTATTGTGAATGTCTGGAAGAATTGAGACACTCTGTTATACACTGATCACAGTTATGTGCCATGGCTTTCTTTGATTAACTCTGATCTTGATATGAATGACTTAATCATGCTTTTAAAGCTTCTGGTTAGTTGAGTAGATGATTGTAGGAGGATATATTTACCAAAGTGTCTATACAGACAGTGGTGCTCCCTACTTTGTAGATGTCATTCATCTGATTCATAATATTGCTCGGCAGTTACAATATAAAATCCAAACTTTAGAGATGTTCAGTAAAGCAATTCACAGAGGAGATTATGGGTTGATTATCGAGGCATTTGACCGAAGTATAAAAGGGTGAGTGTCTCATTCTGCCTTTCATCATTCAGAGTGGTTTTAATGTAATGGTCTGATTGATCTGCAGCAATGACGACGGTTCAGAGATTTTTTTTAAGCTGCTGATAAAAACCAGGGCTGTCTCACTGTGAGAAATGTGTAGGCCAAATGATGAAGACATCTGAAAAACTGCCCTTGCTTATTTTAGATAAAGCATGGCTGCATGTTGAAGTGAGACTGCTGCCTTTGCGATAATACTTAATGTCTTTTGTTGTTTCTCTCACGTGTTGCTTTCAGTTTTTCCAGAGGACTCAGATGCAGACTGCGAGGCCCACCATCCCTACAAACACACCCTCCATACGGCCTGGCTCACAGACTCCCACAGCGGCTGTCTACCCCACTAACCAACCAATCATGATGACCATGGCACCCATGCCTTTCCCTTCCCCACAGGCTGCACAGTACTACATCCCACAGGTGACTCAGACTGACACACTGAACTGGGTCTTAAAATTACATTTGAAGTTGTTACACTACTATTATTGTTATGTTTTCTAAAAGCATTTTTCTTATTTAAATTTATTATAATGAACACAGATTCTGAACATCAGAATTACACTTTGTCTTCGATTAAAATTAAGCAAAAATATTTTCATTTCACATTTGCTTCAGCAGTTGTGATCATTTTTCTTTTGGCGAATGAAAAGTGAGAAAATGTTCTTTGGCTGATGCTGGTACTGGTTAGATTGAACAGATTAAAGGAATATTTTGGGAAATACGCTTATTCGCTTTATTGCCAAGAGTTAGATGAGAAGGTTAATGCCGCTCTCATGTCTGTCTGTGTTAAATGTGAAGCTGCAGCCAGACGCCAGTTAGCTTAGCTCAGCATAAAGACTGGAAACAGGGGGACAAGGCTAGCCTCCAGAAAGGTACTGCACCTGGCCAAGAAATAGTCCAGAACATAACCCTCCCATAAAACCACAGTCTGTTGATTTTACACTTCAATTTTTGTACAAATTAAACAAACTAGATATTGTGTTGATTAGTGAGCTTCAGAAGTGTTGGTAGGTGGACTTTACCTTTGGACAGAGCCAGGCTAGCTGTTTCCTCCTGTTTCCAGTCTTTGTGCTAAGCTAAGCTAACCTGCAGTCTTATATTTACCAGACAGGTATGAGAGTGGTATCAAGCTTCTCATCGAGCTCTCGGCAAGAAAACAAATTAGTGTATTTCCCAAAATGTTAAACTATTCCTTTAATATAGTGGAAGCACTTTTTCGATGATTTTAACAATCTACACCTCAGTTCCAGCTATAGTTATGTCTATACATTAGATATATAAAAGCATATTTCTTTGTATAATTCACCGTAACGAACACAGATTCTAAACATTACCATTACTTTTTGTCTTAGGTGTAAATTTAGCAAAAATATTTTAATTTCACATTTGCTACTGTAGAACAGCTGCGGTTATTTTTGTTTTAGTGCTGAATGACTGCAGAGAAAATTCTCTCTGGTCGCAGCTGGTACTGGTTAGATGTGACTGATTACTAGAAATAAAGTTCATAACACTGGGCGGAATTTAATAGCGGGCTTATCCAAAATCTCACAGAAGGATGATTCAAATCCCATAAATGAAATCTGAATGTTCAAAATAATAACATCACTGATTGCAAAAGTGTGCAGTTTTTAAAATGACTTTTTTTTTTTACAATATCTGGTGTGTCCTCACTGATGATGTGTTAAGCTGTCTCTCTCTCTGTCCTCTTTACTCGCAGTATCGCCACAGTACGCCCTACGTGGGACCTCCTCAGCAGTATTCTGTGCAGCCTCCAGGGTCTGGCACCTTCTATCCTGGTCCAGGGCCAGGGGAGTACCCTGCCCCATATCGTGAGTCATTAATCCAACACATCAAGCGCTGTTCCCACATCCATATCACATTTAAAATCTGAAATCACCACACAGTAGCACAAATACACACGACCTATTAGCCTTGTCCCTGAACGTATCAGTGTTTTACTAAAATCTGTTTTCTTCTGTTTCATTCAGATCCCCTCAGGTACCACCCACCTGTCTCACCCTCTGTTCCTGCACCCGTTCCCACAGCTGGTCCGCCCTACTACCCAGGACAGCCTGTGTACCCCCCCTCACCCCCCATCATAGTGCCTACACCACAGCAACCTCCACCAGCCAAGCGTGAGAAGAAAACAGTGAGTATCTTAGTAGTTCCTTTGTCTTTTTTTTTCTAGAGGCAACATTTGACCTAAGATGCGTTTTTATCACGTTTGACACACTGAACCTCCAGTAATGGTGCTTTTTTCCCCCTGGAAGCTTGCAAAATAATAGTAAAGATATACATTTTAATCTTTGTTGGCAAAACAGTCTCTTGAATTACAGTGGAAGGCCCAAAACCAGTCACATGACAGTACTGAGGGGGTCTAATTACTGGGTGAAGAGGCTGTGTGCAGATTGTGTTAGCCTTTGCACTGACACTTTATTTGCAGCCAGATGTGGTGCTTGTTATTTTGCTTGTGATAACACATTTTTTAATTTGGAGTTTGATGCTCACATCAGGACACTCCCTTCTATCACACAAAAGATGTTTTATTCCTAATTAGATTAGAAATAGACCCGCCTCCTGTTTAGGACTGAACGATATGCAAAAAAAATATAGCGATTATTTTGACAGATATTGCGATTGCGATGTGAGTCACGATTTTAGTGGGAATGGTAATTTATGTAATATAAAAATGATGATGATGTGGTTTTTCCTGGGCTCAGTACCAAACAAGCATGTTCCCTTATATCTGGAAAATATGATTTGTAGGCCGGGCATCTCATTTATAAAAAATTACAGCTCCTGCGATTTTGATATTGCACTTGGCCATATTTCGATGAATTGTTCAGCCCTACTCCTGTTAGTGTATAATGCTGCTGATGAAATACATGAGGCGGGTTGCTCTAAGACTTGGGCGCTTTAGTGAGGTCTGTTTTTTTTTTTTGTGCCATTGTCCTCCCAGATCCGTATCCGTGACCCCAATCAGGGTGGCAAGGACATCACAGAGGAGATCATGGCAGGGGGTTCAGGGAGCAGGAATTCAACGCCTCCTGTCGGTCGCCCCTCCTCTACCCCTACACCCCCACAGGTATGGCTCTCTGACACACTCAGCCACCACTCACCTACAGTAGTTACAGTCGAGGCTAGTCCGTGTAGCATTAATAGCAGCTGATTAGACTGGAGCTTTAGCCGAGGAGAGGACAGGCGTCTCATGTTGCTCTGTGCTCTAATCCTTTCTGTTCTCCACCGTGTGTGTGACAGACAGGACTCGGCCTCTGCGTCTTTGGCAATTTATTTGGCCATCTTGTCCTCTCATAAGAAATTCCTGATGGCTTTCTGTCCAGAACATGCCTGTTGCTTGCATTTAACTAAAAAGCACTTTTGTTAGTAGTTTTTTAAATGTGGTTGAGTGTTTATGTTCTTTCAGCTACACAAACAGTGTACAGGTTTTCCCAGTCACATGTTCCTGGGACTGTTTAGGTCAAAAGACTATATTTCTTGGCCAGAATAATAACAAAAAAGAGTAATTTCATTAACATCACATACAACATATGTTTAGACATGCAGGTGAGGCCATGACTTGTTAAAACCACTTTACACGTAATTTTCTCCTAACAGTCATAATGAATTCACTGAAGTCTTGTTTAACAGCTGTTCCAACTTTTAATCTTACACCTGCTTCCTTTCTATCACTGTTTTTATTCACCCACTATATTTTACAGTAGATTGCATATGTGCTGTCTGTATTCTCCTACCCTCCTACAGAATCCACTCATATTCTCTTATCTATCCATTCTGTTCTCAAAAAAAAGTTTTGAATTCGTGGTCGTGGTCTTTTTGACCAAGAGTACCACTGTTACTGGCATTGCAGCTCCTAATCAGATGGATAGAATGGAAAGCAGCAGGGCTCTGGGTCAAGGTATTAAAGCTGAAAACCATTGTACTGATCCCCATTGGCACATTTTAATAAATGAAACGTACCAAGCCCAAATGAGACAGCTTTCCTGGATTCTGAAGAAGGCCATTGTGACTTCTTCCTCCCTGTGTCCTTCTGTGGATGTTAACAGTGTCTTTCCTCTCTTTCTCTGTCTTTTTGTGCCCCTTTTTGGTTTTATTTCTTTCTGTATCTGCCCCTTTTTCCTCTGTCCTTTCCTCTGCATTGTTCTGAGCCGTTCCCCTCCTCCTGCCATTCCTCCCACATTGATCTTCATTTTCTGTCTTGTCCTCCATTGCTGTCCTCTTAATCTAACCATACCCCATTGGACTCCTTATTTCTGCTTAATCCTGCACTTGGGCTTGCTTGTTTGTTTATTGTTTGTGTGCGTGCTTGCCTACATCTCTGTGCCTGTCTTTCTGGTTTTCTGTGTTGCTAGTTTTTATGGCCGCACCCTCATTATCCTCACATTTTCTACCTCAAATCGCAGCAGCAGCTGAGCAGCAGCCAGACTCCAGAGCAGCAGCAGCAGCAGTCGCAGCCTCCTCAGCCACAGCAGGCCCATTCTGGAGGCTACACGCTGGAGCCCCCGCAGCTACCACAGCCCCCACAGCCCCCACAGCCACAACAGCCACAACACCCACAGCAGCCGTTGACAACTGGGGCTTCAGACACCAAACCAGGGCCAGGTCTGCACCAACATCCCCTCTCTTTCTTTAAAATACATCCACAACTCCTGACAAGTAGGGATCCCACACTTAACAGCTGAACCAAGACAGTTTTAACCATATTTTTATGTTCAAACTGTGAAAATATAACATTAGACCCTCAAGAAAAGTACACTAAATACTGGACTGTTTTACTGCTGTGTCATTGCCTCCTATGTCAGCCAGTGTCATCTTTGGTTTCATGGCCCCCCCTCATGTGGTATAGCAGCCCCAGTAACCCTCCAGCATGAAATCTTTTGCTCAGTCAATGATTTCCAAACACATTTTATGTATCACTTTCCTTTTCCCCAGAACACCCTGCATATTGAATGCTTTCACTTTCATTTCACTTACAAATCAGAGTGTATAGTGTCAGCAGGGCTCCCTGCTTTTCCAGTAATAAGCTGGAAAATTTTAACCAGCATTACATTAGCATACGTTTTGGAACCAGTTCTACCTTTGTGTAGAAGTTTATTAGCAACCTTCAGACTGCAGTTTTAAATTTCTGCCCTCCATGCCAATGTTGGAAAATCTTGTCTGTCTGGTTTTTTGAGCCTGTGGCTGTCACAATCATGAACTCTTAGTTGACATTAATTGCAAACAGTGACCTGTTTGCTTTTACTTTTGAATCTATAGTGTTTGTATTGTTGCACCTACCAACAAAAAATGTTTTAGTTAATATGCTACAGAGAAACACAAAGCCATGTTTCCATCCAAGAATCTTTACACACATGATGTGTATTACCTTTGATGATTAAATTGTTTGTCTGAACTCTTCATTCTTCCAGATGATACGCCAAAACTGGAGCCAGTCGTCCTGAAGTCTTCCTCGCCTAAGCTTGTGCAGCCTGAAGCCCCTGTGGAGAGACTTGAGGCCAACGCTCCTGCAACTGAGTCCTCTTCTGCTGTCGAACCAGAGCTTCCTTTCCCTGCCTCGATGACCGCCGCCGCCACTCTCCCACTTTCAGTGGCCAACAAAAGTGAACGTCCCTTGGCCAGGGAGTCCACTGCTTCAGCCTCTTCTCCCTCCTCCTCAGTCGGGGAGAACAAACCCTCTTTGGCGCCACCTCAGACTCCCAACACAGACAAGCCTCTTTCAGACGCCCCACGAACTCTGGCTGCCTCGCCAGTACCTGCTCCCAAGGCTTTGAACGGCCTTGCAGACTCTGGGACTGAGCTAGACACCCCGGCTCATGAGGTGTCTCTCCTGTCCCAGCTGCACTCCAGCCTCAGGCCTCTGCTGCTGCTTACAGAGAGGCCTCCTCCTCTGAAACTTTGCCCTCTGACGTGAGGCCAGAGGTGCCCATTGCTGCTGCGCTCGCCCTCATGGCTCCCGTGGCTGTGGTGCCCGTCACCCTGACCTCAAGCCCAGCCCCAGCTTTGCCAGTTATGCTCCCCCCCGGCCTTCCGCCTCTAGTGCAGGCCACAACAGAGGCCGACGAGCCGAGCAAGCCCTTAGACACTAAAGACCTCGTCCTCACAGTGGGGACAGAGGCACATGGAGGCATTAGTGATGGCAAAACAGACTCCCAGCAACAAGCACTCATCAGGAAGAGTCCCACTACAGGTACTGTATCTGTTGCATTTCAACAACTGTTAAATGTATTGTAGCCTCCGTAACAAAGTGTTTTAACCTGCAACAAAGGAGTAATTTTTTTGGCGACAGTCCAGCCTAAAATGAGAGGCTGTTTTATGTGCACTACTTTTTTTTATGAATGCACATACAGTACACATTGCAGATAATCTCTCATCAAGCACTATGCTGACACAGTTTATTCCCTATCTGGCATCGTCAGATAGAATAAACTCTCACCACGGTCAGAGTTACCATGCTTTCAGAAAAGCCTAGAAATTATGAGACACTTTATTAAATATATTTGTTGCCCTTTAGGATTACTTTCACATTTTTTAGTATTTTTATTTTAAAACTACATTCAGAACCAAATAAATAGTTAACAAGTGGGAGTATTTTGGTCAACATTTGTTTGTTTTGGAAAATGAGTGACTGAATGCCCCCTGGCTCACATACATGTCACAGTAGGTAGTAGGCTAGTTATGCTGCAGAGCAACACCTGACAGACAGGTAGAACTGAAATGTCTCAGCATCAGCAGCATCTGTATGGAGCACTATTGAATTACTGTCAATAGTGCTCCAGACTTACGTCTGTAGAACTGCACACCTGTCACTTTGATTTAAAATAGACTTTATTAAGGCAGTTGTCATTCAATGTCAGAACCATTTTTAGCTAATGTGGTTTATTGTCATACACCTTATGAGAAATGTCACTTCTTGTAGCCCTTTAAAATATTTACTAATGTATCCTTATTAGTTTATCATATTCTTGTTTTGTATGAATTATAGTAAGATCAATTTTATGACAAAAAGTGCCCACAAGTACGGAATTTGAAGAACTACAAGCAGGAATAGCATCTATAAGGTATATAGCAATGGGCTTTTAAATGGGAGGAACCTTTATGTCTAGGGTGCGAGTTACTGTATGTCTGCCATACCAGCCGTATGTCATTGAAGATATCTTGGAAATCTCCTAAACAATTATGAGTCATGGTAGTGGGAAACTCGCCATTTACCACGTATGCCTCTTTTTCTGATCTGTCACATGGTAAATAAATAAAGTTTGTATTAGTTTGGTCAGACATGGGTGAGGTTTGACATATTAGGACATCGTAGAAGTCATAGTTAAGTCTATTCAAGTGACATCTGCTACCCATCGTAAGTTTAAACAATTAAAAAAAAATGTAAATTGCCAGGAGTGTTTTACATCAATTTAAATGTGGACTAAATGTGGTTTTCTCATACAAACATAAAGATGCTTTTTTTCTTGCCATCCTTGCGTTCTAAACACAAATTTAGCTTTTAAAATCCATTGTGGTTCCATTGACTGTGACTGGCTGTGGCTGATTGCATGTTCCTGCATTTGTATTTCCCTGCAGTAAGTCAGACTGCTTCTGCTATACCAAAGACCTGGAGGAAACCAAATGAAGGGATGTGTGCTGGAGACGCACCTCAAAAGGAGGACGAGGTAAGAAAAGAGGCCCAAGACCAAGACTGAACCAGCTGTAGCAAGTATTCAAAGTCCTCTACATGCATTGAATTTAAATCATCTTAAAGTTTAGATAAATTCGCCTTCAAATGTTATGTTTGTATAGTCATCTTTTTTAAATGGCTGGAATCTCATTTTGGAACAAGACTTTTTAAAATGCAGACAAAGTATCAGAGGAGTGGGACAGAATTTGGGACCCCAGGAAGACTAGCTGATAGCTATGGAATCAGCTAATGGGGATCCTTTTAAATAAACAAATAAACAAAAACAGAGAGGGTGAGAGAGAAGAGGAAAGGCACAGTGTGGGCAATAGTTCAAGTGGAAAATGTTTCCACATGTGTGGCAGGGGAAGCAGACATAAATGACTTTGGGGTGTTATCGTCCGAGAACGACAGCAAGGAGTTATCCATCATCTTCGTTACTCACCCGGCCCACTGTATGTAAAATCAGCTCTGTCCCGCTCTCGTTTCCTCTCCTTTATTGTTTTGTTCTGGGCCCTAGCTGTGAGAGAATTTTAACACCACCAAATATACCGACTGGTGTTACAGACTTTTAAATGGCTTCTTTTAGGCTACATTTAACAAGCACACCTGAAACACCCACAAAACTTACAGATTACAAAAAATAACACCCACATTTTAATATCTTAGAACATAAAAAAAGTTAATTTACAGTTTGTACAGTGAAGCTGGCTTAACACTGGACTCAAAGTATTACCACATCGACACAGTTGTTTCTCTTGGAAACCAAATTCTTTGTCATAATCTAGTTGAAATCACAATCATCCTGCCCCGCGAGTCAGAAGACTTGAAGGTGCTATTCCTATTTAAAAAGAAAGAAAGAAAAGTGTCTTGCTGAGATTGAAAATCACTGACAGGAGTGTCCTGGCCAGGATATCACATAGAGCTTGTACCATAGAACATGAATTACATAAAGAAAAATAGATATAATATGAATATATATGAAAGAATTACCCATTTTTTTATTGTGCGTAAATGGTGTTGCATGTACAGATAATATTAGTTAAATGACTACGCTTATCCACTCTGTTCCACCAACAGCACTGCCTACTACGACAAGCCTATTGTGCTCCTATTTTTCCCTTTTTCTGTCTTTTGTTTGTACCTGACCCATTCTGCCCCCTCTCTGCATTTCATCATCTCCCATTCATCCCTGAGTCCCCTGCCTTCACTCCACTCCTGCATTTTTACCCTTTCTTTATGTGTCCATCCATTTCAGCCCTGTCTGCAGTGTTATGTGGAGACACCACAGCAACCATATATTATAATGCTAAATGATAATAAAGCAGGGCATAATGCTTAATGACAATTATGGGTGATCTGAAAACTGAATCTTGCCTCCACACAGGATGAGCCCAGGCCAGTGGATCATCCTGCTGGAGACCAGGCCCTGCACTCAGCTCCTCTGTGCAGCAGCCCGGTGCCCCTACCACCAGTCTTCACCTCCGCTCCTGCTCCAGCTCCCGCCAGCAGCCCCAAGGCTGACAGAAAGCCTGCTGCCCCAGAGGAGAACGGTGAGGCCGAGATGGAGCCCATGAGGAACGGGGCAGGCCACACTTCAGAGACGGAGAGCAGCGACAGTGGAGCCGCCCCCGGTGACAAGGAGAACTCCACAGGGGCTCCACAAGACATAGAAGGTTAGAAGGGCCCCGTTCTTTGGGTTTAAAGCTACGGATAAACTTTTATGTAAAAATACAATAGTTTTATTAGTAGAACAATGCCGCAATGATTTCTGTGTGTTGACAAGAATTTGCTTAGTGTGGCTTTCCCTTTAATTATTTTTTAGTTCAGTCTTTATTTTATATATATTTGCTCATTTTTTCTGTCCTTCCCTTTCACACCCTGCTTGGTGGTTCAGACCTCGAGGCCAATGGGAAGCGCCAGTATGACAGAGACTTCCTGTTGGGCTTCCAGTTCATGCCCGCCTGCATACAGAAGCCTGAGGGGCTCCCCCCCATCAGTGATGTGGTGCTGGACAAGGTGAGTAAGCCAGATGTTGAACTGCATAAATACTCCAACGTCCTTAAACCTCCAAGCGCCAAGTGAAGGTGAATCATTGGCTGAGGCTGGAAATGTTCCCTTAGCAGACTTCAGAGAAGCTGAATACTCCAACTGTTTATCCAGTACTTTTAGCTAATTATGTTAACCGTTTAGTCATTATTTTTAGCTAATTATTTTATCTGTTTAGTCATTACTTTTAGCTTCCTGTTCAGACTTCTGTGCTCGCTTGCTAACTAGTTTCCACTCACTCTTACAAAATTCCAACAGGTAGTGTTCAAGTGTTACAGCTGCTTTAATATGTGCATATATTCTTTTAATCAAATCATAATTTCTATTTCTTCTGAATAAACCTCCTCATGAAACAGTTCTTCTCATCTTTAGCTCATAGCAACAGGCGGTATTTTAGACATTGCCTTATTGTGTTAGATTGTGTGCACTGAATCAAAGATACACCACAGAGAGTTTGGTTCATTCCTCAGATCCACACATACGTTTGGGTGGAGCGTATGGCCCCGCTGAAATGCTGTTTTGATTAAAATCACATTGCTATTATGTCACACTTGGCAGTGTTTTTAAGAGTGCATGCCCCTCCCCCACCTCTCCAAAAAGAACAACCAGACCGGCGAACGGTTGATGTGCAATCCCATAGCCTCGTTTTCTCTGAGGGAGAAAGTGAAATCTCACTGGGAAAGAGTCGAGAGGAAGTCAAGGACAGCTGAAAGACAAAGAGCTGGATTTGTTCTTCTCTCCTCCCCCACAACTATCCCGCTCTCTCCTGCGTTCCTTCCTTCCTTCCTTCCCTTCTATTCCACATCTGGTTCTGACTTTTCTCACTGAATGACCCACTGAACCTGCCAAGCACAATTTATTACCAATGCAGTAAAAATACATAAACCAAAAGCTGGTAATGTAGTATGTCATTTACAACGGGTCACCTTTAAGGGATCAGTGGGTTAGATATGCACACACACTCACCAGGCCCTTTACCCTATGGCCACTATTATTAGGGGATCACTGCTCCCCCTGCTGTTCAGCTCATGGTTTGTGTGTGTGTGTGTGTGACATGATGATGTATTGTGTATGTTATGTGTCGTACAGATGAACCAAAACAAGTTGCCATCTCGAGTGGTGGATTCCAGGGCGATTTCCAGAGGACCTGATTTCACACCTGCCTTCGCAGATTTTGGCAGGCAGATGACCGGAGGACGAGGCGCTGCAGTGAGTCACACATGTTCCCACACACACACACACACACACACATGCACGCGCTCAAGCTGCCACAGTCATTCATAAAGTCACACACACACACACACACACACACACACACACACACACACACACACTCATTCAGTTCCTACTTTCCGTTTCCTCTCAACACATAATTTGTCCTCGAGTTTTAATGTGTTATAACTTATAACAATAAGATAACTTGCTGCTTTTAAGAGAGGAAAAAATGAAATCGATGCTACACATATTTCAACCTTTTCCGTTACAGTTGTGGGATAATGGGATACAGTTTTAGGAATTTGGTTCCACTTGGTTTCAGCCGACACCCATAAGTGTTCAGTGGCTGATTGAACACTGAAAATCTCCAATATACCACTCTAAAGTGCAATGCAACACTGTTTTACCATTGTCAGAGTCGAGATTAGTTTGATTAGAATCAACCTACTCAAGTGCTGCAACACATTAGAGTGTTTCTGTTCTTCTAGACAACGCAGGGTCAGTGATATGGCTCTGCTCAAGTAGATTTCATATTTCACAAGGTAATGAGTCTTCTGGCAGAGGATTGTTGTCTGCACCTTTTATATTCATAGCTCTGCTTTATGTTGTGTTTTTGGTTATATTTTGTAGTTTTTTGTTACAGATAGACACTTAAACTGCAATAGACAATGTGTTATTCTGAGTGTTTAAAAGAAAAATAATGTAGTTGGTAACTTGCAGTGACCAGGAATATTAACATGCTGTATTCCCTCTTTCATTGAATTCGCAGCTCATGAACATTGGGGCACGGCGGCCTCCACCCAGGAAGATCATCATGAACGTGTCGGTGAATGATGAAATTCAGCTGAAAAAATCAGAGAATGCCTGGAAACCTGGCATGAAGAGGGAGGGCCCTGCAGAGGATCCTGAGATGATAAAAACACAGGTGGGGCCAAAGATACACACAGACGTATACATGAAAGATACACAAAGAGGAGCTACAGTATTAAAAAGAATCTGATATCAGCACCATACTTTTATTGTTAATGAATCATAAAATCCACTTAATTGAACAGCTTTAAATGATTGGAAATTCAAACAAAATCAATCGTTGGGTCTAATTCTGGAAAAACTGGAAAACCAAAATGAGAGTTTAGTTATTACTCAGTAAATGATTTAACCTACCACAGAATTAAATGACTTCACATAATTAACTGACGGTTATGAGGAAAAAAAATATGCATAAGCACAGAAAATGGTATCTTTATCAAAAAACTACCAATAATAGCCAGCCCCTGTAACTAAGTTAGTTTAATGATATGTCCAAAATAATCTCCAAATAAAAAGATTGATGGGCCCCAGTGATTAACCGCCTTTTGTGACTGATTTCCCTCAGGATCTCTTCAGGAAGGTACGCAGCATCCTGAACAAGCTGACACCTCAGAAGTTCAACCAGCTGATGAAGCAGGTGACGGACCTGACCATCGACACAGAGGAGAGGCTCAAAGGGGTCATCGACCTGGTCTTTGAGAAGGCCATCGATGAGCCCAGCTTCTCTGTGGCTTATGGAAACATGTGCCGCTGCCTCGCCACGGTAAGCAGGTCATTGTGTCGGTCAGAATGGATGAAGCGTGTCGACATTAGGGTAGAGAAGCAGGCTGTTTGTAAGGTTGCTGGTTCAAAGCGTTCAACTGATCTGGATGATCTTGATGGGGGACGTGAATTTATAATCTTACCTAACTATGGTACATTTTCCAGATGTCAAATCATGACATTCTACCACAACAATAAGTAAAATCTTCTGTGCAGCTTACTGTTATCATGACCAGCTCGAAGGGTCATAGCAAATAAGGACGAGACACCGAAAAATGCACTTAAATTAACTGGTTTATTTACAAAAACATACATTAAATTGCAAAAGAAATGAGATGTGGATGGCAGTAAAGTCGGTGGTGTAAGTGAGTGGATGTGTGGGAGGTATGGTGTGCAGGTGTTGGTGGGAAAACGATAAAGGACCAAACAGAGCGCATGGAGAGAGAGTCTTCTTCGAGAGGACTAGGGTGGCAGCTTTTATTGGGCCGGCCGTGTGTGTGCGCATCCCAACTGAAACTAATCCAATTTGCATCTCAATGTACACTCAACAACTCGCTAAATGTTTAAGCCGCAAACAGATCGATGGGTTTAGATGCAGCTCTGCCTTGATGCAATATCACGCTGTGCAATACAACGCAGTTCAATACAATGTGATGATGTACTGTGAACATTTGCATTTTTTGATGACTTGCAAGAAGAAATCGTAAGTCGTGTACACCCACTATCTTCAGGATGAAAAGAAGGCTGCTGTTACACCATTTGGAATTGAGTTTGTTGGTAGTAAAACAGGAAATAAGTCATCTCAAATAGGTCGCTTTTCATTAAAAATGCATTTCTGCAATGAGAAACTCCATTAACTACAATGTGCGAGAAACATTTTATTTAAGAAAAAACAAGCTACCAGTTGGTCGCCCTAACTGTACTTATACAGTAGCATGCATACATATATAGGACTTTAAGTTTAAAATAAACCACACATGGAAATGGAAATCTATAAAGAGGTATGCTTTTGTCCAGTAGTTTCCTGCAGTATAAGTTGCAGAAAACTCCTTTAGTCTTGTGGTCTCGTCTGCTGGACACCTGAGTTGCCGTTCAACATTAAACATTTTTAAAGGTTTAGTTCGTCACGTAACTTGTCTTTTATGCTTCTGTTTCTTTACTCAATCTACAATGTCTGCTGTTCGTGTCCAGCTCAAAGTGCCCATGACAGACAAACCCAACACCACAGTGAACTTTCGCAAGCTGCTGCTAAACCGCTGCCAGAAGGAGTTCGAGAAAGACAAGGTGGACGATGTGGTGTTCGAGAGGAAGCAGAAAGAGCTGGACTCTGCTGCATCGGTATGTGGTTCATGCTGTACCAAAAACATTTTTAGTACAGGGAACTGTGGCAAATTTCCAGGGCAAGTATTTGTTTCATGTTTCCTTGGTCCCCCCAGGCGACGGAGCGTGAGCGGCTTCAGGAAGAGCTGGAGGAAGACAAGGACAAGGCCCGGCGGCGCTCCATCGGCAACATCAAGTTCATCGGCGAGCTCTTCAAGCTCAAGATGTTGACGGAGGCCATCATGCACGACTGTGTTGTCAAGCTGCTGAAGAACCACGACGAGGAGTCTTTGGAGTGCCTGTGCAGGCTGCTCACCACCATCGGCAAGGACCTTGACTTCGAGAAGGCCAAGGTGAGGCGGAGAAGAAAGTTGATTTATTTAAGTAGCTCTGCATTTTGGTGTGTTTGCTTTTTATGATAGAAATGAAGCTACATTTCTATTCTATGCTAGCTTAGCATAAGAAGTGCTGGTAGGTGAATTTTGTTACCTTTGGACAGAGCCAGGCTAGATGTTTCCCCCTGTTTCCAGTCTTTGTGCTAAGCTAAGCTAACCAGCTGCTGGCTGTAGCTTCGTTTTTACCATACAGACATGAGAGTGGTATCAGTCTTCTCATCTAACTTTCGGCAAGAAACCAAAAAAGCGTATTTCCCAAAATGCCAAACTATTCCTCTAATTTGTGACAAAGAAGCTTCATTGCGGAAAGGGCTACACAGTGGTTTAAAAAATTTTAATCTGACTGTAGTGGCTCAGACAGCCTTCAAAACAAGGTGACTAAAGCTGTGCAGAATTTCTGGGATGTAAATGAAGTTGCAGGTTATTTACTGAGTGTTTAAGGAGTCAAAAACAGCATGTAGTCACAGGCCGCGGATGAAAAACTTTAAATATATTCAGCAGATTAAAATATGCTTGGTGATTTAGCAGCTTTTTTTTCCTATTGAATTAAAATGCTTCAACCACGTAAAGCACGTAGTAACTTTTGTTTTTAAAAAGTGCTGTTTAAATAACATGTTATTATTATTATAGAATATTAAGAGTAATTGTGGATGTGGATGTCACTTGCAGTTGTGTTGCATCATACATACTGGCACGACCTCGATGCTGCTGGTGTGTTGTGCTACAAAACGTCTGGTTGTTGATAACATATTTGAAGGCCCTCTGGCACCGGGGTAAGACACCCTGAACAGGCGTGTAGTAAAAACCTGTTTTACTTGCTGGCTCAGAAATTAAAGTGAAGTAATTCCGACCTTGTTTGCAGGGAAGGTGAACAGTTTGTCAGCAGCTGTTTGACATCAGCACAGTTTTCCTCTGCTACCATGCCACCAAGATAAATCCCTCTACTTTGGTTGGGTAAATTAGATGATTGTGAAAGTTATTCAGCAACACAGTTTTGAGAGACATAAAAGAGAAAAGTTCTGGTGCGACTCGATCCCACACACCAGCTGGGATACGTTCAGCTCCAGAGGCAGAGGAGAAATTGTTTATGTAGGTTATGAGAAAACAGGAATATCCCCACTGCGTCCCCACAGAGGATGCTCGGCTTTGTTCTGTCTCACTGACTTTTCTGTAGTCATCAGTAATCCCAGCTGGACAAAGCGAGAGTCCCCCAGATGCTTTGAGAGACACATCTGACCCGAGGGCCTTTCTGCTCTCTCTCTCTGCTGTACTGAGATGTGTGTTTTGATCCTCATCATCTAGCAGCCACCCTGCAAAAGGAAATCCCTCTGACCAGCAGGGAAACTGCTATGAATTCAGTATAACAACTTAATGCTGCTTTGTTTCCTTTTCTGTTTGCTGCTGAAGGATATTTACACTGTTTACCAACATAAAAGCACAGTTTTTGTACATTACATCCTACAGAATGTGGTCATAAATCATTCATCTTGTCCTTCAGATGAGTTTCATCGTGTTTTAATGCGGTAGTTTTCTGAACGTGGTCTTTTTAATGTCGGGCCATTACAGTGAATTGCGTCTGTTCTTTTAGCGCCATTACAGTTTTTGTTCTGCTGTCTCCCAAAATGTTCCAATTTAATCTTGGGCGGTCAGGACAGCTCCTGCTCCAAGTAATAAACTGAACAATGGGTCAGTTTAGTGAAATAATGTGGAAATCCCTGAAATCTGCTGTGCAGTAGACTGAAAAGAGAAATAGAGACTTTAACCTTCTTGTCTCAAATTAACCTCCTCTCTCTCTCTCTCTCTCTCTCCTCAGCCTCGGATGGATCAGTATTTCAATCAGATGGAAAAAATCGTCAAGGAGAGGAAGACGTCATCTCGGATACGGTTTATGTTACAGGACATTATAGACCTGAGATTGGTGAGTGTGTGGTTGTGTGATATTTGTTTTTATCTGCACAAACGGTTGTAGAGAGTACAAAGTCTTGCCCCATGTTCAGAGTAGCTCTGGTTCACAATGAATTTTCCCGCAGAGGTTTATTTCATTGATCTTTCTGACCTTCTGGAAAATGATATTGGATATTCTGGTCATGTTCTGCTAAATGGATATCAACTACTGCTCTTGTTATTGAATTTGAACACCTTTAAGAGTGCTGGGAGAAAGACCTGTGGGAAAATACACTGTGGAACAGAGGCAAACCTGGACCTGAAGCACATAAAAACCTCTTCATGTATGTCTGATGACTGAGGTGATCACCTCTTACTGCTGATAACACACGATAAAGGTTTTTAATTAAGGCACCATGGACTCATTAAGCAGTAGTAGCTAAAGCAAATAAGATATGTTTGACAGCAGATAGCTCTGCATTAAAAAAACAGGAATCGGAGCTCCTTGGTAGCTGAATGGATACAGCACATGCTGCTTGGGTTCGATTCCAGCCAGTGACCTTTGTTGCATGTCATACCCCTCTCTCTCCCCGCTTCCTGTCTACCTCTTCACTTCTCACTATCAAATAAAGGCAAAAGATTAAACAGCAGATGTGAATGAATCCATATATACTGTATGTAGGTGTAAAGTCAGATTAGGACTGGACAATATAACCAAAAAGTATAAAAACCTCAATTTTTTTCAAGCTTCCGAGCAATTCACTACTTTAATCAGTATCTTTTTCTTAAAAAATGCAAAATTACTACAACATAATCGACCCCTTGCAGGCCTGTCACCATTATGCATATATAATAAATACAGATTACCCATACAGCTGTAGATTGTCAGTACTGCTACACAGGACTTTGGACTGAAAATAACCTTTTTAGTTCATGTTGTAATAAGTTAATATCCATGTTGTAGGCATTTTAAATTGTGCAAAAACAAAAATTCTAATTGCTTGAATTAATTTGATTTATTGCCCCAGATACATTAATATGGTCTGCCTTATATTTTAATGGCCACTGATGAAGCCAGTGATGTCTCCACTAATTTCAACCATATTTGGTCTATCACTAATAGATTTTGACCACTCTTGGACCAATATGTCAACGCATACACAGTCGTCTACATTACATACGTACATAGACACGTGCATACTCACATCCACACAGTCTGTTTTATCTGTTCTGTCATTATCCTTAATCTCTTGAAGTAATTTGCTTGTTTAGTTGTTTTTAAGCTCTTTACATCTGATGCACTGTTTCTCCTTATGTAACAATATTCATCTGTATTGTCCCGGTTAAATAATAATAATAAATAAATAGTCGGAGGCACATGAACGTTTCCTGGGCTCACAACAGTGGCAGAAACAAATGTTAGGACAGAGAAACAAACAAAGGGGCAAATGACTGAACACGACAGGTGTCATGTCAGGCTTCTCCAATAGAGAGACATCTGCATTGATTAAACTGTGATAACTCTTACCTAACACAAGCCGTTTGAATCAGTGTCACTGTCTCCTACAAGACGCTGGAAACACAGATTCAAGCCCTGCTGTGCTGCGCTCTTGTCAAATTTGAAATTAAAATGAGCACAGCTACTGAGGCAGTGCAAGGAGCCACTATGTTTAAAAATAAAACCTCCATATCCAGCATCGTGGAATGGTACAAATATGAATATGTAGGGTTGTAATGCAAGTTAAAACTGATAACCTTGTAAACACATCTGTCTGTCAGTTATGATCACTGGCTACTAGGATATTTCTCTGACAGCTTCTTATATCAAGATATTTAAAAATATTATCTGGGCTGTTTATAAGAAATCTGTTTGCAAGTACTGAATCTGACACCACAGCTTGATTCAGTTCTGAGGCCGTTGTGGTTCTTGTTATTCTTTCAGCACAACTGGGTGTCCAGGAGAGCCGACCAGGGCCCGAAAACCATCGAGCAGATCCACAAGGAGGCGAAGATTGAAGAGCAGGAGGAGCAGAGAAAAGTGCACCAGCAGCTGCTCTCCAAGGACAGCAAGAGACGGCCAGGTCAGGCCTGCAGTCTAAATCCTCTTTAAGGCTTAGAGGCACATCGGCACAGCTACAGTTACTCAGGAAGCCTGCAAGCATACAGGCAGACTTCCTGTTGCTATAGCCTGCAGAGTTGCTATTGTGCCCAACAGCAGACAGGAAGCCCCCCCCCCCTCAATCTGTTAGCTGGCCTGTAATATTTCATCATGTATAGCAGAAACAGTCAATAATGTCACTGTCAGCCCCTTTCACAGCCGTTTGACTCCAGTGAATAAAAATGCCATTTGATTTCCACTGAACTCATTTTAAACCTGTATTTGACCTGTGTGTGTTTGTGTGTGTGGGTCTGTTTTGGCCTCGCAGATCCAAGAGATCAGAGAGAACAGAGAGATCAGCGAGATCAGCGCATGCAGAGAGAAGAGACCTGGAACACTGTGCCCATGACAAAGAACAGCAGGACCATCGACCCCACCAAGATCCCAAAGATCTCTAAGGTGAGACACACTGCGTCTTTACGCATCCACAGTTTTTTTTCCTTGCATCAAAGGGAGCTTTCACACCTGTAGTTGGGTTCAGCTGGTCCAGACCAAGGGGGGGAAAATGAGACAGTGTCGCCTTTTAGTTCTGGTCTGGTTTGTGTTGACTTTTTCCAAATGAACCAAGCAAGTGCTAAAATACGTGGAGTAGGACACAGCACGCCTCTCTTTTAACTCCTTTTCACTTTGATAGATCAGGGAAAATCCCCGCACTTACATGCCAATGCGCCTACATGTTACCATGGTTGCCAAATAAATTGCATATATTATTTAACATAGATTGCTGATCGCTTCCTTGACAGTTCACAATCAGCAGACAGATTTATTAGTAGTTAAGTTTTTGAATTAAAGCTAAAACCCTGTGGTTGGTCTGTTGTGCTTTGACACCACAAACGAACCGCACCAGAGTCCACCTGGAAGTGGGCCGACACCCTCCCTTTCACGCCGTCTCGGTTGTTTAATCTTCAGCAGAGTTTGACTGACAGCTTTCACCGCATGCCTAACCAAACCAAACAGGTTAGGTGTGAAAGCCTATCAATTAGCCTATCAATACACCCTCAGATTCAGCTAGAACCCTCTCTCCCAGCAAATTAAAAATATTTTACGAGAACAACAACTGTAGGAGGTGTGGCCTTGTGGCTGTGTAGTGTGTGGGTCAGGGGACATGGGGGAGACTGACTGACACTGATTAGTCTTTTTTTTAATATAAATTTCATGACATAGACAGGTCCCCACCGGTCGACTCTGTCATCATTGGCCTCACGGGTTCAGGGCTGATTTAAAACAGTAGATGGTATATTGAGCCATTTTTAACCCATGAAATGCCTATTTTTATAAATTTGGTAAGAAATGTCAATATTAACACCAGCATTGATGTGTTTCATCACAGTGCAGTCATATAATTTGGTTTACAGCTCAAAAAACATGTTTATGTGTGCAGTACCTCTTTAAATGCCTTACAAGAGTTTAGTTAAATAATGCATAAAATACACAGAATTCACTGAATTAAATGTTCTGGTGACATCAAGAATGAGCAATGAATAGAAACTGATCAAGGATCCATACTTGACCAAAGACAGTCTGAAAGGCTTCATTGCAGCATTTTGTGTTTTCTGAGTCAGATAGTCTGAGATGAATCTGAAGGCTGCTTTGTACACTGAGTCTTGGTTGAATGTTGTCAGGTCTGCATTATAATTTAGTTCAATTGGTGAGGTTGTTCTTCATGTCGTGACAAGTGTTTTCCACGTCAGTCACAAGCTCCTTCACCGGTGGCTGCTGTTCTTTCGGTGCAAAATTTCTGTTTACACAGCACCAAGGGGAATCCTGCGGCTCATCATGTGTACACATACACTGTCCCTGACCTCATCTGATCTACATTATTGTGGTTTATGTTCAGTAGTACACAGTGCCCCTGCTGGATCCATGAAGTAAAAAAAAAAAAAAAAGCAAGTTTTTTTTTCCAGAGCTCCCCCTGCTGGAGGAATTTTGCCATGTTCTCAGTGTTTGTCATACCAGGAGAACACTTGTTTTACTGATTCTTTCGGACAATTCATGCAATATATAACTACATGTTATACACTGTGTTTTGTGTGCTTGATTAGTATCTTCAATCAAAGGTTTGAACCAGTGCGTTCTTGAGACCCTTAATACAAATAAACTGGCTTAAAAGATGGATGGATGGATTGCAGAAGAAAAGCAAGCATGGTTATTAAGCAAGTAATGTTGTTTGTCAGCAGATTGTTAGTCAGGTAATACATGCGTATTAGTATCTACACTGATTGATTAGTATTATTTTTCCTTCTGCATTCTGGCAGCTCAGAGCGTTAAAGTGACAATCATGTACCTGCAGGGTTTAAGTCTGTGTCATTTCTCTTGTTAAGTGTTGTCCTCATTTGCCCGTTGCTGTCAGTTTTCTATGTGCACTTGCAGCTCGTAAATGATTCTCTCTCTCTGCAGCCTCAAATGGATGAGAAGATCCAGTTGGGCCCCCGGGCTCAAGTCACGTGGGTGAAGGGCAGCAGTGGAGGAGCCAAGGCCAGTGACTCCGGTAAGAAGACACAGTGGGTCTAAACATTGCGTGAGCAGGAGTTGGCGATATTACACAGACCTGAAAGACACAAGCACATTTCATCTCATGTCTCAGAGGCCCGTACTCAGACCTACCCGCTATTAGTCTGTTATATACTGCATATACAGTGACACTCTTGTGATTTATGTGACCTTAACTCTAATAATCCATGATCATTTCCCTTCATTTTCTGGTTATTTGTGTCATTCATGTCTCTTTTTTCTCTCCTTAACAGAGCTATCACGGACAGCTGGCCTCAATCGTTACTCTGCACTGCAGTCCACGCCTTCACCGCAACCCTCCACCACTCCTCCACAGAACACAGACTTTGACTCCAGGAGAACTCTGGGAAGGTAAAGGACAACACCAGGGTCATATTTAGAGCTCCTGTTAAATCATTGTCTCTGCCCTCTTGATGAACGGTATCTTTGTGCTTCCGATACAGTAAAATCCTGATTGACTTCTTCTTTTTCGTTTGTTTTTTCTACCCAGCAGTCGTAGCAGTACAGGGAGGGAACGCGGCGAGAAGCCACTGATCTCTGCCCCTCCGTCATCACGGCCCGGACTGTTCACCAGGGGCGGCAGTTCGAAGGAGCTGCTGGAGGGTCAAACCCCCGAGGAGCCGCGAAGAGACCGGGAGCGAGAGGGAGCCGAGCCCCGGAGACCGAGTGTCACCGAGGACAAAACGGAGCCGGAGCGCAGCCGAGTCAGGGAGTCTGGTAAGACACACAGTTCTGCACAACACTGGACAAACATGAAAATAATATTTGCATATATGTCTGTCTCTAGTGGCACCACACTGATATTTGTGTTCTATTATTTTAAGCCAAGAGCAGGCATTGCTTGCTATCAACAGTCCTTCACATTTGTATCTTTTATAGTTTGTACCATATAAAATAAAATATAAAAGTGTTTTATTGGCTGTTTTCTTTAACCAACAGCAGCTGGAAAGTCTTGTTTTTACCCTAGTAATTATTTACTTTGGCGAGCAGCTAAAATGTGAAGTTCCCATCTGTAATTTTGTACTGTATATATAATATCAACCTCTTAGTCACAAACATTACTAATGTAAACACACCTTTAATGGCATCAGCAAACATAAGTATCTTAATTTTAACCTAATTTACTTGTATATTGTTTTACAACACATGTAAATCAGTAAATCAGCAGCAGGTTGAAATCATGTTTTGTTTTTTGTTTTTTTTCTCTGGTCAGTGAATATTCTATTCTTAGACGTTAAACCTAAATCTGGATCACAAATTGTATCTTTGAAAGCCAACTTTGGTTACAATCTGTGATTTATTATATTTATTAAAATCAGAATAGAGTAAATCTGCGTTAATGTGGGGATTTAATCCGAGAAGACCAGGCATGGATCTTAATCTCGCTCCTCTCACCACAGACAAGACAACGTTGTCATTGTTGTTTTTACGTCGACAGCGAAACCCGAGCCAGTGGTCCAGACCCCGGACAGACCTGCTCTGTCTGAGGAGGAGATAGAGAGGAAGTCCAAGTCCATCATCGACGAGTTCCTGCACATAAATGACTACAAGGTGCTGAGATTCACAAGAAAATCAACAGTAGATGTCTGTTTAGGTGTCCAGTGTTTTTAGCTCAACAAACAGGTGTTTAGAAGGATGTTAATGATAGATCAATGATGGCTTCTTCTGCTATGGAGTCATTTATGATTTAAATGCCTTTGGTGATACCGGAAAATGAGCCCAAGTCAAGCTTTAGAAAATAGTGCATCATGTATTTTTTTCTTCGTATATACGTAGATTCAAGTATTGCTCTTTAATTACTAGAATAAGATCAGAACAGTAACTTTAATCTTCCTACTTTATCGCTGGACACGCAACAATAACAATCAAATTCAAATGCATGTAGCGTTTAAGTTCCCCCTCTTCACTCAGTCATGATCACATTCCTTTGCTTTCTGCAGGAGGCTGTCCAGTGTGTGGACGAGCTCGACTTGGGCTCTCAGCTGCACATCTTTGTGCGTGTTGGGGTGGAGTCGACTCTGGAGCGCAGTCAGATAACACGGGACCACATGGGCCAGCTCCTCTTCCAGCTGGTGCAGCAGGGAATCCTGCCCAAACCCCAGTTCTACAAAGGGTCAGTTCACACGCACGGTGCACTTGGCCTAATGATCAAGCAGTTTCTATTGACAAGGAGCTGATGGACACTTTTTTTATGCTTGCCTGTTTTTTGTTAATGTGGCTGCTGTGTTTCCATAAAGTGGGAATATTGATTGAAACACATTTGCTTGTTCTAAAAATCTCGCTTTCTAATAATATTCAAATAAAACTCAAATAGTCAATAATATTTGCACTTCTACTTCACACAGTAAACTATAAAGTTAAAACAGTAACATCACATCCAACAATAAAATTACATCAAAACCCTACATATACAAAACCTTAAAACAATTAGAACAAATTAAATTGATTGACAGTTAAAACAGAACAATAATAAGAATCTCAGTTCATCCAAACATCCATATTGCAAAATAAAAAATAAAATATACAGGATTCATACAAAGTCTTGAAAGTTTGGGAAATGCTTAATTTTAACCGATATGTTTTCAAGGTTAGGAATATGCTTGAATTTGAAAAACACTGGTGTTTCATCATCCCCACAATCACTCATGTAAAACAAAAATCGTTTAGTATTTGAAATGAAACGATCCCGTCGTCATATTTGTTTGTTGTCTCCTGGCGTTTATAGTAACGATTTAGATGTGATGATAAAGGCTTCGAGAGTCTCACTTTTATTCTTAAAAAGCTGCACGAACCCTGAATATATTTATTTTTTAGGCCTGTTTTCAAGATCCTCTTTAGTTGCTTCTTAAAACCTTTTTATTGTAGATTGTTGAGATATAAAGCACGCCAAACTGTTCCAGTGAGATATGGCTCTATACATCACTGTTTTTTCTGTTTTTTTTTTTTTTTTTCTTCATAGCATTGGTTTTTGGCTGGGGTAGCGTAACGTGACCCCCTCCTCACCTGCCTTGTATAATATTTTCAAACACAAACAATATGATTGTTTCAAAACTATTATATTTCCTAATAAAGTTAATAAACTACATCTGAACTTAAACTCAACCCTAAAGCCATGTGATGATTAAAAATGAATTTGGGTGTAAAACAGCAGCTTTGTGTTTGATACATGTTTATACTAGACCACAGGAACAATAATGTAATGGGTTTAAGTTGTGTCTTAACCACCACTGTGTCTTTTTATGGTCTCAGGTTTGCAGACACGCTGGAGCAAGCAGATGACATGGCCATCGACATTCCTCACATCTGGCTGTACCTGGCCGAGCTGCTCAGCCCTGTGCTGAGGGAAGGGGGCTTCTCTATGAGAGAGCTCTTTAGGTACTGAGGCGGCACCCGAGTCATTTGCTTGATGCTCAAGGAGGCCTTACACTAAAAATAAAGTCACATTTGCCGTGTTTGCTCAGGAAAGATGGCCACCTTGTGACCAGTTGTGCTGAATCGGCTTCGATCACCTCAGTGTGAACAGGCTTGGTGGCGTAACTAGCTGAAACTTTCACTCTGCTTTGTTTACCACCAGAATACGCCATTTTAATCAATATTTTCCTTAATGAACACAATTAAATGGTTGTTGTCCTTTGAGCCACTTCCTGGACTCATATCCAAGATTCATTTCAGGCTGTACTTTTAAATAATTAAATTTTAAGAGTGAACAGGCAATTATCTGAAGTATAGTGAAGCTGTGATGCAAACAAGTTATTTGAGGTATTTAACTTCTCCATTCTGTATGAAGGAAACCCGTTGGGCAGACTTACATTTAATGTCTGTCGTCTCTGTTTGTTCGCAGTGAATTAAGCAAACCTTTGCTTCCTGTGGGAAGAGCTGGGATCTTAATTTCTGAAATACTGCACATACTATGCAAACAAATGGTAAGCAATATTTTAAATCTTCAATTGTTGTTTGAATTTGTTCTGCACACATTTACATTTCCTGCTCTCATTATAAAGCCAGTGGAGTATAATCAATAGCTCACACAGTTAATAGATGATCCATCATTCGTTGTTCACTTAAATGTCGATCAACGTTAAGTGTCGATTATATTGGTGGTTATATAATGTGCAACAATCTAAAGAAATACTGTTCTGTTCTTTCACATTGTGAAAAATATTTGGACAAAGTAATTTTGCCCTTTTGATTTTAGGCTAATTTTGCCTCATTTGTCTCGTTAAAATCTTTTCCCCTGGAAACCAGACGGAAGGAATAAGATATTTCTGAGATATTTCAGAGAAGAGAGGTGTGACGTTGTCTCGTCTTGTATCCACAGAGCCATAGGACTTTGGGTTCTTTGTGGAGGGAATCTGGCCTCAACTGGACCGACTTCCTGCCAGAGGGAGAGGACGTCCAGGCTTTCATCTCACAACAGGTTGGTCATAAAGACCTCCACTCAAATTGAGAAATATCAGTATTATAGGAAAACTCAGAGTCACCAACCATGAGCTTTCTTTATACTAGTTTAACACAAGAAGTTGACAAGGAGCTCATTATAACCCCACCCCCTCCTCCATTGCTCTTCCTCCTTTTTCCCCATTTCACCCTTATTTGTCGACGTCCTCTCGTCTTGCTACAAACAGAAGCTCCAGTTCGTCCTGTCGGACGGCTCCAGCCCTGAGGCAGCTCTGTCTAAAAGGATCCTGTCTCCTGAGGAGCTGAGCCAGCAGCTGGAGAGACTCCTGCTGGAGGACATGGCCAGCGACGAGAAGATCTTTGACTGGGTAGAGGTATGAGAAGTGACACATTGTATGCACACATTTCTCGGAGGAAAACCATCTTCCAAACTAGCTAGTGGCTAAAATTCAGAGGGGAAGTTATTGTTATTCATGACATACAGAACTCTGACACCGCTCATTTTCATAGGCCAGAAACATTAAAGTCATAATGTGACAAAAGGAGCAGGTAGGTTACTGAATTAGAGTAGAGGTTTGACAGAAATGTCTGTTAAGGTGCTTAGAGACAGAAAGTGCTTGCTGCAGCTACATCCAAATCTACCGTGCACTACTGTTGCCCTCCACCTTCTGTAATCTCCTTAAGCAGCCAAATCGAGCGGGTTGTAGCTTAAATGAGAGGAAATGGTTAGCAATATAACAAGATTAATAACTAATATAACATTCTTTATTGGCCCAGACCAGATAGTTGAACTTTGATGCTGATGTTGCTACAAGACTGCTGTTGCCATGGTCACTTTCCCCACCCAGGTTTCCCAGGTGTTCACATGGGAAGCAAAGGAGGTGGTGATGGCAGCCACTTGCTGTTTGAACGTACAATTTTTTTTAATATATATATATATATATATGCCATCAGAGCATCAGCTCAACTTAATGGTATCAGTTTTTTCAGGGGGCACAAGCAAGAAGGGCTCCTTACGGGTCGTCCACTTATAGCAGGGTTTGGCAGTTTGACCACACGTCAAACTGTCCTTGAACAAGACACTGAACCCCAAATTGCTCCTGATGGTCTGCCATCAGTATGTGAGTGTGACTGGCAAATAACAAAGTGCTTTGGATAAAAGTGCTACATAAATACAGTCCATTAAACATCTGCACTCACTACCACAAATGTCCAGGTAGCGGTTCACAAACGTTAACAGTAGTGCTGTGATCTACCCTGGATGAGAAGTTGTTGGGTCACATGGTGGATAGCAGAGGATAATAGAGGATAATAGAGGGCTTGTGTAGTTGAAATCTGAGACAAAATTGTATTGTTTGTAGAGCGTTTGGGAAGATGAGAGCATCCAAAAATACTACATGGTGCAAAGGGAAACTGTTGCTCACGTGGTTGTCCGAGGAGAAGACATCTCTCTTTGCTGCTCCACAATTCAGGCAAAATCTTTCCACAACGCCCCCCCCCTCACATCCCCTCAACACAAACATGCTGCTTCTTTCAGTACTTATCAGCCGTTTGCAACATGTTTTTCTTTGTATTCTTATTGAAGGTGTTTCCTGTTCTTCTGTAGCAGAACTGCTATGATGTGTTGAGCTATGTGAAATTTACAAATTGTGTGTTTTGTCCTCTTCCTCTGTGCTCCATTTCCTAGGCAAACCTAGATGAATCTCAGATGAGCTCGTCTCCCTTCCTGAGGGCTTTGATGACAGCTGTGTGTAAGGCAGCAGTGAAAGGTAAGCACTCCACCACCTGGAGGAGAGACCCGTCCATTGTGCTAAAATCGCACCGCTGATTGCAATATTTACTCTCGGAGCGGAGCGCGCACTCACTCTGCCTCCTGCTTTACCAAACAGATGATAACACCAACTGTCGAGTGGACACGGCCATCATCCAGAGGAGATTGCCTGTATTACTCAAGTACCTTAACTCAGACACTGAGCGACAGCTGCAAGCACTTTATGCACTTCAGGCGCTGATCGTCGCCCTCGATCAGCCTCCAAGTAAGTACTGCATCTTAGTTTACCCCTCCCACCTCCTCCTGATGATACTGTGAGATTTCTTTTTCTTTACGTCTTCTTTTTCTTAATTTCTTATCAGAGAAGATTAAATTGGGGTTACAAGCAATTCCTAAGTTGTGTCTACGGCAATGTTTTACTCAATATTATTGTAGACGGTATAACCTCACCACACGGTCCATTTAGTAGCTGGTCTGAAGCCGTCGATCATGTCACATGATCTTGGACATAAAGAATTGGATTATGGCTTTGATAGTCGGTGATTATTTGTGCTTTGTAAGCCGGGCATAACAAAATGTACAAAGAGTGAAGTGCAATCTTGACTGATGTGCTTTACTGCTAGAAGCAGCAGAGAAGGTACATTACAGCAACTGGCACGTTTATTTTGTGGAGTGAAATCATGTTTTCTTTGACTACACCCACCGGCAGAATTTCCTGAAAACATATTTTCTCAATCAGTTTCTTTTGTTAGCGACGGGGTTCTACACGAGAACATCATTTTCTGCCAAAGTTGGAACCACTTTGGTTCTTTCACATGAGAGATTTATGTCTGTGCTTTTCTCACTGGTTTGAAGTTGGTGAGGTTCAGTTGGAAAAAGGTGATGTCACGCACCTCTGAGCACTAATCAGGATTTAGCAACATTTGATTCAAAATGTAATGACAGGTCTGAGGTTGTTTGCTTATGTTTCCAAGCCAGTGTCAGTCCAACGTGATCAAATCATTCCCACAAAGTCCGGATGGAGCAGAATGGTTATTAGATTGCTAAGGAGGTCCTTCAGTTTGCAATAACACGACCAACATCGTGGGTTGCTTGTCTGTTGCTGATGAAAAACAAAATTACAAATTCAAAGGCATTCTGGAAAGTCACTGGGACGTTTTATTTTGAAGATATTTTAAAGATTATTTTGGCATTTTGCCTTTTATTTAAAAGGGACAGGAGACAACGCAGCAGAGGTCCCCAGCCAGGATCGAACTGGGGACATTTCGTTTATATGAGTGAACTTGAATGAGTTAACTTTATTTCCATTACAACAAACGTTAGGAACTTGCCTTGGTGAGCTCACAGCACAACATTCATACTAACAATAAAACCATAATAAAAATAAGAACATTAAAATAACATAGTACCATAAATACAAAATCTAAAAACAATAATACCATAAAGTGTGAAAGGCCAGAAATTTAGAAGTCAAATAACATATTAAAATACACAAAGTACCATAAATAATAAGAGAAAACTACAAACCAAAAACTAAATGTGCTTTGAAGTGCCAGAGGTTTACCTTTCAAGAGTGGAATAGCCTCAGGAAATGTACTTCCTTTGAACCTCCTAGATTTAAAAAAAACAAAAAGTTTTGATGTAAAGATGACTGACGTGTCTTTGCTCTTCCAGACCTTCTCCGGATGTTCTTTGACTGTCTGTATGATGAGGACGTCATCTCGGAGGACGCTTTCTACAAGTGGGAGACGAGCAAAGACCCTGCCGAGCAGCATGGTAAGGGTGTGGCCCTCAAGTCTGTTACGGCCTTCTTCACCTGGCTGCGGGAGGCGGAGGAGGAGTCGGAAGATAATTGACGAGGGAGACACCCGGGGGACACGGCGTAGTAGAACTGCATCCTTACGGCAGAACAAACATTCAAAATGGGTGTATGGGCAGGACGACATGTTTACGGCTGGAATTTTTTTCTGCGGTACGGTTCTGAAACATGCCGCCATTTTGAGTTTGGATTCCAACGGCGGAAGCACTAAATACCTGTATTATACATAGAAAATATTTTTGTTTTAAATTTTAACTTACTTTTCTTTTGTTACTTTTTAAGAAGAGACTTAAAAGATACATAGGTTCTGGACTCTTTAATTTATTATTTTTTTAAGGACTGCAAATATGAAAGTTATTTAACTTTTGCAGATGCTCACAAATGAGAACAAGACAACAGAAATAACAATATAATTAATTATAATAACAAAATAATAATTGTGAAATAAATAGCCTCCCTGGATTCCACACTGTTTGGTTTAAAACAGGGTAAAGCAAAATTATTTTGGGATGAAGGGGAAGCAGAGATAAAAAAAGGAGCTGATGCACAGAAACTATTAACGTTGTCCGTGTATGACGTTTAAGGTCAAAGGTTATCTCCTAATAACCAGGATGTGTTTCCCTCCGCCTTGGCTTGCTCTACATTGATATGTACATACGCCTCATGAGAGGTAAAGATATGCATTCAAGAAGCGATGCAAGTCAGTCCACAGAACTGTCAAACAAACGCAGACGAACAAACCGGATACATTCAAATAAAATGAGCAAAAATGCAACTTCAAAAAGCAAATGGCCAGGGTCGCTGAACATGGAATGCTTGTAAATACATTAAAGACAAAAAAGGTATTTAAAAAATATGCTGATTCTCATGATTTGTTCTTTTGATGGTTGGTGTTTGGAGATGTGGGTTGTTAGATTTTTGTTTTGGTGACGTGTGTTAAAAGTCATTTTTTCTGTTTTGGACGACGCCTTATCGTCTTCAGAAGAAGAAGCTGTATGATTTGACCAGGAGGAGCAGCTGGAGTCACTGGGAGCCACTGATTTGGTCTGCTGAGCCATTAAAGCATCAACAATCATTATGAATTCACTCACAATCAGTGCCTTGGCTTTGAAATAGTTGCAGAAGGTCATTTTCTTGCTTGTATTTGACCACAGTTTTTTATATTTTTTGTATTGTTTACAGATCCAGTTGAGATGTGTTTCAATGTGGTCAGGCATGCAGTTGCATTCATATTACAATGTCAGTGTGGTCACATGCTCATCAGATCACCAAATGTAACTGGATCTTCATAGGTCTCTGATGCAATCACCCAAAAAGCATTTTAGTCACCCATTGTGAACATGGAGACTGGAACTGACAAGTTTAATCGATTAGTAGATTGACAGAAAATTCCAGCTGCTTTTCTGTTGTATGTCATTGTGTATTTGGGATTTGGACTGTTCAGAACAAAATAAGCAATTTGAAGAAGTCATTTTGGGCGTTAGGAAATTGTGACAGGCATTTTTCACACTACACAAACTATTAAATTATTAAGCCATTAATTGAGAAAATAATCGGCAGATTTATCGAACATGAAAATAATTCTTAGTTACAGCCCTAATAGGGGCTAGTGGTGAAATAGTCAGAACTTAAACCACACATGTTGATACAACAGAGTATTTTAAACTGTCACATCATCCAACATTGACTCCGAAACACTGATGTGATGTTGTGTAAGATTTCTGTTCTGTGTATTATCATAGTTTATTTCATCACTTTTTCCAGAAAGCTGAAATGTTTCTGGTGTTTTCTGTCTATATTTTATGCTGAATGTGTGTCTACTACTGTACTGGATCATAAAAGTTGGCGTTGTTCCTCATTTTAACTTCGTTAGCATTAAACAACTACAGATCCCATGAGTCTCAGCCATAGACACCCCTTCAAAACCTCTTTAGAGCTGTAGTTTTTGAATGCTTATATGGTAATAATTGGTTTATATTAGTTAAAATAATGATGTGCTCAGATTGTATTGACTTGTACGGTAGAAGACATCGAGTTAATAGAAAATATGGACAGAAAACCTGACTATCATGTTTGAGGTTTTTAGAAAGAATATTAAAAGATTAAAAAGAGACATTTGTGGGTAAACTGTTTGCTAGCTAGCCTCTTTTCCACTAGCCTCGGTCGGCTAACGCTACACGGTGATAATGATAATTAATCACACATTGTCTGGTGTACTTTGTTTGGTAGTTTGAATGTTACAGAGCGAATAATGTTTCAACGGTTAGTGTCGGCGGCCATGACAGTGGGAATCCTTCGACGTGCTGTGTGACGCTGCGACGTGACCAACGGTCCTAATGGGGCGGGGCTCGTAAACAGAAATCTAAATAAAGGATCGTGCAGAAATTTACTCCAAAGTATCTGACTTTTCTCGACAAGTAAAAGGTAAGTTTGATTCGGATTATGACAGGTTACTAGCTAAATATGTAGTTGCACGGATGCGATCCTGGAAAAAAACGTAGGCCGGTGTTTTTTACGCCATGCAACTGAAATGAATTTTATCTGCCTTGTGCGACGCCATCACTGTGTGTATAAACCAACGGACAAAATGGCGAAATTGCCGGAATTTTTTGGGATTCATCATCTGGCTCGTGTGGAAATGATCGGAATTTATTGGCAAAGGCTGGCGGATAAGCCAGAGAGCGGTGCACCGTCTTGAAGGTGGTCTGCGTTTTGCGAAATACGAGAGCACCTTTTCTTCTGATTGAAGATAATGGGCCTCAATGAATGAAGTGGGTTTGGCAGTCTCACCATTTCTGACCGCGCACATACACAGAAGGGGCCTCAGACCAGCGCGGTGCTAATGTGCTTTCCTGGTGTTCAGATGCGTGTTATTTTCCTCATTCAGGTAAATCTCGTGTGATGCCGATTCGCCGAGCAGCAGCGACTCCAACCCAGGAGAAGGCCCCCTCCGCTGCAGCAGAGAAAGGTTAGGCCGGGGTTGTCCATCACCTTAACTAAAGACCCGTGAACGCACCATCATCACTGACACAGATTTAACTGTAGCCTCAGTGCCCATTACAGCCCACACAGCCACATACTGTAGTTTGAGTCTGGAGATGGATGTGTGGGCATGCCAAGTTTGTGTTTACAACTCTCCATCACATAAAACAAGTATCTAGACCTGAGAAACAGTGTCAGAATCATATACCACAATATTCTTGGTACTTACATGCAGAAAAAAATCAAAATGTGGATATGATGGACAAGCAGGCACACGCATTTGTTCATTTCACTCAGAGCAGTCAAACAAGTTCAGTTCAGTACTGCATCACACACTTTAAAATGAGGAAAAGACCATATTTAAGCTGTTAGCCCAACGGTATGACAACAAAAATCTCAGCTGTCATCAAAACATTGATATTGTCTCTGAGACTTTACAAAGTACAGGCCTCACTATAGCAGATGTGGCCAATCAGCAAGTCACAAGGCCAAATAGTGCATCACAGTATGGAAATCGGACACAACTAAGAAAATCACATGCTGGGAAGGCGTAACATTCCTGCACAACCGGAGCAGTAGCATTGACCTTAAAGTCCTCCATGAAGATGAGAAAGTCCCATAAATCCTGGTAGCCTAGTGGTTAAAGTACATATATTATCGCAACATCCCTGGTTCGATTCCAGCCAGAGACTTCTGTTGCATGTTGTACCCTCTCTCTATCCTCTACATCAGTGTTTCTTAAACTGATTTTACATATAAAAATGCTTTTGCAGTTGCTTTCTCTTGCTAAATTGCTTACATTGTGTGATATTCTCTTGAAATTATTTCCAAAAGTAGAACAATCGAAACAGAAAACTGAGAAAGACAATGTTTCCACAGTGGAAGAGCCATTTATTTTTAATAATACCTAAAGAGCAGTGTGTCTTTTTTGTAAATGTAAAACAAGGTTTTGCCACGTGAGATGATTTACTGAATTTGAGCTGACAAATTAACATCTCTTCCTTTACTGACAGTAGTTTAATGTAGATATTATAGTGATTAATTACACAATAGTGAGCTTAGGTATCTGGGGCACATTGCTTTTCAGTTCTGGGTCCCAAGATAAAAAAAAGTTTAAGAACCCCTGCTCTACATTATCAACTATAAATAATATAGGTTAAATTTCAATGGCTTTTTCCTCTCAGAGCCTGAAGCCTCCTCAGAGGAGTCACCCTCTGCTGACGAGGAGCAGGCTGCATCGTCAGCTGCAACAGCCGAGGTCGAGGAGGCCGAGGCCACGGGCGAGACCGAGCCCACGGAGAATGGAGAGAAGGCCGAAGGAGCCGCGGCGGAGAAGGGAGGAGAAGGGACGGAGAAGAAAGAGTGAGTTTCACCAGAGGGCTAGTCTGCAACTCTGAGCACTGCGATATTTCACTTTGATAGCACTTTTATCTGTTCATATTATCCTTGCCTCTGCTGGATGACAGCAGACTGCTCCCCTCATGGTTGCAGTGTTGCATTTCCAAAAGATGTAACCGGTCACAGCCACATTCATCAGATAGATATCAGACAGATGTACCAGTCCCTTTGTCCGCAGTCTTGGAGGAGTCCAGGAGGAGATGACGTTAGCGTCATGAAAGTCTGGCGATTTGTTTCCGGCTCAGTCCATATCTAAAACTATCTACTACAAGCGACATACATTCAGAATAATGCTTAGAAAATACATTTCACAAGCCTCATGGACACATTTTTGTCATGAAAAAGTAATGACCTTTGTTTCAACCAATTTTCCAAAATATGTATGGGTACCCAGATATTAAGAACAAGTGGAAAAAAACTTCCATTTAACTGTAGATGATGAAATATTGAGGACATTTAAAACTGGCTTTCCAATTTTATAACTCTTTAATAAAAAATTATAATTTCTCCTCCTTCTCTTCTCCCAGACCTTGACAAAGCAAACATTTACGTTTCTGCACATAGTACACTAGCATAGCAATTCAGTTAGGGTCAAATTACAGTGGTGATCATTAAGTCAGATGTTCTGAAACTTCATTTTGTCTTTCCCGTCGATGACAAACGGACAAAGTGACAAATGCAAGGACTGCGCGGCTGGACAGTGCGCAACACACTGCTATGTTCTCCTACTAAGGTGAGGATGTAACAAAGATAAGGGTGGTAACGATCACAGTGAAATATCGCTTCTAAAGAAACGACCCACTTCACTGAACTTGTGTCTCGCTCCTTTTGGTGACAGGTTGAAGGATGGCTACAAGTACGAGAAAGCCAAAGTCAAGAAGGTGAAAAGGACGATTCCTGCATGGGCTAGCGTCACTGCCAGCAAAAAGGTCCCTGTTACCAACTTTGCAGGCACTCAGAACAAAGTGGATAATATCCTCATCGAAGCTATTACGGTGTGTACAAACTTTGTAAATCTCTGAACGCAGTCGGTCACGTGTGCTTGTTTTTTTTTTTTCCTTTTTTGTTTAAAAGAAATCTGTGTGATTTCTTGTCCACTTTCTTTGCAGTCTTGTAACGACAGGTTTGGGGTTTCATACCAGTCCGTCATGAAATATATTGTGAAAAAATATCCGGGGATGGAGCTTGACAAGAAGAAGTTTCTCATCAAAAAAGCAATGAAGAAACATTTGGAGAAGGGCACCATCAAACAGGTAAAGAAAGGGAAAACATCTTTAATTTTCATATTTCTCCCATCGTCTCAAAGCATCGTCTCAAATCTGGCTGAAGAAACAGACATTTTCAACATAGACGTTGTCATTGTGTGTGCTTTGTTTCATGGAATGTGACTGGCGGTTCGGTAAGCCTCGCCGCCCTTAGTTACTGTTGCTACGCCTCTCAAGCTTTCCATTTCCATTACAATGGTAACGGGCAGATTTACCATCGAAATACTTAAATTCCAAATTTTTTAAACCATGGGTCCTTGATTTCAGACCGAGGTAGACAAATGCAGGCCTATTATTTCTAGCTGAAGACCATCAATTTTTCCCACTGAATTGACACTTGTTGCTCGCAGATTAGTTGCAACTAGCCAGCATTTTAGCTGACATTAGCTCCATGAGTTGCCTGAAAATGCTGTCTCTGGCTGGCTTTTTAATGTTCCAAGCTGGCTCATTTTAAAACCAGAATCCAGAAAGTAAAAGGTGTCTTAAATATGGACTTGATGGCTGTCCTAGATAACGTTTGGTGGGGGTTGCTGGAGTGTAAACGTCCCCAAATCCACTAAATAGCAGGATAGAGCTGCTAACGCCAGTCTACACTCCCCGCTCCCACACAGTGAAATACTACACAGTGCATCCACTGTTGTGTGATAGTTGTGAAAGGGCCTTGTCTCAATGTAACATGTAACCCCACAAAATAATGTACTGTGAAATGCTGCTTGGCCTGGGAAGTAACGTTAGGTTAAGTTACTACTGAAGGTTGTAAGCTAGTTAGCCGGACATGCTAACGTTTGCAAGGAAATATCCAACACTTGACAGGCCTGCTTTTCCTAGTTACGGTTGCTAAGCTATGACAATTGGACAATCAGTGTTTAGGGGAGGAGTTTAACGGATGGTCTATTTCACAGATGTGTAGGAACCCAGGAGACTTATTTTCTTATCATTTTTCTTATTTTTGCTCCGTCTCTCACACAGCTGAAGGGTAAAGGCCTTTCAGGAACCTTCGCCATTGGGAAGCAGTCCACCTTGTCTAAGGTATGTTACAGCAGAGGGCGGACATGAAGTGATGTACAGTAGTTGTGCCGGTCTTCCTTGGGTCTCTGCTGGTTGCCTGGCAATAGCAAATAGTTGTTTTTATACTTGGGATTTTGTACAGATTAAACAAATGAGGTCAAATGTGTTAGTTAGTGAGCTTTAGAGGTGCTGGGAATTTGTTACGGTTGGACTGAGCCATACTAATTGTTTTTCCCTGTTGCCAGTCTCTGTGCTAAGCTAAGCTAACCGGCTGCTGGCGGTAACTTCATATTTAATAGACAGATATCATCTAGCTCTCTGCAAGAAAGCGCATACGCGTATTTCCCAAAATGTGGAACTACTTCTTTAAGTCATGAGTGAGGTTTTAATCCCGTCCATCCTAGTTTGGACTGCAGTGTTTCTTCACTGATGTCCAACTTGATATCTAGGACAGGTTGTGCTCAGCAGCAGAATACCTTCAGTAGGAGATCACAGTACAATATTTCATAGATCTAATCCTTAAGGTAATGACGTAGTGCCAACAGTTTCCTTTTCCCATTTTTCCCTATGAGACTGGGATGTGTTTGGTTGTAATCGTCATGTCTGTAAATGGATGGTGTTTTAGAAAGCTGCTCAGAAGACTGAGTCTCTGGGAGATGCTCTTCCTCTCATCATCACTCGGCTCTGTGAGCCCAAAGAGGCCTCCTACAATCTGATCAAGAAATACCTGGAGCAGCATTTCCCCAGCCTCAACATCGAGAACAGGTATGCAGCATTACGTGCATTACATTTTCCTGTTCAATGTTGATTCATCTTTTATTTTTAATTTTAACACGTCTTTTAAAGTGTCATAAGTTTCCAGAAAAAAAACTATTAGCTTATCTAAGCTTATAACAGTCAAAGAACAACCAAATATTGAACTATTAATGATGAAATAGAGTAGATGCAAGCAACTTGTTGCATTTGGGAAGCTGTAACCTGCAAAAGTTGAATATTTTCCTTGACAATGGAAGATAAATCCATCCCTGATCAAAAGTGGAATCAAGTTTTTCAGCACTACAGACAACAAAATCATTGATACTCTCTAAAAAATAAGTTCCAGACAATAATTTAATAAAAAGGTTAAAACAGCAATAATGTGGTAAAAAATTTAACTTCAAAGATGATACAGTCACACAAAGTTTTATCAGTGGCTTACAAATCTAGAAAAAATGGGTGTGTGAAGTCGTGTTATTAGCTGGGATTATTGAATACATGGATGATTTACTGACTGGTTCGTCCTCAGGCCAGACATCCTGAAGGCAGCACTGGTGAGGGCAGTAGAGAAAGGACATCTGGAGCAAATCACTGGGAAAGGAGCCAGAGGGACTTTCCAGGTAAAACTACTTATAACACTGTTATTCATTTTTGTTCCAAAATGAGTCACATCTGCCGTTAAAAATGACTGGCAGCACATAAATTGTTCAATTCTGGTGAAGAGCAATTGGCAACATGAAGCCACCACGGTGGACAAAGATGTAGTGTTTGTCATGAGCACCATTGGCTTATGTCACAAGTTCTCCTCTCGCTCTGCACTTATTATGCATTTTTAGGCATTAAACAGTGAAAATCGTACAAGATACATTTTATTTGCAAGTAAAAAGCAAATCCTGGCTATTGTTTTTTCAAATGAGCACCTTGTAGGTAAAAGTAGTCCATTTACACAAGTCTTTATGTAGTCGTTTTCACCAATTACTTACGTCTTGTATGTCCAAAATAGAAAGCTTTCTTTCCAGGCCAGATAAAAGTCTATATGTACAGTGCCAATCCATCTACCAGCTCGGGCATCATTGTTGTATTATACTATTTCAGTAGGTTTAGATATTGTAAGATAAAGATATTGCCAGGTAATATTCCCTCTAAAACATTAAACCCAGGGGGAATAAGTGTTTGTCAAGTGCCAGTAAACAATATGAAAGGCCTACTCTCTCGTTGTCATACTTGCAGCATTAAAAAAACTGACTAGAAGCTTCAGATTCAGTAAACGGCAGATGACCTAATGTCCTAAAAATGTTTATATCCGACTGTCGCAGCTGAAGCGAACTGGTACCCAGGTCCTGCTGAAGGGCGGCGCCGTGGAGGATGCCATCACAGCCGCCATCACGGCCATGAACGAACCTAAAACCTGCAGCACCACCACTCTACGCAGATACCTAGTAGACGCCAACAAGGATAGAAAGGAGTACCAATTAGGTAAACCTCCCTCTCTCTCTCCTGCTTGCATGTCTTCGCAGGACTGCTGCTGACTACTGACTGCTTTCTCAGCTAATTACAAATTGGGCCTGATTCAAAGTAAAAAATAATTGGTTTCCAATTGGAAAAGCACACTAAATTTACTCAAAATCATCACTCAGAAAGTTTGCAGTTTTGTTCTTCATGTTGATTACAGTGGAAAAGGAATGTAAATAGAAACGTATCAAACCAAACCTGCAGCATAATCATCTTCTCTGCTGTCCATCTTTTGTGGTCTTTTAATGCTGATAATGAAGAAGTACTGTATATTGCAGCTGAGCTGACAACATTGCTCTCAGTCACTAGTGATTAGCTCCATTCCTAAAAGCTACAGATTCAGTCAGGGAAACTGGTGATTCAGTATGGTCCGTTCAGTTTGAAGATTCGTTGTTGAAGATTTGTTCGTTCGTTCGAGTAGTGGATTATGCTGCAGGAGTGATGTGAAGACATCCATGGACGTTCTTGATTTTTTTTTTTTAAAACATGAAAACTGATCACTGCTGGATTCCAATGTAACAACATGAAATCAAGCTGATCACAGCCGCTATTCACTTTTACACCCATGTTGCTCAAAAGGTAGATTTTTCTTGGAGTGTGACTTTAAGGACTTGTTTTGTAATGTGTGCTTTCTTTTCATTTTGTGACATGAAACCTAAACACACCGCACAATGAGCTTTGGGTAACAAGGTTTGTGCATCACTAAAAGGGCGACTCTCTTCTTTAGTGGCCAATCTGAGGAGGACCCTGACAAAGTGTAAAGTACTCGGCTGGATGGAGCAGATCACTGGCCACGGCTTCACAGGGACCTACCAGCTCTCGTTCCCTTTCTACCCGAGGTATGTCAACTACGTTTGGAGAAAAGAGATCCATTATTTAACCCTTTAAAACCCTTTAATTGTATATACTGAGGCCTACACAGCTCATATACTTGTCTTTGTATGCCTTCTCAGATCTTTTCTTTTTTTCTTTTTCTCTTTTAGTCCCACCATCCTGTATCCAGACAAGTTCAAAGAGCTTCCGAAGAAAAACCCTCCACCTCCACCCAAGCGGAGGCGGACGGCTGACTCTTCTGATGAGGAAGAGGAAGAGTCGTCAGAAGAAGAAGAAGAAGAAGAAGAAGAAGAAGAAGAAGAGTCCGAGGACGAAGCTCCCCCCCGTAAAAGGTGGGTTGTTGTAGTCTGCAGGGAGTTTCTCCATTATTTATAATGACACTTAAGTAACTGCTTCGATGAAAAGAGTATCGCCTGCACACTGACTCGGAACCACAAATCTGTTTAGATGGACAACATTTCGATTCCGGTCACATCTTCATCAGGTCAAAATGTTTAAAGATGGTTACAGCATCTGTATGTGTATACCAGTATGCTGATGAGGTGAACCATCCAACCTGCCCAGGGTGATAAACATCTCAAAACAATTAACAATTCAAGTAGTACACAGTGAACAATCAATCAAAAGCACATTAACCCCAAAGAGTAGGATTACAGTCAGAGACAATAATGAATGAAAAACATAAAAAGAAAATTGGAAGTTACATGAAAAGAAACATTAAAATATTGTACATGATAGAAAGCACAAAAAAGGTATTAAACCTGAAAATCTCTACATATATGCATCATATTATACACATACATAACAACATAAACTTATTTTATGGTTGAGACTGTGGACCGCTACCAACACGAAGCTGTACTATAAATAAATCAAAATTTACAAGACATATTTTATATCATATTTCACCGTATATTCTTGGTTCCTCATGGTGTCAGAGTCTGAGGGATAAAGACGTAAAAACAGTTGGAGAAGAAGAGTATTCATATCCATAACCATTTTTAAACATTTTGACCTGACGATGTTGTCCATCTAAATAAATGTGTGATTTGGAGTCAGTGTGCAGGTGTTATTTTCCAATAGCCTTGCACCTACATGTGATGTGTGTATAATTACGCTCCTTCTACCTAAGTAACAGCTGCCTGTTCAAATTACTCTTAGACAATCTCAGAAGAGGCCTCCACCCAAGGCTCGCCGTCCTCCACCGACCAAGAAATCTCGGAACGCTAGTCAGTCAAAGCCAGCTAAAGGCAGGGGACGGGCCCTCCTCGCAAAGAAGTCTCCAGCCAAGAAAGCGGTGTCTTCAGCCAAGAGATCGGTGGGGAAACAGCCGGCCTCCAAGAAGGAATCCACGCCGCCGTCTAAAGCCACACCTGTGAAGAGAGGAGCTCCTGCAAGAAAGCCCAAAACACCAGCTGTTAAAAAGCTGACCAAAAAGGGGTCCAAGCGACCGGTGTCCAGAGATTCATCTCCTGAGGAGGCTGCAGTCACAAAGGAGACGACAAGGAGCGGGTCCAAGCGATCTAAGCCTGAAGAGTCGTCCCGTGAGGAGCCTGCAGTTAAAAAGCCAGCGACCAAAAGTGGGTCCAGGCGGCCCGAGCCTAAAGAGCCTGTAGTCAAAAGGGGGGCGAAGAGCAGCAAGCAGTCCACTCGTAAGTCCAAGAGAGGGAAATACTGAGCCCAGGAGCGCCTTCCACGAACTGGGCCGCGGCTTTGTTTCAGTGCTCTCTCTCTTTTTATCATTTTCTCCCTTTTTTTAATGGGGCAGTAGTTTTTTTTTTTTTTTTTTTTTTTTGTTTTTTTGTTTTTTTAATTTCTTTTGTAGAATAAGAACATTATCCTACCAGTTAAGTTTACTGTACATTGAGAGTTTCTGAATTTTTCCTTTTTTAATCACCATGTGTAGAAATGCTCAGTTAGTGTTAAAACAGACGCGTGACCAGCTGCCAGATCTGGAAAGCATAGCAAGATCCCACATCCTGTAACTAGAGCCATGTAGTGACTTTTTATATCTGTTCCTCTTCCATTCTTTAGGTGTTGGCAGCACACGTTCCTAATATCAAATGAAGTGAAATATCAGTGTTTTGGAGGGATGAAAAGAATGTCCATTTTAAGTTAAAATATGGGTTGAAAAGCTTAAACGGTTACTAATGATTTAAAAATTTTATAAAACACAGATTTTAAGGTTGTCCTGTGTTCTGGGATAAAATTACAGTATTTTGGCTATGCGGTACTGCATCAGAATCAGAATTTTTATCCATATTTGTCCTTATATAATTATATTATTAATTATTAACAATGATTGATTGTTGATTTAAAACACAAAATTGCCCCTAGAAAAGATTAGGCCTGCAGGTGACAGGTTGAGGACTTAACAGAGGATAAAACACTATGTTAGTATTCATTTCAAACATTGGGGGGAAAAGTGTCTTATTTTTTTTATGTGTGTGTGTGTGTAAACAAGCATATACATAAATTGATTTTATTGCTTCACAGCTGTAATTCAGTACCAAACTGTAAGAAATGTGTGTTGTGAATAAGAAAAAGGAGGATAATAGCTCATACATACCCTGCATGCATGTATTCCTTGTGTTGTTAAGCTTTTTTTTTTCCAAGTCATTAATAAAATGACTATATTTGTAAACTCTTGCTGTTTTTTTTCTTTTTAAATGACATAATTTAGTGTACAGGAACAACATTTAAAAATATAACGGCACATTTTCCTGATTCCAGAACATAAAGTAGTATTAGGTATTTCATTGACCTTGACGATTATCAGTCATAAATTGTTAGTTAGGGTTTCTTCGTTCTACACAAAACTACACGGTATTGTATAATGATGCCATAGGTCAGTGGTTCCCAACTGGGGGTTTCTGGTACTAGCATGAATTTCAAAATGATTAACAACGATTTCAATGATTGACTTCCTGGAAGTTGTTATTCAGAAAAAACAAAAGGGATGTCTTTACCTGAAAACATCAAAAACAGAGCACACTTCGTCTTTACAGCCTTCTTATTAAAATGGAGTGCTTATCATTGTACTGTTTGATTTCTGGAAGTTTTGAATTGCATTTTTTAGATTTGTGGAAATTATATTTTGCTACTTTTAGTAAATTCATTCATAACCCATCTTTTTGCATATTTGTTTCAAAATTGCTGAAACTAAATACCTTGCCTGGGTGTGGGAGAGAGGTATATTTAAGTATATTTACTCAAATACTATGTTTAAGTCCACCTTTGAGGTACTTGTACTCCACTGTATGTCAAAGGGAAATATAATAGTACTTTTTACTCCCCTTAATTTATCTGACAGCTACTAGTTATGTTTCAGATTGAGATTTTACATTTAAAAAAAGTTTACAAAATAAGATTAAGATAGGAGATAAGATTACATTTATTTTAAATTAAAAGATTAAACCAGGGGTTCCCAACATTTTTGACTTGTGGCTCCTAAAAAAAAAATAAAAGCAGCATCTGGTTGTCACGTTTCAGATGTCTATGAGTTACATCAAACAAACATTTCCTCTCTAAACTTCTCAGAGGGTTTCATTTAAATAACTGAGGCCTAAATGGATGAAAGTGTCCAATATGTTTTGGAAAAAAGCAAAGATTATAGAGAAGTCTAAAAAATAAATTAAAATTTGGATACAAAACTTTGTTTTTATTCTTTTCTACCCCGTTAACCATCTCATGACCCCCAGATTTATCTTGTGACCCTGTGGAGGACAGTTTGGAAACATTGGATTAAACTACTCACCTGTATGTAAAGTAGATAAACTAGCTTCGCCTCAACCAGCTACAACAGTAAAATGCTGCTTACACACTGATGCATCAGTATTAACGATCTGATAATGTCACATATATCAGTCCCAATACTTATGTACTTTTATTCAAGTAGGATTTTAAATGCAGGACTTGTACATTGTTGTATTGGTACTTCTGAATACTTTCCACACTGGGCGTGTGACGTCACCGGGGTTATTGCGCAATGACCAGGAATGTGTGGAGCTGTAATAAAATGTGGATAGAGACAGCAGCAGTGGGAGGGTTAAGTGGAGTTTCATATCTTAGGAGGAGAAGTGTTCACATACTCCTCCTCCTCCCCGGGTTCCTTTCCCTCGAGCCCCGCCTCGGACCAGCAGCACACCTGGACCACGGAGCGGCGGCAGCAGGTGAAGGTGAGGAGGACCTCGGTGTCAATTACGGCGTGTGAACAAGACGCAGACTGGGCGGAGGAGGTGTCGGCGGTTGTGGTGGAGGCTAAAGTGAGTTTCTGTGATTTCAAAGCCTCGTTACAACCTTTGAACTGAGCTGCAGGTTGAGACGCTCCGGTGTAGGCTACTGTTTGCCCACACAGGGCGGAAACGGTTCAGAAGTTTTGTCCACCGGAGTCTGTCATGTTGCCTTCACTCACTCACACATTTTGGATTTCGTCTACGGATCAGGACATGGACGGACGGACGGACACGCTCAGAAAAACAAACTTTCCCGTGTATTAGCAGCGACTTTGACGCATTTACGGCGCTGAAAAACTGTGTTAAAAGGCGTAACGACCTGCAAAACAGTACACAGGCGCAAATTCTACCATGGCCTATGTCAAAATTGAAAGTTAATAGTCCTAAATCACGTTCTTGTGTTTGACTTGGACTTTCCTACATGTGCGCATGTTTTGTTCTAATTTTTAGTGTCCTTTTGGGTGTAAGATATTCTTACTGTCTGGTTTTACAGAAATAAACAGGCAGCATGGGTGAGGCACCAGTCAGAGACGATGGTACAGTGACACGATCAGCAGAGGTAACTCTAGAAATGTTGATTTTTATATTTACATTATTGTCTTTGTATGCTTTACTTATGCCTAAACTTATGCCTTTACTTTAAGTATGTGGGCTCATTTCCTGTGGATGACCACTGTTTGGATGACCAGATAAAGCAACTGCACACTCAGCTGAAGTCCCTTAAAGTAAGCCCTGAGCCGTCTGAGGTTTCACAATATTATCAGTATCCCAAAAAGCAACAAATTATACCTGTTTAATGGAGAATACAATACCTAATATATTGGTTGTCTTCAATCAGACATGCAAAAGAAGGAGGCCTGTATCCTTAAAATTCTCCATCAAAGGTGTGAAAATGTATGATGAGGATGAAACTGTAAGTATGGGGCTTTATCTCTTATGAAAACATTATGCACATACATAAAGATTAAAGTTGAAGATGTCGTTTCAGTCACACTGGCGTCACTGGTTCTTGTGCAGACACTCCTGATGGCTCATGCCCTACGTAGAGTCTCTCTGTCCACCGCCCGGCCCATCGATTGCCAGTTTGCCTTCGTCTCCCACAACCCAGGCAACACTGACGCCCAGCTGTACTGCCACGTCTTTCAAGCCAGACATGCCAGAGCGGTAAGAAATGACCAATAGTGTCATTGTTCTTTTATTACAACAAAGGAAAATAGGTCTGCTATTGTATGTAGAGAGAAAGTTACAACTCCGATTACAAAAACATTACTTACTGCGCAAACGTGGAACATGGCTATGAAATATGTGATTTTGACATTATGTTCCTATAAAAAAAGTATATTTGTGATGCATCAAAGGGAGAATATGTGGTGCTGAGTCCATCAAAGCTGCACCTATATGAATGTTTGCGTGCAGGTTTTTATCACAATCTTCTGAAGCATTTTGTACAAGTCTCAGTGGCTGTGACACAGTGCCACAACAACACAACTGAGCCGGTCAATAATCAATAAAACCATATATCTTAATAAAAGTAGAAATTATTATAGTATAGTTTTACTTTTTATGAAAGGCCCTGCACACCCACACAGGTGCCCTTAAGTTAAGGTTAAGTGAAAACACTTGTCTGGGTGTACTATGGGTGTGTAGAGACTTTAATGTCACAATAACCTACAATTAACACAAGAGAGAAACCCTCACAGGACCACACACTTTTGGACTGGGGAGTGACATGCTGGTAAATATAATTACCGATCTCATAGTAATTACAGGCAGAGACAGAAGACTCTTACCCAAAACTTAACCAAACCAAACTCTTATCTAACCCCCAACCATCTCTGGTCTTAAATTAACCATTTTAACTTCATAAACCTACACTTAAAACCAACCTTGCTGTTTGGCACAAGTAACAGATTTCTGCCCATAACCCTGATAGCATTCGGCCATTTTGAGTCAGCCCATCGGAGTTTGTGGTCAGACTTATTGCAAACTAGAGACAAAAATATTACTATAACAACGAGATATTACCTCTTCACTACACATTCCTGTTGGATGTCTGCTGCTCGAATTTGCTAGGGAGCATTATGACAGTGTAGCTGTATTTATGTCAATTACCGGTAACTTTAAACTGTACCACAGACCTGTCAAATAAGGCTACTGTCACCTAAGAATGTGGTTTATCAAATAACGCTGTCGAACAGTAGAACCATGAAATGCATTGCTTACTGTTTGAGTATAACTGTGCAGTTTTCTGTGTCCACTTCCTCTCCTGCAGGCGCAGTTCCTGAACCTGCTGCTTTGCCGCTGTTTCCAGCTGTCTTACTTGGAGAAGCACCCAGAGGAGGCCCAGGAAGACTCTCTTGGCTCGATGCCTCGTCGCAACCCCTCCCTGCTCAACCACGGCTTCCCTCTCAGTGTTAGTGCCCTGGTGTCCTTCAGAAGAGCCCCTTTTCAAGGGTTGTTGCCGGGGACTAAGGTTTGGGCTTGAATGTCTTCTTCTATTCAGTCTTCCAACATAATATTATTACTTCAACCCCAGTGTTTCCCTTCTAGTTTGCAACGTACCCTCAAGCAGCTTCAAAGTCACTGTTGTTACTGATGAATCTACCAGAATCTGGAGTCCACGGGGTTGAAGAGGTCAAACCAATCAAGAGTTTAGCGTGCTGCTGACTGACGCAACAAACGTCTTCCAGTCTCATTTTTTCACCATCTGAGTATGCACTTAAACCTTAAACCTGTACTCAAACATTTTCTTATTCCGCCATCTTTATTAGAATCAAAAGTCTCTTGATGACCTGCACAGCAGCCAAGAAGAAGTCTTCCCCACCTCCTCCCCCTCCCTGGTGCGCAAGACAGTCATCCGCAGTAAAGGACTGCGCTCTGGGGCTTACCGCTCCTTCACTTTCACACCACTCAAACAGCGCAATATTCAGGAGCAACTCAGTGCGTCACAAGGTGGGCCAAGTGTTCACAGAGCGCTTTCAAGAGTCAAAGAGTTGATTAGGTAACGCAAACCCCTCAGTGTTGGGTGATGGGCAGTCACTCACTGTCTGTTGTGGTGTCAGAAGGTAGTTTTTGTAATTTTATACTACATGATAACGGTCTTGTCTCACGTGGGTCATGCTGTACATTTTCTCAAAGCTTCTCACTGTTGACCTTCTCTCACTGATGTTCATTTGACTCTTAGCTTTAACACACTGAAATACTGGTTTTATGGGTTATTTCATCACCACTTGCTTTGTTCATCTCAGTCCTGTTATGTTTATACCAAACATTTCCTTCACCGAGTTGAGATTACATTTGGATGTTTCCCCACGCAAACACGTCTGGTGGAGTATCTCCACTTTTTTTTGGACCTCTTTTGAATGTAAACATCTCCAAATTCACAATGATTTCTCTTCTTATATGCGAAACAGGAAAGGACCAAGACAAGACGGCAGTAAGGAGATCCCGAACTCCAAGCTTAGCCGAAACAGAAGAAGCATTGGCTCAGGCAGTGTGGCGTTGGGCTGGTATCGCAACGTGAGTCTCTCGCTGACTGTAGATGACTTCTCTGGCCCTTATTTTTTCTTGAGTATGTCTGTGGTTTTCTAATGCCATATCTTCTGTATTTCAGTGACAGCAGCTATTCCCTGCTTGCAGACGATGTTCTGGGATCGTACCTCCTGTGCCCACATCCTAAAAAACCCAAATGTGGCTCTCTTATCATTCGCATCCCCTCTGGCCTGATCACCCACCTCATAGAAAACACTCGTAAAGGGAAATTCTTGCTGGAGGTAATTGTTTTGTCAAGGCAGGTTGAATCTTATACATAAATATTAGCAAACAGCCAGTTTGCCAGACTAATATTAGAGTTGTAGACTGAAGAAATAGTTTACTCCCCAGAAATGTATGTTTGACTTATTGCTCTTTTCCACTAGTTATTTTATGAATGACATTCAACTTACAATAATAGTATTGTTTTTTAATATAGAATATTAATATTATATATATTTTTAAGGCTGATACAAGGTGTTTGTATCAAAGATACCTATATCTGATATTTCACACAAATATTAACTCATTTTAAATTTCCTCTGGGGTAGATTAAACATTTGAAAAAATATTTTTTCCACACAGTTACTTATGTATTTTGTATCTGCTTGTTCCATTTCTTCGGTGAGAACTTATCAAGCTTATATCAAGTGAAATATCATAAACCTAAGATGCAGTTTTTAGCCATATTAAATTGAAGAATCTAGGTTCCTTGTGGACTATCACATTTCTTTGCAATTCAATGTGATATTTAGAAACTGTGGGCTAGTGTTTAAAATGCACATCGGTGGATCTCGACAAAAGTTGGCCATGCTGCATGCCAATATTGGGTGTGAGGGTCTGTGGGTGCTGAAGAGGAAAACTATTCTTAAATATTAAATTTTCATGTCAAAATATTGCAAATACTTCACTAAAACCAAGAATATTTAAATTATTTTTGGTTTCTGGAAAAACTGATAATTCTGTGTAACCCTAGTTGTGACTTGTGATTTTACAGTAGTTTTTTCTGTTTCTTGGTTTGTCTTTATGGCAGAAATGCAAGACTGAATTCAGTTCCATAGCAGAGCTGATTGAACACTACACTGAGGTTCAGGATGACCTGCCGTATCTGCTGAGCTGTGCCCGGGTAAACCACTGTTATGAGTGGGAGGAATATACCAGCAAACAGCAGCCTGTGAAGCCACACAAGAGCCTGACCAAAGCCAAAATTAAAAGTACCCACAAAAAGGAATGGGTTTAAACCCTGGACACTGGAACTCGTGGATTGCCAACCTCAAAGGATCAAAAATAAGTGACACTTTTTTTCTTTTGCACATATATCATGTCTTACTTTTAAACCACATTTGGTGTTGTGGGGGTCTTAACAAACAGTATAACACATTGCACCTATTAACAGTGTTGGCACTTAATGTATATAGTCATTTCATCAAAGTGTACTTATTTGTCAAATGTGTCATATTTTGTGCTTGCTGTTTTCATGTTTTTCTATATATTTTTAAAAAAATTATATTTTTATTTGTGCCTATAAAGGCATCAGTCGAATTTATTAGTGTTTTTAAGACGTGAAACCAACAGCCAGAAACAGTGGATCACGCAGATTGTTGAACCTGATGGCAAAGCCATAACTGTTCTTTTTATTTTTGCAATGTAAAGATGTTGCACAAAGATGTCAGATTTTATTGCTTAATTGAATTTTAATCTTGCTTACAAGCTACTCTTTGTGTGTTGAGCCATTAGACCTGGAGGATTAAAATTTTCTGTGTTTTAAAAGTTTGTGCGCAGTCAGAATAACCCATTGTTTGTTTTACTCGTAATTTTAACTGGTATTGTGTGTAGTTTAATATACCTTGCACACTGATTTCAACAGTGGCATGAAATTTGGTCTGCCCTTGGGATTTTGGTTATCATATGATTGTCTGTGATATTGTTTTCAGGTCCAAGAGTAGCTTGTGCCATCTTTTCCACATTAGGCCAGCAAACTTCTTGATATTGTTCACCCCTGTTTGAGATTAAATGACAGGTGTGTTCTGTTTTGAACCCACTCCCTGAAAACATTTTGTTTTCCATTATTTATGACTGTATAGCACAACATTGCCTGCAGCTTTAGTATTGAGAAAGACGCTTTGCTGCAGTGAAGTATCAGGCAACTTATACTGTACAGTTTCTAAATCTTAGAGCAGAGCTCCACAAGGGACTGCTTGCTTTTTTTTTTTTTTTATTAGGTACGCCTAGCTAAAACTAATGAAGTCCAAAACAACAATCGGGCAATAAATCCTACCTTCATGAAGGTTATAATGTTCAGTTTTTGTTTAAACTGTTGTAGAGAGATGTTGATTCAACTGTACTAACTAAATTATAAGCTTCATGAATGTAGGATTTATTACAGGCTGTTGTATTAGATATAATTTTTAGCTACTGTAGGTGTACCTAATAAACTGGCAACTGTGTGTATTTGTTAAATATTTAAAAAAACAAACTAAAATTAGGTTTAAAATATATATTATAATTTCTTTAATTTCTATTAGGAGTTCCCTTCCTAGTAATCACTGGTGTAATGATTTGTTGTATAGTTTAACATTTATTCCTCTGTGAAGGCAACAGAAAACATCTGGTGTGTAACTGCCACGTTTGCTACCCAGCATTTAGCACTATAACACTATTGACAAAATTTGCACTGACAAGGACACACTGAACTAACTTAACAAGGCGGACATGATGAGTAATGAGTGTAATATTAAAGGTATCTGGTCAAGATTTGGTTTAAAATTACTCACCTCAAGTTTAGCTAGAAATGGAAGGATGATGTAACCTAGCTAGCAAGATGGACAGACCACCTTATCATGAAGGGACTGGAGTTTTCTTTCTTGCTAAAATAAAAAAGGAAACGTTTTATACATCACTATATACAAAACATAATTATGTCGTTATGTAATATGTAAAGATATCAAATCTTTTTATTCTATTGCACTTACTGTTAGCCCGCTAACTTTGACCTCACTCCCTCCTCATCAAAATGGCCGCTGGTCTGGGGCCGTTTCATTCCCTCAACTGTTGTTTATGGTTGCTAAGCAACTTCAAAACGACGTGGGAAGAGGAGCAAAATGGCAGGTTTACCTATAACGATACCTGACGAGGACACTCACCACCGTGAATGGAAATATTTCCGCCTCCACTCAACGTGATTTTTCAAAATCTTCGAGTATTTTCTTACCTGCTGTATGATATTCTCTGGTCGTCAGCTTTTCTCAGTAGACTTTAACCGGGATGTGAACTGTTAGTTAGCCGTTTGTCGACAGAGCTTGTCATCTGATTATCTAAGTTAGGTTAGCGAGGTTGGCTAATGAGGACCCTGCTGCAACTCAGCTCGTGTATTTCTAAAGCATAATTGAACATTTTCCCTTGCTTTTATGTGTTATCTACTGCATGTTACATGCATAGTGAATGTTGAGACATGGGGTCAGAGTCAGTGAAGGTAGTGGTCAGGTGCAGGCCCCTGAATGACAGGGAGAAGGCTCTCTGCTCTAAGATGGTGCTGTCCATGGACCTGCAGCGCTGCCAGTGCTTCATAGAGAAGCCCAGGGCAGCGGATGAGCCACCCAAACAGTTCACCTTTGATGGGACCTACTTCACTGATCAAACCACTGAGCAGATGTACAACGAGATTGCCTATCCTTTGGTTGAGGTAAGCTCCTGGGAGCGGTTTTGATTTGTGTTTTTTTTGTTTTCAGTGCCAATGCACAGCAACAGGCTAGAGATCCAGGCATTACAAAAGTAGCATGCTGGTTACTGGACACCCCAAGTCCAACAACACTAGGCTATATCTTATTGCTAATGACTGCAGACCTCATTATTTACTTAACAGTCTGCTGTCAGTCACTTACAAAGGTCAGCAAGATGCTGATCCTTAAAAGAAGCTGAATGTAAAAGGTAACTTATGGCACGTTAATTTTTTTTTTTTTTTGTAATTTTTATATTACAGGGTGTCACTGAGGGATACAATGGCACAATTTTTGCCTATGGACAAACTGGAAGTGGGAAGTCTTTCACCATGCAGGGAGTGTCTGAGCCTGCCCAGAGGGGGGTCATTCCACGAGCATTTGAACACATCTTTGAGAGTATTCAGGTAGGTTGGGCAACTGTTAATTGTGCAACATATCCATCTCATGAATTAATATATGTCATGCAAAAAGTGTAAAAATCTTCCCCATTCCAGTGTGTAGCTATAACTCTTTTCTGTTGGGGTAATATGCATACGTAATATGCATCTCGTCTCTGTTCAGGCTTGTCTAAGCTTTGTGTGCTCAGAGAGAATAATTTTGTGTCTGTGTTTTTGTGTGCAAGCTAGTGTGCAGAAAATACAAAATTCCTGGTGAGGGCCTCCTACTTGGAGATTTACAATGAAGACATCAGAGACCTTTTGGGAAATGACACCAAACAGAGATTGGAGGTAAGTCTCTTGAGGCACTGTTGTTTCAATAAACAAATCAGGCTACACTGCGTAACATTAGAAGCCAAAAGGATTATTGTTCTTTGCTAAGTACAGTCATTATGAAACCTGTTTCTCAGACTATTCTGACAGTAAACAGGGTGCTTATGTTTTGTGCACAATACTGTACAAGTTGCCATGGTGACTTAAAAGCACAGTAGTTACAGGATTCCTTGAAGGTCACGGTGTTTGAACAAGGTGACAGATTTGGATTATATGTGTGTGTGTTTTCGTGTGATTGGTGAATAGCTGAAAGAGCATCCAGAGCGTGGGGTGTATGTGCGGGACCTCTCCATGCACACTGTGCACAGTGTGGGGGAGTGCGAGAGAATCGTAGAGCAAGGGTGGAGGAACCGGGCAGTGGGCTACACACTGATGAACAAAGACTCCTCCCGCTCACACTCCATCTTCACCATCCATTTGGAGATCTGCAACACAGGTGGACACACACACAATGACACAATACCTGTAACGCGTTGAAACATATTTATCATCTGTTTAATGTCTGATAAAGGCATTTCTATCTGTGCATGTGATCCTATTACATGTCATAACGTCACCAGCAACTCAACATTAAAGAACAATTCCACCTTCCGATATCAAGCTGTTATGCTTAGTGTGTTCTTTTTTTCTGCATCCAGAACTTATATTTCCCTGAATGCCTTGTTCAGAAATATTATAAATGCGTTGCTTTCAAAAAATATGGATGATGAAAGACAAAAAATGTAGTGTAAATAGTGTAAAAATGTAGCCATTTAGCCAACATGTTTGTGAAGAAAAAACACAACGTGCCTCATGGCTGCATTGCATCCTGCTTTATAAGCCACTTTGGGTAGAGAAATTGCCATCTGGGTCTCTACTAGGATTTATTTTTCCTTGTTTGATTTTTAAATGTTGGTGCAAAAAGGCTAATCAGTTATACACAGACTAAGAAAAAAAACAAACAGCTATAATAGTCAAGTCACAACACAACAACTCGAGTGCTTTCCAGTAAACACAAAATAATTATGAAATAAAGAAAATAAAGGCGTGAGAATCAATAATTATGGCTAAAAGTAGAAAAAACACATATTGCACAGAGAACTAATGAATAATAAAAAGAGAGAGTGAGCAGCTATCTCTGCATTGCGACTATCATAAAGCTAAAGAGAGATGATAATAGACCCAGAAATGCAAGCTATGTTGCAAACCGCTATTTGTTTAACAGTTTTAGTATTTCAGGGAGGATTTTTTTTTTTTGCTTAATGAAACACAGACACAAACTTTAAAGTTGTATTTTCTCTACATTCCCCTTGTCACCCCACATTCTCAGATGCAGCTGGCCAGGACCACCTCCGAGCAGGTAAACTCAACCTTGTCGACCTGGCAGGAAGTGAGCGTCAGTCTAAAACCGGTGCTACTGGTGAGCGACTCCGCGAGGCCACCAAGATCAACCTCTCCCTCTCGGCCCTGGGTAACGTCATCTCTGCCCTGGTGGACGGACGCTCCAAATACATCCCCTACCGGGACTCCAAGCTGACCAGACTGCTGCAGGACTCTCTGGGAGGAAACACGCGCACCTTGATGATCGCCTGTCTATCCCCCGCAGACAACAACTATGAGGAAAGCTTGAGCACGCTGCGCTATGCCAACCGGGCCAAGAGCATCCAGAACAGGCCTCGTATCAATGAGGACCCCAAGGATGCTCTGCTCCGAGAGTATCAGGAGGAGATCAAAAATTTGCGGGCCCTCATCTCAGGGCAGCTGGGCACTGCTAACCTTTCATGTAAGTGATATATTTAATGACTAGCCTTTTGATATAAGGGAAACAACATCTTTTTATTTGAATATTGCCAAAGGATTTAAATGTAGATGCTTAATTTGCTTCTTTGTTGAATGACGTTTTATCACCCGTCTTGCTAAAAAGAAACAACTCCTGCTTTTTGTCCTTTTGTTTATAATGTAGCTCTGCTGGCTAGTCAGGTGTCTGAGGCACCCCCTGCTGTTCCTTCAAGGCCACAGTCCAGCACCACAGAAGCAGAAAAGGAGAAGATTAAAGAGGCAACTACAGGCCGTTCCCACACCAATATAAAACTTCACATCTCTACGTGCATTGTATAAGAACCTGGTGATTTATGGGTCTGTATCCTGCTCTCTCCACAGGAGTACGAAGAGAGGCTGGCCAAGTTGCAGGCTGAGTACAATGCAGAGCAGGAATCCAAGGCAAAGCTGCAGGAGGACATTGCTGCCTTGCGTTCCTCCTATGAATCCAAGCTGTCTAATCTGGAGAAGGCCCGAGCCAGCAGGGGGAGCTCTGTCCCAAAGAATGGTAACATAAAATCATCTGCCCACAACAAAGAACCATGTAACTAGTTTATAAGCTGGTTTTGGTGCTCATCATTCCGTCAAAAAGCACTAGTGAATCAACACTCCTGACAAAAACTGAACATTAGCGAGGTTGTTGTTTATGCATTGTTTGTTTATCAAGAGCTCTTGTTATTGTGTCCACCCCCTGTGTACTGACTGACTGTATACTGCTTTGGATTGTCTTGCTTCCTAGCATCAGTGAGCTCTAGCTGTATGACACAAGTCGCTGAGGAAGAGCTCTGCCACATCACTGATCCCATGTGCCACAGTACAACTGGACACACTTCCCTGACCGAGGTTGTGTTCACTAGCACCTTCCACCATTACCACTAATCATTCAAAACATGTTATAGTTCCAAAATGAACTTTCCACCACTTTAGAAAACAACTGCTTGAAATGATTGCTGGCATAAAACTACAACTATGGATTATTAGAAACTAATTGGGTATTATTTCCTCATGTTGGTGGGCCAGCCTGCTAGATCTTGTGCAGCAGTCGGTGTCCAACAAGGTCCAGACGGAGATGGGCTCGTGGACTCACCTGACATCACCACTGCAGGGCCTCTGGACCAGCAACACGTCCTAGAGAGGTTTGTGGGCACCCATTTTACATACAAAACATCCGCACTGCATGCACTTTATGATAAAGGTCTTTCTTCATCAAGTCTTGTCAACATTGTGCAAAGGATGTGGAGAACGTTGTCATAATGGTCTGACACGTTCTTGTGAACACAGTGATTGAAGAACAATACATGATAGATATTTTATGCTCACAGTAGAGCTAGACCAATATAGGCTGAGTATTAACTTACTGCAGATATATTGGTATTGATGTCTACAGTATGTTGGCCAATAAGTAACAAGAAACTGCAGTACAGAAATGCCAAACAACGTCTGAGGTCATTTAGAAACAGTGTCAACATTAAATTGTTGTTTGTCCACCAGAGTGCAAGTTTAAAACGTCTCCAAATATTGATATCAGTTTTGGCTTTAAAAACCCAGTATCAGTCGTGCTATAGCATACACCATGCCTTGTCCCATAGAATCAATAATCTGATTACGATTTGGAGCAGGCATGGCAACAGGCATATTAATGAAAAACTATTTAATTTATTGAAACTACAACTGTAAAGTAATTGTGTTTTTAAGATATAGAATTCATACTAAATATCATTGCTGCCCATAGCTTATGAGAATACAATATGCTGGCAAAGAAATATTTGCATATTAATCCATTATTTATATTGACCTAATTGTAATGATTAATTTCCTAATTAGTATAGCGTATTATAATCATGACCATTTTATGGGCCATTAGGCAGTGCCTGTCGTTGACATACAGTTTTTGATTATTCTACTCACTTCATCTCCATGCAGCATTTCTATTCATCCATCTCTCCCCAGACTGCAGCAGCTGGAACAGGAGGTGGTGGGAGGAGAGCAGGCCCGGAACAAAGAGTTACAGCAGAGACACCGGCAGAGGAAGAACCTCGCCGACCAGAGAAAAGTCCATCTTATCCACGCTCTGTCAGAGAACAGTGAGGAGAGTGAAAATGTGCTGTTGAATGTCTACAACTCCATCCAGGAAGAGGTCCATGCCAAAAGCCAAATGCTGGTCAAGGTCCAGGGCAAGGTGGGTCACAACAGCTGTAGGACAAATGTAAGAGGTTCTATGGGACATACAATAGGTTTGGAGCAATGTTCAAAGATGGATCTGACCAGTGACCAAAAAGGCATAATTATTTTTTTTGCTGATGTAATTGTTCCACTCTAAAATATTAAAATATACTGGTATGTTGTCTTTCATTTTCATAGGAAAAATGTCCCTGTTGTTACTCCACATTGTCGGCACAATAATGACTGGAAGTATACTCAAAATTCTCAGTGATGCATATTTACTCCTACTATTATTTGGCTTAAAAGTAAAAAGATTGACTGATTTTGGAGGTAAAACTGTTTTGCACATCAAAGCCTCAGTATTATGCATAGTGCAGTACAAAATACCACATGAATTAGTGTTTACTTGGCACCAAAAATCTTACAGGCTAAGCACTAAATGATGCTGGATAATGTGAAATCAAAACTGCAGAGTCTGTAAGCTTTCAGTGCTGACTTGTATGCTCTGCCAGTCAACCCTAAAACCATATCCACCTGTTGTGACAGCTGAAAGCAGCCAAACTGGAGATCCGTGACCTGCAGGCAGAGTTTGAGGTGGAGAGGAATGACTACCTGGCAACAATCCGGCGGCTGGAGAGAGAGGGTCAGTTACTGCACAGCCTGCTGGAGCGTATGGTGCCCCTGGTGCGCCGTGACTGCAACTACAGCAACCTGGACCGCTTGAAGAAAGAAGCTGTCTGGGACGAGGACAGCGCCACCTGGAGGCTGCCAGATGTGATGGTGCAGAAAACAACACTGCCTTCAGGTGCAATGTGTGAAGAGGGCATGTAGAAACTAGACAAAGTAAAAGCTTATCAGTTTTTAGTAATGATGTGGCTTGTGAGGCTGTAAAACCTATATGTGATTTGCGGATTCTTTCCTTTAAATATTATCTCGCTTTCTTTCTCTCTCATAGCAGTGGCTCCAAAACTTTCACCCCGCAGAGGTTCAGCTGCTGACACTGGAGAGCCATTCATGGTGTGTTTATGTTCCATGCATCTCACACACACTGAAACACTGTCACAGAGCCTTACCCCTGTGTGTTTGTTAACAGGTCGAAGAGGACCGGTACAAGGAAATGCTGGACCGCAGTGACAGTGAGAACATCGCCAGCAGCTACTTCAAGTCAAGGAGAGCGAGCCAACTGCTGGGACATGACACTATTAAGGGACACGGTAAGGACCAGGACTTCTTCACTGACCTCTGACCCAACAATCCAGGATAATAAAAACCACAAATAATTACATATAACTTTAACTACTTTATTCTTACTGTAAACAAGCAAGTTTGTCATTATTTCGTGTGTTCCCGAGGGGGAGCAATTAATCTAGCCAAGATCATAAAAATTTAAACAATGACACAAAAGTAATCATGTTTTGATTGGAGAAAGTTTAGAAAAACTTAAAATACTACCTTTTATGTTTATAAATAGACACACTGAACAGTTGATAGTTGTAGTGGGTGATAGTGATAGTTGTTATTAAATTTCTTTAGCTCAGCATCCACATTCACATTTTATCCAAAAAATGCAATTTCTATTCTCAAAATAAAAATGTTAAAGGCCACAACTTAGATGACTTTCTGCAGGAGTCACAATGCCAATTTACATCTAGGCGTTTTCCCCCTTACACTAGTTTTACCCATCTGACCGAGCTCTTCTCCTACAGCCGTCCACTCTCCTCCCCTGGTTAACGGGGCAGCCCACCTCACCGTGAGTGGTTCCACCATGAACCCGCCTGTCAGCTCAGACTCCATTATACCGCGCCCCTTCCGCCTGGAGTCATTGGGTGTCCCGGTGTCCAATGGTAAGGTGAAGCGCAAAAAAAGCAAATCTCACATCCATAATGAGGGGATTTGAAAAGACTGTGAATTCCCATGCCCTACATACTTAACACACACACACATTTCACTGTCATCTGTTTTTGACTTAAAAGATTGTATACACTTTGATTGATCACATAAAGTATATTGTAAATTATTAAACATTGAATTTTTGATAACCAGTGCTAACCAGAAATCTATACAGTAGGACATTACAAGTCCAGTTGTGTCATGTGCTTAAATGACATTTTGAATGTTCATTTTGAACAAAATGCTACCTGAAGTATGATACTACCCTTGAATTTTTGCACTGTACCTAAAACCTTGTGATTCATGCACTGTGAGACTCAAAGTCCAGTTACTATAATACTTAACTTCTAATGTATTTTACGGTTGCTGATTGTAAACCAAAAAGTTAACCTGTTCCTTATCTAGCATTTAAAACTGCACTTGCAGCTGAATAGATATAATAAAATACATAAATGTATCCACTTTATGGCTAATTTCATTTACTTTACAAAAAGCCATTTAAGGTGTCACAGCAAAGATGACTGTCACAAATGGGTCAGGGGGGCTGTTGTCATAGCAGCAGTGTTGACAGGTAGTAGACATTTATCTCATGTTACATATGACCTCGGGGGTCAGCATTGTGGATTTTGGTGTGACTTTACTTAAGCCTAATAAAGATGAGAGAACCCTTAATTTATGCTTGAGAATCTGAACAAAATCTTACTTAAAATAATCCTATGATCCTATTTATTTTAATCCTACTTTTTGCAACACAGCAACTTCTCAAACACCGTAGTTGCATTTGTATCTCTACTGATAAACTCAATCCTTTCTGCAGCTCACTTTTTTCTGTCTGAGTATCATGTTTCTAACTTTGGCTATAGCCTGATTTCTTCATCCATTGTTTAATATTACTTGGCCGGCAGAGAGCCGTGTCAGTTTCAAAATTTGACACCCTTTATTAGCCTGTGCGCAGACATACTTGACACAGATATGGGCCCAGTAGTCGAGCCTCTTTCCTTACTGAGAGATAACACTACAGAAGGCAACTGTAATCGTCTCTTGCAATAATCAACCATCATTTAACGGCTACAAGACTGTTGCATAACGCATGCCTAGCAATTCAAATAAGTCAGAGGGAGGAATTGGAAGTCTTGCATGCAAGGGATATTGAGAAAACAGAGAAAGGAAAACGCTGGTCTGCTAAGTTCACACGGAGGTGGGGCTCAAGATAATCAGATAATGGAAGAACAGCTGAGCAGGCTTTCTCATTGCTCGAGTGGCGTGTAAGATGAGTAGTATGACTGATAGTCTATTCTGTAAGTGGAGTGTTGGATGAAGCAGAGACCACTGTGTAAAGCCACTGTGCAGGTTTACAGGGAAGAAGGTTTGACTGAATTAAAAGGGGCTTTGCTTCTTTGTGCCACACTAAACGCTGTGGGATGTTATTCAACAGCTCAGTCTGAAGACGGCAAGCTCAAGTTAATCACATTTCAAATCACAAGTCAAACAGTCTGCATGGAGTGGTAACAGCCAAAAGCAACAATAAATGTACGCAATATGAAAGATGCAGACTTCTTTATTTTCACTGGTATTTATGGAAATGGTAAACCGTAGGTAAAAATCACAATATTATGAACAAATATTTTTCATTCTGTATGAACATCTGTATTTAGACAAGGCAGTTACATGGACACAGTTTGTCACACAATTCTAAAACATTCAACCAACCAACCAACCAGCCATATATACTGTATAAAATAGTAGAAACAAATCAGTGAGCTATTGATACATCAGATCTCAAAAATAATGTACTGCTAGTAGCTACTAAAGATTAGAAAACACTGGAAAATCACCCCAAAACACTTTCAAAATGTTGTTTTACAATAATTATGAGCTGCATACATCACTATGGTCCTTTGAGACTTTGTTCCAAGGAATGTACTCAACAATCCACTTATAGGCACATCTGTGAATTATTAAATGATCAGTAACGTAAAAATTCTGTTGATTTGGGTTGTTTCCTTTAAGTAGAAGTACAGTGGAGCAGCATGTTAATGTACAGTATAATGAGGACTGAACAAGATTAATGGAAAGCCACAATATGGTGTGCTTCAGTATGTTACCACCATTCTGAAATGTGATTTTTGTGCACACTAAGGCTTATTACTTAGGACAAGTTATTTCTTAAAGCGATAAACTTCTGTGTGCATACTTGTGCATGCAGAAATATTATTTTAAACATTCAGGATGCTGCATCTGATTTGGAGATGTAGGAGGATATTACTTCAAGAGTATATTGATGATTAAACCGCTTACTTTTTTTTCCATACGTGCTCTTAGGCTGATTTGGTGTTCTGTTGTTCCTTGTCAAGTTATATCTAACTGAAATTTGTTATAGCAAACACAATAAGAGATTCTGGTTAGATGGCTTTACATTAACATACCATTTTAATCAAATACGTGGAGCCTCAGGGGTTTGAAATGTGTATGGTGCATTTTCAGATACTCTTGAAACCTACAGAAGAACGATAGTTATGAAAAAAACCTGCCCTCATGTAAGTAAGCACGACCAACATTAAAAGTGCTGTTATTGCCCTTCTTTTTTCTCCTTCCTCTTCTTCATCCTCGTCTGCTTTAGTTTGCCCAAGTGCCAAGTTTGCGCTTAATGCTCTAACTCTCTTTAAGCTGATGGTACTGATTGAACTCTTTCTGAGCACTGCATTTACACAGGTGGACTTCTGCTGTTAACCTGTTTTAGTCTTTGAGCAGTCCAAGCTTTCTGAGTGCCTCTTTTCGATCAGCTCCCATCCCAGGCACCACCATCACAGTATATCCCACTGAGTTTGAGGGTTTGTTGGGTACAGGCTGAGCTGCAGTGGTGGTTTTCACTGGCTTGTCTGCCGTGATGTGTCGCGGTTCAGGACAGTTTCCACCGTTTCTGTGGTTGTCCAGGGTAGCAGAGCGCTCCAGACCAGCTGCTTTCAATCCATTGGATTGAGCGGGATGTGATCCAGATACAGGCTGTTGGTCATGTCTGGAGTAGTGATGGAAACTGGCACTGCTCTGCAGAGGCCTGTTCTTGGGCTCTGTGGGCACTTGAGAATAACAAAACGACGGGCTTCTTGATGGATTAACATTAGACGGACCTCTTGTAAATCTGTTAGGTGTTGGGTTCAAAGAGGAGTGAGATTTAGGCGGCGACAGTGAGGCTAGCGTCTCATTATCTGGTTGCTGGTCTTTCAGGAGGCCCAGCTTCTGCAAAGCTTCCAGTCTCACAACCTGGGGATCTGTTGCATGCTTGACACTGTATGAAGAGTCAGAGGTTATGGATGCTTCATTGTGTGTTTTCACAGATATGTTGGAAGGAATCTTTTTGGGTTTGGGGGCCACAACCGGAGGACCTGTCCTAGCCATAGAAGCCTCTGAGTGGGATCTGTCAAATCTTGGCAGATTTCCGAGGTTTGGGCCTTCCGCCGTAACAGGAAGGTGCTTGTCCGAGTCTATAGTATGATCAATTGTGGGACATAAAGGTGTCTTCTTTGTGGAAGCACTCCTCCGCAGGTGAACAAGTGCCTCATAGGATAGAGGACCTCTAGGTAAAGGACCTTCAGCTGTCCTAACTGAGAAGTCCCTGGGTTTGGTGGGAGGAGGTATAACAACATTAACCTCTAAAGGGACTTGGGGAGCAACAGGTTTCTGGTTGTGTTTGTGACCAGGTTCTTTGCTTGAAGGAGTGAAGTAAGGTGTAGAGCTGAAGTTGTTGTCTGAAGGGACGCCCGGCTTAGCACTGGATACAGAACATAGAGAGCTGCTTGCCACAACAAGAGGTGTAGGTACCAGGAAGCTCTGCATGGGTTTGGTGTCAGCATTTTCCTTTATGGGTTCCTTAGAGGCATGTTTCTGTGAACCTGAAAGACAAACAAGCACATGTTCATCACTAGAAATACAACGAATCTCTCTTCAAAGTATTTAATTGACTACTGTTTTTCTAATTCTGCATCTATGCCCAGAGATTAACTCACTGTTGAGCTTGCTTTTGCTCATGGAGGCTGAGAGGTCAGCCAGTTTGGTAGCAAGGTTGCCAGGGCTGGGCAGTTGGTCAGGTTCATCATTGGACAGTCCACTATCCTCCTCCGTATCTAAAGACTCAATAGTCTCCTCCAAAAACATGAGGCAGGCCTTCTCCTCAGCAGACAGGTACTCCAGACTATCATCACTCTGTAAAAGTAAAAAACAAAAAAATCAGATATCCCAAAAGTGAGTAACTCTTAGAAATTGAAGAACAGAACAATTGACATCACTTGGAGAATGTTTAAACCCTTCACTTCTAAAGAGACACAAAACTATGAAACCAGATGCATCCCTTAGCTTTTACGTTTCAGTTCTCGGTTACCTACGTGGCTTTGTCTTGATATTTCATGTTGTTTTGTGTAATGACTTATAGTGGAACTAATAAGATTCTCAGATTCAAGAGGGTAAGGTCAGTAACTTACAAAGCCAGAGTTGGCACTGACAACGCTGTCACAGCTGCCAGCACTGTCCATGCCAGTCATCGTCTCCAATACAATGCCACCTGGCCAAGTATCGCTTTTGGGCATCTTAGTGCCCTACTTATCCAGTGTTAGTGGCACAGATTGTTGTGTTTCACTCTGTGAAAAGGGAATACATGGTGAGTTAGAATTACAGTTTACATTGTTCCTATTCTAAAAAAAGACAGAAAAAAGCATTCAAAAGTAGATTCCATTGACTGGATCATAATAGTTGTTTTCCATTTTTCACATTGTTTATGCTTTATGTCTCTGGACCATTTTCCACAGGTTTGTACATGGTCTATCTTCCAGACATCCAATGGTTTGCATTCATTTTTGTACAGTATGAAATCTATGGAATCCCTAAAGGACCACTTTGGAAATTTTCTTTAAAATACTTTCCTATTGCATCCCCTTACAATACTTCCTTATCTTCCTTGCAATATTTTTGCTCTAACCTTACAATAGCTTTTGTTACCTAGTGCTAAACTGTAGTAGCAATTTCTAATAAAAGTCACACTGCTGTGACGTTATGATGGCTTTTCTATAGGCATTTTCATAATTTAGAAATAGCCCAGCTTGCTGGAGAAACAGTAAAATAAAGTTTTAGAGTAAATTTCACACATTGACTTTAATGAGATAACAGTAATAAGTACACTGGACTATACTAATAAGCTTGGTTCTTGTTCTTGAGAAGTGACCAGATTCCTACAATGTCCAGACCCCTAATGAACAGTGCAGATTAAGAACACAAAGGCTCACCCTCAATACTGGTAGTCAGTATAAAGGTTTGCAACAAAAAATATGTTACATACTCATTGTGCCAGATGTCTAGTGCAAAAACTCATAATAAATAGATGCCCAACAAAAAAGGAAAAGTGTGAATTCTGACCAGTTACACACTGAAACTCTACAGGGCTCGACATGCACTTGTTGATCAACAAAACCCTGATCACAGAGAGACAAATTGTTGCTTTAAAGCAGACCTCATCATTCAGTAACATTAAGTATTTTTCTCACTGGATTATCTGTAAAAGCATCAACCATATTTCTAAATTCGAGAGCTTTGACCACATCTGATTTAGTGCCATAGGACAATCTTTTAGCTGTGAAGGAATTTTTTGGCTTCCTCTAAAATTAATTAATAAATGACAGTACAATGTGCACAGACACTGATTAACAATAGATGGCTTGGAGTCAAGTAAGCTGGACATTTGTTTCCAACGAATGTACGCTCACGTGGAGAGGAAGGAAAATTAGATGTTGTGTGTGAACAGTAATCGGCTGATCCATCTTTACTTTTAGATCTGGATTAAATGTAAACAGTGTCAAACATGTAACGCTAACCCGGGGTTACATCAACCCAAGATTAAAATTAGTCCTGGGTTACTTTAATGTTATTAGCCTATACTGTAAACACGGCATACATTGTGGTTGGGCCGTGTAGGGTTGGATATTTTGATTAAGAATTCTAACATATTGCACAAGAATCTGTTTGTTCATAAGAGAAGAGAAACTCGAAACTATCACGAGACAATTTAAGTGTTGAAAGGCAACTCAAAACTATAACAAGTTAATAAAAATGTATTTAAAAAAAAACTCTAAAGAAGTCCTTTACAGCCTCTGTAGAATCAACTATTGCTTTTGGTAAGTTTTGTTTTCATCAACTAAAAATGTAGAAAACTATTGTCATTGCTGCATTGAAGTGTTTGTGGTCAAACACTTAAGAATCAATTGCAGCAGAACAGCAACCATTTTAATGCAAAACAATAAGAAATGTACACTATATTATTTCACAACATCCATGTTTGCTTAGTGTTCTTCTAGGTCTGATTTTCTGATAACATGCCTTGTGAAGGCTGTTGACTTTTTTTTTTAGCTCTTAGGATGCTGAAGCTCCCAACAAAAACAATCCATGCTCACAACTGCATTACTGTGCAACTGTAACGTAACTTTTGAGAGAGGGAAAAAAAAAAGAATTAAAGGCGACTAGATGTTAACTGTGATGGATAATCTAATTGAATCAAGTCTTAAGAATCAAATTCAATTTTCATACTTTACTGGCAAAAGCTATTTACCACTGGCTGCCTGGAAATTCATCTAAGAGTACAGTAAGCTTGGCAATAACAATAATGTAAAGGATACAATGTCTATAGTTAATTAGCTAAATGGTCCTTAGAAGCTGCATGTGTTTAGATGGACAAGTAATGTATGATTTATTAGGCTATTTTCTAGATATCTAAATTGCTCAGACTCACTCTCGCAGACCTGTCTAAATATCATCTCATCCACATGCAACATCCCGTGTAACCCTGTGGTGTGTTTTGCATGCACACCTGCTTTCTGATGACTGGACAGCCTTGCTGGTAGAGAATGACAGGGTATCATAGCTTAGCGTGTTTCTGACAGATATCGAACTAGTCCTCTTACTGCATGTGACTCGGATTACAGCACACATGCCACTCCTAATCTTCCTCAACCGGATCAGTTTCAGAGGGAGTGCAGGGCAGCAGAAATGATCTCCTGAAAGCTATACGATATTCAGTTTGACCATGTTGTCTTACTGTAACAGTCTGGTATTAGGACATTATTAATTTGGGTCTATGTTCTTCTACAGAAATTACCGTTAGTTTTAGTGGTGAAATACAAAGAGAATGTAAATGGTAATAGCTTGATTAGGGATTGGTCTACTCATGGGGATGCTAAGATGTATGCACTAATGTGAGACTCTGTGGATAAAAACATCTTCCTAATGATGCATTTACTGATAATTGGCCAATAGAAATTGAAGGAGCAGTTGTTTGAGAGAATAAATACATTTTACTTTTCTTCTGGAATTGTAGAAATAGAGCTGGAAGTTTGATACAAAGGAACCTCTGTCTGGTCCTAGTGAAAAGAAATTCACAATTTTCAACACCTGAGAGGGAAGGGCTGCGAGATCCAAGGCCAAGAGAGGCACAAAAGCACTCCTGTTCACTGTTCATGCTTTGCCATGTCATCCCATCCCTGTATAAATTTTAAAGCCCCGTATCGCCAAGCCGACGTGTAAATGGCCTCATCTGTTCTGCTGCATGCAGGTCAGGATATCAATCTGAAGAGCGGAAACTCTGAGATGACATTTATTGTGTTTTAACCTGACACAATCTAGGTCGATCACATGCAAATAACAAGCAGCTGCTGTGGTCGGGAAGTAACTGGAAAAAAAACACTTATTTAAAGTATTTCAAACTTTAAAGCTGCTGATTTTTTTATCAAATTTGCCGTCTCTAAGTATTAAATGTTATATACAGTAGTTCTTGTGCTGTTAAATGCGTGGTGTGTGGGGGGGTTTTCCCTTGTCATAACAAAACCTCAGACTAATAAGACTGTGGTTAGTCATTAACCCCTGTAGACCATTTCCAGTGAAAGGACATCTTAAACACCAATGAAAATATATCATAATGTTATCATACAGATTTACCTATCTACACAGGAGGAGCCGCCACAAAAAACAGGATGAGCTTAGCTGTCACTGGAGGTTGAGGCAATAAAAGTAACTGCCATATAAAACTCCTTGGAACATTAATCTCTGGTCCTATGACACCATTGCAGTTTTGTTTTGATTGTGGCTATAAAAGAGCAACTGGCCCAGGTTTTATTATCCTTAATGCATTGTCTTAAGGGGGATTATGCAACTGGGTGAATTTATCACTGTTCATCTTTTTGAAGTTTATTTTAACCTTCACTACCTGGCCTTCAACCATCTGCCTTCAGATTCCTCAGGGTTCAAGTACATTAGGCTATATGTCCTTTTAGATAATAAAGAGGATCTGCCCCAAATACAGTCTCTGGAAAATAAACAAAACATCCATTGATCAAAAGGTGTTAGGCATACATAAGAGTTTTACTTCATTCCCAAAAGACAACTGAAACTAGTCTGCAAATAATATAAAGGCTGACTGAACACTGTAAAGATGACATATAAGGTTATAAATTACATCAACTATATACAAATATGAAGTCTGAGATTATCATCATGTGGCAACAAACTATTTAAAAAAAAAAGGAAATAAAAATAGTTCAAATCACCATAACTTATCTTAAACTCAGATTGATATCATTAACTTTATGTTAGCTATAGATTCACCTCTTATACAGAAGAAAAACACGATTTAAACCGGTTAAATCTTCTTAAAGGTAGTTTAAACACTCCTTTATATTAGATAGTTTTACCACAAAGTTAAAGGTTTCCGGTGAACATTAACCTACCTGTTTGAATCTCCGTGCATTAGTCAGTTATCCATCTTCTGCTTCTTGTGCGAGTGAAGACGCCGGTCGCGGTGAGTGAGCGGCTCTGTCATACCTGCACGAGGGACTTTGTCCCCCCCTAAGCCTTTAGCCAATCAGAGAGCCGCATTCGCCTTGAGCCCTGGTCGTCATGGAGCCTACAACTGCAGTAATCTGCTAATCAGTATCTCCGTTTCAAACTCTCTTTGCCAACCGTATGTAGTCAGGTCCGTTTCTCGGAAAGATAGTTACTATAGTAACCCGTGTTGGACGTTTCCACGCCGTGTTGTTTTTAGTCACCTTTGCGACAACACACTGTAGTTTTTAGAACAGCATAAGTGATTGCCATCGCATTTTAACACATTTTTGTCATTTTACACGTGTTGAAGAATATTTTGTATGTTGCTAAGAAAAGACATGGCCTACTTTCTTGGCCAAAGACGTTAGTATTCTCTGTTAACAGTCACACATGCAGTGCAGCTCTCTGCCTTACCTGTCATATTGTTTTCATCATTTTGTTTGGTAACTAACAAACGCTGTGTCCCAATTCCATATAGTTTTCAGTGGTGGAGGAAGTGTTAAGATCCTCCCTACTTAAGTAAAAGTACTAATACCACACTGTAAAAATATTCTATTACAAGTAAAAGTCTTGCATTGAAAACATTACAAGTAAAAATATATAAGTATTATCAGGAAAATGTACTTAAAGTATCATAAGTAAAAGTACTCAATGCAGACAAATGGCCCCTGTGAGTGTATATAATTATATACTATATGTACTATTATATAGTATAACTTTAGGTTATTATTACTCATGCATGAATGTAAAAGCAGGATTTTATTCATGTAGTTGTTGAGGTGGAGCTAAGTTTTAGCTATTTTATATAAAGCTGCCTGCAACTAATGATTATTTTCATAATGGTGATTAATCTGCTGATTATTTTCTTGATCCGTTCATTTATTGTTTGGTTTGTAAAACACAGGAAAATAGTGAGAAATGGCATCGCAATTAGTGACGCCTTCAAATGTCTTTTGTCTGACCAACAGTCCAAACCTCAAAATGATTCAGTTTACTGTCATTTAAGACAAGAAAAAAAGCAAATCTTCACATTTGAGAAGCTGAAAGCACAAAATATTTTGGTATTTTTGCATGAAAAATTACTTAAACAATTACTCAGTTATCAAAAAAGTCGCTGATTCAATCTTTTGACTAATCAACTAATTGATTAATCGACCAAAGCTCAAATTTTATATTCATGTGGGTAGTTTAATATCAAACGATGCATCATATTTTCAAAGTTCTTCATATGTTTTGTATGTACAATCTTGAGTTGTAAATTTAACTAAAATTGTAAAATAATTGTAATGGAGTAAGAAATACAATATTTCCCTCTGAAATGTAGTGGAGTAGAAGTATAACATGGCATGAATTGGAAATATTCAATTAAAGTACAGATACCTTAAATTTGTACTGATATAGAGACAGTGCTTGAGTACATTTCTTTTTTTACTCAATGGTCCAAAATCCAAATATTCAATTTACTATCACGAGCCAAAATAAATTCTCACAACTGAGAAGCTGAACGTAGGGAATGAATGGCATGTGTTCTCCAAAAATTACTTAAACTGTTAATTATCAAAACTGTTGCTGATTTTTTTTTTTTTCTTAATCAACTAAACAGTTAATTGACCAATAATCGTTCATACCAAGAGTTTGATTGACATGCCAGCACACGTGTCATTATACTGTATACTAATGTCAAAAGAAGTATACTGTGACAATTCACATACAGTATAGAATATGTATGGATTTGGGACACAATTAAAATCTTACCACCAGATGAAATAGACTTTTCCGAGCTGCCAAGACGGGCCTTTTTCAAGGCAGACGTGTTAGCTAGTCATTGGAGGAAAAAGCACAGGTGTAACTAATATCAATGATGGTTCCCATACCACTGAGTCAGTATGTACACCAGGGACCTAAAACTGGCACACCTGGATGGAATGCAGTCGTTATTCAAGTTATTAATTACACCTGTGACTTTTCTCCTGTAACATGTCAAAATGTATGCCATGAAAAATGCCTACTATGAACAAAATATTAAAAAAATATCACTTGAGACACAAACTAGTTTAGGCCTAAAAGCTAACTGCAAATATTAAGTGTACTGCAACTCTAATTTTTCACATGGCCTCTTTGAAGTAGAAGTAGTAGCTGCTACAGTTGGTCAAACAGCTAGTGAACAAATCTTAGATCCTATTAAGAAAGGGTAGATGTTCCTTAATAACATGTAGGTAGTGTAATCCCACTACGATGACACAGGATCAGTGTTTAGCCAACTAGGGTTTATTTCCAGTGGCCATGGATTGTCAATAAGAGGTATAAATAGATGGGTGATGTGGGCACAATTAGTGTTACAATAATTATTAGAACGTAAGTTGAACGGCATTGCAACAATCACTGCAGACATGAGACATAAAAATGGCTATGCAAGTTGATACAAAATGACTCGTACACGACAATGTCGGCTATATAACCTTTAATTGTGACACAACACTGAAAAAAAAAATCAAGTAAATCCAGTTATTCTGTAGTGCTTTGTGTGCAACATTCATTGTTATTGTCCTTGAAGAGTCATGAGAACTTAGTAAATACAAGATAAAACAAAGCCATTTCATATTTCACTTTTATGCAAGCGGATTAATCCATAATCACTGTTAAAATTAAAATAAACTATCTAAGGTAAGAGATGAGGGGGGAAAAAAATCATTGTCAAGAAATAATCTAACATTTTTGCTTTGCCTTTCGTTTATTTCCAACACCATCTGAGTCTGAAACAAGACAAAATTCTGAAAGAAAGCCCCAATCGAGTCCTCCACTGTCAAACTTTATTTTTTGGCAACAACTCGGTACCAATATTGCCATCACAGATATGTGAAGTAGAAATACTGGTTCCGCCCAACATGAGGCCACAATAAACTGGGCTTCAAAGAAAAAAAACTAATCCCAAATATCTCCTCCAATTTAACATTTTTGAGCTATGGTTTAACAGAAGTACATGCTTCATCCTTATAGGCAGTAAGTATTCAAAGGAATTAGCAAAGAGATGGTGTCTGACTAGAGCTGAAAATGTGAGAGCATGCTCCAATTGTGCGAAACATACAGTGGAACATGGCGTTTTTTGGACAACATGCACTACATATTAAACCAAAATGGACTTTTACTCAATAGTTTTCAACCACCCTGACTAGAGTCACTTTTGGGCTGAAATATTTAAATTGCAAAAAGGTAAATGGTTAATACTGACTAGCAAAGCACATAATGTATGGACTGTACCTGATCAGTAAATGCATAAAGTGAGCAGGATTTATCTCATACAGCGTCTTCCACTCACTCGTTTTAATACACTACTTTCTCACCCTGATTTGTGTTCTGAAATACAACGCTCAAACACCTCATCTCGCCTTAAGTGTTTTTCAAAATATTCAGCAATATAAAACAAACAAAAAAATGGTATATTTTAAAAATATTAGGTCTTACAGCATGACGTGAATATTACACACTAGAATTAAAAATGAGGCTCCTGAAAAACTGACGTACCCATGAAGAAAAACAAAGCTACGGGTTTTGTAAAATGTTTTGTTTTCAGCACCATTATTTTTTTAATGTTTTGTCTACTTTAAAATAAGCTTACCGATAAACATGTTGCAACTGCAAAAAAAAAGGGGGGGGGGAAGAAGAAAGTCCCACATAAGTAATTAGGCTAATTTTGGATCACAATTGCAACATGAAATTGTATTTCAAAATGGATAACCTTAATCCCAATGGCCACTGCTCAGTAAATTGAAAGATGTCAAAAATAGCACATTCGTATCGATGAATCCAGTTTAGCATTAACACAGCCCAACTGTGCTGAACAATTCAGGCATTTAAAATTAACCAAATGATCAGTTAGTAGTATTGGAAGAGTTTCTCTGACATATATACATCTGTCAACAAGGGAAATAAAAAACATGCTACATAACCAACATGATGAGTAACAGTCAAACTTTGTGTGCTGCGCTTAAGACAACAGTGAATAGGATCGCATCATAGTGCAAATAACTCCTAGCGATTGTTTTAAATTCTTTCTAGAGCCAGATAGCAGGGTTTTAGCACATGTAAGTTTAGTCAGTCACAGGTAAGTATTGTCAATTTGCATTTTCTAATTGACAACACATCAGCCACCATTTGGTTCATTATCAATACAACCCAGCCATCGAGTAATCTAATCAGATTAAAACGAATCCTAAGAATTGTTTGCATATTTTACTTGACCCAGTTAAACAGATTTGAAACCATCCCTAACAGACTAAAATGATGGTTTAATGACATCTGAGCACTGCAATAGCGTTTCTAACTCTGAGAACTGACACCAGTTAAAACGTAATACTGAACCGGTTAGAGGCTGAACACGGTGTCTGCAGATTCTCCATAGATGTCGCTGGACAATGTGAGGTAGAGGATCACACAAGCAGACTGACAGACCAACACAGTTGCCAGACGTGGGGCACGGGGTTGGTGGTGGTTGTATTTGTGAGCGGGGGAAAAGACGAAACGGCGTTCACACTTCACCAAAATTGGTGTGGCCCGTCTCCTTGGCATGCTCACGGGCTTCCTTTTGTCCCACCAGGCCTGTCTGGCACACCATGCAGCGCAATGCAAAGCGGTTAACGTCCGTGAACTGCCGCTTGCGGCGAGCCTCATCTGCCAGCTCGAGGGCCAGGGCCAGGATTACGTCATCTGTGGTGGAGAAGATAGTCTGGGGCGGGGCATCTGAGCCGGGCGTTTCTTTCTGCAGCGGGTCATAGTGGATGCCGTCGTAGATGAGCAGCACACGTTTGTGGTAGCCAGCATCCTCCCCAAATCGATCCACTCGGACTGTCTGAGTGTCCACCACACAGATCTCACACTGGTAAAACTTGGACAGGATAGACACCTCGATGGCTCCTCCCCAGGTGTCGTCACGTCTTATCCAAGTGCAGTACTCCTCGTTAGTCTTTCCCAGCACCGCTTCAGAGTAAGCTGCAGGGTCACTCGACACAATCTGGGCGATGAGGCCTCGCATCTCAGGGGCGCAAGCAGGGTCATATACACCACCTTCCACCACGTAATACACACTGGTGAAGAGGCAGGAGTTGTCAGCTGGGACCACTCGGCGTGCCAGCACAGGTGAGGCTTCCAGGCGTGGTGCTTTAGTCACAGTGGGATGATCCTGAGGCTTTGGCTTGTTTTTTTCTTCCTCAACAATGAGAGTGTCTCCTGTAGAGGATGACACAACACAATTCAGCCTGGTCAGACTTTGGTAAAAAAGAGAAAAAGGTGTAATTAAAATAATAAAATAGTCATAAAAATAAATGGTGTATCGCAGGAGGGCCAACTTTGAATGCATGGATGGACATTTACAAAATGGAGAAGATAACAGAACACACTGACCATAAATTGGAATTATTTGCATCACGATGGCAAAACTGGGTTAACTATAAGGCTTCACAGGCCAGACTTTATTGTTGCAAATCTAGGATTATATGGTAAAGATAAGATCACGTCCTAATTGTACATAGTTTTCACTGTTTTTGTTTTTCTCTGTCACAAATCTCAAAATGGGGCATGTCTGCATACAATATTTGAAACCTGTTTTATGGAAATGTGTTTGATGCTGAATGTCAATAAAAAAATATATTTTAAAACATGAGTAAATAAATGGTGTGAATTTAGTCCATGTTATCTGCATATGTTGGATGAGCATACCTGATTTGATGGGGTAGTCCTTGAGGTGAGCATCTCCATTTTGAAGATCAAGGCTGGAGGGTGGATAACCAACCATAATTTTCTGCACATCACAGGGGATACCAGTCAGCTCCTCCACCTTCCTCTTCAGCTCTTGAACGCAGGACTGATGAGTCAAACCCTGCATTATGTGGCTCCCATTTTTGGTTTTACAGCGAAGCCGCAACATCCTTCCTGCAAAACATGTGACAACATATCAGTAACATGGCAAGTATTAGGTATGAACTTTGCTCATCCAACAAGGCATTTGTTGTCAAGAGATTTATAGCAACTTCTAGAGGACACTTTCTGGACATTGTGACTAATAAAGAATATTAAATCAACTTTGTACATTTGTCTTTTTTTGTTAATGACTACAAAAGCCTAACTAACCTTGTTTCTGCAGCTGTCATTCTAATGCTCAACAGTAAATATGTACCACTCTCAGTTCCTCATTAAATGGTTTGAAATACATTTTGAGAAAGGGGTAATCTTCCGTCCAAACCTGAAGCTATTTGTTGTTTATTATGGTGACTCGCATAGCAAATTAGACTTTTATAATTCATTAGAATGGAACATTTTAACAAATGCCTAAAAAGGCCTGTCAAGAAATTAATTTTGTAAATAAAAGTCACTTTTTAAAAAAAATTAAAATAAAAAACTTGTGCAGTCATTTTTAAGCAGGTGTGTGCTGCATGGATCACTGATTCAAAGGAGCACAGAAGTGAAGATGGTTTGTGTATTGCTGTACAGGACAGTTTTCTCATTTCTGTGGCACAACAAAAAGTTTTAGTTTTCCAAATAAATTTTTCAATTTACTATTTCAATAATAGTTACAGAAAAGTCAGTCAGTCAATCAGTTACTGTCAGTCCACAAGTAAACAAGAGGCAGTGTATCAGTATTCTCAAATATTTACCTCAACTGAGGGCCTTTGTTTAAGAAAGGCTTTAAACAATTAGTCATCTTTGACTAAAATAGTACCTTAATTCATCACTATAAACGTTTAAATAACGTAAAAACTGTGATTATGGGTGAGGCACAAACTGAGGCTGGAGCAGGGCCAGATCCCATGAAGCACCAAATATATGAAATTAAATAATAAAGTGCCAGCTCCGACTCACAACCATGTAGAAGTTGTTAAGTTAAGTTGCCCCTTATCTGTAACGCAACTAGTACATCGTTGAGGGGGTTTAACGAGCTTGAATCACTTAAACCCTTTGAGAAAATATGCTGCCTTTTCGAGGTGGTGATGGGATTTACTTCATTCACATCTTGTTGTGGTGGTTATTTAACGTTAGCTAAGTTAGCTCGGAACTTAGCTGCTTTATCATGCAGCGCTAAGCTACATTAGCTAATTGTATTTGTTAGCCAGTGCAACACAGCAAGAATCAGGATGTCCAATACCCTACATTATGCTGGCCGTCATGTTGTAAGCTTTCCAAATGGACCCGGCATAACAATTAAACTGCTGATGAACAGCAGCAGTAGAGTAAAACACATGACAGCGACATTGCATTGTTTTATTTTCTTTGTTCTGTCAGTTAACGTTAACGTTAACAGCAAGACAAACAGCAAGACAAACAGATGGGGCTAAGCTAGGATCTCCCTGCTAAGCAAGAGAAATGCAACATTATGAGCCACTTGTCATATAACTTTACAAACAGTCAAGATGTTAGTGTCATTTATCCTGAAAATGTATGAAAGACATAGTCTTGTCATAGACAAACGTTAACGGTAGCTAACTATGTATCATCTGCTAACGTTAGCATGCTAACCTGACCATTAACTTGGCGTTAACTAGGCAGTTTTTCCAAGAGTTTCGGAAAAACTTTGGTAAATTCTGTTACCTGTCAATTGACATATCTATACACGACATGGTATATTAAGTGAAATAACAACGGGCTAAGTTATTTTGTTTTCTTACCTGCTGTTGACTGCAGCCCTGCCTCAAACAATAAACATCCAGTGTGAGAGACTGATGTGTAGAACGTCACTCTACGTCTATATGACGACATGACGCTCTCTGTTTGATAAACCGTCGCTTGTACCGTAAGTTCCCTAATAGCGAATAGATCCGAAGTGAAAAAGGAAGTAAGAAAATCTCATTCAAAATCCCATTAACATTTGTAATTACACTAATAACTAAAAATTTAGAATTACAATGTAAAAATGTAAAACACAGTGAATGTCATGAGTAATACTGATAGTTAAATGTGTAGCCTATATCTGCACAACCCTTCTTTTTACATGACTGACTCAGATTAGGTTTAGAACCAATAAGGTAACCAATAAGGTTACAGCAGATCAGGACTTTGTCACATGATGGTGTCATTATCTGACAAATATTTGACTATTTTATACATGGTAGGCCTACAGTATTTACATTTTCAGCAATGGGACTGTAACAGTGGGCTTCTGTTCCAAATGATCAATACAATAAATATACCCAGAAAATGATTAATTAGTTATTTTCTGCTTACAGTTTACTGAATAATTTTGTGTTATGGTTTTCACTCCAGTTACAGTGAAGTGTAAAGGAGGATGCCCCCAGACCACCCCTCCCATACCTATCTGCCCCCAATCATAAACTGTAACACCCTTGATTTGATCGCTCTTCCAATAACTGAGGCCTAATAATTATCAAGCAAAACAGATTCTCTGTTTCATTCAGTTCTTTAATAATTTTGAAACAATTTTGCATTAAACAAGGAACAAATAAAATGAAGGTCGCAAATAATAAAATAACTTTTTAACAGATTTGGATCACTCTCTTTAGAAGATGCCATGTGCTGCAGAGATCCATGTCTGTCTCCTACATTTCTATGGAAAAATCACGTCACTTCAAAAATCCCTTTTATTGTCTGCTAAAAAGACACAAGTAGGCTGCTTTGAGCAGGGCAATAACGTATCAACAGTCAAACATTACATCGTCATATAATCAAACTTGTACCACTGTTTATTACTAAATAAAATGAACGGATTTTGTGTGTTGAAAATGGCAGCTGTAAGGAGAAATTAAGGAGTAAAGATACATTTGCATGAAGCAATAAAAACAAATGTTTGGCCAGTATGATAACACAAGTAATAGCTAACATACCATCCACATGCTATGTTTTTGTTGCACAATATCCCTTCCTCGAATACACAGGCAAGAAGAACAATGATTTAGTATTCGTTGTGACAGCTAACACCAGCTTAATACATTAAGTGTGCGAATGGCAGCTTGTGGTATACAGTATGTCCAGCAATGTGGTGTATTTTCTAACAACACATAAAACATACAATGCTTCCAAAACAGAAGGAAGAAACTCAATACATGATTTTACTTTCCTTCAGAACCTGATGAGTACATTCTCTCAAATCTAAACCAAATCAATAACATAAGACATAACAGATGATGGCTTATTTGATAAGAATCACAACTACAGATTGTTCATACAGTAGATGAGTGGATTTGTATTATAAAAATATTTTTACAGCTTCTACTTTACAACATGTTCTATTTCTAATAGTGAAAATTCATCATAATAATGCATAAGTTGTTATATGTAATGGCATACAGAGGAGCTAATTCTATCTATATATTTAAAGTTCAGTAAGGCATTGTAGTATTTATAATGAGGATTAGTTGCCAGTTCTGAAATACAGCATGTTCTTTTGGTTGCTTGATTGATTTTGGCGCACATGCAGTTTATGATACCAACAAGTTCAAAGCCTCAGCATGCAGAGTAAAGTTAAACAGAGGAGTTGAGATAGATAGGACCAAAGAATAACCTCGTGTCCTCACTTCTCACTTCCAAAAGAAACCATTCTTTGACTTCATCCTACATTTTATCTGATCATCATTTCCAAGAATGTGGTTTAAAAAATAAATAAAAATAAAAAAAACATATATTTCTATGTTTGGATTCATGACTAAACCCAGAAGTTTTGCCCACATTGTGCCATGAAGAAGGAGGCTTTCATCTTCACTCAGAAGCGGACACAGCCACCAGTTTCTTCGGGGCTGTCAAAGTCGATTCCTTCGCACAGGGACTCCTTCAAGAAAAAGAAAAGGTCATGACATTCCCAAATTAATGCCGTACAGCAGCAAATCCTATTCGAGGAAACCAATAGCTTCCCAGGGGGCCCAGGAGTCTTAAGTTCCTATTTGAAAAATTAGGTCATTATGTGAAGTGTGGTAAAAACAGCCACATTAGTGGAGACTCTTCTTTAGCACATTCTCAAGAAGTGATTAATCATTAATCACACTCTCACCCTATGTATGATTGGCCCCAAATCATAATCTAGTCTACTCAAATACCCTTAGATTTCCATAATTTAATACATGTACAGTATATACAGTAGCTACATTATTTTCCCATTTTGAAATATATCTAGGCGTCATCAAAGAGTTTTATTGAAGTGGATTTCAGTGTTGCTGCTATTTGATAAACTACAGAGGAATCAGTGATAGAGTGCTCTTGATAAGGCCGCTGAGATGAAACAAAGCCGACACCAGCTTTCAATCTAATTAAAGTGCAAAGGTAATGGAAGGTTAGAGAAACCCAGAGACTGAAAACCATAAAAATACACCACTGTGACAACATATTGACATGGGTTACAATGACATGAGTTGAATTATGGGAAAGAAAATGAAGGGCTGGCTACATGTACTGAGTCTCCAAAATACTCACAGACAACCGCTTCCTATCCGAGGCTGTAAGACAGGTTTGGAGAAAGTGAAGAGAGAGAGAGATAGAAATGTGGAGAAGGGCTGAAGCACTGTACCCACAAGGCAAGGCCAACAAATACACAACACATACAAATATGAATATGCATTTTTAAATTTCAACATGTTTTAAATCTGTCATTATGTATTATGTTTTCTCAAATTGTTCTCAAATGGGATTCAGTTTTCTTTAATGGAAACATCACTGTAGATTTATGATGTAGTTAATAACGTGTACATTATAAACTTGTAGCAAAATATAGTACAAGATGTCCTTGATGTTTGTGTGTCTTTTGTATCCCATAAAGGCTAACTCATGAGGAGCTTTCCTCAGCAAAAAAAGTAGGCATGCTGTTCTGCATATTCAAGCCGGAGACAGCCCAGTGGTGAAGCAGAGGCCGTGCAAGACAAACGTCCGACTTTGGTAACAGACACAGGCACAACATAAAAAGAAGAGAGCAACCCATTCAAGATCCAAAACATGCCCTGAGAGAGAGATAGAGAGAGAGATGGATTCCATGTCCGTCATTTTCAACACAGACACTAGATCGTTGAGAGGATCTAAACTGAGGCGAGGGAATGCCAAACACAGATTTACAACTGTGGTGGGAGGTGACTGATTAGAGTTGACGGTGACTGATTTAGAGGGGGAGCCTGTAACTCTGGCACTAACTTGGCTTTGCCGTCCCTCTGGCATCAGAGCTGATGGGGTGGGGGCGAGCGGTAGCCAGGGCTGGTTGCCCGCGCTGTAGAGCCTGGGGCGCTTGACCTGGTCGTGACTGGCCAAGGGAGTGTAACTATTCCGCCGATGTATGAGAGCAGAGTCCGTCGAGATTTTACCCTGGCAGGAGATGAAATACCGCAAGTGTTAAGGAAAAAGATCAGAGAACATACAACACCCGGCGGGGGGGGGACACCTGACCAGACACTGCCAAGCAAACTAGCCGTCCTCTCCACATGGATCCACAGCAACAGGTAAGACAACTGAAGCTGTTTTAGTGACAGAAACTGTTTCAACCACGTCATTCCACCACACAGCACAAAACATTCATGAACGGTAACAGTACATCCCTGATTGCATAGAACAAACAGACGAACGCCTGCTTCAATCAAGATAGTAAACGTTGTAAAAGGAAAAAGATTTCAAAATGGGACGAATAGCTCAAATACAGCAGTCTTTCATAGAGAATACATAACATTAATATCGGGATGCAACCAGAGCAATGGTAATGATTAGATCAGCCAAGCAAGGTAGCATGATCAGCCATTGCCTCCATCAAGGTAAAATATTACCAAATTAACAACTGCCTTAACATTCATTAGCTCACAGCTCAAGCCAGACTGATTGATTAAGGTTAAAGATAAAGGGGAGGTAACAAAACAGGGATATCAGAAAGGGAGTCAAGGAAGCAAAGCCTCACACACAGGGGATGAAGTGTGATTCCATCGCAATTGCACTGAACTAGCAGACACAACAAACAAGACAAAGAGCCTATTAGACTTTGGATTAGATGCTGAGATTTGTGGACAAGTTCTGAATTGTTACTTTGTAAGTAAACAATAAAAAAGCATTTTGCATATCTGATCACACTCGAGGCTTTAATTCGACAATGCTGAATGCACATTTATGCGACAATGTGATTTTTTTCAGCTTGATTCAGATCCACTTACAAGAGGCCGGTCTCGATGTGTGTTTACTGCCTCCACATTAAGATAAAACATTTCCACTTTACAACCTAGAAGATAAAAGATAGAATACATTTAAATAAAACATGCATATAATGAGAAAACAAAGTCAGTCTCATGATGTAACACTGAGAGCTTTGTCTAAGGTAAAGACCTACCATATGCAACAGGGGTTAGCTTGAGTACTGTGTGGAGCGGACATTTCATGTACGGTAGATCTTCTGTGGGATGAAGAAGAGAGAACATCTCATCATCTGCTGGCGTGGTCTAAGCATGTGCATATATGTGTGTGTGCGCTTGTGTTTATCTGACCTGCACTCTTGTCCAGGAAGTAAGCTAGCAGACAGCGCATCACAGCCTGGTGGCAGATGACCAACACGTTGCCCTGCCTCTCTAACTCCATGATAACCGGCTCCAAACGTTGAACAAGGTCTTGGTAGGACTGGAGAAAGCGAAGAGAAGGCAGAAGGCCACGTTTAAAACGAGTTTAAAGTAATCTATAAACTTTCAAAACTTCTAATAGCTGGTAAGAGCTGTGAATTAACAGTGAGAGAATTGCTGTTAGACAAAGAGCGTTGATGATCTGATGGGAGGAAATAATCCACTGTTTTAGCCTGACTAAACCACTGACTTTCACAGCAGACATTTTGACTTTGACTGTCATAGCAGGACAAGCACAGGTGTTACTATGTGTTCTATTCAAGTGTCCCAGTAAGCCGTGACAGTGAGCCAGCATGCACAACACCAGGACCCAGAATCCAAAGCAGCTAAATGGTATTCAGCCATCATTAATTTGATTATTTACACCTGTGCTTTTCCTACTGTGACGTGTCAAAACGTCTTCTGTGTTAAGATGAATTATTGAAACGAAAGCAACTGTGGGATTGAAGGAGTACGTCAGGTCACCTCTCCTCCCGGATAGCGATAGTGGTACTTGTCCTGGTCCCTCAAAGCAAACTCCTCTGGGAATGAGTTCTGGATCATCTCATAAGTCATCTCCTCACACACACCCTGGATAAGGACAACAGAGCATTTGTCTTAATGTCAAAGGCAAAGGCACAAGTAAAAAGGGGAATGGACGCCCTTTCACTGCACACAATAAAAAAAAGAAAAAGCTTCCACTAAATCTTAACTTCGCTGCCAAGAAAACATGACTGCAGGATTTAAATATAGTCCACATAGAGACTATATAAAGAAAAACAGCAGCAGTATCTTTTGAAAGAAGAATGCAGTCAGTGCAATCCGTCAGTTTCACATGCAGTAAGACCAGCAAACAGACTGATTACACATGTGATGCAATAATATTTATTTCTAGTATACTGTCTATATAAAGTACCAGGTGTAATCAATCAGTTTATAATATTTCCGCCCTGATAAAGACCCTGTGAGGTTGAAACCGGTCGTGTTTTAACTAATCTGCCCGACTAAATAAAGGCTTTTAATATAACTTCTCTCACTGCACTGCCTAAGATTGCCTTTCTCCTCCGGATGTTGCTTGAAAAGGAGCAAAAAGGCTGAAATGCTTTGAGGCTTTGTAGTTCTTACCTCTACACTGAAGCCATTTTCACTTTTGTATTGTGCTACTTACTGTCAAGAAGCCCGCTTTTACCCCCCGCTAATCTAAAGTGTCTCAGAAAAACATCCAAAATATACTCTCTGTCTATCTGAACCAGAGCTCCATGCATCTGTAATGATTCCTGGAATTGTAAAATGTGTGAGGTTAGACGACGGGCTACTGACAGCATCAATCTCGTTGAGTATCTTCCACTGTTCGTAAGGAACACCCAGCTCCTCCGCTGTCTGGATGGTTCTTCTCAGTTGGCTTGTCCACACCTTCAAATCTGACAGTTTGTGCTCTTCAATGAAATCTCGCAGGGCATGGGCGAACTGGGATGTGAGAGAGACAGAGAGAATTTCTTGTGGTGTTTCTGCTTCATTAGGTTCAGTGGATATAGACAAGAAATTGGAAACGAAGAGGATGTGATAAAGGTCATGACTCAGGTGTTCATAATATTGCAGTTAAGTACACCTTATCCCCACTGAGCTATCTCGTAATTGGGTTTTCAGAAGACACTGGCTTTACAGTTCATAAAATGAGGATTATGAAAGAGATCCTGGGAACTCGTACCTGCTTCCCTCGAGGAGAAAGTTCAGAGTCTCCTCCGATGCGGCCTTCGACGTTGTGGTTGCTCTCTCCGTGCCGACACAGGTAGATGGAGTGAGAGTGCACATGGATGTTCATGAGGTAGTAGACAATCTTACTCTGGATGTAGTCCTGCACCCGGTTCACCAAAAAACGCCGGCCCACATTCATCACCTTGATAAAAGATAGGTCCCTGCAGGTGCCAATGAATCATGTAGCTGGATCAAATGGTTGCTTACCACCATCTAGTGTTTTTTTCTGAACTGCAACGGCAATTCCACAAAATAATATACAAGATGCAAACAATTTTACTGCTTGGTTAAAAAAACATTACAAAGTAAGCTTTACAGGAATAATCTAGTAATGTTTTTTCAATGTAAACAGTATAAAATAATGTCCTGTTTAAAAAACATCCATAAACAGAAGCAGTCGGATTTGATCAGTTCTTACTTGTCGTAATCATCAGGATCTAATGGTTGGTAGGTAACCTTGTAGCACTCGATTCGTTTGAGGAAATCATCCATTACTCTCTCTCTGTGCCTCTCAGGGTAGTCTGGACTGGACACTTTCACTTCCTGTTACAGCACATTCAAACAATGTGAGCAAGCACGGTAGTTCGTGCATGTCACTGTAGATACTGTGAATATTAATAGATTACGGGTTTGACCCAGACAAGAAGTCACAGTCAAACCTTAAAGTCTCGCTGGTGACATGAGATCATACCAGAATATTAGCAGCTATGACCTCTGGGTCGTCACACACTGACTCCACAAAGAACACCTGTTGGAAAGAGGGCAGCCCAGAGGGTCAACATGTGCAAAAGCTTCCTGAAACTATCCATTGAAGCATTGCCACGACACGCTATCAGCCAGAGATTAAAGGTATCCTGCGGAGTATATGTTTACATTCACTGTTTCTTACCAAAATGAATTGTGTGCATTCTGGACACCTAATCTCGAGTGCATTTCCTTCCTCATGAAACATTTGCAAGGTTGATTCTTTTGAATATTTTGAAATCTGCATTGCTAGGTGTTAATCTTCTTCTCTGCATTTCCTGGTGTGTTGCTACCTTTCTTGGTGCATTACTGGGGAAAAAAAACTGTCAATCAGCGGAATAGCATGAAATTGGCAGCAGGAATGTGTATAAGGTTTGCAAACGCATGTGGAGCCACACTAAAAATGGGCACCAACTCAACAAAACATTGCTCCATAGCGCTACTAGTGGTCAAAACCTCCACAGGGTACCTTTAATAGTATTTATAAACTAAATCAATTGATGCTTAATTGATATTAATGAGAACATTTGCTGACTCTATTACTCTTTTTCTACTGTGCTTCTGTTACACCACACTTTAGCATGTCACAGATACACATGATGATTTGTGCCCACAGTGGTCGCTGGTCAGCAAACATTATGTTGTGTTGCTGCTTCCTGTCCAGGAAACTGCTCCATGCACAGTTTGTATATTTAAATATCAAAGTTAAATTTCCACCGAAGCCCAAGAGGGGAAAAGATCAAATAATTGCAAAATATAAACATCTTACCTTGAATGCATTCTCCTTCACAAAAGCCAGAATGAGGTCTCGCCGTTCTCTTGTTGTGTTTGTCGCATCAAACACCTAATAAAAGGAACACAAAAGAGGAAAAATAAAGAAAATATAACATGTAATGTGGGTGTTTTATGGTGAAACGTTTGTAGGACAGTTTAGGATTAATGTTGCCCTAATGCCAGAAGCGTTTCTGCTCTGGGTATTTGGAAGCTTTTGTAAACGAGCCAAGACTGAGACACAGGCAGACAGAGAGACAGATGGACAGAACGGCAGCGAGAGGACTCACCGCGATCTGACCTCCCTCCTTCGTCAGGTACGCCTTCACATCCTGCAGAGCTACCAGAGCACACTGCCTGCGGGGGACAGAGAAAACAGTCCTCTCTAAGAGCCTCTCATTCACTGAAATTCACAATCACAGAAATTGACATTGCATGTGTGTTGCGTATGATTCATAAATGACATGGAAAAATGTCAGAAATCCGAAATCATTACAAGTATTACATTGTAGGTATCATGTAGACCTTGATTCTCAGTGCTTTTTCAGTATTTGATGTTTCTCCTCAAATAAACTGGTAATCTAGATTCATGTCTTATTTGTAGCATTTTGGCGTATGGGGTTACCATGGTATCTGGGTTAAAAGATCAGTTACCTCAAATCACAAAAAACATTTTTCCATCTCCCCCCAGCGGTGTCTAACCATAGAGACACTTTAGGTTTTATGTGCCGAGTTTGTGAAATATCCACCTCTGACATTTCTGCTGCCAGCCCAATAAAATTGAGGAATACAGAATTTAATTTGTGCTGCTCAAAGCGCAACAAAAATACATTTGGAAAACTGCAGCAATAGATTTTTCCACAAACAATGTCTTGGTTATACGATTGATAATCTATAGACCTTACTTTTGGCAGAAAAGTAGTATTTTGGGGGGTTGATTAAGTCTACCTGGAGGGCAGATGGGTGGGATTTACTGAACAGAACAACAATTTAATTGTCCCACTGTGTTAAAAAAACAGTTTGACACTTTGGGAAATACACTTATTTGTTTTCTTGCAGAGAGATAGATCAGAAGATCAATAACACTCACATATCTGTAGGATCAATATGAAGCTACAGCCAGGAGACAGTTAGCTTAGCTTAGACCGGAAACGGGGAAACAGGTAGAGTGACTCTGAGCTTTAAAGGTGCTGATAGATGGATTTTGTTTGGACAGAGCCAGGCTAGCTGTTTCCCCTTGTCTCCAGTCTTTATGCTAAGCTAAGCTAACAGGCTGCTGGCGGTACTTATATTTAAAGAACAGACATGAGAGCAGCATCAATCTTCTCATCTAACTCTCGGCAAGAAAGCGAGTAAGCGTATTTCCAAAAATGTCCGACTATTACTTTAAGTCAGCGTGACAATTTAGTGCAGTTTTGTTCAGTAAATCCCACCCATCTGGCCACCAGAAGAAAGCAAGAAAGCAACCAACCAGCTGATACTAACAGCAAAAAGACAAACTCTCATAATTATTTACAGCTGCTGTTTGACCCAGGTTGGATACCCATGCAACACCCTGGAGGGCTCGTGTCAGCTTCAGAGTGACAGCGGCAGCTTGTTTAATATCTAGGTCACAATTCAGCACTGGGATGCTGTCAGGAGCCCGTCACATTTTCATGATAGCCACGAACCGCAAACCCCTTTTCAGTTAATACTACTGGATAAGACCATGAGGAAAAGAGACAGTTATATTCTTTATTAGTCTGTTTTGCAGAAATCAGCAGTGATTTACAGTCTGAATACAAACGAATAACGACAAGAATTTGGAGGTGATACTTTGTCATGTAGTGTGTCTGTGTGTGCACATTAACTATATATCAGTGGCAGTTTAAGGTAGCATGAACACTGCGCTGACCCCGGCTGAGTATTGACTGTTAGAAAAACAGCTTAGTCACTGATGCAGCAGTGGAGGCTGCAGAATACCAAACAGACCCATGTAGACTGGGGAGGGGATGTTATACTCAGACAGTGGAGATGCTACTGTGCTGCTGTTAGATAGATAATATGTGAATGTCCTGTGTAATGACTGAACAAGCGCACATGATGAGCACATTTGTAAAAGTGGAACTTACTTCCTGATTTTCATGGCCTCCTCATTGTCGTGGCGGAAGAAATCATAGGACTTATAAGCTCTGACCGCCTCTCTGCGGTACACGCCCAAGTTAAACACTGCAAAATGAACAAATGACATTAACACTCTGCTCGCTGTGCTTGCTTGAAGTCACCGGTGATGTAGTTTTTGTAACCATTTACAACTATTACAACTCAACTGATGCTAAGTTTAGTCTCCTATTCTGAGATACTCTGACAAACAGTACATACGTTTAAATGTACTTGTCATGTGGGGGGACGGGGGTTGCTACACACAACAGTTTGTAGATGACAAAAACTGTACTTTTGAGTTAAATAGGGCAAATATAGCCTTTTCTATATAAGAAATAATAATTTGAATTTACAGGTGGGATAAACTGAAAAGACACTCAGAAGGAAAACAGCTTTTTGTCACATGCCATGCACTACCTTTGGTGGGGACTCCGATCCAGTTGAGGTAACGTGTGAGTTTCTTTGACATGTAGGTCTTCCCTCTTGCAGGCAGGCCGATCATTACGATCATTGTTGGAGAATTAGTCATATAGGAAGCCCATGCTACACACGAGACAGATATAGTACATTTGTCAAGCACAATGATAGAAACCCTACACAGCTTTATGGAAATCATGTCTGACCCTCCAATGTTAATCACCTGCATGACAAAAGACAACAAAAAATACTGTGGCTGCATTTATATGAAATAAAAACTGTGTAACAGGCAGAGGAATTAAGTAAAATAGATAGTAAATTTACTGTGTCTTGGAAAGTTAGGCTGCATTTCAACATAACTACTGCATCAAACGTGCATTTTGTTGCCATCCTTGCAGGATTAAGACAACGTAATAAGTAGGTCATGTGTGTACTGGACAAAAATAATTGTCTCTTTAGACACAAATATCATCTGTGGACTGGGATCAAAGGTACGATCTGAAGAAATTAGAAGAAGAAATGCCCTGGGAGAGAAAGGCAATTTCCTGAAGAACAGTGGAAACCACAGAAAGGTGTCACACACGCTTTTTTCTTTTTTTGCCAACAGAGATTCACTTTTTCTTTTTTTTTCATTTCTGTCTTTTGCGTGTTGGAGCCTAAATGAAGGAGCTGCTGTTTCCCAGAGAGATTTAGAAACACATTGTGAATTTAATCCAGAGTGAACAATGCAAGGTGTTACGTTACAAGACAACCTGTAAACTATTAAAGCAGTCAGACTAACTTGGTCAGATGAGCTAATTGGGTGAAACCTGGGACTTTATACTTACAGCATTTCTTCTCATTCATTCTCAGGTCTGTTCTCTTGGCATCTGCTGAGTTTGCAGAGCCATTGTCTATCTGAGTGCTTGACATGTTGAAGTCTTGTCTGAGTCTCTCTCAGAAGGGCATCGTCCAAGCTGGTCTGAAACAGAGGAGTCAGGCATGACTTATATGTAATGTTTTACTTCTTTGCATCTCTGATAGAACTGAATCTTGCACACAAAGCTATGGCTTTTCTAAAAAAATATGTTATGGATATATGTATCCCTGGTAACAGCGACTGCACAACCATAACCAGAGGAGCAAAGGATGAAGAGAAAAGGCGCTGCCACATCTTCTGTTATAGAAAGAAAATACGCTTGGCTAAACACACTATATTTACAAAGCCGCATACGAGCAAGGCGCGCAGTGATTTCCTCTCTAACTGGGGTGACTGAGTTCATGCGACACGAAATCTGACACGAACATTTATAACATAATCTTTTTTTTTTTTTTTTACCTGGTCGATAGGCCAAATGATGAGTCCTGCCAGCCAGACACGCCTCTGCGGACGCGGTCACACACCGTCGGTACAGGGATCTCAGGATCTGCCGGACCGAGAGTTTGCGCCAGCCGCTGCGGCCGGAGGAGCCCGTCCGCTCGGCCTGTCCTTGGTGCTGAGGTGCCTCCTCGGCCGGCTGGTGTCCTTCCAAGCTGGAGGTGTGTCTCTACGTCATTTTTTTCCCCTCTCTACCGTAACGTTAATAATAGATCCACGACAGCTAGCATACGTCAACGTACAGCCCAGTATCACTAATTCAGAAGCACCTGAGAACAAAACATAAGGGCTCTGCAGAGGAAGAGGTGCAAACCAGCATGTAAAAAAATGATGCCAACGTCCATGGATGAAAAGCATTTATTCACCTCTTCTATCAAACATTTTCACAACCAAACCTACGTTGCATGGTCATTTTATTCAACAATGGTCCTCAATACAAAAGACAGATAGTGGTTAAAGAGTCCTGGTACCATAACAGGTTTAAGTGCTAAAACAGAACCCCAAATAAATAAAGCCCACTTACAATCACAATGTTTCCTCCTTAAATAGTACAAAAGGTTGAAATTAAAGTTGAGTGCTATGAAAATGAATTTAATACAGCTAGTCGTCCATTTTGATTTACTGGCTTTATCGTCTGCATTTAACTCATTTACATACCACTTTGTGTCCACACATCTGTACAAGACACATTTGGAAATCTGGATGCCACCGAAGCCTGAAATGATGTCAGACCTGAACTCACCACTATATTTAACCACATAGTGAGGAACATTCGAGGGTCAAAGGTTAGGCACTGGGTTAGTAGCTTGGCTGATGGAAACTGTGTGTTGCCACGCCAGCTGAGCGGCCAGTAATGGCGTGTGAGCGATTGTCAGAGCATCTCAGGCTTGTGAATGACTGATGAAACTTAAGGGAGAGAAGTTTCAGTTGGAAGGCACAGACAAATCACTGAACTGTCAGTAGGTTTGCACTTTTTTTTGTTGTAGATGAAAGGCTCTCTGCAGCAGACAAGGAGAGTTTCTGGTCTCCAGTGTCCCGACTGTTAGTGGTTTGCCGTTTTCACATTTTAAGACTTGATTTTCCACAGCTGGAAATGAAGCAGAAGAGATAAAACTTTCAATAAAAAAAAGATTACCATCATTTCACAGACATCTTACAGAACAACACAAACACATAATCACAGTTCGGAGTGATGCATCACCTACAGTGGTGCAAAAGTTCAACATTTTGGGAAGTACGCTTATTCACTTTCTTGCAGAGTTTTGATCGACACCAGTCTCATGTCTGTGCAATAAATATGGAGCTATTGCCAGGAGGCGATTAGCTTGGCTTAGCTTAGCATAAAGACTTCATAGTTCAAAATTACACCTACCCGCAGCTTTAAAAACCACTGTTTAACATGATGTATCTCTTTAGTTTAATCCATACACAAACAGAAATGTAAAAACTACAATTTGTTGTTAATTAGAGGTGCTGGTAGGGGTATTTTTTAACTTTGGAGACAGCCAGGCCTTGCTTCCAGTCTTTATGCTAAGCTAGGCTAACATACTTCTAGCACAGACATGAGAGTGGTATACAGTAGATCTTTTAATCTAACTCTCTGCAAGAAAGCTAATAAGTGTATTTCTCAAAATGTCAAACTATTCCTTTAATATATCCTTTAGTATTTCCTGCCTTTATTGAGGACACTTTGACGCTTGTCAGTGACAGTACTTGTAATTAAAAGCACTGCCTGCTAACCACTTGAAAGGACTTTTTAGATCATCTTCTTCATCAGTCACATCTGGATTTTTTTTGCATGATGCCAGTTTACCTGCCAGATGGCCATGACCAAAGCAAGAAGGTTTCTATTTCTAAGACATCCCTGTAGACTACTAACAACCCCAAGACCTAGAGCATAAAATGCAACTATAAATGGAAAATTTCAGTATTTGCATTTAAAGGCCATGCCATCATTTATTATAGCAATTCCATAACGTTTGGCTTTTCACAAGAGAGAGATTTTTAAAAAATGGTCCAAACTGAAGCAGCTGAAGCCAAGATAACATGAGTTTTAGTCCCTAGTCAAGCATTAAAATCACTGGATCCTACATTTCCCATGATGCAACTGACCCATGTTTGTTTCCTCCAAGCCCAAGCCACACTAAAACTTTAGAGAGCTCCCTCTAGAGCCACAGAAGACATTATACAACTGTTTTCGCAGGCTGAATAGTGCTTGATGTGATGAGTAAAGTGAACGTGGTGTGTAAAATTGGTGGAGTGCCCCTTTCATCTATTTCGTTCTGTCTTCTTGCACCAACATTTGGCAGAAAGACTCACTCTGATGTTGAAGCCGAACAGGTCGCTGACCACAGCAGACACAGCAGACAGGATGACCACTCTGGTGATGTTGTAGATCAGAGGGTTCACGGTCAGACCCAGCAGTCTGAATGGAGTATCCAGCTCCTGGGGGAGGTAAGAGGGAATACAATGTTATTTGAACTACCTTGAGGCAAGGCAAAGGGTCAAAGCCAGAAATTATTATGGATGAAAGGCAACTGGCAAAAACAGCTCCACTGGGCCTTCATTTGAAATAAAACAATTAAATTACAATACAATCAAATTAACTTTATACCTCTCAGTACAAAGTTATTAGGGATGTCTTAAGGCAATCTAAAGTGACGTATAGAAGGTGATTATATTGTTGAACATTAGATGGTGCCAGTAGAGAGCTGACAAAATGAGGGATGCAACAAAGGTCCCCAGCTGGACTCAAACCAGGAACATTGCATTTAAATGCTATTCTGTGTTCTAACTTTTGGGCATTGTTTTAGATTTGTAAGAGCTATATGATAATTTTTAGTTTTTGCTTGTTTTCTTAAAAAATACATTTAAAACATTAAAGGAGAGTTCTGACTCAGACTGTTTTGTTCTTTATAGAAAACCGGTCAGGGTGCGGTTGTTAACCTAAATGTGCTGGTTCAATGCTGTATGCAGCTGTAGTATGCAGTCAAGTAAAAATAGTGTTGAGACACAGTATCAGTGAATTCTCATTATTAAAATACTTCAAAAACAAGTATTTACAATATTTTCCACTTGGAAAACGAGTGAAAAGTTTTGGCTCTGCTGGTGGAATACTGTGTATGCCAAAGCAAAATAACTGTAATAATTCAGATAAAGCCACTCTGTATGGTAAATTAACAGGAAACTGTAAAACAAAGGAGCTAAACTGTGCTTACCTTCATCAGTTTTGTAGCTAGTTTCAAAACGTTGTTCACTATATTGAGTTCTTCTTTCTTATTGGGCTTTTTCTCCATCTTGAGATACAAATTGATCTGCAACCAAGAACAGTTTTACACACTGTAAACTGTACAGTAAAGACATAGTACTTTATTGAAACCTGCATTAAACGATGCTTACTATAAATCAGCTGATGGTGTTGCCCATAGTGCTGAACCCACTGAGGAATAACCTGCAACTCCATGTGTTTTGCAGACACGGGTTCTTACCTGCTCAGTGAGCAGCACTGAGGAGTTGCTGTATTTGCAGTTGGTCTCTGAGCCCAGCGTGGCCAGCCGTAGCAGAAAGAGGATGAGGGAGGAGGCCCACACCATCAGTTCCCAGTTTGTCAGAGACTCTAGGAATGTGTTGTGGCTGTGCAGAAGCTGAGGAAGGGCAAAGCAAAATTAAGACTTCTCTGTATCAAGCAGAGCTTATAAAATATTTTCTGTCTGAGCTCTATGGCTTATCTTCACTCGGGTAATATGATTAGATGGTTGCATGTTTTGTGGCTATCTTCCTGCTATTTAATCTCTATGCAAGACTCACACTGTTTGAACAACATTATTAAATTCGAGTTCTCTAAACAGATCAGATGTGTTCCAGCGGATGTGACTGACCTGGGCACAAATGATGAATGAAATGGACAGCGCTAAAAGGAAGATAGTGGAGACAATGACGTCAACGGAGCGCTGCGGCCCTCGCCTCTGCAATGAACAAGCAAGTCACTGACGCACCATTACAAACAAAGACAAGTCCATGACAACCCTCCAGAGGTGAAACAATGCACATTAATTAAAGAACATTGGAGCGATAAAGCAGGAGAATACGCACCCTGAGAAAAGAGCGTAGTGACAACCACATCTTTATGTTCTGGACTTTCTTCAGCCTGAAATGAGGGATCTCCGATTTCTTGGCCTTGCGAGCTGAAGTGAGGTGGCTGAAGTACTTGGCAAATAAAAGTCTCTGTTGGAGGAAACACGGACATACACTGTCAGAGATGCAAAGCACTTGGCAGAATTTAGAAGTCCTGCAAAGAGTCAAGTAGGTGATTCTGTCTTAGTGTGTTGTCTGTAGATACCACCTAACAGGAGTGAATAAACGGATTGACTGGTTTAATTTAAGTACATTGCATAAA